>CM061352.1:86294162-86926305 GCA_030867105.1 Liasis olivaceus | reverse complement strand
AAGACAAAAATTGAACCTGTGGATATAACCTCAACCTGCACTGTGATGATAAGGAAGGTGAAGCACCAAAGCTTCTTTCATGATGCATTAGAAGGCTGTTGATAGATTGGTGAATTTCCCTGCTTCCTTACTCCTCCTAATCTTGTCAGGAAAGCAAGCACTAATCTCTTTCCTTGTCTGGGCAGGTATTTGAGAATATATGGTTTCCACTGATAAACTTTTCGGATGATCCCCTTTCTGTTGCTTCCCCCTTGCACTTGAGACCTTCTCATCCAGTTTATCCACCAGTGGACTGGCAAAAAATAATAGAAGAAGAAATACAAACAGTTTACTTCCTATCACTTGCACTAGAAGGAGAAATAATTGATCTCTTGTTAATCTCACCTGATTAAAAAAGATACATCTCTTTAGCATTCTATCAGTGAACTTGTAAAAAGAACCTCACCCTTTCACTTGTCTACTACTTAACTTGAAAACAAAACAAAACAAGGCCAGTCTTTTACTAGTCCACTGGTGACCTTTTAAAAAGTCCAATGTTTCATCTGCCTTTCAACTCAGAATGCAAGGGCTATGGAAGGCAGTAAGGAGTGACTGGAGAGGAATGGTTGTACCTGCCACAATTGCCAGTTAGAGTGCAAGCATTTGCTTATAGTGAAATTAAACACAACAGTCAAATTGCATAGAGACAGCTGTGTCAGCAGGTATTGTAAAACATTACTTTTGATGCAGAGCAAAAAAAAAAAAGAGAGAGAATAAAGATAGGCAGAGGTTGCTTTCATGATGGGCTGGTTCATGAAGGGAGGTTGAGGTTGATATGTGGTCTTGTCTTCAAGACATGTTTTGTGGGCCATGGTAAGGCAAGTAGGATTTGCAGATAAGTCCTAAGAATAATGGTAAGCACCACTGATGGATCAAATCAATATTGTTGTGGTATGCATACATATATTGCTAGTGGTATACATATTTTGTTGAAGCTGAAATGAAAAGAAGCAGAACAAAACAGAAGGAAGAAAATCCTACCCACTCACACATATGCACGTTGCTGGGTAGAGTGATTTAAAATTTGATATAAACCACTGATTTTTAAAATCAACTTCTCCATTTGTATGTTGGCTTTAAAAAAAAAGGAATTAGATTGTCAATGGTTTATATAGCTATTATAACAGGATGATTTATTACTTAGCCTAAACTGTACTACCATCTTTTTAATATATTCTTTTGAGAGTATATATTGGAACTGTAAACATGTGCTTGGGCCTTTATGTAGACTACCATAATTCTTTTAAATACTTCATGACAAATGTGGAGTGGATTATAGGACATGGACTTGTTATTAAATTAATTTTAACAGTTCCCATTTTTTCTTTTAATTTCCAAGTAAAAGTTCTGGTCAGAATCATTGTATGATATGACAAAACCTGTATGCTGAAGCACTAAAGTTGCAATGAGCGCTTTCCAGAGTCTTATGTTCAGGGCTGATTTCATTGCCTATGGAGAATAATGAGCATTTGGGATGGAAAATG
Organism: Liasis olivaceus; assembly: GCA_030867105.1. Taxonomy (NCBI): domain Eukaryota; kingdom Metazoa; phylum Chordata; class Lepidosauria; order Squamata; family Pythonidae; genus Liasis; species Liasis olivaceus. Next base: position 86,924,782 of record CM061352.1, on the reverse strand, counting down.
CCCAATAACTAAAGTCCAATCTCTGGAACTCTAGTTAAAGCTCAGGTTGTTTGAATTTTCCTGGTTGACTCCAAGGGAGATGCTGCCAAGCAAAAGACAGAATATTGAACTTAGCTTTTTTATAGTACTTAATGAAATAACACAACTTTATCAATTTGCCCCCACAGAATATTTGAATGGTTCCTAATTTCATGATTTGAGGCTCATGGAGTTCATGGGACTTGTGACCCTTGGCCCTTCTATCATTCTCATGCCGTGGTTTTCTGAATACATCTGGCTAGACCTCTTTCTGCCTTTTAAAAGTTCCAGCACCAACAGTGTGGTAGCCAGTCATGATGATCCTGTTAGGATCAGCTTCTCAATAGGTCTTGGGTCTTATTATAACTAGTTCTCATGTACCTGTGAGAACCTGAGTACATTATATTAAAAAATGCTCCAAGACATTCTGGCAGAGAATCCAGATGCCTCCCCATGGTGAAATAAATCTGCTTATCTTTTAATGGTTTATCTTTTAATGGTTCTTTTAATGTTTGCATTTATTTTAATTCATGTTTAAACTTTTATATTATATTCTGTATCTTACTTACTGACAGCCACCTTGAGTGCTTTGCAGAATTGACAGGCAGGATAAAAATCAAATAGAGAGAGTGAAGAGAAGGGATCTTCCCACCCATCTTCAGGCCACTACCAACTGTCTTGCATAAGGATTCTAGAAAATTATTTCTTTGCCTGTTTTTAAATAACATTCATTATATTTTTCCCCTTCATGGATCACTGCCTTGTCGTGGTGAAGGGGCTTGTGTAACTCAGTGAAGCCATGAACTATACCGTGCAGGGCCACCCAAGATGGACAGGTCATGACAGAGAGTTCTGACAAAATGTGGTCCACTGGAGAAGGAAATGGCAACCCACTCCAGTATCCTTGCCAAGAAAACCTCATGGACAATGTTAAAAGGCTAAAAGATATGATGCCGGAAGATGAGCCCCTCAGGTCGGAAGGTGTCCAATAATTCAGGTGACCATTATATCTACTACTGTGGGCAAGAAACCCTTAGAAGAAATGGAGTTGCACTCATAGTCAATAAGAGACTATGCGAAAGGCAGTAATGGGGTACAACCTCAAAAACGTCAGAATGATCTCAGTGCGTATCCAAGGAAAACCATTCAACATCACGGTAATCCAAGTCTATGCCCCAACCACTGATACTGAAGAAGCTGAAGTTGACCGGTTCTATGAAGACCTACAACACCTTCTAGAACTAGCACCAAAAAAAGATGTCCTTTTCATCATAGGGGATTGGAATGCTAAAGTAGGAAGTCAAGGAGTAATCGGAATAACAGGCAAGTTTGGCCTTGGAGTAGAAAATGAAGCACGGCAAAGGCTAATAGAGTTCTGTCAAGAGAACAAGCTAGTCATAGCAAACACTCTTTTCCAACAACACAAGAGACGACTCTACACATGGACATCACCAGATGGTCAATACCGAAACCAGATTGATAACATACTTTGCAGCCAAAGATGGAGAAGCTCTATACAGACGGCAAAAACAAGACCAGGAGCTGACTGTGGCTCAGATCATGAGCTTCTTACTGCAAAATTTAGGCTTAAATTGAAGAATGTAGGGAAAACCACTAGACCACTCAGGTATGACTTAGATCATATTTCATGTGAGTACACAGTGAAGGTGATGAATAGATTTAGAGGATTAGATTTGGTAGACAGAGTGCCTGAAGAACTATGGACGGAGGTCTGTAACATTGTACAAGAGGCAGCAACTAAAACTATCCCAAAGAAAAAGAAATGCAAGAAAGCAAAATGGCTGTCTGATGAGGCTTTACAAATAGCTGTGGAAAGAAGGAATGCGAAAAGCAAGGGTGAAAGGGAAAGATATAAGCAAATGAATGCAGATTTCCAGAGAATAGCAAGGAGAGATAAGAAGGCCTTCTTAAATGAACAATGCAAAGAAATTGAGGAAAACAATAGAATGGGGAAGACTAGAGATCTCTTCAAGAAAATTGGAGATATCAAAGGAACGTTTAGTGCAAAGATGAGCATGATAAAGGACAAAAAAGGCAGGGACCTAACAGAAGCAGAAGAGATTAAGAAGAGGTGGCAAGAATACACAGAAGAACTATACAAGAAAGATCTTAATGTCCCTGATGTCCATGCTGGTGTGGTCACTGACCCTGAGCCAGACATCCTAGAGAGTGAAGTCAAGTGGGCCTTAGGAAGCATTGCTAACAACAAAGCTAGTGGAGATGACAGTATTCCAGCTGAGTTATTTAAAATACTAAAAGACGATGCTGTTAAAGTGCTGCACTCAATATGCCAGCAAGTTTGGAAAACGCAACAGTGGCCACGGGATTGGAAAAGGTCAGTTTACGTTCCAATTCCAAAGAAGGGCAATGCCAAAGAATGCTCAAACTATCGCACAATTGCACTCATGTCACATGCTAGCAAGGTTATGCTCAAAATCCTACAAGCTAGGCTTCAGCAGTACATGAACCGAGAACTACCGGATATACAAGCTGGGTTTCGAAGAGGCAGAGGAACTAGAGATCAAATTGCCAACATTCGCTGGATCATGGAGAAAGCACGAGAGTTCCAGAGAAGCATCTACTTCTGCTTCATTGACTATGCAAAAGCCTTTGATTGTGTGGATCACAACAAACTGTGGCAAATTCTTAAAGAGATGGGGATACCAGACCACCTTACCTGTCTCCTGAGAAATCTGTATGCGGGTCAAGAAGCAACAGAACCGGTCATGGAACAACCGATTGGTTCAAAATAGGGAAAGGAGTACGACAAGGCTGTATACTGTCACCCTGCTTATTTAACCTATATGCAGAATACATCATGAGAAATGCCAGGCTGGAAGAATCACAAGCCAGAATTAAGATTGCAGGGAGAAACATCAATAACCTCAGATATGCAGACGATACCACCCTAATGGCAGAAAGTGAAGAAGAACTAAAGAGCCTCTTGATGAGGGTGAAAGAGGAGAGTGCGAAAGCTGGCTTGAAACTCAACATTAAAAAAAAACGAAGATCATGGCATCTGGACCCATCAATCCCTGGCAAATAGAAGGGGTAGAAATGAAAGCAGTAACAGACTTCATTTATTTGGGCTCCAAGATCACTGCAGACGGAGACTGCAGCCATGAAATTTAAAGACGCTTGCTCCTTGGGAGGAAAGCTATGGCAAACCTGGATAGCATATTAAAAAGCAGAGACGTCACCTTGCCGACAAAGATCCGCATAGTCAAAGCTATGGTTTTTCCAGTAGTAATGTATGGCGGTGAGAGCTGGACCATGAAGAAGGCTGAACGCCGAAGAATTGATGCCTTTGAACTGTGGTGCTGGAGAAGACTCTTAAGAGTCCCCTGGACTGCTAGGAGGTCAAACCAGTCAATCTTAAAGGAAATCAACTCTGATTGCTCATTGGAAGGATTGATAATGAAGCTCAAGCTCAGCTACTTTGGTCACCTAATGCGAAGAGAGGACTCTTTGGAAAAGACCCTGATGCTGGGAAAGATGGAAGGCAAAAGGAGAAGAGGACGGCAGAGGATGAGATGGCTAGATAGCATCACTGAAGCAATGAGCATGAAATTGAGCAAACTCAGGGAGGCAGTGAAAGATAGGAAGGCCTGGCGCAATATGGTTCATTGGGTCACGAAGAGTCGGACATGACTTAGCGACTGAACAACAACAACAAATTATATTTTTATTTGCAAGCATTTGAATTTATTGTAATCTGCTTTAATCCAGCCAGGATATAAATAATTTTAATAACTAACTCACTAAATAATGACATCTATTTATCTATTTACTTCAGCATTATAAATTGTGTGATAAATTTATTGAAATTTCCTTTGCTCTGTGAAAGAAGTCTGTTTTTTTTTTAAAAAAAAATCCATTTCAGAGTGATTTACCAATCCTTATGTTTAAAAAAGTTTATGTTATTACTTCATGGAAGCAGAGGAGGGATCCCCCTCCCCTTCCAGATGGAATGGCTGCAATTTCTATGGCCTCCTGGATCCTTGATTTTTAAAGCCTGTGGAGGAGTTTCCTATTGATGTCTTTCCATGGAGTATATGCTGATTTATGTGGAGAAAATGGTATTCCAACATGGTTAGCTGTATGTCGCTTTAAGCTGGGGAAAAAGAAAAAAGTATTCTTAAAGGATGGTAAATCAACCAGAAATGTTGTCATCAAAAGGGTCCTTTGCTAAAAGAAAAGCATCTATATTTCTCTTGCTACACATCTTTCTTCTTTAATAAACTGATGTTTTCTTCTTTAATCTTCAGAACAAGCCAATAGCAACCTGCCTGTGGTCATTCTGTTTCTCTATTTAGATAAGGAAATATCTCTAAAACGATGACCCAACTGGTCATGAATTGTCTAAAGAAGACCAAACTAATGACAACAGGTAGGACAACCAGTCTTAGAAGTGACAATGAAGATATCAATGTGCTTCTGCCTTTTAGGATCAACCATCAACAGTAAAGGAACAAGCAGTCAAGAAATACACCTCAGACTAGCACTTGGTAAAGCAGCCACGAACACTTTGGAAAAGATATTCAAATGTTCCGATATGTCTATACCTACAAAGATCAGAATCGTGCAAGCCACGGTATTCCCTGTCACACTCTATGGAAGCATTAAGTTGGACTTTAAAGAAGCAGGATAGGAAAAGTATTGATGCCTGTGAACTTTGGTGTTGGAGAACATTCCTGAGAATACCATGGATAGTCAAGAAAACAAACCAATGGATCATTGAACAAAATCTTCCCAGAGTTCTCACTTGAGGGACGAATGACCATGCTCAAATTACCCTACTTCAGACACATTATGCGAAGACCCAGCTCTCTGGAAAAGGCTCTGATGGTGGAAAAGGGGGAAGGAAACAGAAGAGGATGACCAGCAGCAAGGTGGCTGGACTCAGTTACAGTGGTGATGAATGCACTATTGGGAGACTTGAAAGAACAGGTTAAGGATAGATTGTCATGGAGAAGATCTATCTATAGGAGTCAAAAATGACTTGATGGCACATAATGAATCAATCACTGATATGGAAGAGAAGCCCCTTCTTTCTGCATTTGCAGCAGATATGCTGCCCCTTTCAAACTCCTGACCTAGCTGTCTTGTTTAGAGGAGTAAGAAAAAGCACTTGCATACCACAAGCATAATCTATTGCTCCTCTCTTAGACTGGGCTTCTCATTCACCTTAAATTCTGTGGACAGGTATTCTGATCACAACTGCAAAACTAATTCTAATTTGATGTCTGAGAAGCCATTAAGTGGCAATGCTTTATTATTGAGGCCATTGGACACAGACATATTTGGTAGTTATCTCTGACTCTCTTGCTTCCATAATGATTAATATAGTCTAAGTCATCCACTTTCACCTGCACCTCTTCAGCTGCTTGTGAAGGAAGTGATGACTATATTACAAGGGGCAAGGAGTGCAGATCAATGCAGAGAGTGAACACAGAGGAGAGTTCATCAAGAAGTCTCTCATGACAGAATTACTTCGAGTCAGCAAGGGCTCTCTCCTTTACTCATGTTCCACACAAATTGAATGCATATATTTTCATTGATGTTCTTTACCTGATGATCCTATTATTATAACTGCATGGGAACTTGCTACTGACAAGATGAATCTTGTGCAACATCTAACAGCAAAAGGTGTTTTTTTTTTTTTAAGTCCTACTGGGCTGCTCTAGGCATTTTATGGACTACAGATTCTGTGAAAGCTCAGATCACAAAATGTGTTTCCTACGGAAGATCTTGATCTGGGAAGCCTTTTAGTTTGGGCATAAAACTAATCAACTCACAGCAATAGAAAACAACAGCAGCTTGAAGTAATAATAAAAAAGATTAGCATTTCTCATGCTTCCCCCACCCCCAGAGTTTGTTTGTTTGTTTATTTATTTATTTATTTATTTTTCCATAGATAACAGAGCCAGAGCCAATATAAGCCAAATTCTAGGAACTTTACCCTTGAGGACCATGTTGGTCTGCTACTAGGCGGTATATTTATATGCTGAAAATCATGTGCTGCTCTCCCTCAAGTTGATCGGAGCAGAGTATGGTAAAAGCAGTAACTAGCCATATACCAAAACTCAGACATCTGAAAATATCTAGGAAACTAAGATCACTGCAGCTGCTGCAGCCGATTTGCTCAGCACTTTTCTGCTTTTTGAGCCCTAGGCTGAATGCTGATGCCAGTTTCATTATTGCTCACTGTTTGCCTCCTGCCTCCACCCTTGTAAATTTACTAAATTATACAGTAAGCCATGATATTTGTAGCCATTAGCCAAGTTAAAAAAAATGAACCTGGAGTACATTACCTGCTGCAGCTATCACTATGTTTCTGGTGATATACAGTAAAGCACGTGGTGGATCCAGAGACACTGCAGGATATGAAGGGTGACAGCTTTGCTTCTCCTGCCTCTCTAATGTCCTCTGTTTTATTATTCATTTGTTCATTGTTGCATTTCTATACTGTTCTTCCTTTGGAAACTGAAAGTAACAATCACAGGGATCTTGTCTCATTATCACCCTTGTGATTGAGATAGGATTACTTTTTCACAAAGAAACTGATGGTTGATTTTGTCTTTTTGGGATTCAGATGAACACATGTCCAAACTATTGTTTTATTTTTGTTATTTTTATGCTTACGAATGCCTATATGGGAGACATAATTTAGAGATAATGGTACATGTTGATGTTTTATTTGAGGAAGGAAGGAAGGAAGGAAGGAAGGAAGGAAGGAAGGAAGGAAGGGGAGATAATGTCATGTAGGGCAAGAAGTCTGGCCAACAGTAAGGCAGGTGTGTGTCCACAAGTGTCCAAGCCCAATTTCAAGTCATCTGGTTGGTCTGAGAAGTTGCAACGTACTTCCATCTGGTATTAGACTGGCATTTCAGGGTGGTCAGGATCAGGCCAGACACTCCCTCTGCACCGTGATACAAAATGTAAAAGATGGGCTTTTTTTTTTTCTAATTCCCTGATTTAAACATTTTGACACTTTATTGTTGACTTACTAAAAAAGCAAGTCCCAATTACTTCAATGAATCTTCTGCCCAAATAAGATGGCAAGCATAGAATTTCTGTCTGACTGAAGACAAGTGACACAGAGATAGGCAATTATTTTGAAGGGAAGAATGGGATATTTCATAATCTATCTGAGACAAGCATCTGATTTTCCTCCATCCCTTTTGCAAACACTTCACTTTTCACAGCAAAACCCTCTCTTTCTTTCATCTTGGAACTGCCAGTTGGATCCTTGTCAGCTTCTCAGTCCTAAATAGCCTGTATCCTACACTCCATTATTACTGCTAATGCTAATCTCTGACCATTAAACATGGATCAGAATCAGCAGATAATTGCTACTTCCTTCTACCATGCGTAGTCTTTTGTGAGCAATTAATGAATGTTCAGAAAAATAAAGCTGAATAGAAGAAAAGAGGGAGTTGCGGTTTGCATACAGCAAGATAGAGCACAGATAGGGAAAAGAGAAGATCACAGTTCACTGGGGGAGAGGGAAGAATGATAAAAGATCTACAGCATAATGGATTATTTCTGTTCCAGCCATGTGCCTATTGCTAACTGTATTGTTTAGAATGACAGCTTCTCAGGGAGTCCTGATACATAGATTTTGTTTTATGAGGGGGTGCTGCCCTCATGCTACCATAGTTAGGTTACCTCACCTTGCAATAAAAAGGCATTTTGTGGGTTGAGAGCCTCATAGATACAGTGTTCCCTAGAAGAAAGTCTCACCAAGGGGTAGATGCTGATCCCGTCATATAAAGATCAAACATGCAAACTTTTGTTGGTCTCTTTGGGGAATGTTCCTCTATCTAGCCAACATTGTGAAGAACTGAGAAAGGTGTCAGCATCCAGCTCTGTGATTCTCTGTTACTCAATGATTGAAAGGCTGTAGTCATAATTTTCCACAATACTATTCTACAGGTTACAGCAGAAATTGGAAGTGATGATGTATCTGCCCTCTGTATGACAAGGCTGAGACACAGTTAAAATAAAGCCAGAAATGTTTAATAATTGTAACCCACACTCACAAGAAACATGAATTGACAAATATGTGAATCTAGGCTTACAGTTATTCTTCAAATTGGAACAGTCTGAATCCACCACAATCCAAACCTTCTCCCAGAATGGTTCCCAGTACAAAACCAATGAATCTTTCCTCAACATCTCCCAAACCACAAAACCTACAGCCCTCTCCCTTTACCAGAATATGCACCATCACTTATACCACATACTATGCATTCACACTGTCAGACTGTGATTAGCATTATATGCTTTGATGTCATATCTTATTATTCAGTGATATAAATTAATCTTTATTGACTATTAATTCTCTCCCATGGGATTACCAACTTGGCATAGTGGGAAGGTCCAATAGCTTTAATATTTCTAAGAATTATGCTGGCAGGAGCAAGATCTGCCAAGTTGATCCTTTGCTGGTAAAGTCAACATGGGAGGACTATGAAGGTGGATGTTTTAACTTAGATGAACTTAGATGAACTATGACTACTTTAAATCAGATAATTACATGATATGTGGACTCCTTGCGGTTCTCTGAGCTTGGTTGTTTTCTTGCAATTGTTTCATTACCTGTCTAGGTAACATCTTCAGTGCTAGAATGAAGTGGAGTTTGCTCTCTGTTTATATACAGTGGCTTGCCCTGCCTGTGCTGATGGGTTTTTTTTGGTCATTCTAAGGGTAATCCAGAATGTAGTGGGATGTCATTTGGAAGTCAGCAGGCAAACTCCAAAATCAAACTTGGAGAAAAGAAATGGTCTTTTCAACTAGTCTTTTTTTTGCCGGTAAAACTATATGGACATGACTCAAACATTTATATAAATTTGAAAGTCAGATGACAATACCTCCAGTTGGAACTACTTTGACCTACTTGGTCAACTTTCCCAGTAGAAGTGGAGGTGATGGTGTGACCAGTTAAAAACTATAGGGAATTCTAGTCACTAGTGGTGCTGTATTGAAAGAGGAGTTCCTAATTTTATAAGGACACATAGAATTGGGACATGAATTGTGAGAAGCATAAACCAAGGAAAACTTGAATGTCAAAGTGCACGTGGACTGTATTAAGCTGGATGTTTTAACTTAGATGAACTTAGATGAACTATGACTACTTTAAATCAGATAATTACATGATATGTGGACTCCTTGCGGTTCTCTGAGCTTGGTTGTTTTCTTGCAATTGTTTCGTTACCCATCTAGGTAATATCTTCAGTGCTAGAATGGAGTGGAGTTTGCTCTCTGTTTATATACAGTGGCATGCCCTGCCAGTGTTGGTGGTGGGTTTTTTGTTTTTTTTTGGTAGTTCTAAATTCTGTGCCATGCCCTTTTGCACAGTTTGACTCTAGTGCTTTTATACTGCTTTACATCACTTTTCTGTCCTTGCTTCACACAGTTTCCTAATTATTGTTTTGCTGTTTTACCTCTGTCCCTTAAATTTAGATCCTCCCACTGGCTAACTGGCTTTTAACATCCCTAATATTTAACTTACTGTATATCTTCTTCTGCAACAACAGTCTATCTCTTCCTCTGATATGTTACCTTATCTTTTCTTTGCCCTTTCTCTGGGAATCCTGATTCCTTCAACAATTGCAACTCTTATCCCCTTCTCAAAGCCCTCTCTTTAACTCTATTAATAATTCTGAAACTCTAATCACAACCAAGGGTAGTATACCATTCAGGGCATGAGACTACACAAAGGAATTAAATGTAATGGTATTCAGCAAGGAAGCGTGTGCTCAACAATATCCCAATAGATGCTAGAATCATATCTCATAGAATTAGTGGATAACCAGTGAATGTCAATGTTATATAAGTTAATACACCTACTACAAATGCCATGGTAGAAGGTATTGAAGGAATTCTGTGGCACATTGCAGGAAGTGCTAAATGCAACATTTAGTAAGGAGGTAGTACTACTAATAGATTATTGGAAGGCAGAAGTTGGAGAAATGGAGAAACCTGGAAATAGAATAAGATTCTAATAGGGTAAATGCAAATGCAGAAAATATGCTAATAGAATTTTGAGAAGACAATTCTTTGTTCATTGGCAGCACCTGTTTTGAGCAATATAAATGCAGACACTAAATGTAGGGATCATTGGATGGATAACACTAGAATCAAATCAATTATATGAAAGGAAACAGAAGCTAGAGAAATGTAATCGAGTCTGCCAGGGTGCTTCCAGGTGCAGGTTGTGGAACAGACCATGATATCAGGATTTTCTCATGGGAAGAAGGTCATCCCATTAGCTATACAAAAACAGGTGTCGAGATTATTCTATGAAGCTAATGTAAACAAAGAATCTTGTGATTCTGTTATGATTTTTACTGCCACCTACTGTAATGTGCATGTTAGTTATTCAGTGGGGGTGTACATGCTGGCAATATAACGGGAGGGTTAAATGCCCAGCCTGTTCAGTGTGCTTGTCTTGTAAAAAGTTAATCATGTAGTTTATAGGTTATGTAGTCTTAACTAGTAACCAAGTAGTGTACCTCTTCTCTGAGAGTGTTTTTTTAGCTAGAGACTTTGTTGTGGTTAAGTCTTGGAAGCTAAGGTGAAAAGAAGTCTTTGTTATATCCTATATTTTGTATGCAACTTGTATTTTATGAAGTTTTGCATTTTTATCAATAAAGATCAGTTAGTTTATATTTTCTGACTGGATTTTCTTTGGAAAGCTAACTATGGATATTGCATTTTGCAAGCTCTCATGCTGATGTGTAAGTTACCTGAGAGCAGGATTTTTGGGACCTTTTTGCTGCACTCTGCGCAACACATGAATTATTGGTGTCAAATATACTGTTTAAACCTAGAAAATTAAAAAAAGAATAGTTTCTGCTGCAAATCTGGATCTGGATGATTGTTAAAATATAAGATAAATATAAGGAATAGATATGGATTTAACAGATTACCATGCCAAAGAGAAACCAAATTGCTATAGGAAAAGATAAGAGATATTGTGAAAACCAGATCAGAAAAATGGCTGTCCAGAGTCTCTGTGAGTTGGGCAGCCGTACAAGACAAATAAATAAACAAACAAACCCACAGTTGAAAAAGTTCCAAGTGGCTTTCAGGGTGACAGCTATCGTGATAGCCAGGGAAAGATGGAGGACGAAAACTCTGAACAGCAAGAAGGATGTATGGCAACTAAATGCAGATTTGCATGGCAAGTAAGAAACGGCAAGAATCAATAGCTCAGTCAAGAATGCAATGTAGGAAAATTAACAAAAATCGGAGGTATTTTAAGAAAATCAGAGGAATGGCAGATGAAGTTAAGGAAAGAAAGAAAGACTGAAATCCTTTACAAACTGAAATATAAACTGACAGTAACATTTTTAGAGAGAGAATATATTCAGGACCTGACTTCTCTAGAGATTTAACTTTGTGTTATTGACTAATACAAGCTGTTGGCTGCATGGGTCAGGCCAGAACATATAGTTCTATATGGATGTGGCTTAACACCTGATGGCTATTTGAGGAATCTTTACAGGGAAAAAGAAGCTACTTAAAAACTGAAGTTTGAGAAGCAGAGTGGTTCAAAACAGAAGGAAATGAGAGAAAGATGCACATTGTCCCCATATCTGTTTTAAATATAAGAATGGCAGAACTGGGAGAGATAATTGCTGAAATCAAACTTGGAGGCTGAAACTCTGCAATTTGATATTTGTAGATTAACCGTTTTGTTAACTGAAAGTAAAGAAATCTTTTAAAAAAGCACATTATGAAAGTAAATATGGAAGATGAAAAATTTTACACATTAAGGAGACAGAGGTAATATCAACCAGCATGCTTTGTGAAGTCACTAAGAAATTAAGGTGGTAGATAATTTTCTTTCTTAGGTTTAAGAATAAAGATGGACAGTGTGCTGGACATGTAAAGAGGAAATTAATTCTAGGGAGGAAGTTAGTGAAAAACGTAGGAAACATTTTGAAAGATAAGCATTTTTCTATGACATCAAATATCAGAATAGTTAAGCAATGACAATTTTTTTCTCTATTGATAACATATGGCTATGAAATCTGGGTATTGAGAAAAAGCAAAAGAGAATGCAAATATTTTTTTTAAAGTACAGGCCAGGGGAGGCTCCTAAAAGTACCAATGGTTTGCAAGGAAAAAAAAAATCAGTGTCCACAACAAAATGCAGTGATGCAAAAATGACACATGAATGTCATGCAAATGTCATGCAAATAATGCCATTATGTACTTGCATCCTGACATCTGTTTAAATCATGTCATTTGCTTGATGACTTCTCATATGTTTCATCATATGCCTCTCTTATTGCATGGAAGCCTATGGAGCCAATCAATTAGTAATACACTAATTAAAAAAAAAGTTGTTACTTCAGATGAGGATTATCAAGCAGAAGCTCTGGGCATGTGATGTAAGTGAGCAATAGACTAGGAAAAGATGTATGCTTGGAAAGACAGAGGAAGTAGAAGGGGAGGATAGGAGGTAAGTTGGACAGAAAAGATCAAGAAGATTGCTGATATGTTCTTGGAAATGCTATAGGTTATAACCACTGACACACTGAGTTAGTGGGCAGTCTTCCATACACATACAAGGGCATACTCAATGGGACTAGTTAACTAAACATTACTAAGACTGTGCAAGTTTTAATGTTTGGACTCTCATCAGAGTTTCTTACCTCTGTGGGATACAATCAGACTAATCAGATTCTCCTCCACAGAGTTAAATACATGGAACCACAAATAAAAGTGAATAGGATATCTCAGAATACTAAGGCCAGGGTTGAATATTTTACTTGGAACAGCAAATTATCTAAACACATTTATTTTTACAAAGCTGTGAAGAGAGATTTGCAGGGCAGGATGTAATATTCTTCCATCTGTGTTTCTAAAATCTAAATGCCTCCCCCCCCTCCCCCCCTGATCCCCTGGGTAGAAGAACTTGCCTAGGTGAATCCACTGGAATCAAAATAATCAATTACATTTTATTATGCATTTTACATACTAATTTGTAAGGATTTGTGTGCAAAATACATTAGCCACCTTCTGCTGGAATACTCAGGTAATCTGATGAGTTTTATACCACTCTGCTCCTTTCAGGTGATAACCATTATATAACCCTCAGGGTAGCTAACCTCTGTGGACCACAACAATTTATTCAGCCATAGTACCTTGGGTGGGTTCCTGCTAGAGCTTAATTGTGTTTTATTAACATGTTTGTGTTAGATGTATGGAGTATCAATGCCATCCAGTTTCCAGTAAAAGCCCACTATAGTTTGCCTATAAAGCAATATCTGATATTGATTCCTCATTTGATTATTCTGGATCTGCTTTGTTAACTTGACTGATATCTCATATAAACTGGAGTTAGATATCAGCTCAGCAGACTCCAATGAAGTGATGGGGAAGATGTCTTTTGAGGTCACCTGGGAGTCATTTAAACTTATAGACTCCGAGTAAATGCACAGGATTCTCTGTGATGAAGGCCATCACATGAGGCCTGGATCCTTGCTCCTCCTGATTCAGTTGAGCTGCTAGGAATCACAGGAGGAACTAGATTCAAGAAATGATGAGTGCCTCATTGTCGGAAGGGGTGGTGCCACCAGCTTTAAAGAACTCATTCTTCAACAGGCCATCCCTTGATAAAGCAATTCTGGATAATTTGCACCCTGTCTGTGAGAGTGTGGGCAGAGAACGGCCAGGCAAGGGGGGTCAAGCATGTACTGTTATCCCCCGAACAGCGAGGGAGAGATAAGAGGATGAGACTGGCCCCTCCCTGAGGAATGCTAGGAGTGTTTACGGATGGACCCTGGGAACTGTTCTCAGTCTGGGAAGATTCTCTGTATAGGCTAAGCCAAATAAATCTTGCTGGATTGAATCTGTATTGTCTCCTGGAGTTTCATGGGCTAAACCTGACATCAATCTTCCCAGACTCATACTACCTTCCAGTAAAAGGAGATACATCATGGCTACAGATCCGCAGGGAGTGGCTTTGACACCAGAAGTGTTGGCAGCTGCATTGTTACAGCATCAGCAGCAAGTGGATGCACAGATTAATAACCTGCAGGCTGCTATGGGACAACTAATACAGCAACTCAGACTGGTAGTCCAGCCACCACCTCTTCCACCACCCGTGTTACTGCGTTCACCTGGCAGCATGCCTGAGAAGTACGTAGGCGAGGTGGAACAGATGAGAACCTTCCTGGCACAATGTGACTTGTTCATGGACGGTAGACCGGGAAAATTTCCTACAGATCGAACAAGGGTGGCTTTTGTGATGAGCTTATTGAAGGGATCTGCGGCCAAGTGGGCTACTCCTCTCATAGAGACAGGAGATCCAATACTCAACAACTACGAAAATTTTGTCACAGCTTTCAGGGGGCACTTTGGAGACCCAGTGAGACGATTAACTGCCTGTCAGGACATCCGCAAACTCAGACAAGGCGACAGATCGGTAAGATTATTCATTGCAGATTTCAAGTTATTAGCGGGAGATGTTGAGTGGAATGAAGTGGCTCTTATCGACCAATTTAGAGAAGGTTTGAACCCTGAAATCCGATTGGAAGTGGTAAAGCAAGGCATTCCAAATACTCTGGATGACCTATATCAGCTTTGTATAGTAGTGGAAGCCAGGCTCATGGAGTTGAAACAGTATGATCCATTAACTCCCTTCGTGGCTCCTCAGCCTCCCTTAACCACAATGCCTTCCCCTCGTACGTTAACACCAGACTTTACAGCAGGGGAACCGATGCAGTTGGGAGCTGCTCGGAGAACGGTATCAGGAGAGGAAAGGCAGAGAAGAAGGGATCTTAACTTGTGTTTTTATTGTGCAGCCCCAGGGCATATGGTGAGAGTTTGCCCAGCGAGAAGTACACTAGCGGGAGCCAAGCGCATGCAACAGACACCTCTCAAGAAAGCAGTTTCCGTCCCAGTGCAGCAGCAGGGAAACTGGCAAGGCCCCCCTGCTCAGAGCTCGCGGGGGGGGGGCTATCAAGCAATTAAGAAGAGCTCACAATGGAGACAGCAACCAGGCATTCATAGTAGTACCAATCACAGTGACTTTGCCTTCTGGCTCCAAAATCAAATTGGAGGCTCTCATAGATTCAGGCGCTACCACGAGTTTCATAGATGTACAGACTGTACAGAAATGGCAGTTACCAACAGTGGATTTGGACAAACCCATAAACGTAGAGACTATAGATTCTCAACCATTGAGGGCGGGTCCGGTGCAGCAATCCACAGTCCCTCTGCTACTAACCATTAACGATCACATGGAGTTACTACCACTGTATGTGACAGAATCTTTACATATGCCAGTGGTCTTGGGAACTTCGTGGCTCAGGTTGCACAACCCTGACATTGACTGGGCAGCGGGGACCCTCTCATTTTCAGCTCCAGATTGTCAGCACCACAAAGTACAGGGCGCTATACTTGCCAGTCCTCTAACAGGCAACCAGGATGTGGGAAGAGGTGTGCCGGCCAAGTATGCAGACTTTGCAGATGTTTTTGGGGAGGAAGAAGCTACGGCCTTACCCCCCCATAGAGACTGTGATTGCACGATTGATTTGAAGCCAGGTGCTAAAATCCCAGCCAGGCGGCAATATCCCATGTCTGCAAAAGAGCTAGCTATTCTCAAGGATTACATAGAAGTAAATTTAAAAAAAGGATTTATCAGGCCATCAAAATCTCCAGCATCAGCTCCTACATTTTTTGTACCAAAAAAGCCAGATCCACAGACGTGCGAAACTACCAATAGCGAAACCATTCCAATGCGCACGGTGCACGATTACAAGGAGTTGAACAAAGTAACCATTAGAGATCATTATCCACTCCCATTAATTTCAGATCTTTTAGACAGGCTACAAAAGGCTCGCATTTTCACAAAATTAGACCTGAGAAGTGCCTACAACCTTATTCGTGTAAAACAAGGGCACGAGTTTTTGACAGCTTTTGACACGAGATATGGCAAATTTGAGTACACAGTCATGCCTTTCGGGCTTTCCAATTGTGGAGCGGTATTTTCTAGATTTATGAATCAAATATTCTCTGATATAATTGATTCCTATGTGGTGATTTATTTGGATGACATCCTGATATACTCTGACGATGTCCAATCACACACAATGCATGTCAGGAATGTGTTACAGAGACTGAGAGAAAATAAGCTCTTTGCCAACCCTGAGAAGTGTGCATTTGATTTGCCACAATTTGGGCTTTAGAATCTCAACAGAGGGACTGCAGATGGATCCTGCTAAGGTGCAAGCAGTGTTGTCTTGGCACCCACCCCGTAATGTAAAGGATGTACAACGATTTCTGGGATTTGCTAATTTTTACAGAAAGTTTATTCTCAACTTTGCAGAGTGTGTGAAACCCCTCACACAACTATTGAAGAAAGGAAAAAAGTTTACTTGGGCAGAGGAAAAACAGGCAGCTTTCCAACAATTAAAACAGCTTTTCGCCTCCCAACCCCTCCTTAGGCATCCAGACCCTTGTCGCCAATTTGTGCTCCATACAGATGCCTCGGATGTAGCAATAGGAGCGGTTTTGTTGCAAGCAGATGAGGCAGGCAAGGGGGCGGGGTGGCTGCTGTGTGCCTTTTTCTCTCGCACACTATCGTCAGCAGAGAGAAATTATGACATTTTTAACAAAGAGTTACTTGCAGTGAAGGCAGCTTTCCAGGAATGGAGGCAATGGCTAGAGGGGGCAAAGTTTCCAGTGCAAGTGTGCACGGATCATAAAAACTTGGAAACAATGCAGAGCTCTCGCTCATTCACTCCCCGCCAAATGCGATGGAGTCAGTTTTTTTCACGTTTTGATTTTTACATCACGTACGTTCCGGGGGCACGTAATTTGATGCCTGATGCGCTTTCTCGGAAACTGGAGTACGTTGGTGAGCAAGCACATTCACAACATGCTACCATCTTGCAGCCGTGCAACTTTAAAAAGTTGGACAGTGCGAGAGAGAAGTTGGGAGCCAGTCGACAGGCAGAAGATTTACTGGTGAGAATTAGGGAGCAGCAGGCACAGGACGCATTTGCAAGGGCTCGGATGGATGACCTCCAGGGAGCCCAGAGTGACAATTCCCCTTTTTCAATGGAAGGAGAATACCTCTACCACAAGGGGAAGTTATATGTTCCTCTGTCATTGCGAGAAGAAGTTTTACAACTTTGCCATGATAATGTAACAGCAGGACATGGAGGAGTATTTAAGACATCGCACAGAACCTTAAGAGACTATTGGTGGCCTAAGATGGCAGCAAACATTAGAGATTACGTGGCATCATATCGCGTGTGCAAAAGAGCAAAGACTTTTCATGGAAAACCCGCTGGGCTCTTACAGCCCTTAGATACTCCCCCCAAGCCTTGGCATATGGTTTTGATGGACTTTATTACTGACTTGCCTCCAGTAAAGGGCTATTCTTCGGTGCTGGTGGTTGTGGACTTATTTACTAAGATGGCTCATTTCATACCATGCAAGGGTCTACCTTCTGCTCAAGCCACAGCACAACTATTTTTGGATCATGTCTTCCGACTTAGAGGAATGATTAATACATTGATAACAGACTGTGGGAGTGTGGAGCAGAGGTGTGAAACAT
The DNA here is from genome assembly GCA_030867105.1 of Liasis olivaceus. Taxonomy (NCBI): domain Eukaryota; kingdom Metazoa; phylum Chordata; class Lepidosauria; order Squamata; family Pythonidae; genus Liasis; species Liasis olivaceus. The sequence continues at coordinate 86,907,156 of CM061352.1, read as the reverse complement.
GGACTCTCATCCCCAGAGGAGCAGACAAGAGATAAGAGAATGAGACTGGCCCCTCCCTGAGGAATGCTAAGGATGTTTGTAGTCTGACCCTGGGAATTGCTCTCAGTCTGAGAAGATTCTGTAACGGGAGTGAAGCCAATAAACCTTGCTGGATTGAATCTGTATTGTCTCCTGGAGTTTCCTGGGCTAAACCTGACACAGACAGAGGCAGTCAGTTCTCCTCTAAGTTCTGGAAAGATCTTTTTGTACTGTTAAAGATACACAGCTGCATGTCTTCAGCGCACCATCCGGCTACCAATGGGGAGGCAGAGAGAACCCATCAGATGTTGCAACAGTATTTAAGGTGCTATACTACCTACAGACAGGATAATTGGGTGGAGTTAATTCCCTTGGCAGAATTCTCCTACAACAATTCAGTACACTCTTCAATTGGAATGTCCCTGTTTCAAGCACTCTATGGATGGGCCCCCCAGGTTTTGCCACAGACTGTCTCACAGGGACAAGTTCCAGGGGCAGCGCATTTTCTGAAAGAACAGGAAGCAGCTCAGCAACTGTTGCGGGATCATTTAGCAAGGGCAAAGGAGGCATACAAGAGGAATGCCGATGCCCGCAGACAGGCAGGTCCACTGATTTCAGTGGGGGACAAGGTGTGGTTATCTACTAAGTTCCTAGCTTCCAACAGGCCATCCAGAAAATTGAATGACCGGTTCGTAGGACCATACAAAGTATTGCAGAAAGTGAATAACTTAGCCTTCCGATTACAGCTGCCTCCATCTATGAAGGTTCATCCGGTTTTTCACTGTTCATTATTAGTGAAGGAGGCCCCACCAAGTCCTCTGAGAACGCACTCATTCCCACCCCCACCGGTTGTGGTCGAAGGAGAAGAGGAATACGAGGTGGAGGCAATCTTGGACTCTCGGAGGAGAGGGAAAGGAATTCAATATTTGATTCACTGGAAGGGTTACCCTGAAGCAGACCGTTCTTGGGAAAATGCAAAGAACGTTCATGCCCCAGAGCTGGTAGTTGCTTTCCATAGGCGTTTCCCTAACAAACCGAAACCTCGAGAGCTGTCTGGAGCACCAGCAGTTAATCAGCAAGAAGAAGAAGGAGGGGGCAGCGCGCTAGAGGAAGGTTTCATGGAGAATGTAAGGGGGGAGCAACTTTGAGCTGGCAGCCCACAACCTTCTACTTCAGGGTTTCAGAAGGCAGGAGGGAGGGGGGAGCAAGTACGAGCTGGCAGCCCACAGCCTTCGACTTCAGGGTTACAGATGACAAGAGGAGGGGGGCTGATTCTAGTAATGTTGTAGCTGTTTTTCAGGAGCCAGCGGAAGACGGTATGGAGGAGGCAGGAGGTGCTGAGAGCCCTTCATCATCTGACATGTCATCCCTCCCGCCCTTGCCAAGTTCTGCTGAGAACTCCGAGGGGGAGGATGAAGATGGAGGGAGGGCTGATGTGAGAGTGTGGGCAGAGAACGGCCAGGCAAGGGGGGTCAAGCATGTACTGTTATCCCCCGAACAGCGAGGGAGAGATAAGAGGATGAGACTGGCCCCTCCCTGAGGAATGCTAGGAGTGTTTACGGATGGACCCTGGGAACTGTTCTCAGTCTGGGAAGATTCTCTGTATAGGCTAAGCCAAATAAACCTTGCTGGATTGAATCTGTATTGTCTCCTGGAGTTTCATGGGCTAAACCTGACACTGTCTTTAATCTTCCCTTATAAGGAAAAGTTATGCAGAAGCTGAGCAGAGGTAACTATAGATGACCTTGGATAAAGCAGATTTTCTAGACATCTTTCAGTCTGGGTTCAGGCCTGTTCATGGGATGGAAACCACATGGGTCACTCTTGTGAATGGGACTTAGATCAATGGAATACAGTTCTTCTGATCTTACTGGATCTTTTAGCATCATTTGATATCAATCACTGTATCTTCTTGAATAATCTAAGAGGGTTAGTTGCATGTGGTACTGTTTTGCAGTGTTTCTGCTCCTTCCTGAAAGGGAGGCTCCAGTTTTTATTTATGAAAGATAAGAGGTTGAGACTTTAGACTTTTCATTGTGGCTTTTCTCAGGGCTCAGCCTTTGCCCCCATTCTTTTCAATATCTACATGAAATTGCTGGAAGAGGTTATCTACCAGTTTGAGGTGAGTTATCATCAGTATGTTGATGATACCCAGCTGAATATCTCCACCCGAGCTGAGCAGAAGATTCAATCAAAATCCTGACTTAGGTCCCAAGGCTGTGAAAGACTGGATGGTATAAAACAGACTGATGGGTGAAAATGGTTAGAGCTCCTATAAATTCCTTTATGGCTTGGATCATGGGTACATTTGAGACCATCTGCCATAAGTGGAATGTGCCCATCCAGTATGAACTGGCCAAGAGAGCATGCTGTGGATACTACTCTCAGGTTGTATCCACAGATACAGCCCACCTTTTTGGTCATACACCCTCACTCTGGAAGAGCTTGCCCACCAAGGTTTGGATGGCTCCCCTCCTACTGACTTCGAAAAAGATTGTCAAGGTGGCTTTTTATCAACTTTGGTGGACATGTAATAAGGCTAAAAAATTTTGGACTCAAATCCATATATTAATTCAGAAGATCTTGAAGGTTAATATACAGTTAAAACCAGAGGTTTTCCTTTTGGGACAAACAATTGGAAAACGCTCATGGACTTTTGTTTCTATATATGATAACTGCAGCTAGACTTTTATATACTGAAAGGTAGAAAGACTTGATATTATCTACAATGGAAGAATGGATTGTGAAGATGATGGAGTTAGCTGAGATGGCAAAGTTGACAGCTTTGCTTAGAGAAAAAAAAACCTTGACTAATTTTATTGCCAGTTGGAAGCCCCTTTTGGACTTTTTACAGGAGAGAGAAAAAAAAATGAAATCATGATTTATGGATTTGATGATTAGTTAAAATAATAGGTTATACAAAATATGTATGTTAAGATGTAGTTTAAGAGTAAGAGGTCACTATATGATTCATTTATATCTGCTGTATAAAAAGTCAGAAGTCATTCTTTTTGTAATTTTTCTTTTTTCCTTTTTTTAAATTTTCATCACTTCTGTATTCCTTCTTTATCTTTAACTCTTTTGTTCTCTACTTTTCTTTTTGATTCTTAGTTTTGTTTGCTTTTACCTGTACGCTTTTTATAACTTAGTAAAGTTCTTGTGTGTGTGTGTAGTCAAGGTGGTTCTCTTTTAGAGAATCTTTGGGACATAAGGTACTAGAAGTTCGGAGGCAGAGGTCCAAAGCTGCCAGTTTAATGAGATTTTATGACAGTATAATGTTATGATTTGTTGAACTATTGTATTTAAAAGTTTCTTTTTATTGTGTTGTGAGCGACCTCAAATTCTATATGTATGCAGAGACAAATAATTTAATGAATTAATTAAATGAATGAGAGACAGTTTGGTGTGGTGGTTAAGGCACCAGGCTAGAAACTGGGAGACTGTGAGTTCTAGTCTTGCCTTACAAAGCCAATGGGTGACCCTGGGCCAGTCTCTCTCTCTCAGCCCTAGGAAGGAGGCAGTGGCAAACCACTTCTGAAAATCTTGCCAAGAAGACTGCAAGAACTTGTCCAGGCAATCACCAGGACTCAACACTGACCTGAAAGTACAAAATTTATTTAATTAAGTAAATTAAATTAAATACATTAAATTAAATTAATTTACTAATGATTTCTGAAAATACAGGAAAGATTCATCTATAAAATGTTAATATCAAGTACTAAGATTTCTTAGAATTATGATCCATCTATATTTGTTATAACCTCAACCTATATATTCCTTTTATGTACTTAGCGACCTATATAATTTGTGAATATAAGAAGTCTGCTATACATGCATTTCCAATTAGTGCCATGCACAATTTTTTTCCTACATTTTTTCTATCATGTCTTATTCAACTTAAAAGAAATTTTGCTCCAAAAATTTATTTCAAGGAAAATATAATGCCAGATAAATTATCATGACTGGGATTCAGTGTTATTCACTATTTAGTGACAAAGTGGTTTTTCTGGGTATCTTAACTTTCATTGCATAATCATGTCTCTAGTGGTTGGCAGTTTCCCTGGCTCCCCAAACATCCATTGTATTCCAAGAAAAAAAAAAAACATTAAAAGGGAAATACTCTGGCTTTTTCAGACTTGGAAATGATGGCAGCCAAGGAGGCTTCAGAGTGAGAAAAACATATGCAACAGAAAATAACCACAATTGCTATCATCTCTAATAATAAAGTAAGCTTTAAGTAATAAGTAAACAAAAACAGGATAAATTTAAAATAACTTCTTAAGCATCTAGAGAATCTGGTATTAAAACCTAAACCTCTTCTTCAGAGGAAGAATACTTTTGAGAAATTGTAAGACAGATTGTGGCATAGCATTGTCTCAGCCAAAAATGGTGTATGGGCATTTTCCATGGTCTGCTATCACCATGAAGCAGTGACTATTCAAAGAGGACATTGATCACTATGAATATGTGCAATTAGAAATGTGAAAAGGAGCCCACCATATTGTTTTTTTTAATGGAATGATGCGCCAAGATGAATCTGTCACAGAAAGGAAGAAATGTCCCCACATACGCACAAACAAGCCATGAACTTACGACATCAAGTATTCTACAGGTTTATTTCCTTTAATATCAAACCTCCATAATCCTAACCAAAGTGACAGCAGCTGCTTCCCAAGCATAGGTTACAGTCTCCAGTGATGAACTCAAAGGAAGGAATAAATGAATGCTAAGTGTATTTATGTCCATATGAGTCCTCTCTCTTAATAACAATGGTAATGTGCTCATAAAAAGATAACGGTGCAAGGGGGGAACATGACTGTAAAGGCTGATTATTACTTTATATCAGAATTAAGATGCATGACAAATGGCTCATTGGTTGAACTGTTTTTACAGTGCAGAAAAACAGAATTTTAATAATGCAGAAGTGTCAGTTGTGAAGATCCTCTTTTCCTTGTGACCACTCAAAACCTGCTGGAAAGAGATTAATGGGAGAAAAAAATGGGGAAGCATCTGGCAGATATAGTATTAACAGGCATCCTTCAATAGTTACCTGATAATGGCCTGGGAACCTAAGCCTATCTTAGGGCTTATCTGGTGGCACTAGTCAAAAGACAAAAACAAAGCATATACTAAGTTCCAGCAAGATTGAAAAAAAAAAAAATTAGACAACAGTAATAATCCTGTGGATTTCCTGAATCTCTAATGGGAACCTGCTAGAAGAAGTATAAATATACTATGTCACGATCTGTTGTATGTGAATAAACTACTCAATGCTAGTGTTGGCAGGATTTTAAAATGACTACATAGATCTAAAAATGTAGACCCTCTAACAGTAGAATGGCCATGTATGCAGTGCTAGAAAGGAAATTTATCAGCAAAAAAAAAAAAGTACAGAAGGCAGTAAACATATAATTTGCATAAGCTATTTCATCAATGGCAATTGTAAAATTGCTCTTTAGTTGTGTTTCTAATAATTCCTACTAATTATTAAAGTGTTAATTTAAATAGAAGCACAACACATACCATCATTGTGAGAAAGACTGATCAGTATGCTTTACAAAATCTTTGGATGTGAATTTTTAATAGGGAACCTTAATGTCCCTGCTCTTTGTTTTTATAATTCTTTCATCTGACCTGAAATAAGGCTAGGCAGCATTTCATATAAAGAATGCCTCAAAATGAATGCTTATTCTTGGACAGTTCATAAACAGAGGGCTGTGAGGTAAGGTGTACAATCATACTTCTACCTAGTTGGTAGCTTCTTGGGACTTCTAGAGGGCAGAAGGACCAATTTAGGTGGTCTTCCCAGGTGTCTAATGGATCTAATTAGTTTTCAGAGGCCATGTGAGGATTTTCTAGTTCTTTGATGGGCAGTTCTGTTCAGCACCTAGTAAGCAGCTGGTATCGGGAAGCAAGCTATACATCGACACTATTGCCCCTAAATAGCCTCTTTCTGTTCCCAGATGGCATTTTGGTTTACTGAGGCTGTTTGGGAGATGAAGCACCAGAAATGATGCCTGGAACACCAATAGAGGGAGTCTAGAAGCAGATCTGACCAAACCTGATTACATGCCCAAGTTTGGGCATATGCTATGGCAGTAAGACGGCTACCATCCAGTGGCCCTGTATAAGGTGGTGAAATCAAAACAGCCTTATGATCTCCCTCCCAGCCACTGTAAGCATTTTACTTATCATTGTGCCACCCAACAAACAAACAAACAAGCAATACAGCAGCAATATACAGGGCATTAAATTTCTGTTATTTAAAACATTATTTTAAATTTGTCATTAAAATATTTCAAGCAAAATAATAAATTGTATTCAAATCCACAAAATCCATTTCAGATACATGAATTGTAAAGGGGAAGACCATCCTCAGACATATTTTTACAAAATAGACAAAAGTTGTCTCTTAATAAATCTGTTTTCAGGCTTCTGGTTCCCTTCTGTTGTTATCTACTATGACAGTATCATCATCCCAAGGAAACATCCCAAGTCCCAGAAACAATGAAAGACAGAAAGAGAAACAGTGAGCTAAAACAGAAATGTTATACTTCTATCAACAGAAAGCAATTTTATTTTTTTTTTTAGCTACTGCTAGCTAATGAATTATCATTGTTATTCTCTATCTCCCATTCCAGTCTGGGTGCAATAATCAGTCTGGGGGAAATTTGAAAAATTCTTTGGGAATCAGGAGGAAAAATTTGCTTGGGTTCCTAAAACAAATGAGTTTGATGAATCTATCAGAGAAGAGAAATTCATATGGAGGGCATCCCGAAAGCTTTCTAACCTACTGACAGCAGCTTCACATTAGATGCTAATGTAGACCACAGAGAGAAAGAAAATCATTAGAGAGAAAAATTCTGTTCCATTGTAGCAGCTCAGGCACTGCACCAGAATTATACCGTACTGCTCAATCAGAGGAAACATTCCTTAAGCAACTAGTTGACCATTTAACTAAGATTTTAAAATAGGCTAAATTAAATTGTCTATTTTTAAGCTTTTCCAATATCCTACATGTCTTTAGCCGTGGGGAGATGACTTCAGAAAGATCAATGCTAGTTTTTCACAGTTGGCATGAAAAGTACAAAAGAAATAATCTCTAAAGCGCTCTCCCTGTAGAGCTGCTTTTTCACTAGAGACTCAAGAAGTGCTTCTACAGATGTTCCAGCTGGGGTCAATTCATCATTCATCTGAAAAAACTCATCCTGATAGTTGGGGCGTAAGTTAATTTGCCCAGAAAAACAATTCATTTGCCAATTCCAGGGCCTGATAAAAGCTCAAGATGAATTCCACACTTTTTATTGCTCCATTTCCTCAAGACCCAAATTGTGGTTTGTGACAGAGTGAGCACTTTGCTTATTGTTAGTGTGCAGGGAGCTTTGCAGAGCAGAGAACATTCATTTCTTGATGCAGACTGATTGATGGAAGAGTTTCACCTGGTAAAGAGTCACAGCATATAACTACATTTTAAATAATGCCATTCAAAAGTCAATCTTGAGAAGAAATATGACAGATATTAAGTAGCCAAAGTTCACAAGAATATCCATTTTTATGCCTAAGCTTTTAGAAATATGACAAAAGTGGATTTCAAGGGAAATCAATCCTCCAAGCAAATGTGAGGTTGCTTGAAAAAGAAAGAGCACTAAGTGGATTCTGTTGAGGATTCTGAACTGCTTCCTATGTTACAATTTTAAAATTTCAAAAAAAGCACCTTTGTCTGAGAAATTCCTGGTGGCTTTCTGATGCTCATAGCAGATGGCCAGTTAATACATTGAGCACTCAGTGTACATGTACGAGTTGCATGGTTGATTTTCATCTCCAAAACAAACAAACAAACAAAGCAAGCAAGCAAACAAACAAAAAATCTGAATATAAAACAATAAATTAGGGAGAAGTCGTATGATTTGAGGTCTCTACTCCTTGGTTCTGTTGGATGTATGAACAGTCTACCGCACATTCATTCAGAGGCATTCTGTATATACCTTAAAAGAATCAGTAGAAGACACAAGTGATCTGGCCTTCTATATCATTTACATAGACAAATGCAAACTGTGCCCACATCAGGAGCAGGATATCATCTCACAGAGTGATGCTCATAGCAGAGGGCCAGTTAATACTGTATGCCATGTTCTGAGAGGTGGAAGAAAGAAGCGTAGGTCCCAGATGTATCATCATCTGTTGTTCTTTCATGATGTTCAAAATGGTCCATGGTTGTATATTCTACAAAGAGAAATTAATTTTTTTAAGAAAAATTCAGGCTCAGATGTAGTAAAAAATGTATGTATTTAAGAAAAACCCACACATTTTAAAATCTACTCTCTCTCTCTGTGTATACATACACAGAGACACACAAAATCACACACATGCGGTATAGTATAACATCTGTTATCGATTATGTACTGAGCCAAAACGATTCAGTCCAAAAAGTGGAAAAGACTGATGAAACCTTCAGACAACTACTTGACTAATTGATCAAATTCATGCAAATGCTATTGTTTTCCATGAATGAGGAGCTTAAGATAGCAGAAAGAAAGAAATATTCATATTTCTGCACAAAATAGCTATACTATACCTAACAGATTAACCACCTAGTTTGCTATCTTACCTCCAAATAGGACGAACCCACAAGGTGAACCCACAAGGGTTTATCTGCTGTTTGAACTATAATTTCCAGAGAGATAATAATATTAGTCTGTGTTGCTGCAAAAATAACAATCTAAGTAAAGTATAGCAGAGAAAAGGAAAAAAAAAAAAATATGAAGAAGTAACTTCTCCCCTTATCACAGTTATATATTTTTAAACAACTCAACACCTTCTCTTAAAGAGAAACAAAGAATTTCTTCATCCCATATCTCATATCCCTATTTATAAGCAAGTCTTAAAACCTCGTCATTCAATCCTAATCAGCAAAAGTTCATTAAGGGTTACCAGAAATAACAACATATCTATTTTAAATTTAATCCAAAAACCCACCTTATAATCCTTTCTTTTCCTTCTATATCTCATTCTTTAGCTATAAAGAAATCCCCAAATCCTCATCATTCAATCATAGTCAATCAAAATCAATTAAAGGGTTACCATAAAACCCCCCCCCCACACATAACTATATTAAAGTTAATCAAATAGACTTAAAATACAAAATAAACTTTTATTTCCATATCCCATCTCTTATCTGAAAACAGAATCTTAAAACCTCATCATTCAGTCCTAATCACAAAAGGCCATTAATGATTATTAGAGATAACAACACATCTATTTTACCCTTGATCAAATAAATCAACTTTATATTCTTTCTCCTTACTCCATACAATCTTGTTCTTTAGTCCTCTCGAATAATATCCTAGAACTTGATTTTTCCCCCCCATTTTTGCTTTGCCTCAGAATCCTTCAAACTTTTAACAGGTCTTTTTTGTATATCCAGTATAGGAAAATTATCTATATCACTCTTTTGGTTAATTATTGGTGTGTCCCCTTTAATTGTTGAAGCCTCAGCCAGTTTTATTTGTATATCCCAAATTTCATCTCCTTCCATATCATTCTTGTAACTTGTCAGTTTCAAATCCACATTTAAATCAGTTTCAGTCTTATCCAGTATAACTTGTTCCTCTTCCACAACATCATTAACAATCCTTTATCTATAATAACAGATATTTTTAAAATTAATTTCTGAGTCCATTATTCCCAAATATCCTGAAATGCATCCAGTGTTGAAATATTTTGTTCCATTCTTGGCAACTAATTTAGGCGTTTCTCCTGTAAATACATCTTTAGTTCCTTCTGGTTCCCTATAGTCTCCAAACTTCAAAGTCCCATCTTATCATGTTTCTATATTTAAAGTTAAAAAAGATCAGCAGTTTCCTATGGGAAGGGTTCATATAATTAATTTTAAAATCTTATTTCACATCTATCTAGACTCCTAGCCCATTTATAACTTTCCAAAGTCAACACTCTAACCACTCTTTTGCTGTTTACCTCAAAAATATTTTTTTCTGAATCTTTAAATTTCTATTTAAAAATCCTTTTGTTATGGATTGAAGGAGATTCACCCAGTGTATACCATGAAATTTGCCATTCTGAGGGACCTTAATAAAAAATAGTAAAAAAGTAATTCCAAAAGGGGTTAAAAATGAGAATCGGTCGAATTTAAAGTCCTTAGAGGCTATATTATGCTTGTAAGCCTGATGAAATCCCTCGACTCCCAGCTGCTCGACTCACAAGCGATCAGAGAAATATCTATTCCTGCTGTCTACTCAGGAGTATCAGCTGTCTGGTGTACATATGGGTGATCTCACAATCTGTCCTTTCTTCAGAGAGATTTCAGCGGCTCAGCTCTAGCGTCTAGCTGCTGATTCAACTGTAATGTTGTCCCCATTGTTCACAGACATCTGTTCACCTTATCTTCACTGGAAGTCCCAACAAATCATCTCATTATATTTCTGGAATTCTGGAGATTGTTATACCAACGTACCAGAAAACAATCTGGGTACAGTAGGACATAGTATACAAGTATATATTTCAAAATTTAGAATTTCAGAAATCAGGTTCTTGAAAGTGAGGCTGGGGAGTGGGAGGAAATAAAGAACTTATTTCTTCCCCTTTTGGGATCTTTGTCCCCAGTTGGGAAAATCATCACTGTACATAATACAGCAATTGGGTAGGTTTATTGAATCAGACCCAGTCAAGTGGGCCTTAGGAAGCATTGCTAACAACAAAGCTAGTGGAGATGACAGTATTCCAGCTGAGTTATTTAAAATACTAAAAGACGATGCTGTTAGTGCTGCACTCAATATGCCAGCAAGTTTGGAAAACGCAACAGTGGCCACAGGATTGGAAAAGGTCAGTTTACGTTCCAATTCCAAAGAAGGGCAATGCCAAAGAATGCTCAAACTATCGCACAATTGCACTCATTTCACATGCTAGCAAGGTTATGCTCAAAATCCTACAAGCTAGGCTTCAGCAGTACGTGAACCGAGAACTACCGGATGTACAAGCTGGGTTTCGAAGAGGCAGAGGAACTAGAGATCAAATTGCCAACATTCGCTGGATCATGGAGAAAGCACGAGAGTTCCAGAAAAGCATCTACTTCTCCTTCATTGACTATGCAAAAGCCTTTGATTGTGTGGATCACAACAAACTGTGGCAAATTCTTAAAGAGATGGGGATACCAGACCACCTTACCTGTCTCCTGAGAAATCTGTATGCGGGCCAAGAAGCAACAGTTAGAACCGGTCATGGAACAACCGATTGGTTCAAAATAGGGAAAGGAGTACGACAAGGCTGTATACTGTCACCCTGCTTATTTAACCTATATGCAGAGTACATCATGAGAAATGCCAGGCTGGAAGAATCACAAGCCGGAATTAAGATTGCAGGGAGAAACATCAATAACTCAGATATGCAGACGATACCACCCTAATGGCAGAAAGTGAAGAAGAACTAAAGAGCCTCTTGATGAGGGTGAAAGAGGAGAGTGCGAAAGCTGGCTTGAAACTCAACATTAAAAAACAAAGATCATGGCATCTGGACCCATCAATCCCTGGCAAATAGAAGGGGTAGAAATGGAAGCAGTAACAGACTTCATTTATTTGGGCTCCAAGATCACTGCAGACGGAGACTGCAGCCATGAAATTAAAAGACGCTTGCTCCTTGGGAGGAAAACTATGGCAAACCTAGATAGCATATTAAAAAGCAGAGACATCACCTTGCTGACAAAGATCCGCATAGTCAAAGCTATGGTTTTTCCAGTAGTAATGTATGGCTGTGAGAGCTGGACCATAAAGAAGGCTGAACGCCGAAGAATTGATGCCTTTGAACTGCGGTGCTGGAGAAGTCTCTTAAGAGTCCCCTGGACTGCTGGGAGGTCAAACCAGTCAATCTTAAAGGAAATCAACTCTGATTGCTCATTGGAAGGATTGATAATGAAGCTCAAGCTCAGATACTTTGGTCACCTAATGCGAAGAGAGGACTTTTTGGAAAAGACCCTGATGCTGGGAAAGATGGAAGGCAAAAGGAGAAGAGGACGGCAGAGGATGAGATGGCTAGATAGCATCACTGAAGCAATGAGCATGAAACTGAGAAAACTCACTGAGGCAGTGAAGGACAGGAAGGCCTGGCGCAATATGGTTCATGGGGTCACGAAGAGTCGGACACGACTTAACGACTGAACAACAAAAATTGAATCAGAGCTTGAATACAGTTGTCCCTTTGGTACATTTCTCTGTTCTAGCACAGCTAATTAAAGGTACACATCACTGATCAACACAATTTTACAATTATTATAAGAACAGAAGTTATTTAAATAAGTAATCAGAGATTTAGCAAAAATTGTAGTTCTTTGTTTCCAGAAAGGTTTCCCAGTGTGGAAAAGTATAGTAAGAGAACAGCAGCAAATAGAAAATAGGAAAAAATGTTACCTAGCTGGGTAATGAAATGTTTGCAAGAAAACAACCAAGCTCAGAGAACTCTAAGAGCTCCACAGTTCAACCCTGAGCTACATATATTCTCTTCTACTTGTAGCAAATAAAATAGCTAGCTATAGAAAAAAGAAGTTTATATACTTCACCCAGCTTACACACACAGCTCCTCTTTGTACCCTGTTTTGTATAATTTTTTAAATGCAAATTTGTACCTACAAATGTTGAACTCTGCCCAGTTGGTTTTTCATCAATCTTGTCATGGAATATTATTACAATTTCAAAGATAATTTGGAGATGAGCCTAGTTGTTCTTGGGCAGTCTTGATAATTGAAGCCCATGTACTTTTATCATGGTACTTTTATCCATCAGTCATATTCTGATCTTCTCCTGGTCCTTGGCATCTCATTGTTTTAGCATGCTGCTGCATTTCAATGCACTTGTACATTCAGATAGACTGAATGAACTTAATTTGACTGTGTATTCATTGTATAGTTCATTAAATTCATTATTCATCATGATCATTAGAAAAGATTTGCTGGGAAAGGCTGCAAAAAGATTATGTTCTGTTCAAACATGGACAATCTTTGGCTCAGTGAGGCCTTTCTTCTGTTTATCCTAGTTGTCCTTCCAACACAGGTAATCCAGCTAAGCCATTCCTGGCAGTGAATGATTTCTGGGGACCCAGTCTACTGGGCAACAGGTTTTTCTAAATGATTTCTGTCAGCCAAAAGAGCTCGGGTGATGGTCATTTTCCTTTCTTTTTTTTCCTGGAGTGGAAAAAAAAATCACAAAGAGCCAGCTGAAGTTGACAGCACTGCAGGCAGTTCGAGGATGGTGTTATACATGCCCATTTCTTATTGTTTCTTTTTCATCCCATTTTTTGGCTGTACAGTGTAAAAGATAGCATAGCGGTTGCATTTTGGCTGGACTCTGACAAGACCATTTCAACATTTTCGTCTTGGTCTTCGCTTGGCAGACTGTTCTGGACTCAATAGATAGGCCAAAATTCAGATAGATTTATATAAACTGCTGCTGATTCACCATCTTTCCAAACTGCAACATTTATACATCTCCATATATATTCTGGATCTTTTCAAGACTATTGCTAAATATAATTCCAGACATCTAATTCACAAAGTGTTTCATAGAATTGGAAAAGGTGAAGTAACTTTACTGAACAAGGAGTTAAAATATTTTTTATTCAAGGAAAAGTGCATGCATTTTAGTTTTTCTAGTTTGGGTGAAAAAATCCTAAGGAGATGTGGATGGAACATGATAAAATTTGTAAGGTAATTTTACAATGGTGGTGAGAAAATGGAGAGAAAGAAACTTTTTCCCTTCTCTTATTGGAATTATCTAATGAAAATAACTGATGGTAGAATTAGGACAAACAAAAAAAGTACTTTTTACAGCATATAATCAATTTATAGAATTTTTTTACTACCAGATCTTGTTAAAGTTACTAGTTTGGATAGGTTTAGAGGAGGAATCATACACATTCTGCTATGATAGGACTATGAACAGCTATGGGTCATGATGTTTAGAGGTAGCAGGAAGATACAATTGTATATTCTTTAAGAAAACATATTTTGCCATCCATATTACCTTTGTAGCCATTGGCCATTACTCTTCATCAAAACCTTTTCCATTTGGCCATTGGGCCTCATTTAGAAAATTACCTTTCTAAATTCAGCTTTTGAAAGCCACTATAAATGTGGTTGCTTCCTGCTTTCAAATGTCCACTATTTTTCTATCCTCACTTTCCAATCTTCTCAAGAGTCCATTCTTTTTTTAGCAGGTTGTGTCAAAGGTACTGTATTTGTGGGTGCATTTGTTCATTTACCATCTATCATTAATGGATGTGAGGGTAAATACAATCACACAGTTTCAGGAGAAATTATAGGAAACATGCAAAGAATATTGTTTCCAGGTAATGATAAAGGATAAAGTAAATTAAAGAAGGCAGGACGAAGGTGTTGGTGAAAGGGTAGACAGACATTATGGGATCAGGTAGGCATGGTCAAATTCTCCTAGGCAATTTGTGCACAGGATGCCAACAAAATATCATCCCAAACTATACCACAGAGGCAAATTCCCTCTTCTATCATTATTGCTAACAATCCCTCAGAAAACGCTAGAGACATTTCTTACATTTCTTAGTTTGCTGGCTTTAAGATAAATTCCTCTGCATGTCAAATTAGCTTTTCAAACTCTTCCTTGTATTTTTCACCCAATTCAGATTGTCACTGTGATTTAATTCTGTATTACGTTTCTTTGAGTTTTTGGAACAATTGCCTCAGAGATCACCACAAATGTTGTTATATATTGTAATATGTATTACATCCTTGATATAACTTGATCCAGCCTTCAACAACTTGAAAATAATTCTTGTTCCATCACCATTGTTAATGATGATAACACATGAACCCAATTTAGAGATAACACAATGCAGAATGCCTTCCATCATTGGTAAGTTTGCCATAAATATTAGCAACTTTCTCCATTTATTAACTTTGGTGGGTTGGAATTGCTCAGGGACTATATGACTGGCCAGCCACTTAAGTTGCTATTATAGCAGATAGGTTTCTATTTTGATCCATTTCATCTCTTCTGGGCCTGATTTTGGAACTGAGGTGACAGTTGCTTACATTGTGAACATTTTATTCTAAGAATTGGATGTGGAATGTGTATCTATTAGTTCTGCTGAACCAGTTAATGGTTTTCATGTTATTGGTTACAATATCTGGATTACTTTTTTGGTTGAGGCTGAAAGGTACTAATTTGCCTTTCATAATAAATTGAATTGAATTGAATGCCATAATTCCAGTTATTCCTCAAAGACACATTCCTGAATTCCTGCTTAAGTTTAACCTGTATTGTCCCTCTGAGTAAACTATTTTCCAAAGCTTGGGTTTGTTATGTTTAGTATGCAAATCACATGTGTTTTATATTATTTTCCAATCTCAAGACATGGAGCTTTGAACTGGAGTGACAGATGTGGACAATTACCTGTTTTGGATAGGATGGCACTTCCCTTGAAAATTCAAGTTTCAGTTCTGCTGTGCTCCTAGATCTGACACTACTCTGGATTCATGAAAGGTGGTGATAGGTCAGAAGTGTTTTTGCAGTAGTCTTGCTAGTATATTAATGTAGTTATAGCTGGGGAAACAGATCCAATCATGGATACTTCAAATTTGAATTACTATAAAATGCTGCATTTGAAAAGCATTCAAAAATTTCAAGTGGTTCCAAGAAAAAAAATTTGGAACCAATTTCAGGAAACATGTTACTCTGTGCCTATTTTTGCTTCACTAGTAGGCAATTGATTCCCAAGCAAAATATTCAGTATTGTGTTCCACTGTGAACAATTCTTAGTCAGGATGACTAACTGTCCCTGCATAAGCCTATATGTCCTTTTTATTCCATTTTTTGTGAGAATTTTTTGTCTCTTACTACTGGCTGATAGTTGATGAGAACAAACATTCTTACCAGCTTCCAGACCCAAAAGATTTTCATTAACACATACAAATAACAAACTGCTATTTGTAGAATGGTATAATTTGAGTGGATTTTTCAGGATATTTTTAACACTACAACTTTCTTTGAGCTCACCTTGCTACAATGGAAAGGTAGGATAAAAATCCCATAAGCACATACACATTCATAAAATGAATAATTCTGTCAGACAAAACTATATCTGGGGTATAGTAACATGGCTAGTTTGCAGTTAGGGCAAATTGCTGCCTGTGCTGTGGTAACTTCTGGTTTTGTCCCTGGTTTTTTCTGACATACTTTCTCTCAAGCTTCTAATGGCTGCCCAGTAGCTTCCATCAAATATTCTGTCAGAAATTAAAGATAGCAAATTATGAAAGAATTCAAATGAGTGGCTGGGCAATTAAAATGACAAAGTTCATTGAAGTACAAATTAATGCATGAAGGAAGCATAATCTTACCTGAACACAATAGGGGATTCTAAATTAGTTATTTCTTAGCAAAAATAACATTAAGTAATTGTTGCTGAAAACAGTGGAAATAGTTTAATCTGTTAGAGCTATCTAAGTTGAAAAAGCAGAGTGTTATTAGGCAAAGATACAAGATTATATAGGTTACTTGAACAGCAAAGCTATAAACACTTAGTGTTTTGACTAATTATTTATTTGGGCCTTTTGGCTGTAAATAAAGATTGGTTGGTTGATTGATTAATTTTATTCCTTCTGTTTATTTATTTGCTGCATTTGTATCCTGTCTTTACTCCAGAAGCTCAGCTCAAAGTGATATATAGTTCTCTCCTTTGGAATAAGAAAAACAGCAGAAGATGAAAAGATGTAGAGTGTGGACAAGCTGAAATTTAATAAATGAGGACTTTCCAATTTATGAAGGTAGAAGAGGAACAAGATGGTCCTCTTCTTCCTTCTCTTCTTATTTTGTGGGTGAACAGCTTCTTATTCTTCTCTCTGCATTTATTACTGACTGCAGAAGTAGCCATTTCAGTGGCTTCTAAGTAATGGAGTGCCTATTCTGGGGGAAAATGTAATTGGCATTCTGGAAAAAGAGACTGGCTGCATGAAGGACTTCTTTTCTCTCTGTCACCCATAAAACTCTCATTTCAGTCCCCTCTTCAGTGAAAGCTGCTGAAATAACATTTTTTTTCCTGTGAAAATAGAGAGCTTTTACTTTATCTTAGTATTGAACAGATTTCCAGTGAAAACTTTGAAAATGAATAGGGGGTATAGAATCACCAAACCTGCTAACTAGTATTTGTTATATTATTTAACAATTCTCTTGAGGTTTCAGTGTGTGGCTGAACAAATCACACTGTGTGATTGCTTTCTTTTTTTTTTCCTTCCCATTTGGGTGAAATGGAGTAAAATAAAAAGAGGAACGACTCATACTGGGAAGGAATGAATTTTGAAAGAAATTTCTGTAATAGAAGGCTTTAATAAAATAAAGAATATAATTGTATCCGTGTACAAAAGCATGTTCAGTTAATCAAATTATAAGTATATGCAGAGGATAAGGGACAAGACCTTTCATTTTTTTAATTATTATTTCTTTTACACTGCCCTTGTGATGATTAGCAGAAGTAGTTAAGATATTAATTCAAAATGTTGCCTATAACTGATAAGCTGCTGTGATATGCATACTTTTCCAAACTCAGTAAGTCTTTTGGGTAAACTGCTACTGAATTCTACTGTGAAAATTTTGAGCAACCTGGGCCCCATTCCAATCTCTGGAATGTTTCTACCCATATGAATTTTTTCATTCCCAGAAATCTTCTGAGATGCTCATCTCCAGCACCCCTCACTGTCTCATTATTAGCATCACAGCTTTAAAATCTGTTGCCCAAGACAGGGTATCACATCACTGCATTGTTAGAACTGAGCTGAAATAATGAAAACCTTTTCCATTGTCTCAGGTTTCAGACTGAAATAAGAGATGACTATTGTAAGTTCCTAGGTTTATGCTTGAAATTTTAGAAATCTTATGCTGCAGAGATAGTAAAAATATAACTATCATTACAGCAAGCAGTAGAAAAAAGAGTCTGTGATTGAATTCAGGTAGAAGGAAGTAGAAAGAATTTGTTCAAATAAATTGTGAAATAACAATCCCAGTAAAGGATATGTTTGAAAGTTATATGTTAGCATTTTTTTCTCCTTTAGGCCACTTAAGTGATACAGGATTTTTGATGGAAAAAGAAAAAAAAGTATAAATTGAAAAGGACTTAAAATATAGCCAAGATGAAAATACACTAAAAATATGGAGCATAGGGAGTAGTTCTTTAATATACATTCTCATACAATAATAGCAATCTACAGTACCTTCTGTTTTGAATTTATAATATTGAAATGAATACTGTTCTCTTAGACAAGAAGATCTGTTATAAAATGTCACAGAAAGTACAGTTTTCCAGTTCAAAATTCAAGTGTTCAAGCCCTTTCCACATACTCTATTCCTGCCTGTAGATGTTGCCAGCTTTTACCCCAAGGGAGATAAGGGAGTAAGACAGGCATGCATATTCTCATCCACCCATCCGATTTTGGGAGTCCCAAAACCCATTAAAACATTGCTTTTGATCATAGACACCACTCTTTGTGGGGGGCTACTTATTGGCCTATATTGGGCAAATAGCTTTGCTATTAGTAGTTACAATTCTTTCTTTGAACAAATGTTTGCTTAAGGAATCCTTCTATCCCTGCCTTATTCTACAAGTTGAAATCTGATTGAGTTAGAAGGACAATCACTGTTATTTAAGGGGCAGTATCCTTATTCTTAGTGCATGAAATAATGCACATGACATATTCTTTTAGATAATCATATGAGGAAAAATATGGGCTTTTAGGTCATGTGAATCAAGGGTATAACTCATGCAGACGGTGATGGCATGCTGTATATCAAGAAGACATAAATTCACAGTAAACCCATAAAATTTATCACTTCTAAATATAGCAAAGCTTTAAGAGAACAGCAGCTACATTATTCTTCATATATATCCTGAATGTTACACCACCGTCTTTTTTTGGTGATCACTATTCCACTGCAGTTGAATGCAAAATAATGTTACTTGACTTTTTCATTCTTTGATAGCAAGTCTACTGAGGCATGTTTTGTTAAGTTAGGCAAACACAGATTTTTTTTTTTCTTCTACTGTTGAAGAAGATTACATGCCCCAGGAAACCAAAACAATTCCAAAACTTTAATGCGGATCCTCTAAAGGTCTTAAAAAATGAAAGGAAAGGAGTATATATAATTTCAAACATAAATTAATCCCACCTCTTGATATATCATAGAATCATATTTGAAGATACTATACATAGAAAATGCAGCAACCTCTAAACTTGTCTAAGTATTTTAGGTGTATCTTGCTTTGATAACTGGAAAAGCTTTGCAAATTGAAATATTAAATCCAATAACATATAACCTTTTAGGGAGTCTACTTGATTTCACTTCTCTGTCAGTCTCTGAACTTCCTGTGTTTTTCTTACATTGCCTGCAGAAAATCCTTTGGTTTATACCGAAGTGAAAACTATAGAAAGTTATGAAATGTTTCAAGTCAACATTTCATATTACAATTAAGTAATAAGTCATGGTTCATCTGGCCTAGTACTGTACACTGGCAGTAATTCTTCAAGTTTTAGGACTGCCTGGAAGCCAAATCATAGGTGCCAGTAATTTCATTTCTACTTTTAATTTTTTTATTCCTTTAGAAAGAGTCTACGGTGAAGATCTGGAGCTTCAGATAGCTGAATAGACTGTAAAACATGGTTATTATTCCACTTTTAAATACTTTCCCCAAGTAGTTGATAATGGGAGCTTTTTCAGCCTGTCTTTCATGTTTGTTTTTAAACAGAAAACAAACATTGTTTCTAAGAAGAAAAAAGCATTAAACAATGATAACTTTTCCCTACAATCTCAGATGATAAAGTCCATTCTACCACTTCATTGTTATTCACTTTATTCTGTTGTACTTGTAGTTCTGGTCTTGGAAAGATGAGGATGATAGTAATTGGTTGGAGTGAATAACTGTTCTTTTAATAAACCAGGCAGCTGGATCAGAAAATATCACAGACAGTTGGAAAATTAAATCAATATTTCTTTGCTCATTTGTTTGTTTAAATTTATAGCAAGTAGGCAGGGAATATAGTGAAGCTTATGAGGTAAAGTAATAAGATGGTGATTTAAAAAAAAAACAGAGAAAAACAAAGGATATTATGCATACATGAATTTTGAGTGGGATAAAAGAACCAACCTATACAAGTAATGTAAAAAATGTAGAAAGCTGTTATTACATAGAAAAATAAGACAAGGTGGAGCAGCTATTACATGAAAGGTTTAAACACAAAATTAAACTACCATTTACTGTTACTAAACTAGTTTATGAGAAGAATAAGCTACATTCAAGAGTAATGCTACTTTTATGTTCAGAAATAACAGCAGACAAAATCATTACTACTTAGAAAAGTATAAAATAATTAGGCCTGACCCCCCCCAAAAAACAAAACAAACAAACAAAAAACCCAAAAATAGAATAAAAATTAGAGAAAAGGGAAAAATCAGTTGAAATAAAAATCAATGAATAAGTAAACTTATTCATTGCTGTCAGCCAAATAATAAGCGTCAGAATGTGAGCTAAAAATGTTACAGAGAATGGCGCCAATAAAATGGAAGTGACATTGCTCAAAGCAAATAATTGTTTTTTTCTTAAAGAAAAGATAAATACAAATTGGGATCTCAAATATTTCAAAATGAAGAAAAATTGCTAGTAAAAACTGAACTAAGTAAACAGAAAAATAAAATATATTGAAGATGTGAATCTGCTATTGATATGTAATCTATTTATGGATCTTTTCTTTTCTTTTCTTTTCTTTTCTTTTCTTTTCTTTTCTTTTCTTTTCTTTTCTTTCCCATATGTGTTGCACTACAGATTTATCTTGCAATTGAATTACATGATAAATGGAACAGGAATCTCCAAATAAGCTTTCCATTATTTTTCTGCTGAATACAAAGCAAGATTTTAAGAGCAGCTGGAAGGGGGTTTCCCATACTTTTTAACTATTTTCATCCTAGTTTATTGTGTCAGCCTGACTTTCATCTTTATTAGCCTCTCCCTGCCCTGCCATTTCCAATATTTCAGAGGCCAGGAAGATGTCTACGTCAAGAAAGGCAGGCCTGCTTTATACTTTACAACATAAACCACCTCTCAACCAAAGTCTTCCTTCATTCTCTTCCACACCATCTATAGACCAAACCTAAGCATAACTATAATATATGTTGTATCTGTATTTCTTAGAAGAACTGCCTGGGGCTGGGGCTGGGGCTGGGGCTGGGGCTGGGCAGTTAAATCCTTTGCCATATCTGACAGGAATATAAAAATGGTTACCACAGAGACCCAGCCATCTCTGAGTGTGTGCTACAGAGCATGATGGCCAGGTCTATGGGCTCTGTGGGAACAGGACTATTGTTTTAACATTAATAGAAGATATTAAACTTATAGAAAGGTTTGCCATCTCAAGTGTGTCTCTTCTAGTGCTTTAGAAAATCCTAAAGACCTATTTATTTATCCAGTTTTTTTATCTGTATGAATTTTAATGCTTTGTCTAAAGTTCCAGTTAGAACTGGGGTTTATCTGATTAATTTGGAGGAGCATTTCAGTTTTGGTACTGCACTAATTTTAAAGTCTGATTCCTTTTACTACATCAAAGATATATATATCTATATATCTATATATATAGATATATAGATATATACATACATACATACATACATACATACACACACACACACACACATATATATATAGATATATACATATACATACATATATATATTTTTATAGCAGTTGAGAAATAATAAAGAGAAAGAAATGGACCCAAGATCCTTCAAACTATTGTGACAGTGGAGTCTGTAAGGAGACAAGGGGGAGGAAAATATCTGAAGATAGAAGAAGCCAAGTGGTAACAATGTTCATACAAAACTTGTGATATGAACTGGGAGCAGAGATTGTGCTGGGCAGCTGCTGTGTGCTGATAGTCTGTGCAGACTGCATGTGGCATTGGCCTTCCATGAACAGAAGAAAGTTTGCATATGCGGAAAGCCTTGGTTAGTCCTTATGGTCCTTCATATAGATGTGATTTACACCCCTAGATGCCAATAGCAAACACTTAATTGGTGCCCACATCTGCAGTGCCTGTCACTATGAAATATATGATATACATATAAATGTATGACTAACCATATTAGATACAGAATGTGAAGATTATAGATGAAAACAAAACAAAAGAATACTGGAATAGGAAGAAGGAATTACCCAGTTCAAAGCTCTATTCTTTTATAGTAGGAATAAACAGCATATTATGGGGTAGGGAGCACAGTTTAATTTTGTTTTTAATTTTGTTTTGCCTTCCAAGGCTGCAGGGAAAATGGCAATGTTGAAATGGGTGACACTGAATTAATGGTCTAAGTGTTTTTTCCATGTTTGTGTGAGACTAAGGGGTTAGGTTTTAAGGCAAAGAAGGGGAGATCAGCGTACCCAAAATATGCACTTGTGCTGCTAAATTCCAGTGGTATAGTCTGGGGACACTGGCAAATGAATGCTTAGGCAGCCTCGTTTGACCAGTAAGTTGCTTACGGGTCGTAGAGTATCTCATATGTCTCAACTTTGTGAGAATCTGCTTCTCTTTTTAGAGAAAAACCACATAGGCAGTACAAGAAGACCATGAGTTAATTTAAAAAAAAATCCTACAGATACCAACTGTTCACTTACGCCTCAGCATTCTGACCCTGTCTGATTTAAAAAACAAAAACAAAAAACAAAAATAAAATCTTTCTTGTTCATTTCCTAATTATCACATTTTGCTCTCCTTTTTGCCAGAATAAGAAACTAAAAGCTTCCCCCTGCCAGTCCAAAATAGTACTCAAGCAATTGGGAGAGGGGACAGGAAAGGTGATCTGATTATTCTGTAGAACAAGTGGAAATTAGTTATTTTCATCCTTAATAGCTCATGGGATATGCCAATTATGAAGCTGTTAGAGACCGATTAGGTATTAGGGAAGTCACCCTTCTTCCTTACCTCCTTCCTGTAACCCAGCATGAAATTACAGAAGTCACTCAATTCATTCTGATTGAAATCCATGCAGGAAGATCTTGCTATTAGGTGTGGAGTGGTTGCAGAGACCACATTTTCACTGCCAGCAGAGACTGAGACTCTAGAAATTGATTTCTTTGATTTTGCTGGAAGTAAGAGTCTTTAGAGTTACAAGAATAGCATCCAAATAGCCATTTATTTATTTATTTGTTTGTTTGTTTGTTTGTTTGTTTATTATATTTATTTTCTCTCTCCATATTTCTGTCTCCTTCTTTCTTTGCCTCTGTCAATATATGGCTGTAATCCTTACTTGACTGTTATTTGTTACTTTTTAAGCAGTGCCACTTCCCCATATTCTTGGAATTTTTCTCGCATATCATTAACTACCAATAACATTCTACTGACAGGATGCAAGAAAGAAATGAAAACGTCTAAAGAAACTTTGCTTCTGATACTCTACTGTTACAGGGGGGAAAAAACCATTTGCTTTGTCTGTCAAAATGTAACACTGTTTCACTTTCTGAATCAAGATGTTAGCCAATGTATTTTCCCTTTTTAAATAGATGGTTTAAGTCTATTTTTATGTACTTATAAGAAAGGAATGAATAAAATTTAAAGCAAAACTGATTTGATTGTTTATGATGAAAGAAAGAACTACTGGAGGATGCAACGCTGATGGGAGATTCTGAATATGGGACAGACCATTATTTGGTAGAATCCAGAGTAGATCTTTGGAAAAAATGGATAATGAAGAAAAGGAAAGAAGTGAAAGAAATGAGAGTGGAAGTAGAATGTTTACACAGAGAAAAAATGATATTTTTGCAATGAATAAAGTAAAAAAGATAAAGAAACATTTAAAATTTTAAAAGGCAGAGAAAATACAGTGGTGTTCTGACGAAATTAAAAAAAAATGTTTTGGGAGTGGGACATGTGGGCTTAAACAATGAGCACAGTGAACATCTAGGAAAGTGAATCGAATTAAAAACAGAAGTGATAAAAATAATTTGGGATGAAACTGAAGTGAGGGAATCCTGGAAGTAGAGATCTGTATGGGAATGATAGTGACTTGTCAAAGATTAAAACTGAAACAAAGGCTAAAAATGTTAGTGTCCAAGAAAAAAAATAATGAAAAGAAAGTCATAAATGGTATAAGAATATGAAAAGAATGGTAAGGGTGCAGGTAGTGTAGATGATATAACTGGAGAAATGTTAAAATATGGATGTGGTTGTATAACTTGTTTCTAAGTGTGTGAGAAGATAGCATCTATGTGTAATTATTGGAACAATGTCATTATTATTCCCCTTTACAAAGGAAAAGGTAGCAAAACTTGTGGTAGAAAAAGTGCACCAAATAACACCATCAACTAGATAGGATCCAAACAACTGTTTATTTTCAAAGCTAGCAGGTTACACTGAGTCACTGGTCTCTTGCACCCAAACAGTCAAGGGCAAATATTTCAAGGTTACATAGGTCTTATATAAAATGTTGGCTCAAACATGAGACTGAACTTCAAAGGGAATTACTTTACAACTGACATCACTACAAGATAAATGAGGAGAGACACAGACATCCTTCAAAGTGTGCAGATATGGCAGAAACATTCTTTGAAATGTAGCAGGGCAACTTTGATTTGCAGGAAGTAGTTGTGCAAAGACAAAAAGGGAGATAAGAGAGTAACTGCTACATATCCCTGAGCCTGGTATTCCTCAAAAAAGGCATAAATTTCTAAAGGAAATTCTGAAGGAATTTAATAGGGCATTCATAAGATAATTATCCTATCATAAGAAATGGAGAGAGACCTACTGTATGCTACTGTGAGATATTTCAGAACCTCATCTAAGTTGTATATAAGGCATATATTGTTTAGATTCTGCAAAAACTAGGGAAATTAGTTTGTTAAGTGTGCCAGGGAAGATGTTTGGTGGAATTCTGAAGAAAGTGTACAAAAGGTGACTATTTGCAAAATTTGGGAAGTGCAATGTAGCTTTATGCTAGGCAGGGAGTGCAGAAAACTGATTTTTTGCTCTTCAGCAGATCATTGAGGAATGTGTGAAAGGGGAAAAAAAAGTTATTGTATGTTTGTTGATTTAAAGAAAGCATATAATAAAATGAATAGGCTTGAAGTATGGGAAGTTTTCTATGAGTATGAATTTGTGAGTTATTTGTCAAATGCTATAAGAAAGTGTATATGATGGAAGTAAAGTATGCTTGAGAATAAATATAATGCTTAACAAATGGATTATCACTGAATAGAGACCAAGATGAAGACATAGGATGTCCCCGTAGTTGCTTACAATATTTGTGGATAAATGTATAAAGAATTTTTGTGTTGATATTAGCAGTGGCATGTGTGAGGGTGTGAATGTATATGTATTTTATTATTATTATTATTTTGATGAAGCCATGCTTTTGACTGAGAACCAAAATTATTTGCAGTGAATATTAAATAGTATGAAGCAAGAGGAGTATGAAAATTAATGTGTTGAAAACCAAAGTAATTGTGTTTGTCAGTGATAAAAGAATGAACAATAACAATAACAAGTTACAGATAAATGGTGAACAACTAGATCAAGTAGATTAATCTGGGTAAGTTTACTGAAAATAAGAAAATGGATGAAGAAATGTTAATAATAATGATAATAATAATGATAATAATAACCCCCCAGTGAGGAACTACCTTGACATGGTTGTGGTGCTTGCATGCTCTGAGAAGAATGACAGCTATGTCAGAGGTTCAACCATACTGGATAGGTCTCATCAGAGGAGCCAGACAAAGAGTGTCTCTCTCATAAACAATATGGTGAGATGTAATTCACAGACATTTATCAGATCGGTCGTCACTGGGTCAACAAGGACTGTGCTAGGTGTTCTAGTTTCTGGACATCTGGTGACAAGTGGGCTACAGGACTCAGGACTGTTGCCTAAGCACCCAGGGCCATCAGCTGCAGAACTACTGGAAAAAAAAATTGTTTACCCATTGCAAACATATGAAGACTGAAAACAAAGAAATAATGATCTGGTATTACAAATCAAGTCCAATGAGAAGAGGATATCTGAAAAGAATGTACCAGTTCTGGAAAGAACAAAATTCAGAATCAGAAATAACAGAACAGAGGCTAGCAGATCAACCTTCATTTATAATACAAAATAAAGTATACACAGAGGTAGAATTGGAATCAAGATGCCCTATGAAAATAATGTCGGGATGAAGAAGATCACCACAAATACCTGGGCATCCTTCAAGCTAACAACATCAAGCACATTGAAGTCAAGAAAAAGGTTACTAGCGAATACATCATGAGAGTGAAGAAGATCTTAAAGTCCAAACTCAGTAGAGGAACTACCATAAAGGCAATTAACACATGGGCAATTCCAGTCATTAGATACACAGCTGGAATAGTGGACTGGACTCAGGCAGAACTAGAAGCCCTGGATAGGAAGACCAGAAAAATAATGACAATGAATCATGCTCTTCATCCACATAGTGATGTTGACAGACTCTACTTACCAAGGAGCATAGGTGGGCGTGGAATGTTGCAAGTACACCAGAAAGTTGAAGAAGAAAAAAGGGCATTATAAGAATATCTGAAGGACAGTGAAGATGATGCATTGAAGCTAGTACACCATGAAGGCTTACTGAATACTGAAGAGACCAAACTGGACTACAAAGAAGACCAAATGAAGAATAGAAAAGAGACATGGCAAGGCAAAGTATTACATGGGAACTACAGACACACACACACACAACTAGCAGGGAAAGCAGATAACAAGAAGACCTGGCAATGGCTAAGAGCAGGAAAGCTGAAGAAAGAGATAGAGGAGCTAATTCTGGCTGCACAAGACCAAGCCTTAAGAACAAATGCATATAAAACCAGAATTGAGAAGACAGCAACAGCAGCCACCTCTGCAAAGAAGCTGAAAAAACAGTAGACCACCTAGTCAGCTGCTGCAGGAAGATAGTAGACTGATTACAAACAATGGCATGACAAAGTAGCAACAATGGTGCACTGGAAAGTCTTCAAGAAATGCCATTTGCCTGCAAGCAAGAACTGGTAGGACCACAAAACAGACTTTTTTCAATTCAAACCTTTATTGGCATTGCAAACATTAAAATACAAGGAATTAGCATATCATAAGGATGACAGCAGGAAAACAATACTCAAAGAAGAGTTTGGTTACATTTCCTTTTGAGCACTTCCTCCAGGAACTTAGCAACAATTTGGGTAATCTCAGGGATAGCATCACAAAGCAAATACCAGCAGGATGACACAGGATCCACGTCATTCAGAGGATATTTACCCTGCAAAGGTCTTAGAAGCAAATCATGCCAAAGAGACACAAATAGATAACAATCAAAAATGATATGATAGATTGTATCTGGGCTGCCACAAAGATAGAGCCTGTCATGGATGGGAATGCGTTTATACCTTCCAAGGAGCACCTTAAAGGAAAAGCATTCACTCTAGCCAAGAAAAAGGCCCTTCGTTGGGAAGGTAACACAAGATCATTGAAATAATGCGCCATCTTGCCCAATTGATTTTCTATACCAAGCATGGCAGGGGAGCCACAAAACAGACAAAGTAATAGAAAATGAAAAAACTAAAGTGCTCTGAGACTTCAGAATTCAAACAAACAAGCACCTGTCACACAACACCCCAGACTTACCAATTGTTGATAAGAAAGACAAAAAAGTCTGGATAGTGGACATTGCAATACCTGGGGGCAGCAGAATAGAAAAGAAAGAACTGAAGAAAAATCACAAAATATAAAGACCTGCAAATAGAAGTAGCATTTTGATACGACTGTAGCAAAAGAAAGCAAAGATAGTACCAATAGTAATAGGTGCCTTAGGTGCAATCCCAAAACATCTGGAGCACCATTTGAAGACCATCAGCATTGACAAAATCACCATCAGTCAGTTGCAAAAGGCAGCTTTGGTTGGAACAGCTTATATCCTGCGATGATACCTTTAACACCATCAAAAAACATCTGCCTCTCCCAGGTCCTTGGGAAGGACTCAATAAGTGGATAAAAATGCCAAATCCAGTCTAAACATCTGGCTGACTGTGTGACCAACCACCACCACCATCATCATCATCATCATCATCATCATCATCATCATTTATTAAACTTGTATACCACCTCACTCTTGACAACTCTGGGCAGCTCACAAGAAAGAAAATACAATAAAGTCAATACAACATAAACAATAAAGATAAAAGATGGCAATGCGATGAAGTGAAATATCTCATTCTGTCTCACTGAAGTCCTGGGTGAAGAGCCTGGTCTTCATGGCCCTTCTAAACAACAGCAGAATGGGGACCATCCAGATCATCTACAGTAGGGGAACCTCATTCCAGAGGGCAGGTGTTAAGATGTGCAAATGCTAGTAGAAAGTTAGTTGTTAGCATGCAGTCTGTTGGAAGGATGTTTATCAAAAGAAGTGAAAATGGCTGAACGTAAGAACATGCCTCAGCCCACTTTGATTCACAGCTGCTGCATACTTTGTTCACGTTGTGCACTGCAGATCTCAGTGGGTGCCATTTACATAGTGTCTGCAAAGTGCAGGTATTCAGCAGCTCTTCCCTTTCTGGGCAAAAAATCCAAAAAGCAAGCAAACTGCCTGTAGAAGGAAAGGTGTTTTCAAGGAACAGTGTTTCCTGGCAAACAGGTGTGTCTGGCTTGCTCTGGGGAGATCACTCACTTGCTGGGCAGGGTGGATGCAAAGGCCTGCACACGTGTTCCCCAGTTCCTCTATTTCTCTGTTCTTCAGTCAGTGGTTATGACAGTGAGTGTTGGATTCAGTTTTACTTGAGGAAGGTGTGGCTTTTCCTAATTTGCATAAAGGTGCAACATGGGCTAGCAGAGGCCCTGCATTAGTGTATGGAACCAAGTAAGAGAAAATAGTGCTTCTGAGAACATGAAGACCACAGGTCCCCAATCTCTTTCTAGGCTCCTGGCTTGGCAGAGAACAGAAACAAGTAAACAAAAAATTACAGAAAAATTTGCTGGTCTATATAGCATTACCTGGTGGATGGACGGTGCTGAATCTACAGGCCTTCTCCTGTAGGGAATCTGTACTCTCCATTTGTTCATTCAAAGATAAGTTTATGTTCAAAACAACGCAGACAATATATTTTAAACTATATATTTTAGTGGAAATCATCTCCCATACTTTGTTGGAAACAAATGGCAATTATTTTGTCAATGTTAGGCACTAAAACAGAAACATATGTTCCTGATTATCACTTTGCCTTGTATAGTATGCAGCACCCTGACACAAGAACATAAGTACATGGAGAAACTTTTTCACACACATTATACAGCAAGTCATCAACTATTTAATTGTTTCTGGCACAGTAGTTGAGCACACATAGGGCTAGCTCAAGACATCATATTGCCTGAGGTGGAGAAGCAACTGTGTTCTCTTTTCTCATTTCAACACCTGCAAGTAAACAAAATAACACAGGTAAGAAAACAAAAACAAAAGGAAGGAAGGAAGGAAGGAAGGAAGGAAGGAAGGAAGGAAGGAAGGAAGGAAGGAAGGAAGGAAGGAAGGAAGGAAGGAAGGAAGGAAGGAAGGATACAGATCACATTAGCAAATTGAATTCTTGAGCTGCAGGGGTATCATATACTAATCTCACACCTTCCCAGCAATAACAATGGAGTCATTTGCAGGACTGATATAACCCAAGTTCAGCCACAGTGTCAGCTCCCACTTCTACCCCCAAGTATATAAATATAATGGCAAGTGTTACTTGCTTTGGCAGAACAATTAAATCTGTTTAATAGAGTTATTTAATATTTTCTTTTTTATTACTGTTCCAGAATCCAAGAGGCACTAGAGGCTTTGAGGGTCTGGATGGGGAATAACAGGTTTCAACTGAACCCTGGCAAGACTGAATGTTTTTGGGTTTTGAGGCCCTCTGGTTCTAGGACTATACTATCTTTGGTGCTGCATGCAGTTACTCTGTCCCAAACAGACCCTGTGTGCAACCTGAGGGTTCTCCTAGACTCATGACTCCTGCTCAAGGAGCAGGTAGCAGTCGTGGCTAGGAGGGCCTTTGGTCAACTTTGTATTGTGTGCCCATTCCTAGATCAAGAGGCTTTACTCAGAGTCACTCATGCCCTAGTCACCTTCTGGTTGGACTACTGTAAAGCACTCTACATGGCGCTGCCCTTGAAGAGTATCTGGAAGCCTCAGCTGGTGCAGAATGCAGCAGCATGGACAGTTATGTGCGTTTCTAGAAGAACACATGTTACACCTCTGCTCCACAAGCTGCATTGGTTACCAGTCTGTTTCTGGGCCCAATTCAAGGTGCTGGTTTGACCTTTAAAGCCCTACATGGCATGGACCGGGTTACTTGAGGGACCGCCGCTCCCTGATTACATCTGCCCATCCCACCAGATCCAACAGAAAGGACATGTTATGGGTCCTGTGGGCTAGGGAGCTTCACTTGGCAGGTCGTAGGTGATGGGCCTTTTCTGCTGTGGCCCCCCACCTTATGGAAAATTCTTCTCCCTGAAGTAAAACTGGTCTCATCCCTTTTCAGAAGTCCCTGAAGACCTGTTTGTGTCATCAGGCCTGGGGATACCAGGGGACTTGTGAAATATTGAGATGTCTCCAGTATAATTTACATCTGCTCTTCACCCAATATATATTTTTTTAGTTTTTAGTTTTGTGCCTTTTATAATTTTAAAGTTTTTGATGATGATGATGATGATGATGATGATAATACTTGTTTGTATATATTGTTTTTAGCTTTGTTGTACGCCGCCCAGAGTCATAAATATGACAAAGAAACAAACAAATAAATAATATAGCAGGAGCTGCTCTGAGATCCCAATATTGGGGGGGGGGGGGGGGGAGGAGCCTATTTAGTAAAGGGTAGCAATAAATAAAACCATTTATATATATTCCAGAATAGTGTAATAATTACTTAAAAAGACATTCTGGTTTGCAGTTTAAATCAGCCTTCTCCAAGAAACTAGTCTTCAGATGTACTCAAGGCTTCAACTCCTGTAACTCCTAACCAGCACTCTGAAGAGTGTCAAGTTGTGGATGGATTCAGTGTACAATCATTCAGTGTGCAAATATTATTGAATTTGGAAAATATTCATGACCAAGTCAAAGACTGTGTAGTTTTTAATACTTTAAAAGATTGTGGATCATTATACAGGAATCAAATCGAACTTGAGAAGATGAACTTGTATATTGAGAAGTTTATATACTGCCAGCACAATTCCCACTGCCTATGTTCAGGGCCCAGCATTTTGGCAGGCCCCCTCCCAGCTTCACTTGAGCTTTTCAGGCATTTCTATTAAATGCCTGAAACATCTCAAAGCTTTCCCCTACCGACCTACCCATCCAGAGGTAATGCTAAAACAATCTGGTTGGCCAGATGACAGCTCTTCTTTTCCTTGTATATCTCCTGCCCACCCTGACTAGAAAAAAAGAAATCTTGGGTGTATAGGAGGGAACAGGAGGAATTGAGTTCCATAAAGGTGTGGCTCAGTATGATAGATAAGGAGAAGTTATGCATGGCCTTTCTTAGTACAAGCAAGTCTATATTCCCCCACCTCTTACTCTTTTCTGTCACCACCAACACCACCACCATCATCATCATCATCATCATCATCATCATCCAGCTACATTGGCAGGGACAGCAGAATGCATAAGCAAATTCCATGGGGATAGAATGGAATAGCTGTTTAAACCTTTGAATAAATTTAGGAGATATCATAAATTTGGGAGGAAAACAAATTTGCCCATTTATATCAAATAGCTCCATCATTCTGCATCATCATCTTGTATCTTCATCTTGCATCTTGCATCATCATCATCATATCATCTCACTCAGTGAGGCCCTTAACACTCAATAAATAAACAATCTCAACCACCACCCCTGGAAGTATGATCTCTGCTCCTCTGGACTCCCTGTAGCCACCTGCAGAAACTCCATTTATCTTTTCTTCCTTTTTGCTGTCCACTACCTCCAGATATAAAACTCCCTCTTAAGTAGCATCCATATGTTTGCATTATATCTTTTGAATTCCTCAAGTCTTCAATGTATTTCTAGATGTCCCATGCCTGTTAAATTAGCCCTGGTTTGAAACTCTAAGAGACACAGTATGGTTACAAGTCTTCACAGGAACAAATATCACCATTTAGCTGACTGAGTGACATAAGAAGAGCCAATTGCCTTTAATCAGCCTGTGTTATTGGTTGCTAAGAAAATTAGGTTGGTTGTGAAGAAACTGTGCACAATTTGTGTGGCAAATTGGGACTTCCCAAGAAAATATACAGCATCAAAGACCACAGGAACAAAATAAAGCCATTTAATATATCCAGTAGTCATACTTTAGTATTTATTATGCAGATGTTGCTACTAAGGAGCTTCCTGGAGTAGGACAGGTCTCCCTGGAAGACAATGTATATATTACACTGGTGTTTCTCTCTCTCTTGCTTATACCTGAAAGATGTTTGACAAGGGGTTATGTTTTCTTAGTAGCAGCTTTATAGTCTTCCTAATTTTTTTAAGAAAAGAGGATTCTGAAACACCCAGGTGCACCACCCAAGGTACCTTAAGATTGTATGTGGTTCCCAAAAGGCTTGGCTACAGTTCTCAGAGCAATGCCAGGAAAAGAATAAATAAATATATGGTGTAATCATATTGCCTGTATAGAATTCATAATATATTAATGTATTAAAATGTAAATTAAATTAGATCAGTTTTTGTTACTAGCTCCACTTTCTTCTTTTTCAAGTGAGGATCGTGGCACCTCACCCAAATGTCCAGAGCAGTACTTACTTCTAACAAATTGTGCAACCTAGTTGTAAAATTTACTACTGTATGCTATTTTAAAATAATGGCACAATCTCCCAAACCCATTGGGGACTCAGGGCATGGCAGCTTTTTAAAAGATTGCTGTGAGAAAAGTTGTCACTGGAACCTGTGGTGGTAAAAGGTACCCTCATATGTAAGCTGCATTCACCACCAAACCTACGAGATGCCCCCCATATATGTGAACTGCTTAAAGTGCCCTTGTAAGACAACATTCACGGCAAGCTGAACTGACTCTGAGCAATGACAGGGAGAGGGGTTTTGTCTTTGCAATATAGTGGGCCAAAGGTATATAAGCTCTGGTTTTGCTTTTCAGGCTGCGTATTCCTTAATAGCTCTGGGTAGCTTACAGAATACAAGAAAAAACATCATAAAACCATGACATAAAAAATACTAAAAATAAATTAAGAAGCACTTAATATTTAAGCACTAAACTGTTAAAAGGCCTGGGTAAATATGCTTTTAACCTTCTTCTACAGTATAATGGGGTGGCTTGCTTCAACTTCAGAGGCAATTTGTTCCAGAACACGAGCACATGACATATACACATACATAAATAACCACTGACAAAAATTGACTGCGTATGTTGCTGGTCTATTGGAGTCACTAGAGTTTCCAGGGTTCTAGGAAAGAAGCCCATGGAGGTCCAAACCCACCTCCAGAGCTGTGTATTCTTTATTGTTGTGCCATACTAGGCAGTGTCAGCGATACTTCTCTCTCTCTCTCTCTCTCTCTCTTTTTAAAATTTCTAAGAGTTGGAGTGTGCTGGTTAAAAAAAGAAAAGCTCCATACAGACCTGGGATCTCCATTTCTCAAGATCTCTAAGAGAAGCAGTAGGGGTCTGGCTGTTGTTGTTTTTTTAAAAAAACAAGGCATGTAGGTATAATGTTGGGTCATGGTGTACAAGGATGTTGAATGCAGCCTCTATCTTCAGTCTATTAAAACAATGGTGTCTCTTCCCAGGATCATATGTTCTCTGCAGCCACCATATGATGCTGGAAAATAATGCAATTCCTTTAAGGAACTACATACAAGTGCTCCATTTGCACTTCTGCATACTCTAAAATGCCTTTTTGGAACTGACAACCCTAGGTGAAACTGAACAGTACCATATATACAACAATCTCATTGAAATGATAATTGAATTGTTGCCAAGGTAAATAGATAAATCTTCAGGACCTATTTGAATACTTGTAGTTATAGGATAGAACATCATTTGGAAGAAAATAAGAGCTCTCTCTCTTATGCCTTCCATTCTAAATGTCCTTGCTGGAAGGAACTCAAGTAATATGTAGGATGCTAAAGAAGTGAACACAGTTCTTCAAGTAATGTGGCCCTAAATTATTTAGAGTGCCAAAGGCCAGTGCCAACACTTAACTTGAGCATAGAACTCCTCTGCTGGTCTCTTTTTGTGGTCAGTCTGTGGTTCTTTATGGACTTTCTAGTAACTAATAAATGTTTGTCCTTCAGAGAAATCTGAGCAGCATTTTATTTGGTTCATATATAGACCCGAATCATTTTGAACCCTTTTCCTTTTCTCATAGCAATCTTAGCATAATCTCAGGACCAATACAAAATACTGAAGTCTAGATCTGGTCTACTAATTTATATTATAATCTCATGGAGAAATGGCTCTATGTTACAAAAATAAGTGTTCAGAAATACATTATTTCTTCTTGCATGTGTCCACAATTACTGCTTATTTTCCCCCTAACTGGATACATTAGTTATAATCACTCTGCATTGGGATCTCAGCTAGGATGCCTAAATCTATTAATGAATAACCTCCAGAATGTGTAAATGTGGGTTCAGGTTAGTCAGCCCTAACCTCATTTCTTCCAGCAAAATTTAACTCCATGAGATATAGCTATTACTACTGTGTACAGGTGAATGCAGGAGCAGTATGAAATCCATGTCAGCATGAAGCTCTGTTTGGAAAATACAAAAATATGAATGCTGCAGTGCAAAGTCTCTAAGTAATTTAGTTTCATTCTTTCTCTGCAGGAGGTGCTACAGGTTGTACTTCCAGTGGGTATTAGTATGTAAGAGAAAACAAACAACTATGTCTAGAATAATTCCAGTGGTTGCCTTTGTATTAGAATTGCTTCAGATAATCACACACATATATAAGTACACCCAGCTTTCAGGGAATCTTGGGATTTGGAAAGAAATAATAAAGGATTAATCAAGAAACTCTTGAATGAATTCAATAAGAAATGACATATGGTGCATGTAGCTTGATGTTTGTATGATTAGGCTGGCGGATAATTAGAAAGAGCTGATTCTGTCCCATACATGGCCAGGCCCAGTCGCTTGGAGTTCTCTTTAGTTAAGCACTTCTTCCTTACAAGCTGAAAAGCCAACTGCTTTGTAGTCTGTATTGAAAGTGACTTAAACAAATAGCGTCCATTTCATTTTAAAATTCACATTTATGTTTCAAAAATCTCTAATGCCATACAAGTACAATTACAAGACCTTCGGCAGGTAGCAGCACTAGGAAATCCCAGTGTCGTGTGGTAGA
The DNA here is from genome assembly GCA_030867105.1 of Liasis olivaceus. NCBI lineage: Eukaryota > Metazoa > Chordata > Lepidosauria > Squamata > Pythonidae > Liasis > Liasis olivaceus. Next base: position 86,871,769 of record CM061352.1, on the reverse strand, counting down.
TTGGGAACTTCAGAAAGCATCTCACCAGAAGGCAATGGCAACCCACTTCTATATTATTAGCAAGAAAATGACATGGACATGTCCATGTAGTCACAAATAATCAGGCTTGAATCAAAAAAAGATTTTCTTACTGTAACATACATTCTACATCTTTGCCACAAATCATAGAATCATGGGATTGGAAAAGACATAAGAAGTCATCTGTCCAACCTCTGCTCAGTGCATGAGCAGTGTCTCTCTGATACCCAACCTCTGTTTAAAGACCTCTAGCCGAAGAGAACTCATCAGTTCATGTGGCAACCTGTTCCACATGAAAGAATTCTGAACCTCTTTCCTTGTAATTCTAACTCACTGGTTCTAGTCTTGCCTTTTGGGGCAGTAAAGAATACCCACTCCTTCTGTGTGATAGTCCTTCAGATATTTGATAACTGTTATCATATATCTTTGTAAATGATAATTTATCATAAATTTTAGTTATTTTTTCCCTACAGGCTAAATGTAACTACATTCTTCAACCATCTTCACAGAGCTTGGTTTCCAGACTCCTCAATATATTGATAGCCCTCCACTGAACCTAATCTAATCTGTCACTGTCCTTTTTGAGCTGTGGTGCCCAAACATGACACCAGGTGGGGTATGATCACAGAAGGGTAGAGTGGAAGAATTACTTCCCATGATCTAGATCAGTGTTTCTCAACCTCAGCAACTTTAAGATGTGTGGACTCCAACTTCCAGAATTTCCCCAGCCAGCATGCTGAGAGTTGAAGTCCACAATATCTTAAAGTTGCTGATTGTTCTAGATTCTATGATCCAATTAATGCAATAATATTAACGTTTTAAGTAGCTTCACCATACTGCTGGGCCATGTTTAAATTGGGATCAACAAGATCCCTTTCACAGATATTATTGCCAAGCCAGGTCACCCTCATCTTATTCTTGTGCCTTTCATTTTTCTTACCTAAATGCAGAAGTTAGCATTTCTCCTGTTAAATTTCATCCTGTTCATTTCATCCTACTGCTTAAGCCCATCTAGAAGTTTGTGAATCTTCTCTTTTTCATCTAAAGTAATAGCCACCCCTCCTTGCAGATGACAGAAAGCCACCCTTTCTGTCATTTGCAAACTTAGCAAGTATTACTTCAAATCCCTCATCCAAGTCATTGATAAAAGTTTTGAAAGAGTTCAGTGACAGTCCACTCAATATTTCTTTCTAAGGTGAACCATTAAAGAATACACTTTGAATGTGGTGATTCAGATGGCTGTGGGTGCTATCGTCTAGCCCATATTTTAGTATTCTATGAAGGAGAATATCATGAACCAGTCCATCAAATGCTACCTGAGGTCCAGGTACTTTCTGTCTATGGCATTCCCATGATCTACTAAGCTAGAAACTGTCAAAGATGGAGATAAGACTAGCCTGACACAATTTGCTTCTGACAAACTCATGCTGCCATCTTCTAGCTGTAATATACCTATACAAGTGCTTACAAACAATCAGCTTGATCTTCTTTGTTCGAGGACCTTGCCTCATAAGCTTCCAAAGGAACATGTTGCTTTCATCCAAGTGATGAAAGCAACATTATGGCATTGCATCATGAGCCATGCCCCTTGGTACATAGGTGCAAATCACAATACATGTACAAAGCAGCGGAACTTATGGCAGCTGTACCCCACTGCTGTGCCAGATCTTTTAGAACATGTATATCTTTACATCTAAGATACCTTTCAAATTTCATACTGCTGCCCCTACATACCTGTTTGGCACCATTATTTTATTGTTTTGTTGGTACTTTTGGTTGGAAGGTTGAAGTATGGAAAGGCACTCTCACTGGTTAGATATCCAGGTTTATGCTCCTGCCTTGCCATACTGGCGTTTAGTTCCTTTTCATCTCAGTATTAGATAACAAAATATTTGTTTAAGTTTATGCTCATAACTGTTAATCACAAGTTTCATTCAAAAGACATACTGTATATATCTTTCTAAGCAAAATAATGCAAATCTGAAAAAAAAAGCTGTCTTTTATTATCTAGAATAAACTTAATTTGTGTCAAATACAAATAACTTCTGCTTATCTGACTGATAATCATAAAGGCTTAAGAAAAATATCTTTTATTTGCCATTTCTTTTTGAACACAATAAGATATGGCTTTTTATTTAGCATATACAAGAATGGCTATTTCTTAAACACAAAGAATAGAAATCTAGGTGGTTCTATGTATGTTATAGATTTTGTATTATACTTCATGGTATCCATTTATACACACACAAACCCTGTAGGTTATGATGATTGTATATAGTGTACTATATACTGAAGTCACTGTTCATCAGTTAAAGAAATCATTAATGAGATCCCAGTGCCCACTGTTTATTCTTTGAAGAATTGGAATATACTGTGAGACCCATTTGTTATTAGGATTTATACTAGGATAAATCAGACAATCATTTTCAGGAACAAATATTGCATTTCTAAATCAATGATAATATAGCAATACATCTAGCAAGATACTACATCTCTCTCCTATTAACACAACAGGGTATCTCTAAGTATATACTTATTCTAGCAGCCTGCAGTTTAACACAAAACAGCTAAAATTACAAGAATCCTGTTAATCTCTGTGGAAACTGGAAAATTAAATGTTGAACATTATGAAGTAGTGATGTTAGTCACTGCCAAAATGCAGATATTTCCCACCATTATCATACAGATGAATATGCTAACATTACTTTTTAGTTGCTTCATTTTGCCATATTATAGCAAAAGGCACTGGATAATTGTTCAACATGTACATAATATAAAAGTGAGCAAGGTTCATAATATATATCAGAATGGTTCTTGTACCCTAAACAAAATCCTTGTTCTGACAGCAGAGCCTTGTTCTGACAGCAATATCATCTATTTCTACTAACATCATTATAAAAGGAGAAAATTTACTCACAATTCCATTATCAAACCATGGCTGTTCGTGCAGTTCCATTGCCTGTGCATCAGGCCACTAATGCCTTACTCCAATAACATAGTGAGCCAGGTGAACCAATTAACCCAGATGAATCTGGCAACCTTTCCCTTTTTTGCTCAATGAAATTCCTCACTATAACACCTGAGGGTTTTCTCAATGGATTAATGTCTAGCAGGTCCTAACTGATCTATTGACAGAGGGAATTGGAAAATGGGCAACCCCACTCCTGAAGATCCCAGACTTGGACAACTACACCAATTTTATTAGACTCCTGAGTGCTAATTGTGATGATACTACTAGAGAAATGACTGCCAACCATGATATATGTTGCTCACAACAGAGTAAGCACTCTGTGTGGGTCTCTGCAGGTGACTTACAGTTGTCAACTCAAAATATGGGCTGGAATGAAAGACGCTAAATTGACTAGTTTAAAGTGGACCTATCAGATGAAACACAGGACAAGCATATTAATCAAGAATTCCAGAGATCCCATGGATATCCAATGCATACTAAGGAGGGAGGCAGGTCTGACTAAAGAAAAAAGGGCACACACATTTTTATTATTGTCTAATGGTTAAAGTTATTTTTTCTCCAAAAGGTCTAGGCTCTTTGCTCATGTGAATTAACATGGAAACTGACATCCCTGCAAAATCTCAACATTATGGGATGTCAAGAGAGGCCATTGTGATGATGTGTTATAGTTGAGTACTTACTCCATTCAAGCAATGAACTAATGATTTGGAAGTGTAAGAAAAATCTGTCCTACCTAGGAATGTGTTACTGAGTATTCAAACCTTCTTATTTAGGTGGCAAGATGTTTAATCTGAATAACTGTCTCTAATCCCTGAAGAGCACTAACATTAGCACATTTGAGTGTCCTCCCAATAGCTGTTTTTGAGGTGAAACTCGAAAAATTAGAATATTGTGCAAATGTTCATTTATGTCAGTATGGCAACTCAAAAGGTGAAACCAATATATGAGATAGATGCGTTACATGCAAAGCAAGATATGTCAAGCCTTACTTTGGTATAATTGTGATGATTATGGCGTACAGCTTATGAAAACCCCAAATTCACAATCTCAGAAAATTAGAATATTACATGACATCAATAACACAAGGATTGGAAATAGAACAATATTGGACCTCTGCAAAGTATAAGCATGCATATGTACTCAGTAATTGGTTTGGGCCCCTTTTGCAACAATGACTGCCGCAATGCGGCGTGGCCTGGATGCTATCAGCCTGTGGCACTGCTGAGATGTTATGGAAGACCAGGATGCTTCAATAGCGGCCTTCAGCTCCGCTGCATTGTTCGGTCTCATGTTCCTCATCTTTCTCTTGGCAATGCACCATAGATTCTCTATGGGGTTCAGGTCAGGCGAGTCTGCTGGCCAACCAAGCACAGTAATCCCATGGTCATTGAACCAGGTTTTGGTACTTTTGGCAGTGTGGGCAGGTGCCAAGTCCTGCTGGAAAATGAAGTCAGCATCCCCATAAAGCTCGTCTGCGGAAGGAAGCATGAAGTGCTCCAAAATCTCCTGGTAGACGGCTGCGTTGACCCTGGACTTAATGAAGCACAGTGGACCAACACCAGCAGATGACATGGCTCCCCAAATCAACACAGACTGTGGAAACTTCACACTGGACTTCAAGCATCGTGCATTGTGTGCCTCTCCATTCTTCCTCCAGACTCTGGGTCCTTGGTTCCCAAATGAGATGCAAAAGTTGCTCTCATCAGAAAAGAGGACTTTGGACCACTGGGCAACAGACCAGTTCTTTTTTTCTGTAGCCCAGGTAAGACGCTTCTGACATTGTTTGTTGTTCAGGAGCGGCTTGACAAGAGGAATACGACCTTTGAAGCCCATGTCCAGGATCCGTCTGTGTGTGGTGGCTCTTGATGCACTAGCTCCAGCCTCAGTCCACTCCTTGTGAAAGTCCCAACACTTTTGAATGGCCTTTTCCTGACAATCCTCTCCAGGCTGCGGTCATCCCTGCTGCTTGTGCACCTTTTTCTACCACACTTTTCCCTTCCACATAACCTTCTATTGATGTGCTTTGATACAGCACTTTGGGAACATCCAACTTCTTTTGCAATTACCTTTTGGGGCTTTCCCTCCTTATGGAGGGGGTCAATGATGGTTTTCTGCACAACTGTCAGGTCAGCAGTCTTTCCCATGCTTGTGATTCCTACTGAACCAGCCTGAGAGACCATTGAAAGGCTCAGGAACCCTTTGCAGGTGTTATGGATTCATTAGCTGATTAGAGTGGGACACTTTGAGCCTAGAATATTGAACCTTTTCACACTATTCTAATTTTCTGAGATTGTGAATTTGGGGTTTTCATAAGCTGTACGCCATAATCATCACAATTATACCAAAGTAAGGCTTGACATATCTCGCTTTGCATGTAATGCGTCTATCTCATATATTGGCTTCACCTTTTGAGTTGCCATACTGACATAAATGAACATTTGCACGATATTCTAATTTTTCGAGTTTCACCTGTATGTATGTATGTATGTATGTATGTATGTATGTATATATATATGTATGTATATGTGTATATATATATATATATATATATATATATATATATATATATGAAAAATCCTTATAAGTGAAGATTGTGCCCTTGTGGAGAAGGATCCATTGAATCCACAGCACATATCTTGTTATATTGAGCCTTATATAAGGAGACAAGAGCCTGCTTTGTAACTCACTATTTGGTGAAATACCCAGACAATTCTGATTTATTTTATGTACAATTACTTTTATCCAGTACATTTGGTGAAATTTATGTACAATTACTTTTATCCAGTTCATTTGGTGAAATACCCAGTACAATTCTGTTTCCTTGAATGTTGCTAAATTTTGTTATACTGCCTATAAAACTGGAGATACCCTGATTGCCTTCATGTCCTAATTCAAATTTTGTTATTTTTATTTTATTTGAAATAGAAACTGCTCAATTGCAAATTAATTTGTTAACTCACAGAGCTGATCAGTGATGTAATACATATTACCACCCAACAGTTCCAGAGACATTGTCTTCATTAATTCAACTCTGTTTGTGTATTAATGGAGGATTCAAGGAATAGTGAGAGAATACAGATGGGAGAGGAAGATGTTACAATTTTGTTTTGTTTTGTTTTGTTCTCTCCTTTTCCACTGTGTCCACTCATCAGAAGCTTTAGATGCTGAACCCATGCAGTTGGGAGCTTGTAGAGTTCTACCCCCTATCCAAGAAAAGCTGTGCTGATACACACAGGTTCTATATTTATAATGTAGTAAATCTGGCCACTTTTCATAGGAATGTCCTGCCAACACTGTCACCTGTCTTCTAAAGCATCAACCAAGTGTCATAACTGTGAGAAGGAGGACATTTTGCAAACAGATTTCCTAAACCTTCCAGATCTGACTTATTGGGAAATATGTTGGTCTCAGCCCCAAAGAGTTCAGAGGTGGGGAAACCCAGAAATTAAGGGAATCTGAGACTGCAATCCTACACATTGACATTTAGTTATTCATATAAAATTTCACTTACAGGCTAGTTTTGCAAGTATTAGTAGATTCGGGTACCACAGAGAATTTCACAATGTCTTCAGTCATATGCAAATAGGCCTTGCCCGCTCTACCTGTCAACCGCCCTGTGAAAATGGAAACTTTTGATGGAACTCCTCCTCCTCCTCCTCCTCATCTCCAAACTTTCCCTTTTACATTTTCTGATAGTTTTGGGACTGGCTTCAAGTTCACAATCCACAATGGGAGCAAGAAAGCATTACATTTGACTCCCAAACATGCAAAACTCACTGCCTGCTAAGGTCTCAAGCCCCCATTACTGCTTGTCACAGCAGAAAGAAAGAAAGAAAGAAAGAAAGAAAGAAAGAAAGAAAGAAAGAAAGAAAGAAAGAAAGAAAGAAAGCCAGCCAGCCAGCCAGCCAGCCAGCCAGCCTATCTTTCCTCCCAAGTAAGCTGATGAGTTTTGGGAACGGAAAACAAAGATTACCACCCCCCTCCCCCTGACATTTCTATCAGCTCTACAGTAGATCAGTCCAGGAAATCAACTCCTCAAGAAGGCTAAAACCACTTTTATTGATATTGGCAATAATAAGAGAATATTGCAAGTCAGATTATGTTGTACCCCTACCCCCAACCCCTTCTTATACTCCAGTGAATCAGGGAGGTATCTGCTCAAGTTACTTCTGAATGTTATCTCATTATGCTGGTTTAAAATGTATCTCAGTCCCTTTTGCTAGGCAACAGTTCTTGCAAATGTTCATCAAGATCATCTTCCTTACTCTCTACATCTTCACACACATCAGCTCTGTGACTGTACCTTATTTCTGTGCTCTCTTGAACTGAAAGTGCAAAACACCACTCTCCCATGTTAGAAACAGAATTGGTCAGACTAAAGGAATTTATTGATAAAAATTGCAAAAGGGCTTCATCTGTCCCTCTTTCTCTCCTACAATGTTCCATTTTTAAATTAAAAGATGGTTACTTACATTTAATTCATGACTATGGACTTCTGAAAATTAGGACATTCCCAGCATCTCTTCATTCTTAGAATGACTGAGGAAATCAGGCATTTTAGCAAGTTGGATCTCAGAAAGGTTTACAATGGGTCATCAATATTTACTCACCTTTGTTACCTGCTGTTGGAAATTTGAATATACAGTTATATTGTTTGGATTTTCTGTAAGCTCCTCAGGCTTCAGGAGATTTATGGATCATATTTTATGACCTATTAGACAAGTTTTTAATAATGTATTTGGATTATTTGCTGATCTATTCTGATGATCCTGCCATCTGTACTGAAAATGTTTAGGTGCTTTGGAGCTCTGACAAGTTTAATCTTCTCTCTCTGTATTTGATTCAATAACTTCCTTAATAGATTGTGGGAATGCTGTAGATGGATTATATTTTAATTTCAGCAAAGTATTTGACAAAGTATCCCATGACATTCTGATAAGCAAGCTAGTTAAGTGTGGGCTGAATGATATGGCAATTAAGGGGATGCATAGCTGGGTTAAAAATCATGATTATAGAATGTAATTTTAGGCTATATCAATAGAGGCACAGTTTCAGAATCATAGGAAACCATCATTCCCTTTTATTCTGTTCAAGTTAGACCCCAGATTCCAGAGTCCAGTTCTGGGCACCACACCTTAACAAGATTCAGAAAAACTGGAAGAGGTTTAGAGAAGAGGAATGAGGACAATCAAATGCCATGAAGAAAGCTTTATAGAATTAGTGTTGAGAAAAGATTATGTGGGGGTTGTGATGTGGAGGCACTCTTCAAATACCTGGAAGGATTTCACATGGAAGGTTCTCTAGCATGCCAGAATGCAGGTCACAGCATGATGGACTTCCTGTCTTCACAGGAAGTCAGATTCTTACTGAATGTTGGGGAACAAAATCCCAGCAGTAAAAGTGGTTTTAATTACCCAAGGATTTGGTGAGCTTCAGTTCACTAGATGTGTTTGAGTGGAGCTGTACAGCCACTTATAGAAGATATTTTAATTTAATTTGGATTTGTGCATTGAGTAAGGGATTTGACTCAATGTCCTAAATGTCCTCTCCCAACTCTGGAGTCATAGAAACATAATTATAACATGAAAATTATATTTCAAAATAAGAAAAATCCAGCTGCTGAAAGAATAGATCTTGTGAGGATCTGTTGTCGAAATTATTGTTGGAATATTCCTTCTTATATACTGGTTTTTCCTTGTTATTTATTGTGGATTATTTTTATAATATAAGAGTTAAAAGATATGAAAGACCCACAAATTTTAAACTAAGTATGAATATATATCCTTCTAAATGAATTCTCTGTTCTGCAGAGTGTATAAATTCAATATGAAGGAAAATTGTGTCTTTTAAAGTTATGAGCTTCACAAAAACCTCTTTATAGAAATAGCATAGTGTAGATCTACAACATGTATTTGCTACTTAACAGCCTAAGTGTGACAATAGTGTTTACTACAGCAATCATAATGAATAGAACTTCCATGTGTAGACCTAAACATGTGACCACTAAGAGTATTTTATAAAGCTATCCTGAACTTTTCTAAAAGGCAGAACATGCTTTAAACATGCATTTATTTCAAACCATTTGAACACCACCAAGAATAATTCATTTTTAATAACAATCTAGCACTGAAAAGTGGTGCTTCATGATAATAGCACAATATCACTTTAAAACTGGAATGCAAGCTGAACAGATAATAAAGCTAAAATGAAATCTCAGATTGGACCATAACTTAGGTTATTTTACCATCATGTCAAGTATAGCTCTCCGCACCAGACCTGAAGTGGAGGGAGAAAAATCTTTTATTTCAAGATAAATAGTGAACTCAATATTTAACCACCAAAACAAATGTAGTCAGATAACAATCAGGATTTAAAAAAAAAAGTATGAATACAGCATATGGGCTTTTCAGAATCAAAGCAAAGACCTTGTTAGTCTAGCATTGTTCCACAAAAATCGGTTAAATGCTTCTGGGAACTTATTAGCATCACTCTAGGTACCATCGAGAATGCTGCCTTACAGTGAGAGACAGGTTTGATTTCTGTGGGTGCCAGAGCTTGGTATCTCCTTAATTTCTGGTTATAATTGATGTTTTCCCCTGTAGGTCTGGCTCCACTGTTCTCAGAGACCATTTTCAATCAACCTGGCTAACAAGAGCTAACAGCAAACTCCAGTCCTTAGGTCTCTCTTTGGAAAGCCTCTGTCTATTAGGGTTTGAAAATGTCAGGAGTCATCTTAAGCAACATATCTGGGATACTGATTTTCAGCTCAGTCTAAGCCTAATATCCAACCCCACAGTTCATGGGTTTTTCTCAAATAGGCATGTGGATGGCACATGCCTATTTGAGAAAAACCCATGAACTGTGGGGTTGGATATTAGGCTTAGATATCTTACACCATCATCTTACCTCTTCTCAATCCTAATTTGACAATTTTGTCAGGCCTTCACCTTGGCCAGGTTGTATGCACTACCCTCTGCACTCCTATTCCTCTTCAGCAGCATGTATGCCCACGTAGGGATGGCTCTGTGGAATCCCTAAGCCACCTGCTCCTTTGTTGCTCTCTTTACAGGGAATCTTGGAAGACGTACTATATATCTATCCCATTTTAAAGAACTACCATGATAGAGAGCATAGTGCTTATCGGCCACTTCTTCTATCTGACCTGACATATTTTTCCAGATTGCCTGATTTTGTGCTACCATTTGTTCGATCCATCCTACCTATAACTGAAGATTAGTTCAAATGTTTGTGATTGCCACTGTTAGGGTTGGAACTATATTAATATTAATATTGTTTCTATATTAATTTATTTTTATGTAATTTTATTGTATTTTATGTCAACTTTTAGTTTTATTAATAATTATAGGTTTATGTATTTTTATTGTAGTGCTTTCCAGCCTAAAGGCTGTAATAAAGGTTTAAATTTGATTTGGTATCACTGTCTTTCCAAAGCATTTGGTAATTGAGTAACATATGAATCTATCAAATCAAAGTTCTATAAAGTTACAAATCCATTTTCCATGAAGATGCTCAGTTCTATAAATTGGATCTAGAATTTGTCAATTTTACAGGAGACTCCATTGAAATCCATGAAATAATTATTATTGTCATGATTAAATTGAGGTCCAACTTTATATTCTGTAGGAATACATTTTATAAATGACCTGTTTTATTTAAATAAATACTACTTCTTAAGGATCTTGAATCTAGCATCAAACAATGTCATTGGAATATTGTAGCCCCTTCCTTTTTTTCTTTCCTTTTCTTCTTTTGGTAATGGCACCAGGAAGACTGTCTATGTGTGAGGTAATATTTACTAGAAAGGTTTTGGGGTTTAAAAGTGAAAGTGAATAGAAGTGGAACTTGCTCAAAAAAGGAGGAAATGCTCACCTTACCTGAAAAGTGGAGAGTGAAGTAGTGGAGTGTTCCAGGTTTTGCTGGTGTCAGCTTCACATGGACATGGTGAGATAGCACAGGAGAGTTTAGTAGAGATGGCCAGGAGAGGAGAAGGTGAGCTACATTATCTTCAAGATACTCTGAGCAGTATTGGTCCCAACAAGAGGCCCATGACAGTGGAGTGGGAGATGGTATTGCTTGAACCCCATGGTTTCTATGGTTGAGTGTATCAGCCAATACAGGTGCTGTTTTCTCGTGGTCTAGAAGGAGAGTGGTGAAATGGATCTGAATTGACTTCAGCAGCCCCATGCAGTACCTGGCACAGCAGGAGATAGTTGGCAACAGAAACAACCCATAGCCCTGTGGCTGGTATATCAGCTAGAATGGATGCCATGTTTTCCATGGGTGATGAAAGCCCTGTGTTGAACCTGCCTGGATAGTAAGTGGTGCCTTGAAAAGATCAGATTTCAGGTCTCTGTAAGCATGTTGGAGAACTGATGTAGTCCTTCAGCCCCCAGGATGTAGTGCTGGTGAAGTAGGGCAAGGCAGGATGAAGAGGATATTGCAACAGCATTGGGGAATTGTTTTCAGGAGTATGAGGAGAAGGATGTGAACAGAGTGAATTGAACTCCTCCATCTGGCCCACTGTCTCCCCTGGTGAGAGCAAGGTAGGAAGAGAGGGCGATTGGTTCCATGGTGAGGTATTGGTTGTAGGTTAGAGGGGACAGTGGCTGCAGAATTGATATTGTTTCTGTCAAGAGCAGCTGGGGAGTGATTGAGGGTGTAAAGTCTGATGGAGAGGAGCGGGGACAGGTTAGTAAGACAGTACCTTTTTGAGAGCAGAGATGGGACTGGGACTGGGAAGAAAGGGAGGGTTTAAAGGAAGTTTAACTAATTAAGGTAATTATGGGCAGCAGGACAGCCAGTTTGGTGTAGCGGTTAAGGCACAAGCTAGAAACCAGGAGATTGTGAGTTCTAGTCCTGCCTTAGGCAGGAAGCCAACTGGGTGACCTTGAGCCAGTCATTCTCAGACCTAGGAAAAAGGCAATGGCAAACCACTTCCAAAAATCTTACCAAGAAAAATGCAAGTATGAGGTCACATACTACAACACTTTTTTGTTCTCAGGGCAGTTATGACATGATATCAGGTTCAGGGAGAGGATAAATTAACCCTCGCCATGGCTAGATTATTCCCTAGATTATTATGAAATTCATTGGTGCTATGAATCTGTGCAGAGAACAGAGGCGTATTTAATCAGTCCTTCCCAGATGTCAATGGAACCATCTGATTTCCAGAGGGCATTTGGGGAGATTTTCAAGTGGATGGTAGGCAGATCTGCTGAGACCTTAACTGCCAGCTGAAATAAGGAGGTGGCAGTGGCTTTCAATGAAATTTCTCATGAACAGCCTTATTGTTACTATATTAATTTATTTTTATGTAATTTAATTATATTTTATGTCAACTTTTAGTTTTATCAATAAATTGACTCAGCTGTCTTCTTGATTCTCTGAGGAGCTCTAGGAAATGAAGCAAAGAAAGAGACACATATGGGATCACTGGTGTAAAGTGAAGTCTAAATCTGACCGAGCATTGGTAACAACACATATTCAGGAGTACACTGTGGCTTTAAGATTGATGAAATGCCAATATTTCCTTTTTTAAAAAATAATTTTATTAAAGATTATAATTACAATAGTAAAAACTTACACAAACTAAAAGAAAGAAAGAAGAGTAGAAAGAAAGAGTAAAAAGTGCAAAGGAAAATAAAAAATAGATAGAAAGAATATAGTAAAGAAAAAGAAAAGAAATATATGAAGTGAATGCCAACCTTCATCACAAAGAGTATAAACAATTTTAGTAACTTTTTACCTCCTCTTAATTTATAACCAATGATCTCTTCATCCCATGTCCCATCTCTTATCTATAAATAAATCCACAAAGCATTGTCATTTCAGTGCTGGTGTCAGCAAAAGTCCATTAAGGATTAATATCAACATATCTATTTTAACCTTGATCAGATAAACCAATTTTATATTCCTTCCTTTTACTTCTAACGATCATAATCTTTAGTCCATTCAAGTAATGTTGTAGAATTTGATTTCTTTTCATTTCTTTTTTACCCCTTTTCACATGATTCATCCAAGTTTTAACAAACCTCTTTTGTAAATCCAATATAAAAGAATATCCAGGCCACTCTCTTGGTTTATTATTTGTAATTCCCTTTTGATTTTTAAAGCATCAACTGTTTCCTTGTGCGTCCAATGAAACATCTTTTTCCATGTCATTTTTATAGCTTATCATTTGCAGATCCACTTTCAATGCCATTTGCCTTGTCAGATAAAACTTATTCTTCTTCTGCCATTTCTTCCATAACATCTTTTGGACACAGTCTATCCACAGAAGCAAAAATCGCTGTTGACATTGTTGATATTAACTTCTGATTCAATTTTTCAAAAGTATCCTTCACTATTTCCAATATTATAATATTTTGCTTCATTCTGTAGCTGTTATTCAGGTTTATGTATTCTTCTCCTTTAATTAAAATCTTTAGTTCCCTCTAGTGTCCAATTTTTAAAATTGTTTATCTCTTTTATGTCTTAGAAAAAATTCAAAACAAGTTGACCTTTGTTACACACACTGCTCCCAGGTTCAGCTTATGGTCACTCACTCACACACTCACAGACTGTTGAGGCACGTGGATCTTGTCATTCCCCCTTGCTTTCTACCTGGGTTTTCCAGATAGGTGCGGCTGGAGCAGACAGACACACAGCCCTGGTCAACAGCCGGGAAATAATTAGGGATACGCACAAATCACTTCCAACTGAACACTGAGGCACAAGAGGTTTTTTGTAATACACGGAGACCCAGTGAATTTAAAGTAACAGCAAAACTTTACTGGTTGCAAGGTACATTTGCTCTTTTTCATACACACACGCACACGCTCATCCACACTTACCCACATCCTTCCCAACTAGGCTGCCAGGCACTAGCTAGAGGGACAGAAGCCACCAAGTCTGGATCCAAAGATGCTCAGATGACTCAGCTCAGACAACTCAGACCACTCAGAGTGGGTGGGCTTTGGGACCCCTTTTATCCCCAAAAATCCTTGCTGGGTTGATTTATAAATGATGGGGTTGGGATGAGGGTTTCCATGTGCTCAGGCTCAATTTCCTTTTTCTGGTTCAGGTCCTTTGTTTTTTCCTTAACGACTTGCTTCCTTCTTATCTACCCCCCTGAAGGGATCTCATAGATAAGTTTCCTGGCTTTTGTCCTCTCTGCTTAAGTGCCTGCTTCATCTTTAGGTTATGGCAGCTTCAGCCTAGTCTCACACTTTCCCATGGGAATGATTCTTTACAATTAATTCCAAAATCTTATTTCAAATTTATCTGGACTCTTAATCCATTTATAACTTTCTAAAATCAAAGTCTTAATTAGCTTTTTGCTGTTTATTTCATGTTTTGAAGTTCTTAACCTTGTAGTTAGAATTTTCTTTCATTAAGGATTGAAGGCAGACTCACCTAGTGTTTTCAGACTTGTTGATCCAAAGGTTTTTAATAGCTGAAAAAGTATTCCACAATAATAAATTCAGCAATTTCTGAATGTGATTGGAAAAGGAAGTATGCAAACTTAGTGTCCCTTTAAGGCGTTGACCACGGTTTGAGCAAGATGGCTAGTCCCTCTCCCAGTGCTAAAAACCTGCCATAGACAGCTTTTTGCAGTCTCCTTGTGAGAAGCAACTGTTTGGAGCACTTGTGGGTGATCTCCCAACCTCTCTTTGTCCAGAGAGGTTCAAAGAGCCAGTCTACTCAATGGCTCTTTGTTCTTCGTCATGGTCGTTGGCTCCGCTTTTTGCACAGTCATCTTCAGTCTGCTATTTCTTCCTCTGGAAGTCAACACATCAATATTTCTGTGTTGTTCTCAAAACCACAGGTTGCTGTCCAGTGGCCCTGTAATAAACTGTACCCTACTGGTTAGACTGCAGGGATATCATCTAAAGGGCTACTATAAGGAATTTTCTAGATATCTGAAGGACAACTCAGCACTTGATGCTACCTGGGTAGGATTAGAGATGATTGAGGCCTGTCCTTGCAATGTTATCTGGGATAAATTTGATTTTATGAGTCCTGACAAAGTGGGCAAAGTCCTCTGCTATATTAGCTCAGCCACTTGTAATCTGGAATCCTGCCCCTCCTGGTTGGTGAAAACCTCTAGAAGGTGAGGGAGCTTGGTCAGGGAAGTGGTAAATGTATCCTTGATAAAGGAAGTCTTACTCCTTCTTTGAAAGATTCAGTGGTGCACCCCCTCTTCAAGAAGCAATTGCCCAAACTGGATATACTGGGCAATTGTCAATCTGTCTGCAACTTCTTCTTTCTGGGGAATGTTATGGAGAAAATGACTAGACTGCAATTGCAGAGAGAAATTGGAGGAAACAGATTATCTGAACCCATTTCATTCTGGTTTCAGGCCTTGGTTCAGCATGGAGACATTGCTGGTGGTTATTGGTGATCTCTGGTAGAATGGGAAAGATAGAGAAACCCTCTTAATCCTTCTTGATCTCTCAGTGGCTTTCAGTAACAGGACAATTGTATCTTTCTGAACTGTCTCTGAGAATTAGGAATAGGGAACACTGTGTTACCATGATCCTCCTTCTTTAAGAGACAGTTCCAGTTGTATGAGGGCGCAGGGAGAGATCAAGCTCTAGGTCCTATTACTAAAGGGCCTCAGGGATTGATGCTCTCCCTGCTCCTGGGGAATGTTATGGAGAAAATGACTAGACTGCAATTGCAGAGAGAAACATTTTCAACATTTACTTGAAGTCATTGGGCAAGATCATCCATCAGCATGGGGTCAGATTTGATGAGTATGCTGATGATAACCAACTGTATATCTTGAACCCTGGTTCAAGTGTTTGCTGTCAAAATGTTGTCCAAGTGCCTGGAGATTGTTTAAGTTTGGATGGGAAAAAAAGCAATTGAGAATCACTCCCAGCAAGATTGTGGCTTGGAAAGCTATCTGTTTATAGTGAGATTCCTTGGTCAACTATAAATGGGGTTGCAGTCTCCTAGGTGGAGATGTTTTGCAGTTTGGAGGTCTTCTTGGATTCATAGCTCCTGCTCAAGGCAGTTGTGGCCAAGGTCATTGCACATCTCCATCTTGAGTACAAATTGCAACCTTTCATAGAACAGCAGGCATTACACACTACCTTAGTCTCTTCTTGGATGGACAATGTAATACGTTCTATGTAGGCCTGCCCTTGAAGAGCATTTGTAAGCTGCAGCTGATGGGTGTGGGTCAAGGCTTCCATATAACAACTGTATGGCAAGAGCTGCAATGTTTGCTAGTTGGCTTACAGGTACAATTCAGGGAGCTGGTTGTCACTGAAATCCCTTCAGGTTTTGGGTTTTTACAGTTGCATTCCCCCATTCTCTGGAATAGCACTCCCCCAGATGTGTGATTAGTCCTTCCATTCTGGTTTTTTAATATGCTGATGAAAGCTTGTTTGTTCCACCAAGCCAGGGAGGATGGTTTGTTCTAATTGCTTCATGGCCATGAGATTGGGTTCCTTTATTAGTGTTGGCATTTTTATTCACCACTTCTGGTTCCATAGGAATATTTCTAGCTGTATTTAGCTGACTGTATAATTTTAATCCCAATTATGAATTAGGGAGTAATATCCACTCAAAGTCAGCAGATTGCTTAAAAACTCCATATTAAATAAATAAATAAATCAACAAATAAATGTATTTGATGTGATGGATCATACAATCAAGGTTTTGGGTTGGCTAATATTAGATCACCTCATAGGCTAGTAACCACGGAAGTTATCTGGAAGGAAAGCATTTTTATTTATCTGAAGTTCCTTTCAGTTGCCTATCTGCATAAGGGTAACTTACATGAATTCAATAAATGAACATAATATACTGGTCATGAATTTTAATTACAATAGAGACAGACAGCATACTACCATTATGATCTTTTAACTCTTAGCTGTCATAGGTTTCTTGCTCATGTAGTCTTCTCCAGATCAAGTGACATTAGATCAGGTGCTAGGATGATGCCAACATAATAGGTATATAAAAGCCATTTGAGCTTAGTGTCTCAATAACAGCTGCATCTTGAAGGGCCGTATTCATCATGTAAATAAGGTGTGTGGCAGGGCTGATGCTCTGGAACAAATTTCAAGTGCTGAATAATGATGGATGCAGAGAAAAGAGCATTGACTGAATAGAATCTGATGTTTTAAATCCTGAGTTAAGTTGAATTGATTAACTTGGCTATAAAGGTATTCTGGTAATTATCTTGTTTCAATAAATAAGCAAGAAGTGAGAATTTATTAATTGTCAATTGCCTGTCATCTGATTTCATAATTATTTGGAAATACAGTGTCCTACTGAAGTTGACTTCACATCCCACAAGATAGGTCTGGTCATTACTGCTGAACAGTAGTATATTCCTGGCTGAACATAATATTTTTCAAGATGCAAATAGAAAACAACAACTATTAATGATTCTTGCTATGTGTCCAGCTTCATTGGGCTTCTCTCATCCATGTCAGTGACAATTCACATGAGAGAACACAACATCAGACAGGTAATAGAAGTAAGTCTGGATATACAGGTTGAGAATCTAGGTAGCTGCCTAGCATCTCTCCGGGCTATTCTGCACTACAGCCTAAACTGCTTGTCTTGTGTGCTGCTCCCAGCAGTTTCTTAAGCCAACTTCAGAAATTCCAGACCAGGAATTGTGGGTTGGGAATAGGGCTGGACTGATGCTCATTCTGGATTACAGCTGCTGCAGGATCTGATTTGTCATACCCCTGGTTTTTGCCCTTCCCATTGCACAGGGAAGGCAAGACTCACTGGCTGGCTCCTATGTGGACCAGTGTATACCTTTTCTCTTTAGGGATCCTTCCGTCCTCAGTAGTCCCTATACCTTTCTTTTGCTTATAATGTTTTTCTTTTTTCTTTTATGACACCATAGTTGCTCTGCAACATAATAATCAAAACAAAAGGGGAGCAGGTTGCTCTTTCTTTCCTGATCCTCTGTCGGCCAAGAAAAGAAAAAGAGAGAGAAGGGAAGGAAAGGGAAGGGAAGGGAAGGGAAGAGAAGAGAAGAGAAGAGAAGAGAAGAGAAGAGAAGAGAAGAGAAGAGAAGAGAAGAGAAGAGAAGAGAAGAGAAGAGAAGAGAAGAGAAGCTTTGCAAGACTGTGGGCAAGGGGAGCATTCTTCACCCAGCATGGGCAGAAATTGAAAGAGTGCCAACTGGGAGATGTATGTGTTAAATATAGCATGATCTTCTAACTGGGAAGAAAGTTCATAAATGGGAAATTGTTGGGTCAATTGCAAGATAATAAAAAATAACTGTTGATCAGTGGAGGACAGAACAGCTTGACAGCCCAGGACAAAATGACTTCACAAGGCATTGACGAACTTCTGAAGAGGAGGGAATATGCAGCTTCTGCAGCCAATGAGATCTATGGCTGCTGCTAAATCAGAATTGAGCACTGGAGACCTTTGGCCCTCAAAAGTTTAAAACAGCTCAAGTTGGAAATCATAAGTTTTAAATTGAAGCTGGGAAATATGGACTGGGAGTAGAAGAAGGATAACATATTCTATTCCAACAGTCAAGAAGCAGTGGGGAGTCTGTACTGATGATGGGCTAAATAGAAAGTGTGGATCTTCCCTCTGAAAGGTTCAGGAGATCATGTTCAGTACCAAGGAGCAATCATGCAATTGAAAATTACACAGGCACTGATTTGGAACACATATGAAACTTTGTAGACCAGGGGTCCTCAAACTTTTTAAACAGGGGGCCAGTTCACAATCCCTCAGAATGTTGGGGGGCTGGACTATTTATTTATTTATTTATTTATTTATTTATTTATTTATTAATTATTAAGCTTGTATGCCACCTATCTCCCCCAACGGGTGACTCTGGGCAGCTCACAATAATAGTTTGAAAAAAACATGAATGAATTCTTATGTACACTGCACATATTTTATTTGTAGTACAAAAAAAAAAAAAACAGGAAAAAACAATACAATAATTAAAATAAAGAACAATTTTAACCAACATAAACCCCACCCTGCATTGGTGGTCAGTGTCAGTAAATGTTATCCTCCCCCCGCCCCCTGCCCCCTGCATTATTGGTCAGTGCCAGTGGCCATTCTCCTACCTGAGGGGCAACCACACAGCCCAAATGGAGAAAGTAATAGGGCACCCTGGACCCCACCAATCACCCTGCACAGAGGATCCCTCCCGTGGAGTATGAGGAAGTATGAGTTGAAGTGCCCCTGTGGTTGTAAGTGTGGACGGGCTGCCAAGTGCCTGAATTTTGATCATGTGACTGGAGGGGTGCTGCAACAGCTGTAACTTTGGGGACTGAGCATAACTACTAAATGAATGGTTGTTAAGCGATGACTACCTGTACAAAGAATTTGAGATGGTGGAACAAGTCTGGGCAAGGAAGAGGAGTTTGGATATAAATGCAAGGAACAGAAGAGAAGAAAAAGTGAAACAGAAACTGAGTACAATGCTTTCTGCGGTCCTGATAATTTGCAAAGAAGTAGGCTGACCTGATTTCCAAAAATAAAAACTTGGATATACGAATATTAAAAAATGCATACATGTATATAAATCCACAAGTCAATTTCCCCAAAGTCACAGGCAAAAATTACCAGAAAAAAAAGGACACAAAGATGTTTAGAAGAGCTTCTCTGGAATGAAGCAACTTTAAGTAGTTCCAAACATTCCTGTTCCCTGTTGTGCTTTTACACTCTGTGAAAGATTATTTCCAGGACAAATTAATTTAATAAATGACTAACAATAAATTGACCACTCTCTCCATCATAAGGCTATCAGACCTGATCTGCAAAAATCCATTAGTTGTCAGCAAAGAGATACAGGAAACACTAACTTTGCTTCTTATTCTGGATTTCTGCAGACTAGTACTAATCAATCAGCCAGTAAAATGGATAATGGAATAGCTTCATTCCCATGTTTCCTTCCACCATAAGGTACCCCGAGACTTGATGAGTAATAGAAAGACATCATTTCTTTGGCTACTTGTTCCCATACTGTTCTGCCTGCTCTACCTTGAGCCCTCCCATTAGTTCGAGGATGCCTTCCCCAAAATCAGGACTGTCCCTGTAAAACTGGAATTTAATCTTGGAAATAAGTTTCAGGCACTGATAGTGCCTTCTGTTGACTAAAACCTAGTCATGCCAGCAGGTTATTGGGAATATTTTAATGACATTTCCAATGAAATCCATTGTGTGGGTAAAACAGGAAGGAACATAAAATGCAAACGTGAAGCACCATGAGAACGGGGCTCCTGCCGTTCTCCAAATAGGGTGCCTCTACTCATGAGACCTGGGGAAGACCAGATGGTTTCCGAGGGATTGCAAGAACGGGGTAGGCAATTGGGAGAAAGAATGACACAAGCAGCTTGGAGAATGACACACCGATCACCCTGCACGGAGGATCCCTCCCGCGGAGTATGAGGAGGAGAGCCACCGGACCCGGTATACCTGTAATGTAGAAGAGTCCGGCTCTGCAGTCTCCCTCTTCGTGCATTGCCTGCAGCTGCTGACACAGCCCCAACGCTTCTGCTTCTGAGAGACAGCAGCGGCGGCCAATTGGGGGTGGGCCGGATAAATGACCCTGGCAGGCCATAGTTTGAGAACCCCTGTTGTAGACTAACCTGGACAGCCTTCTAGTAACTCCATTCCCAGATTTTTTGTTTTCTTTTGTTTTCTTTTTATGAACCAGTGCAC
Source organism: Liasis olivaceus (assembly GCA_030867105.1). Taxonomy (NCBI): domain Eukaryota; kingdom Metazoa; phylum Chordata; class Lepidosauria; order Squamata; family Pythonidae; genus Liasis; species Liasis olivaceus. The sequence goes on along the minus strand of CM061352.1, from coordinate 86,851,107 downwards.
TTTTTTCTAGCTTTGATTATCTTCTTGGTTCTTGTATGAATCTGAATCTCAGTTCTCAAAGCTGGAGAGCAACAAAACATCTTTGGACAAGATATAGATTCCAGATTCTCCCTTAACGTTACTGCCATCAGTTTTTAAGAGTTTTTGATCCTTGGCCCTGAGCTAGGAGTCTGCTAGTTTTGTATTCCCAGAGAGATTTTTATATAAAATCATAGGATAAAAAAGTTTGAAGAGCTATTCAGGGTGTTTTCACCTCCATGTTCAATATAAGAATTCAAACTAAAGCATCCTCTTCAAACGTCTATCCATCATCTGCCTGAAGATAGTAGAAGAATCATCCCTCTAAGTAACTGGTTCTTTGTTCAATTTCTCTTATAGGTAGGAAGTGTTCCATAACATTCAAATAGAATTTTCCTTTCTGCATCTAAAGACCATTACTCAGTATTCTGTACTCTAAGATAGAGAATTGATCATAATCTTCTTTTGGTATTAAAGCATGATGTATACCCACACAGTGTCTTTCCCAAAGCTGAACATATCTAGTTCTTGAAATATATTGTCATAGGATTTTGTTTCCTGAAGGTCATCCTCATCTGCAAAGATTCACCTATTCTATACTTAAGTTAATTAGAACTCAAGAATCTATCATGATCCAGATCAGACTATTTGTCTATTTAGTCTAATATTGTCTATATCCATAATCTTAGGTGGAGTTTTTATTTTTCACATCACTATTGTTTGATACCATTAATTAAAATCTGTGAAGAAAGAAATGTTCATATACATGCCATGTACTGTACTGTAAACTATACTCTATGCATCTTACATATGCATAGATAAGGCTCTATATACTGCCTTAGAGAATAGCAAAACTCTCCGCATTATAAATATTACTACCCTAAGACATTGATTAGAATGCACCTGTTTAAATCCTGAAGCTTGTGGATTAGTTCATGGATTAAGAAGATACAGTGCTTTGTTAGTTTCAGATTAGGTACACAAAGGGTAAAGGAATTTGGGTATAACATTTCTCTTTTTATAATTAGATGCTATCCTTCTGCAGTAATGATAGTGAGAGCCTTAGAAACTCTTAACTTGGATCTGATTTGGATGTTTCTCACACTCCTGAATGCCAAAAGGGATAGATGGTTGCTAATTAATTGGTTAGTTTGTCAGCTTGTTATTATTTCATGGGTGTTTTTGAGTTTCTCTAGGGAAGGGCTGAATGAAGCTAGAGAGTTCCCCCTCCCTCTATAGTTCTGTTGTAATATTTTAATAGTGGCACCATAGATAATAGTGAATTTATCCAAATGGCACATCCTGAGAATATAGCATCTGAAAATGAGAAAAGCTTCCTGGAAGAAAAACAGAGAAGAAGGCCTAGTTTATGTGTCACCTGTATTCATGAAGGTAAGAGTTGTGCATTGCTAGTTTAAAAAAAAAAAAAAATCATAGTTAAGGCCTTGGACTAGGGACTGGGAGATTAGTCACGGAACCTCACTGGGGAGTTTAGCTAACCACAGTTTCTTGGTGCAATCTGCCTTCAGTTGTAAGCTCCTTTGATCTCCTAAATGACACAGCTGTAACAAGGACTGTATTATAACACATTGTTGCTTATATGTGTAATGGGCTGACAATATGCTTATTCATGATTCACCAGAAGTCATCGTTTTCACCAATTTGTAAAGAGGTACAAAATTGTTCACTATGGGTGAATATCAGGGAAGAGGAAACATGTCCCCAAATTAAAGATACATAGGCTGCTGTGATGAAATCCTGATCTGGTCAGGCATATTTAGCCATCTGGTGCAGAATGGGAACAGAGAGGTCCAGGAAGAATAAAAAACAAAAAAACGAAACAAAAGAAAACAAACCCTGGCTGCATTAGGTTTACAGAAGTTAACCATGGAGAGCCATTTTTAGACAATGTCAGAGTGTTACAGTGAATGAACATGGGACTGTAGAAACTGCACAAGATATACTTCATGGGCAGTGTGTGGATATGAGTTTCTCTAATGCACAAAATCTGGAGCTTCCCCAAATAGAAAACACATTACAGATCCAGGTAGAAGTTGCATGGAGACTCTCTTTCTGGCCCTCAGCTGTTGGATCTACCTCTATTTTGTTCATATTAGCCTATGAATGTATAAGTTATTAGAGTTTATTAAAAATGAGGAACAGCATATAAAGTGTAATAAATGAAAATAAAATGTGTTTCAGGGGCTATGAATAGAAGCAAGAACCAAAGGGTCCTCACAAGAAATGGGGATGGGGGGTGGGGGATCATCCATTTGAAATTATCAGATGGATCATTACTTTTCACTGGAGCAGGCAAATCAATACATTAAAATATGTTCCAAAGAGTTATTTCAGTGTTTTGCACTTCCCTGCACCTTTCTGTTCACTGAACAATGATTTAATGGACAAATAAAGAGAGAGAAGTGACCCTGACACAAGATACAGTGTGAAGAAAATGTGTGTGTGCACCAAATAATATTATGCTCACAGTCCTTTTACACTCCATGACAAAAGCTGAGCATTGTCTCCCACTATCTCATGTGATCACCCAGACATACCCTTTGTTCTGGCACTTGGATAAACTAGCTGGGAAAGAAACCTTTATATTTTAACAGAGTATTTCTGGAAGCTAATACGATCTAGGCTGGCTGGCAGGAGTAGGAAAAGAGAGAGAAGGAAATGAGATGGCTAGTGAATAGTGTTGGACTAGGCAACTTTGGAGCTGCTGAATGACAGCAGAAGAAAGATGAGGGAGGAAGGAAAAATGCTTATTTAACTGCTGTAATTGAATAGTGTATAACTAGCCTTACATGTTTGGAAACAAAACTAGAAATTATTGCTTCTATAAAGGGGTTAAGAAAGGAAAGAAATCACCAGAGGTCTTTTGTGTATGCAGTGTCTGATCATTTTCTGAGAACCCAAAATATGCATGACAGACTCTTTAAAAGATAAGGTAAATTTCTCTCTCTCTCTCTCTCTCTCTCTCTCTCTCTCTCTTTCTCTCTCTCTCTCTTCTGAATGCTTGGAGCACATATCTTAAATGCAATCGTATTGGAAAATATGGGCATTGTTTCTTTTTCTATGGAACCTCAGTCAAGAATTATGACTACATGGATCCCTGTGCCAGGAAAGTAGTATGTCAATGAGTTCTCAGGTGACTAGAGTTATAATTTCTAGTCACCTTTCCAAGACACAAGAGGATCATAATCACTGCCAACTATTTTTTTATTATGGTAAATTAGAGGGAATGGATGCAAGGCAATGCATAATGTTTAGCAAACCCATGAGCCCGAGGTAAACAATACATCTCAGTCATAAAACCACATCAACAGCAATGCTCGCTTAACCTCCTGGCCCAAATACCTGGGGAAACAGCCAGATCTTCAGAGACTTAAAAAAGGCTAATAGGGCCACAGACATCTGGTTTTTTGGGGGATGCTGTTCCACAAGGCAAGGGCTGCCATAAGAAGGCACAACTCCTGTGTCCAACAAGATAATATAATAGAGGGGACCCTGAGCATGGCCTCTCTGCTAGATTTGGTAGAATGGGCAGAAACAATAGGAGATAGGTAGTCCCAAAAGTAGCCTGGCCCTATGCCATGAAGGGCTTTATAGTGACAACCAGCATCTTGAATTGCACCCATAAGCCTACTGGGACCCAGTGCAGCTTGCTGAGTCAAAGACAAATCTGTGCAAAGTGCCCCCAATTACAGCTGCCACCTGCTCTTTGAGCAGGAGCTGTGAATCCAGGAGGGCCTCCAAATTGTGCACTGACTCTGCCTGGGAAAGTCCCCCAGGCAGAGTTAAAAGTACAAAATCTCTGGAGCCAGGGGGTCTTAAAACTCAGAGCCTCTCAGCCTTGCCAGAGTTGAGTCAAAGACTGTTCTCCCCCATCCAGACCCTCACAGTATCCAGGAACCGAGAAAGGGCTATTACTATTTATATAACTATGAATGACTATGATTTTGTTGTTGTTCAGTCGTTAAGTCGTGTCCGACTCTTCGTGACCCAATGAACCATATTGCGCCAGGCCTTCCTATCTTTCACTGCCTCCCTGAGTTTGCTCAATTTCATGCTCATTGCTTCAGTGATGCTATCTAGCCATCTCATCCTCTGCCATCCTCTTCTCCTTTTGCCTTCCATCTTTCCCAGCATCAGGGTCTTTTCCAAAGAGTCCTCTCTTTGCATTAGGTGACCAAAGTATCTGAGCTTGAGCTTCATTATCAATCCTTCCAATGAGCAATCAGAGTTGATTTCCTTGAAGATTGACTGGTTTGACCTCCTAGCAGTCCAGGGGACTCTTAAGAGTCTTCTCCAGCACCACAGTTCAAAGGCATCAATTCTTGGGCTTTCAGCCTTCTTCATGGTCCAGCTCTCACAGCCATACATTACTACTGGAAAAACCATAGCTTTGACTACGTGGATCTTTGTCGGCAAGGTGACGTCTCTGCTTTTTAATATGCTATCTAGGTTTGCCATAGCTTTCCTCCCAAGGAGCAAGCGTCTTTAAATTTCATGGCTGCAGTCTCCGTCTGCAGTGATCTTGGAGCCCAAATAAATGAAGTCTGTTACTGCTTCCATTTCTACCACTTCTATTTGCCAGGGATTGATGCCATGATCTTAGTTTTTTTTTAATGTTGAGTTTCAAGCCAGCTTTCGCACTCTCCTCTTTCACCCTCATCAAGAGGCTCTTTAGTTCTTCTTCACTTTCTGCCATTAGGGTGGTATCGTCTGCATATCTGAGGTTATTGATGTTTCTCCCTGCAATCTTAATTCCGGCTTGTGATTCTTCCAGCCTGGCATTTCTCATGATGTACTCTGCATATAGGTTAAATAAGCAGGGTGACAGTATACAGCCTTGTCGTACTCCTTTCCCTATTTTGAACCAATCGGTTGTTCCATGACCGGTTCTAACTGTTGCTTCTTGGCCCACATACAGATTTCTCAGGAGACAGGTAAGATGGTCTGGTATCCCCATCTCTTTAAGAATTTGCCACAGCTTGTTGTGATCCACACAATCAAAGGCTTTTGCATAGTCAATGAAGCAGAAGTAGATGTTTTTCTGGAACTCTCGTGCTTTCTCCATGATCCAGCGAATGTTGGCAATTTGATCTCTAGTTCCTCTGCCTCTTCGAAACCCAGCTTGTACATCCGGTAGTTCTCGGTTCACGTACTGCTGAAGCCTAGCTTGTAGGATTTTGAGCATAACCTTGCTAGCATGTGAAATGAGTGCAATTGTGCGATAGTTTGAGCATTCTTTGGCATTGCCCTTCTTTGGAATTGGAACGTAAACTGACCTTTTCCAATCCCGTGGCCACTGTTGCGTTTTCCAAACTTGCTGGCATATTGAGTGCAGCACTAACAGCATCGTCTTTTAGTATTTTAAATAACTCAGCTGGAATACTGTCATCTCCACTAGCTTTGTTGTTAGCAATGCTTCCTAAGGCCCACTTGACTTCACTCTCTAGGATGTCTGGCTCAGGGTCAGTGACCACACCAGCATGGACATCAGGGACATTAAGATCTTTCTTGTATAGTTCTTCTGTGTATTCTTGCCACCTCTTCTTAATCTCTTCTGCTTCTGTTAGGTCCCTGTCCCTTCTGTTTTTGTCCTTTATCATGCCCATCTTTGCACTAAAGGTTCCTTTGATATCTCCAATTTTCTTGAAGAGATCTCTAGTCTTCCCCATTCTATTGTTTTCTTCAATTTCTTTGCATTGTTCATTTAAGAAGGCCTTCTTATCTCTCCTTGCTATTCTCTGGAAATCTGCATTCAGTTGCTTATATCTTTCCCTTTCACCCTTGCTTTTCGCATTCCTTCTTTCCACAGCTATTCGTAAAGCCTCATCAGACAGCCATTTTGCTTTCTTGCATTTCTTTTTCTTTGGGATGGTTTTAGTTGCTGCCTCTTGTACAATGTTACAGACCTCCATCCATAATTCTTCAGGTACTCTGTCTACCAAATCTAATCCTCTAAATCTATTAATCACCTTCACTGTGTACTCACATGAAATATGATCTAAGTCATACCTGAGTGGTCTAGTGGTTTTCCCTACATTCTTCAATTTAAGCCTAAATTTTGCAGTAAGAAGCTCATGATCTGAGCCACAGTCAGCTCCTGGTCTTGTTTTTGCCGTCTGTATAGAGCTTCGCCATCTTTGGCTGCAAAGTATGTAATCAATCTGGTTTCGGTATTGACCATCTGGTGATGTCCATGTGTAGAGTTGTCTCTTTTGTTGTTGCAAAAGAGTGTTTGCTATGGCTAGCTTGTTCTCTTGACAGAACTCTATTAGCCTTTGCCCTGCTTCATTTTGTACTCCAAGGCCAAACTTGCCTATTATTACGATTACTCCTTGACTTCCTACTTTAGCATTCCAATCCCCTATGATGAAAAGGACATCTTTTTTTGGTGCTAGTTCTAGAAGGTGTTGTAGGTCTTCATAGAACTGGTCAACTTCAGCTTCTTCGGCATCAGTGGTTGGGGCATAGACTTGGATTACCTTGATGTTGAATGGTTTTCTGTCAGGATTAGCCCAGGAAACTCCAGGAGACAGTACAGATTTAATCCAGCAAGGTTTAATGGTCTTTCTCCTGTCACAGAAATCTTCTCAGAGTGAGAGCAAATTCCAGGGTCACTCTCCCAACCTCCCTTGCATTCTTTATGGAGGGTTCAGTCTCATCCTCTTATCAGTTCCTCGTTGCTCTGGCGACGAGAGTAAATTCTTAACCCCTCTGTCCTGACTCTCACATTTTCCTTGGATACGCACTGAGATCATTCTATCGTTTTTGAGGTTGTACCCCATTACTGCCTTTCCCACTCTCTTATTGAGTATGAGTGCTACTCCATTTCTTCTAAGGGTTTCTTGCCCACAGTAGTAGATATAATGGTCACTTGAATTAAATTCACCCATTCACATCCATTTCAATTCGCTGATTCCCAAGATGTCGACGTTCAATCTTGTCATCTCATGTTTGACCACATCCAGCTTGCCTTGGTTCATGGATCTTACATTCCATGTATCTATACAATATTGTTCTTTACAGCATCGGACCTTCTTTTCGCTTCCAGATACATCCACAGCTGAATGTCCTTTCGGCTTTGGCCCAGCCGCTTCACTCTTTCTGGAGCTACTTGGAATTGCCCTCCACTCTTCCCCAGTAGCATATTGGACACCTTCTGACCTGAGGGGCTCATCTTCCGGCGTCATATCTTTTAGCCTTTTAACATTGTCCATGGGGTTTTCTTGGCAAGGATACTGGAGTGGGTTGCCATTTCCTTCTCCAGTGGACCACATTTTGTCAGAACTCTCTGTCATGACCTATCCGTCTTGGGTGGCCCTGCACGGTATAGCTCATGGCTTCACTGAGTTACACAAGCCCCTTCACCATGACAAGGCAGTGATCCATGAAGGGGATGACTATGATACAGGAGTCTATATCAGACCCTCTAATCAATAACATGAGAAATTGACATATTCTCAATATTTGGTTGTGTTTCCCTCTTTTTTCTATTCATTTTGTGTTCATTTTCTCACTATTTCATATTGCACATAAACTGTGTCTATTTGCAAAATTTTAATATCCAGATACCTCCTGCTGAGAAGTGATTCAACAGCAGACCATAAGACCACCAAATGTAGTTATTTGTTATTTAAATGCAGATTATCCAGAGACTCTAACAAGTTCCAAGATAAAATACTGCCAATTTACTTGCTAAATTGTAGAAATGTGCATTGGTATTTGATTAAATCCCAAATCCTAAAATCAGTTGGGTTGCTTAAGAGAAATTCTGTGGCACCTCAAATTGAAACAAGACCAGAACAAAACCCGGGTCATTGTGAAGCCTCACTTTGTAGGGCTGCAAAAAATTGAAAGTCAAATACTTTTGCTGCTGCTTTTGGATGTACACATTAGGAAGCCAGTCAGAAAGGAGAAAGAAAGTTGTTCAATGATTCACAGGTGCACATCTCAGTCATAGGGAATGGCTCATCAGGATCTCTTCAATCTGATGCCCGAGGGAGGAAGGTGACAGGCTCCATATTATTCTCCATAATATGAACTTCCTTAAGTGAGCAGTAATAGCTGAAAGACCTTTCTTTTGACGTTGATGAAGGGTTTGCTTGTGGCTTATTCCCTTCCATCCCAATCCAGGGTCAACTTTGATAGCTCCTACATCTAATCTGTAGTTTGACAGGTTTCTTAGCAAGGAGCACTAAGTGTTAAACTACATAAACTACATAGTCATGGAAATGACAAACATGTTTGTGACAACATAATGCAAACCCTGGTCTTCCATACTTGTGACGTTGTATATAAGTAGATAATTGTTTGATTTGCATCATGATGTCATGACACATTTCATCATTTGTCTTCCCTTGCCCTCCTTCTGCTCACTTGAATACCTACACTTGTTCCCTATTTTTTTGCAGATTTCCAGAAATCTTTAAAAATTGCCTTATACAAACTATTTGTCTTAAATATGGTAGGTTTATCCTCACAGATATGATAATTAAACCAAATAACATAATTTAATTCTAAACAAAACCAATATATATAGGATTTTTCCATATATATATATATATATATATATATATATATATATATATACATACACATACATTTAAAAATCTGACTCTAAAACCCTTCACCTATTTCACTAAAATAGAGCAGATTTCATCACTGTAAAGCTTTCTTCATTTCCTGCAGATCCCTCCAATTTTTGTTCTTGTTAATTTAAATTGCTTGAGTATGAAGCTTAGTAGCTGCATCTGATAGTTTCTATGTAAGCTGGTGATCAGCTGTTTGCATACATGTTGCTGCAAAATATGCTTATGTGCACTTCTTTCTCTGCTGTGACACAGCAAGCCAACTCTTTGAAGAGTGCCATCAGAAAGTGTGCCAACATCTTCCTAGCAGCTGGCACAACTGAAAAACTATGCCTTCCTTATTAACACTCGACTTCTTCAGAATCTGCTTACCAAGCAGAAACTGCTCCATAAATCCTTGTGCAATTTGCAATCTTTTTCACAGTTGCTCATTATTACTGACCTTACTCCTCTTCCTGAAGATGATCAGCCTCCCCCTCTCTTGGATTCAGAATGCATCTCCATTACCACAGCCTATTAGCAGAGGTGGTGCTGGTGGTGTAAGAAGTAATTGTAGCATCTCTGCTAACTTGCCTTTGCTGATTCAGGAAACTTTCACAATTCCAAGGCCTCTTTTATCAGCTCATCTCTGTCCCTGATAGTACTGGGTGACAGTAAAAGAAGCCTAGCCCCTCTTCTTTTGTAGATGCAGGCTACAACAATGCAACAACAGCCTCTAAATTTATTCTTTCAAAATAGTTATAAGGTCCTGCATTAAACTGAGCAGTGCATATTTTAAACCAGTAGATCAATGTGTTGTAAAATATGTCTGACCAAGGTAGACAATGCAGCAGAAGAAATGTGTCTATAGATAGTGGGAAAAGAAGCCTCTTTCAAATTAAATTGAAGTCTTGTTATGATTAGTGTTTGACTCACCATAAAAGGGTTTGTTTCTGAGTGATTATGAACACTGAAGAATGTTTAAGAAAAAAAAAATGAATACAATTCTTGGTTTTGTTTTGTTTCGTTTCAGAACTAGGAATCCAAGAGTATAGATTCCTGAAAATTAGATGTTTAATAGCCTTAATAGTGAGTTGGAGAATACTACTTGAATATACAAAGTTGATATAAAATGTATTGTCGAAGGCTTTCACGGCCGGCATACGAAGGCTGGTGTGGATCTTCCGGGTTGTGTGGCCGTGGTCTGGAAGTTCTGTTTCCTAACATTTCGCCAGCATCTGTGACCGGCATCTTCAGAGTACAGGAGCACAGACAGGAGCAGTTCTCTCTGTGCCCAGGATGGTGTGACCCTTTTGTGGGTATTTATAGAGATGTGGAGGGGGGGGTATGGGGTGTTAATGAGTGGCTGCTTGCCCAGGTGTCAGGAGATCTGTGTATCTTCCTGTGGGCCAGGCAGGGTCCCTTCTTCTATTGAGTTGTTAACGAGTGGCTGTTGAGGGTGATTAGCATGTTCATTGTGTGAGTTGTTTGCATGTCCTGGTGGCTGAGCTGAGTTCGTTGACCTTTTGCAGGCTGTATTTCTCAGGATTGGTAGCCAGGTTTTGTTGATTTTTAGACTCTCCTCTTTTTTATTGAAACTGTGCTGGTGTTTGTGAATCTCAATGGCTTCCCGGTATAGCCTGGTGTAGTGGCTGTTTGTGTTGTCCAGTATCTCTGTGTTTTCAAATAGGATTTTGTGTCCAGTGTGCCTGAGAGCATGTTCAGCTACTGCAGATTTTTCTGGTTGCTGTAGTCTGCAGTGTCTTTCGTGTTCTTTTATCCTGGTATGGATGCTGCGTTTTGTGGTCCCGATGTATACTTGCCCGCAGCTGCATGGTATGCGATATACTCCTGCAGTGGTGAGGGGATCCCTTTTGTCTTTTGCTGATTTTAGCACTTGTTGTATTTTTCTGGTGGGTCTGAAGATTGTTTGGAAATTGTGTTTTTCCATCAGTTTTCCCATGCGGTCTGTGACCCCTTTGATGTAGGGCAGAAATACTTTGTTGGTGGGTGGCTGTTTTTCTTCTTCAGTCGCATGTTGGTTTCTTGGTTTGATGGCTCTTTTTATTTCATTCTTGGAGTAGCCATTCGCTTGCAGGACCCAATTAAGGTGGTTAAGTTCAGAGTCTAGGAATTGGGTTTCGCAGATCCGATTGGCACGATCCATGAGGGTTTTGATAATGCCTCTTTTCTGGCGTGGGTGGTGGTTGGAGTTTTTGTGTAGATACCGGTCCGTGTGGGTGGGTTTTCTGTAAACTTTGTGTCCTAATTTGAGGTCTGGTTTGCGTATGACCAAAGTGTCTAGAAATGGAAGTTTGCCGTCCATTTCTTTTTCCATAGTGAATTGTATATTGGGGTGGATGCTGTTTAGGTGGTCCAGGAACTTCTCTAGTTCTTCTTCCTCCTGACTCCAAATTGCGAAAGTGTCATCCACAAACCGGAACCAGACTGATGGGGTAACGGGTGCTGTTTCCAAAGCCTGTTTTTCAAAATGTTCCATGTAGAAATTTGCTACGACCGGGCTCAGGGGGCTTCCCATGGCGACGTATGCCGGCCGTGAAAGCCTTCGACAATACATTGAACGCCTCTACGGGGAGGAAACGTTCCGACAGACACGGAGACTAGAAACGCTCCGGAACAGAAAAGCACACCTACTATGCTCCTTAACCTTCCTACTACGATGCAGAGACACTGGGACCATCCCAGCCTTTCTCAGAATAAAAAGGACTCTCAAATCTCCACAAGCCAACCGCATTTATGATCGACTCGAACAAGCCCTATTGCGAGAGAGAATACACACAACCCGCAGAAAACTTGCCATCACAGACAAAGAACTATTTGACACACACATCAGCATCAGCCAGAAAATGAGAAGCCAGGACTGGGACAAGATTGACACCCTAACCTACAGGAAAATGGAAAAGGACATCATGGACCACACAACCAGGCAAAAGCAAAAATTTAACAAATGCCAGCACAGTCAACCAAAACCAGCTCTGGATCCCTCCCGCATTGTCATCAATTTGACGGAACGCCAGCTAACGCCAGAGGAAACCGCCATCCTGGCCAAGGGAGGAAACTTCGCAATCACACCCACCAGAATTCCCATGGAAGATATCATCGCCAATGTGGAATCAGCCGTCCGCCACCGTCCTGAAGAGGAAGCAGAGGAAATCAGGGGTGAAATAGCAAGGATCCTACGGAGAGCAAAACCCCCCACCAGCAACATAACCAAGAAAGAGAGAAATGCCATAGAAACCCTCAATGCGGACCCCGACATCATCATCCGGCCGGCTGACAAGGGCAACGCCACGGTAATTATGAAAACAGAGGGATACAAAGACAAAGTTAGAGAACTACTAGACCCCGCCACATACAGAAAACTAAAACGGGATCTGACCAGCAAAATCATGAAACAAACCAACACCCTGACGAGGAGCTCCTCCCTTCACTCCAACGTACTTCAACACATATGCAAGACAGAAGCCCTTACACCCAGACTATACGGACTCCCCAAAATCCACAAAGACTCGATCCCGCTCAGACCCATTGTAAGTGCCATTGGCTCACCGACATATGAATTATCCAAATATCTGGCCACTCTTCTACAGACCCACGTTGGACAGACTCCAGCCCACATCAGAGACTCAGGACATTTCATCAACAAAATCAGCACCCTGAAACTCAACCCCAAGGACAAATTGGTCAGCTTTGACGTGGTCTCCCTATTCACCAAGGTACCAGTGAGGGACACCTTGGCACTCATCAAACAGATCTTCCCAGAAGACATCACAGCTTTATTCCAGCACTGCCTAACAACCAGTTACTTCCAATGGGACAATGAGTTCTACGAACAGATGGACGGCGTCGCCATGGGAAGCCCCCTGAGCCCGGTCGTAGCAAATTTCTACATGGAACATTTTGAAAAACAGGCTTTGGAAACAGCACCCGTTACCCCATCAGTCTGGTTCCGGTTTGTGGATGACACTTTCGCAATTTGGAGTCAGGAGGAAGAAGAACTAGAGAAGTTCCTGGACCACCTAAACAGCATCCACCCCAATATACAATTCACTATGGAAAAAGAAATGGACGGCAAACTTCCATTTCTAGACACTTTGGTCATACGCAAACCAGACCTCAAATTAGGTCACAAAGTTTACAGAAAACCCACCCACACGGACCGGTATCTACACAAAAACTCCAACCACCACCCACGCCAGAAAAGAGGCATTATCAAAACCCTCATGGATCGTGCCAATCGGATCTGCGAAACCCAATTCCTAGACTCTGAACTTAACCACCTTAATTGGGTCCTGCAAGCGAATGGCTACTCCAAGAATGAAATAAAAAGAGCCATCAAACCAAGAAACCAACATGCGACTGAAGAAGAAAAACAGCCACCCACCAACAAAGTATTTCTGCCCTACATCAAAGGGGTCACAGACCGCATGGGAAAACTGATGGAAAAACACAATTTCCAAACAATCTTCAGACCCACCAGAAAAATACAACAAGTGCTAAAATCAGCAAAAGACAAAAGGGATCCCCTCACCACTGCAGGAGTATATCGCATACCATGCAGCTGCGGGCAAGTATACATCGGGACCACAAAACGCAGCATCCATACCAGGATAAAAGAACACGAAAGACACTGCAGACTACAGCAACCAGAAAAATCTGCAGTAGCTGAACATGCTCTCAGGCACACTGGACACAAAATCCTATTTGAAAACACAGAGATACTGGACAACACAAACAGCCACTACACCAGGCTATACCGGGAAGCCATTGAGATTCACAAACACCAGCACAGTTTCAATAAAAAAGAGGAGAGTCTAAAAATCAACAAAACCTGGCTACCAATCCTGAGAAATACAGCCTGCAAAAGGTCAACGAACTCAGCTCAGCCACCAGGACATGCAAACAACTCACACAATGAACATGCTAATCACCCTCAACAGCCACTCGTTAACAACTCAATAGAAGAAGGGACCCTGCCTGGCCCACAGGAAGATACACAGATCTCCTGACACCTGGGCAAGCAGCCACTCATTAACACCCCATACCCCCCCCTCCACATCTCTATAAATACCCACAAAAGGGTCACACCATCCTGGGCACAGAGAGAACTGCTCCTGTCTGTGCTCCTGTACTCTGAAGATGCCGGTCACAGATGCTGGCGAAATGTTAGGAAACAGAACTTCCAGACCACGGCCACACAACCCGGAAGATCCACACCAGCCTTTGTTATAAAATGTTGACTTTTTGACTAGATGGCATTTTGCTATGGTTTATTCATACTTCCTCAACTTGGGTGCCTCTAGAGGTGCTAACTTCAGCCTTAGAATTCTCTAGACAGCTTAGCCACTGCTGAGGGTTCTAGGGTCTGTACATCTGGAGGGCGGCCAGGTTGGGCATGGCTGCTCAGGTTACTCATACAGCTCCCCTTTGCTTGTGTTGGGATTCTACCATTTTCACAATGTTTCCATCTTCTCTGCTTTCACTAATCTCGACATTTAAGAGACACATCTATGACTCATCAGAAACATGATGATGATGTGCCATTGAGTTGGTGTTGACTCTTAGCAATCACATAGATAGATTTTCTACAGGAGGGTCTGTTCTTAATGTGGTCCTCAGGTCTTCCAAAAGTGCACACAGTGCCACTTTAATTAAATCCATCCACTTTGATGCTGGTTCTCTTCTTCTCTTTCTTTCCATGTAAGAAACACTCAGTTAGTATATTTACTTAATGGAAATAGGTGTTATCTGTGTGAACAGAATGATATGTGTGTAATTATCTTCATGTTTGCAGCAGCATAGACATATACTGAAAGGATAATGCTGGGATCTTTAATGAAGGTTCACAGAGCACATGAGAAAGGATGGCGCTTTCTAAGAGGGGGTATCTACCATTAGAGAATAAGACAGTTTAGTATAACAAACCATGTAGTTTATTGCAAAGAATAATTAAGAATAATTAAGTACATTGGGAGTGTGAAAACCTTGACCCTTTAGATGTTGCTGTTGTCTTTTGCTGAGTCGGGGAAAAGACTACTTGAACAAACCAAGGAGCAGCTTCTTTGCTAGCTATACAAAATCTCTCTTTAAGACCTCCGTTTTGAGTAAAAGATCCCCCCTCCTCAATTAAAAGAACAACAATAGCCAGGTTTGATTTCCCCAGCATGGGTAAGCGCAACAGTAGATCCTACGTAGGTTCCTAATTTTAATATATACAAGCAAATTGAATTATTATAATATTGTTTTCTAGTGTCTTTTCTATGTTGGATTATTGTATGATGCTTTTTTTTCCTGAAGGCTCCACCCTACCTACAAGTATATAACCAAATATATTGTTTTAGGAGCTAAGTGGGGGAATATAGAGAATATATATTTGGATCCAAGGCCTGGGGAGATATAGCCACAGTTTATGTTAAAGAAGATTAGCCTGCAAGTTCTCATTTTCTCTGCTGGTGATAAACAATCTGTTTAGCATATTGTTTGTATAGGTAAAGTTGTCATCTTAGTGCCCTAGTGCTGGGCCATGGGGCAGAAATTGTGTCCTTTATTCAGATAATGTGAAATTGCCCAATTATAAGTTCCTTTCCAAAAAGGAAGATCGGTTAAGTGTTAAATTACATTGAAAACTTCCCTGTATTGTAAAAAATGTTTTTATTTTATTCTTCTGTGTTCAGTTATCTTCGGATCACCTTCATGAAAAAGAATCTGCCCAACTTTTGAATCCTGAGGGCACGCTGCAAATCCCACCCCACCTTCCATGAGCCTAAGGAGGTGAGGTCTAGGAAATGTGCCTTTTCTGTGGCTTCCTCTCCTTATGGAACAGCCCCCCTCCCCTAAGGGTAGTTCCTTCCTGATGGGAGGGTAGGAGGCTGTTTTCCCAGGCTTTTGGATCATAATTTATAGGAGAGCTACTGCTGCTATTATACTATTTCACCAGTTCTGTTTAATGTATTTGTATGCTATGGTTTTTATTATGGATCTTTCATGATCGTGGTTGTCTTGTCCTATTATTGGGTCAGAAAAAAATCTTATCAAATGAACAAAAAAGCAAGCAAACAAACCATATCCTCACTTTGAATTGTAGAATTTAAAGAGAAAGGCACCGTTGCATGCATAATATTCTGATATTTATTTATTTATTTATTTATTTATTTATTTATTTATTGAATTTTTCAACCGCCCATCTTACCCCAATGGGGGAACTCTGGGCGATTCACAGTAAACATTAGAACATAAAATATATAAACACATAAAACCTTAAATTAAATTAACATAACTAAAAAGAAGAAGGAGAGACAAAGGGCATGAAAACCTGAGGCTGAAGGATGAGGCCTCTATGGGGCTAGCCATCCCCATGCCTGAGGAATTCTCACCCCACCCCAGGCCAGATGGCAGAACGAGGTCTTCAAAGCCTTATGGAAGGCCAGGAGTGTGGGGGCCAATCGCACCTCTGGGGGCAGGATGTTCCAAAGAGCGGGGGCTACTGCAGAGAAGGATAAGACAGTGAATTAATACTCTGAATGTATTGAACCGATATAATGGCTGAAACAGAGTAAGAATGAGAATATCTGGTTGGCTTTCACTGAGACTTGTGCTCAGTAATCACCAGTTCAGTATATACTCCTTCATTTGCTTTTTATTTCATAGGCTTGAAACACCACAGCTTGCTTTCTTCTCTATTTCTCTCTTGTTTTGTTTCTACCCTTTTGTTTATAAGTTGTATTTCATTCATAATAAGATTTCTGCCCTTCTTTTTTCTCTTATATTTGTGATTAACTAAAAAAAAAGAAAAAAGATCTGCAATGAAAGGAAACAGCAGTAGCCTGAACTTCCATGTACAACTGATATTTGCAGGCATCTTCCCAGCCTACCCATCCTGGCTGCCAGTTTTCCAACAACCGAGCAAGGCCATGCAAATTCACCATCATGCAGAATGCAGTTCCCTGAGGTTGTTTCAAGGAGCCAGGAAATCCAACATTGCTATATTGCTACACATCTGTATCTTTTTTCTTCTTAAAAACCACCAAAGTTTCCTCACTGCCCATTCTGTTCCTTTGTTTTGAACAGAATGAGGTTGGTGGAACCAAGTGTGTGTGTTTTTTTTTTTACAAGAATAGGGAAAAACCTTTAGTGCCCATGCTTTGATCATGTCCATTGGTGGTTCCTTATCCACTGGAAATTGTTAATATAATGAACCAGGTTCTTATGCTGAAGTTAAGGTTTAAAGACATTAATGTGTTGTTAAATTGTATTTTTAAAAAAATCTAGAATTTGTCTATGAAAAGCTTTGCTTCTGCTGTTTTTGGACAGTTGCCAAAAGACATGATTATGTGTCCCTAGAAAGACATGCGTACCAGATGCTAAAGGATGCCTCAAAGAAATTTGTCAACTCTTGGTCTTGTTAAAAAATGAAATTATAGTAATTTAGTAATGATAAACAGAATTATTATATCTGTATTTTAATACTGTATAATAATATAAGTTTTTTTTATATCCATATTGATTAGTAAGATTTTTTATTTTGTTTTGTTTGAATTGTATTCACATGTTTTGTTGTGTTTTTTTAATGTTCATTGTAGCTTTAAGAAAAGCAATAGAAAAGTATATATTTAAAAAAGCAATAAGGAAATAAATTCATGGATGTATTGATCATCAGTCAATATAAAATATTGGTGCAGAATAAGGGATTTTTAAAAAGGAGACTGACTAGAATGGAAGGAAGCAGTTAACATCAACTTTTTAAATATGAATCTAATCTGAAGTTTAACATAAAATTAGATTCTTTGTCAGAATTTATTTTAGCAGAAAAGAGAATGCAGAAAACCAGGAGAAATAAAACTCACTAAAGTATGTAGTTACTATCTGGAGCAAAGACCAACTTGGGTAAGAGTAGCAAAATGCAGAAGGAAAATGATCATTTTGATGGGGGGGGGGGGAATAAAGCAGCACATGTTAATTAAACTGTCTCTTCTGTTTGTGATTGTGACTCTTATGCTTTAGAAGAAAAGGAAAGAAAAACGAAAGAAAGCAGTGAAGAGGAAAAAAAGTATATGTTGTTTTTAGTCTTCCATGGCATTTTGCCAGTTATTTCATTCAAAATTGGTCTTCTGAAATGCAGTGATCTCTTGTTAATTGAATCCCATCCATCAATCATTCCAGCTACAGTCCAGCTGTGATTGTTCCATTTCCCCAATATCCTTCCCTTAATAAGATGACCAGCATGAGGTAAGAATCATTTCCTTATTATTAATTATTACTATTTCAGCTGTACAGCCATGTGATCAAGCTGTCTCACTGGGCCTCCAAATATGCCCTAAACAGCATTTTATTTTCTCAGTTGCTCCTTCAGTGGCCTGCTGGCCTGCTGCTTGTTCTGCTTTTAGCTAACTGATATTGATCCTTCCATAAATTCAGCTGTAGTTTGACTTTATTTGGCTTATTTTTTAAAAAAAGATGTTTGCTGTATTAATTTTTTTACTATTGTCCATGAATATATGTTCTCAGCCTGTCCCCCAAATCATTACAAGACTGTATTTCTGCATTATACTGAGAAACATACTGTTTGGATCATGCATGGGCCAACCAGTATTAGATTTTTATTTATTTAATTTAAGGCAAGAATTATTTGGTGGCTCAATCCATTTTTCATATTTATCAGAAATTGTAGTTGAAGAGTCTTCCTTCTCCTGCAAAGGGATGAATGAATACAGCAAACTGAATAGTGCTATTCAAAACAGATAGGAGTTCTTGAGATGTCATAACATGGAGAAGTGAACTTCAAAAGTGGAGCAAAAAAAGTGTGGCCTGAGGTCACAGTGAGCAGGAGAATAATAAAGGCTGACATTGTCCATTTCTGACTTCCAGTGATACAGAGCACCATCTCTGAGGGAGACGAGTGCCTTGTCCCCCCTTTCTTTTTCATTGCTCTGTACGTGGAGACTTCCAGAAGCCATTTTTCCTAAAAGTGTGTGGGTACATATGCTCCAACCCTAAAGTGGCATTTAAGTTGGAAAAGTTGTACATCAGATAATGATAAACTCCCTAAAAATACATTCTTCAAAGAAAAACCACATATTGGAAGCATCAATGCATTTGGACCAGTCTGTTATAGTCCATAATCAACTCTGAATAGAGGTGGTGCAATACCAGGGGAAATGCATGGAATTACAGATAAAATGTCCAGCAGCACATGAGTCATGAAGTGGAAGTCAGACAGATCAGAAAAGGAATCATTTATTGGGGCCTTGCCAGTATGAAACAATACTGAATTGTGATGTAATCCGGATGGTGTATTCTTGAGCAGCCCTATTGCTGTTCTGACACATTAGATAGTTCTTGAGCAGTGACCACAAAGAACAGATGGCAAGGATGGGACAGTAATACAGACAATGCCAAGAAGGTTTCATGATTATCCCTTGAAAAATAATGTTGATGGATATTAGTACTGGCAGAAATACCAAGAAACTAGACCACTTCTCAAAGTCCTCTTAAGCTTAACGTGCCACTTCAAGGCCACACACCCTAGTTTTTTCATGACAGTAGATTTTGTATTGTTCAAGAATTCTTGATGCTTTTGACAGACTGGAAAACTCTACATGCAGCATGTTTTTCAGAACATTAGTGCTGTAGAACAATAAGAGAACACAAGGTTTGCATACAAAAGGTTCCAGGTTCAGCATCTCCAGATAGGATCAGTGTTTAATTCAGTATAAGTTGCATATGTTCAAATTTAAAGTGTCAAATCCTACCCTGAGTTTGTAAGGCTGTAAGCACAAGCAATTTAAATGATGTTGGAAGTCTACTTCAACAATGTTGAAATGCAAATGAAACATGTTCCCAGGAAATATTAAATGAACACATCTGGATTCCAAAAGCACACCATATTACAATTGTGTTGTTATTCAGAATCAGTAACAGTTTAAGGTTGTATCTCACAATTACACAGAAAATCCAATTGTCCTTGGAAGAATTATTGTACTAAAATTAGAAATGTAATTCAGTTATTAAGTCAAAAACAGAGGGACTTTAATCCTGCTGTAGGTGAAAACTAATTGTAGCCTTAAGTATGGATTTAATAAAAAAATAAAAAGGAAAGAAAAAACATATTTATTTATTTTCAAGCTGGGAGGCTGGGACACAGAGTAAATTCATTTACTGATTTCTTTAATCAGTAAGAGCAGTGATTAAGGAATGTTCAACAATTGCCTGAAATGTTTAGATGAATAACTATACATAACTTTTGAGATAGAAAGGTAGGGAAGGGACTGTGCTCCAAAAAATAATGGATTTGAGATGAAAAATGTTGATTTTATTACATTTCATTTACATGTAATTATAAATTACATATAATTAATAATGATTACTCACCAGTTCCCCTTCTGTCATATTCAACATTACAATTTGGAGTTTTCCAAAAGCTGTAACAAAGCTTTGGAGGCTCCACATGGCCCTGAGGTGTGTATCTCTTTGGTAGTGCATAGACACTCTTTTTCTCTACCTCACTGAGAATCTAGAAGCAGGTGAAAACATCATCCTCATTTGTTGCAATCAACACATTCAAAATATTTCAAGGGGTTCCAGTTAACACCCTAAGACTATTCACTGTGAATAGGACTGAGCTGAATTAGAAGATTATACTCAGCCAAAGCCAAACAAACCAGATTTTTGTCAGCACAATGTATGAGCCAAATCATTGAGTAAAAAGAAACTTTTTAAATGGAAATTAAAACAACAGATATAGTGTTAACATAAAATTGGGGAGATTCAGGTTCAAGTCCATACTCCAATGAAAACTCACTGGGATATTTTCCATAACTTTCTCTCAGCTCAACCTCCTCAAAAGGGAGAAAAATGGATCAAATGCATGTATACTATTTGAGTTTTCTGGAGGACAACCAGGTTATATTCTAGCAAATAAATGAAAATAAAATAATATTTATTTACTGTATCATGATAAGCAGAGAGGTAGCTGAAGGACTGCATACTCTGAGTAGAATTTACCCATCCAGTGTGTACTTCCTGATTAAGGATGTTGAGAAACAATTGCCATATGAGTTTCAGGGAAGGAGATTGAGAAAACAATCCTTCTTAGTATATACTCTGTCCATGTGGAACACTCTCCCTTTCCCCACCCTCCAAAATGGATGGAATCATTTCAAAGGGCAGTCAAAATAGAATTCTTTCAGAGAGTATTTTACAGCTGATGTCTCTGAGCTTGACGTTGGGGGAGGGAGGATCATATTAGTTTTTAATGTATTATTGTGGATTTTTTTTATTTTATTTTTTGTCCATATGGAGTCAGCTTTGTTATAATGTTATAAATACAAGGCATTTAATCTTTATTGGATGGTAATAAACTTTTCTAATAGACTTTGTAACTTTCAGATTGTTCTTCAGTTTGTCAGTCACCACCATTCTTGTTGGTTTGCTACTGTGAAGGTGGAGCTGGGTCAAGACAAAAAGTAGCAATGCTAGAAAGACAACCCCACTGTCCTTTGTTATTTTTAACCATTTCTCCAACCTATTATGAACAATTTGAATTTAAATCCCACCCAATTTTGCATCCCCTGCAGATCAGCTTTCTTTCTACCTCTTTATATAAGTAATGAATAAATATTGAAGTGTAAAAATCTCCTGACCCAGACAGTGAACTACTGCTGCTGTTCATATTCTGCTCACTGGCTGGTAATGGCTATCTTACCATGATTTAATATGACTTGCATTTGATGTCCATAATTTGTAAAACAGTCATTTAAGATTTCTTGTTCTTTATTGTTCAGAAAAAGATGCTGTATGGGATAATCTATATTATTGATCACCCTCAATTCATTAGCAGTTGGCATACTCAGTGACATATTTGAAAAATAAGCTCCCGTATGCTGATGTATTAGAAGAAAAATTAGAATTAAACTTCTTGTCTCCCAGGGAAATTATATAGAGCATTTTATGGGGAGAGGAGAAGTGAACTTCTACAAAGCATGTACATTTTTTAAAAGTAAATGTTCAATTAATTACCAAAAGAAGCTGCCGGTCAGTTCAGTTTTGAGAACAGCCATTTAAACAAGTGTATGAATATTGATTACATGGAGCAGAAGGAAAGGTTTATCATTCTTAATTGCAATACAATTGTTACTCTGGAGTTAAACATTTGAGCAGAATATGCAATGCATAATATAAACATAGCTATTAATTTTCAGTGACAAAATCAACACCAATATGTATATCATTGGAGTATATTCAGACATGTTTTACAGCTTTCAGAATAAGAATCCTTAAAAGTGGCATTTTTATTTACCTGGAATTATTATTATTAATACAGTTGGAATAATCAGGAACTAAACTAAAGAGATAAAGAAATAAATCTGATTTTATATATTATTGCAATATGAATCTCTCCTTGATTGATGGAAAAGGCTTTCTCTTCACTTCTCCATTCCACTCTTCATTATCACCACTCATAAGCATTATTTAAAAAAAAATATTTATACCTTGCCCTTTGGATACAAAAGAACAACTCAGGGCAGCTTTTGACATCTCCAGTTATAGTTTCAACAGTGAGATGCAGTCAACTATTAAAAAAAAAAAATAAATCAAAGCATTGATAATAATAAAAGCCTACCAAAATAAAATAGTCTTTAGCAGCTTGACAAAATTAGTAGAGGGAGGGGGTTATCTGAATTTCATAAACCAAGCTGTTCCACATTCTTGATTCAGCTACTATTTTTTTTTTCTTTCCTATCCTATTCAAACATTATTTTCTCAGGAAGGTACCATCCACACCTATCTAGAACATTGTCCATATTGTGAATGTAAAATCAGCAGCTTACTATCTTAAGCCTAGTTCATAAAATGATGATAACAATATCAATATGCATAACACTTGACAGATTATAGAACAATGTAGGCAAAGTTTTTGTGACTGGGGTAGGGCTATGCCTAACATTCTGGGCCAAAAAATATATGATGGTTCTTATAAAATGAGAGGTAGGAAGTCTCAGTCCCTCCTCGCTTTTCAAACTATATTCATAAGTGAAATTGTGTGTTTTTCCAGATTCAAAATGGTAAGAAACTGAGCCACCAGTTTTTCACTGGAAATGTTTCTAAGACTACATGAAAGGAATTTGGGGGCATTCTACAACTATGAGGCCATAGGTTGCTCATCTCCAATATAGGAGGATAGGTCTTTACAATTTTTCAAACAGTGAAAACAACTGTTAAATGGAAACAGGGATAAACTAGAGAAATGTGTGGGTTGGTTAACTTATATGTGCTTAGTGACATGGCAGAATGAGTTCAAGACTTATGGGTTCTTCCAAAGGCTTCATAGAAAAGGTAAGTTTGAAGAGAATATGAGGGAAATAAGAAAGGCTACAGTATATAGATGAAAAAAAAAATACATCATTTCCTACAAGTTGCCATTCAATTTCACGGAAAAAAAAAATTCCATAATTTTTTTTCAATAGACAAGAGAATCTGTATGTGTAGAGTGTGCGGTGTGGGGTGTAGTGGTCATACACTTTTAAGTAATGAAGACACTAATAATAACTCCAGTGGGCTGCAGACTCCCTGGTTTCCTAAGTATGAAGCAAGAAGCTTCTCTTTTTCAGTCACAGAAGTGTGAGAAGCCAGGGAGAGTACAATGTGGTGGAAATATGCATTAAAAAAATGACAATAGAATCTGAATCACCTCTAACAATCAAGTAAGCTCAGAAAGACATCTAAAAGTATTTGAAAGAAGTTCTCAGGTACTCTAAGAATTGGGGAGAGACGGTGTGTCACAGGGGGGGAAATACTTTTAAGAAATTGCACATTTTGGCAAACATATATGAGCATTTATGTATCTTCAAGGTGTATATTTGAGGAAGCAGAAGATTGCCCAGCAATGGAAACTGGACAAACTGAAGATGCAGAAGCCAAGTGTCAGAATGTATCCAGGTAAATAAGAAGACAGATGGAAGCAGGATAAAACTATAGATGGCTTTAAAGGTAAGATCCAGAGTTTCTCTTGGGTCCAGCAGCAGAAAGGAAATTGTTGTAAGAAATAGTTCATGATGGACAGGTTTTAATATGGCTATAGGCCATTTACTTGTGAAAAGCAAGACATATTCTTGCAAGGAAGAAAAGTGCAGGGAAATTTAAAACCCAGCAAATAGATTTTACTTACACACTCACACACACACCTACCTATAAAATACATCATTTATCAATGGTGGAAGAATGGGCAGACACGTTCAGATGCTGGGAGCATATGATGGGTTCAACAAAACAAAGTTTGTTTTTAGTTCAAAATTACCTGAAAGTGACATACTTGGTACACGAGTAATGAAGCTTTTCTTGTAGTCTTCTGTAATGTTATTCTTTCTCTTCTCCTGATATACTAAGTTATACTAAACTGACCAATTTAGTGCAGTATTTGGGGTGGGAGGGGAGGTTGAGGATCACAATGTGGATAAGGCTAGTCAGAGGGCTGAACTTTGCAAGGAATTTAAAATGTTTCTGAACAATAATATAGCTGCACATTAGGATTCACACTACAGGTAGTTCTCACTTAATGACCATTCATTTAGCAACCATCTGAAGTTACAACAGCACTGAAAAAAGTTACTTACAACTAGTCCTCACACTTAGAACTGTCGCAGCACCTCTATGGTCACACGATTGTGATCCAGGCACTTGGAAAGCAGCTTGCACTTATGACAGTTACAGTATCCCGGGGTCATGTGATCACCATTTTCAACCTTCCCAACTGGCTATCAGCAAGCAAAATCAATGGGGAATCACATGATTCACTTAACAAACACTGCAAAAAAGGTCGTAAAATGGGGTGCAGTCATGTGATGCTTCACTTAATGACAGCCTCACTTAATGATAATTTTTCCAGTCCCTATTGTGGTCATTAAGCAAGGACTACCTGTACAATTTTCATAAATTTCACACTTCAAAATGGCAGGAAGTTGTACATCTGTGATTGGCACATGCTCAGAGTAGATTCAGAAGACTACAATAGGAGAATCAACCATAGTTTGCCCACCTTTGCTTTAGTTTTTATCATCAAATAAAAATCTTAGCCTGTCATGCTGTTGCTATGAGTGAACTAAGACAGATAATTGACCCCTCACCACTATTTTTTAATTCTTGTTTTTTATAAGAGCATTCTTAACTGTAGAAAAACAAATCAATCAGATATTAAAGTTAATGAAGAAGTTATAAGGCAATATTTATAAAATAACTGTGAAGATTTTTATTACTCCCATGATATTTGATGTATAACAACAATGAAGAGATGGCAGTATTTGAAAAACTGTCTCAAATAGGAAAGCCAGTTTGCTAACATGAATTAAGACAAGAACATCAGAGCTTCCACAAAAGGTAGAATTGCACTTTTTTATATATATATGTGTGTATGTATGTGTATATATCTATATCTATATCTATATATCGATATATCTATATCTATATCTTCATAACTGATAGTTTTTGTGTTGCAGGCAGGCCACAGAAAGAGAGGAAAAGTAGGCAATAAAAATAATGGGCTGTCTGCTGTCTCTCCTTCATCTCCCTGCCTGACTGTAGAGATAAAGGAGAAATCATTACAGGAAACCAAGGGGTTAAAATTGATTAATAAAGGCAAGAAAACAGTGAAAGCACTATATCTCACAGTGTATGCTAATACAGCATAGAGACTTACTGATCATTTTCCTCTTTTAAAATAGGAGTGCACAGGTCTGTATGCATACCCCACACACAAATGTGAAAGCAAATGAGCCATTTTATTTGTAAAGAATTGTTTGGTAGATAACATTAGAGAATGTCCTTGCACATTTTAGAGATGGAAAGAGGCAATATTTTAAATAAATGTATTTGTATTTATTCGTGTTATATAGCATTTATATTCAATGAGTAATCTCTGGGTGAGGTTATAATGTCACAAAATAAATGAGAAGGCTGGCTTTGTTATTGTTTAAGGCAATATGGCAGACTTAATTTTGCTGCTGTGGGAGGAAGTCAGCGATAGAAAACAAACAGTGGGCTAGGTTGCTGTTTGTGGACTGTTGAAGGATCAAAGTTAGTGGCTGAAGATAGCAGAGTGGCAAGCTGAAAAGGCAGCTAATTTTCTAGCTGGACCCCTAACTACCAGCGATCGGGGCCAAGTAAAGCATTTGTATAATGAGGTTGTGTTGAAGTTTTAAACAGAAACCCTGTTTCTGAGCACTGAAAAACCAGCAGCTTATGCAAAAATTGTGATAGGATTTTAATGCTGGAGGTTTTTTCAGGTAGTAGAATTATTACTTGAACCTATGGAACTCACCACTACAAGATGAAGCCAAAAGGTAAGCTGAATATTTACTGGTGTAAAAATCCAGACAATTGTGTAGCTCATACAAACATTCATTAAGAAGGTTTTGAGATATATAAATTATAATAGCCTGTGTATCTGATAGCACAAACCTGAGTATTGACTGAAGTTAGATAAAATCTTCTGCTGCAGACTTCTTAACTTGTAAATGTCTGTTATGGATGTTTTATGTCTTCCAGTGACGCAACTGCTAGACACTATTGTCAGAGCAGGGTTGTTGCACTAGATAGATTATCACTTTAATTTAGTATGTAAATTACTGTATTCCATGACAATCTCATGCTCTTTTTGCTATTTCTGTCTCCATTGCTGACCTTCTTGTCATGATGCATAATGCTAGACTGACAACATGGCTATTTCCCACTTCATACTTGCCTTAATGCTTAATCTCATCTATCTAGCCAGTCAGTTATTATTTTGCCTTTCTTCACTTTATAGGAAAAAGAAACACAGAGTATCCTGCTATACTTTAGAGATGATTGCAAATTAATCATACTGCTTTTCTGGACATGTATCAGATGTGGTAATGAAAATGGTTTGGAAGAAAACTCACAATAAAGATATAAGAAACTCCCTAAATATTACGGTCTACATATCTAGTTGTCAGGAAAACACTGCTTCTGTCAAGAAAACATCTTCTATCAGATCATGTATATTACACAACCAGCATAAGCAGGAAGCTGAGTTAGGTCAGATCAGACAGTCTATTATAGTCCATGACCAGAAAACAAAACAAAGAAACAAAGAAAAACCATCTGTCCAACCCATAAGCAATGTGTTTCAAATACTTAATAAACTGAAAACATTTATAGATTCTTAAGATAAAAACTATCAGCTCACATGGTCATAAAGGTGATTAGGAGAGGCAGATGATGATGATGATGATGATGATGATGATGATATTGATGATGATGATGATTGGTCGCATAGTCAGCCAGATGTTTAGATTGGATTTGGTATTTTTATTAACCTATCGAGTCCTTCCCAAGGACCTGGGATAGGCAGATGTTGCTGCTTGATGGTGTTCAAGGTATCATCGCAGGATATAAGCTGTTCAAATTAAAGCTGCCTTTTGCAATTGACTGATGGCGATTTTGTCAATGCTGATGGTCTTCAAATGGTACTCCAGATGTTTTGGGATTGCACTCAAGGTGCCTATTACTATTGGTACTATCTTTGCTTTCTTTTGCCACAGTTGTTCTATTTCTATTTGCAGGTCTTTATATTTTGTGATTTTCTCCAGTTTTTTCTCTTCTATTCTGCTGTCTCCAGGTATTGCAATGTCCACTATGCAGACCTTTTTGTCTTTCTTAATAACAACAATGTAGTCTGGGGTGTTATGTGGCAGGTGCTTCTGTTGCATAGTGCTACTTCCATGGATTCTTCTGCTAATTCTGGGTCTATGGATGTAAAGAGTGCTGGGACATCGAATGAAATACACCCAACCTAATCAAATGTACTAAGATCAAAATACCCAGAATCATGGACCTTATCAACCTCTGTCTCATCACCTATTTTCAGTTTGATGGAGAAATATATCAACAAATCAGAGGAACACCCATAGGATCACCATTTTCAGGTCTCATAGTGAGATTGTAATGCAGCATCTAGAAACTATAGCACTTCCTCGTATACAACAAAAATATGGATCCAGTATATAGATGACACCCTTGTCATAATAAAAAAGGAACAACTAGAGAAGACACATGAAACAATCAACAACATCTTCAAAGGAATAAAATTCACAAGGGAAGAAGAAAATAACAACACACTGCCCTTTCTGGATATCCTCATCAGCAGAGGAAATGACAGCAAATTAGAAACACGAGGCTATTGAAAAACAACCCACACTAACCAAGTGCTCCATTACCAAAGTAACAACCTAGCCTCTCACAAGAGGAGTTCTGTAAGAACATTATTCAGATGAGCACAAATGCACTGCAGCAACCCAGAATAGCAGAAAAAGGAAACAGACCACCTATACAGCATCTTACAACAAAATGGATACCCACACAACTTTATCAAAAAGTGCCTGACCACTCAACCCACTACAGCACAACCAACACAAGCTATGAAAAGGAAAACACTGCTGTACATCAGAAACATCTCAGAAACAACTAACAGACTATTACAACCATATGGTATCACTGTTGCTCACAAACCAACTAAAGCCCTCCAAAACATCTTAAGTAAACCAAAAGACCCAGTAGTCCAAGAAGAAAAAACAGGAGTCATCTACAACATACAGTGTAAGTACTGTAACAACCACTATGTAGGACAGACAAGCAGAAAACTAGCAGAGTGCATCCATGAACACCAACTAGCAGTCAAAAGACACAATGAAAACTCCTTAATCTCACAACACATGGACAGACTTAACCATACTGTCAACTGGGAAACTGTCAACATCTTAGATCAAGCTAAATCCAAAAATGTGAGGGAATTCCTGGAAGCTTGGTATTCAGACAAGTCAGCCATCAACAGGCACATAGAGGTAAACAACACTTACACACTATTCAAAAGAGACAATAAAAAGGAAACAAAAAGATCAGAACACCTCCTTGCCAGCAATCAACACCCAAATAAGCAAGGATTAACACCAGGATTAACACCAGACAAACAATCAAACAGTAAACAACAACCTAATCTAAAACAATTCCCCCACCAACACTGACAGGGCAAGCTACTGTACATAAACAGAGAGTAAACCCTTCTCCCTTCCAGTACTTAAGATGTTACCTAGTTGGGTAATGAAACATCTGCAAGAAAACAACCAAACTCAGAGAATCCCAAGGACTCCACAATTCAACCCTGAACTATATATATTCTCTTTTAATGGTTGCTGCTTTATTATTTCCAGTGCTTTTTTGATCTTCCTTATTTCTAGGTGATATTTTTTGATCATGTATTCTTTGGTCTTCTTGCTCTTCAGCTTCTTTTCTTTCATCTGTTATAGCTAGCTTGCATCTGATCTTAGCATACTGATCTTGTTTTCCAACCTGATTTTCCATTTTGGTGGTGCACTGTTTGGCTTTTTTTCGTGGGTCTTTTCTTTTCTTCTTTTTGCATCCAAGGTACTCAGTTACCACTGCAGCCATGCTGTACATTAGTTGGTTTGTTTTCTTGCAGTGAGCTGGTGCTTATATTTGATACTACAGTATTGGCATCTTTTAATACTTATGCTAGCTGCTTCTTTGTAATGAGCTTCAATGCAGGCAATCTTATTGTGTTGTTTTTGTGCTATTCTAGATGTTCAGTTATTCTTTGTTTCAATTACTCTTGTTTTTTAGTTAGAGGGCTTTGTTCTTTCTAAGGAGAAGGCAGAGGAGAGGGTGCCTGGTTTGGGAATGAAAACAATTCAATAGCTATTGCTGATTCCCCCTAGTTTGCCTCTATAGTCTGAGCTACTTCTGGCATTTCTTTGCCCTGGGTATACCCTTGCAGTTCTTCCAATTCTACTTCTGTGAATACTTTACTTTGTATTATAAATCAAGGTTGAACTTTTGGCCTCTGTCCTGTTATTTGTGATTCTGGATGTTGTTCTTTCCAGAACTGAAGCATTCTTTTCAGATATCCTCTTCTCATTGGACTTGATTTGTAATAGCAGATCATTATTTCTTTGTTTTCAGTCTTCACATATTTGCAATGGGTAAACAATTTTTCTTCCAGTAGTTCTGCAGCTGATGGCCCTGGCTGCTCAGCCAACAGTCCTGAGTCCTGTAGCCCACTTGTCACCAGACGTCCATGAACTAGATCACTTAGCACAGTCTTGTTGACCCAGGCGACAACCACTCCGGTTTAGGTTTCTGTAAATTACATCTCACCGTATTGTTTATGCGAGAGACACTTTTTGTCTGGCTCCTCTGATGAGACCTGACCAGTATGGTTGAACCTCTGTCATAACTCTCATCCTCCTTAGAGCATGCAAGCCCCACAACCATGTCAAGGTAGGGCCTCACTGGGGAATAATAATAATAATAATAATAATAATAATAATAATAATAATAATAATATAAAAATGTATATGCCACCTGACTCCCAGTGATTCTGGGTGATCTTCTTTAACATACAATATCTTCTTCAACATACTATATTTTTTTCTTAAAAAACCCCCCTCATATCCTTTCTTTCTCATTTATGAAGAAATGCATGAATGATAGTAGGAAGGATCAATAGAATTTCTTCTTGAGCTGCACAAGTGAAAGAATCACCAGCTGGCAGAAGATCAGTTATGTGCATCTACTGTGTTGTGGGGATGTTGAAGGGAAAAAAAAGTCACTAATGCAATACCACTGATGCCTCTTAAGAGAGGTATTTCTAGAGTCCAGCTATTACAGCTTCCAGACATTCTCCAAAGCCAGCTCCACATAGAGGATAATAGAAGGGAAAAGGCACCTTCAGTAAGGCAGGTCTCTATAGGTCCTTGTTAGGTCAGAATGCACACGTAGGTGACTGCAAGCTAATATCTTCTCTCTCCAGTAAGGAAATCCATGATGTACACTTTACTAAATTTCAGAGCTAACATTATTCCCCTCCTCTGAGGCTAAATGGCTTCTATTTTAAACTGATATCTTTGGTGTCAGTTAATGTTCTTTGGGTTGTATCCTGTAACATGCCACAGAAGGCCTAGGCCTCTCTGAATTCTCTACTTGGTCTAGCACTTTAGCTGACATTGTATTTTGCTTTGTTTTTGTTTTTTTCAATTATAAATGGAAAGGCATTTTCCTCCTTTTGGATATCTCCAGTTGAAATGGGGGGAGGTGGTAGCAGCAAATGCCAGTAAAAGCAAACCCTGCATTCACCCTGGATTTTCCATCTTGGGTGGGAAAGGTGAGTAAGGAAGACTGAGGGGAGGATCTTCCCCCTGTTAAAAACAGAATTATTGTTTTCTGTTGTAGAGAAGCAAAGATCATACTAAAAGGACTCTTAAAACTAAGGAAGGGAGAATATATTTAAGATTTGCTGTTCCTCAGTCAGCTTCCAAAGTGGAATGCAGTTATGTTTAGATATTTATATTTTTCAGAACAACAGCAACAACAAAAAACTGTACAGATTTGCACCTGAGTACTTCTTGGTGTTACTTTGCTTATGGAGACAAGGTAAGTCTACTTCTGCAAAGCACTGAAGAATGCCTAATCTCATTTGATTGGTTTGCTAGAAACTTTCTGAGATATGTGCAGAAGCCCTTGTGCATGCATAAAAGTCACTTTTATAATGGGAAACAAGGCAGAATGGTCACTCCACTCTACCTTTAAAAGTGGGACATGATTATGCAGTGCAAAGTTCTTTCAACAAACCTTTGATGAAGGCAAAGTACCCCTTAAAAAATTTGCACATCACTACTAAATGCAGGATATGATGGAAGAGTTTTAAGAAATGAACATATAATTGTAAGCATTTTTAAAAGCTTTTGTCAAAGAAGTATACATTACAAATTGAAATGTTCATGCTGAGGTTTTTTAAAGGGTTAGAAATGTAGCAGAAAAACCCAAGAACTAAACAAATGAAACACTGATACTTTTTTTTTTTTTTTTAAGTAGTCTCCAGGTCAATTCTCTGCTCAAGAGGCTGAAACAAATCTCAGCTTTCAAACCTGAAATCCTTAAAATATTGGATTGGTTTGCTCCAGGTTTAAAATGTTCTTTTATTCTATCTTCTGTTCTATTCTGTAGCTGGTGGCCTCTTCATGTCCATTTCATACTTAAGGCAAAGCAGATTTGAATTCCTTTTGTTTTTGTATGGTTCTGTTTTGCTTTTGTTGTCTCAGGGTGTTTTGCTCACTTATTTGTCCCAGCACTACTGAATGATGACCTTGCTGTGTCCAACATATGCTACAAACAGAGGGTTCAGATCAATGGAGACAAAATCCTTTTCCATAGCATGACATCGCATATTCAGTGGTGATTGCTCAAGTGATAATACTGAGTTCATGAAACAGTCAGTCTTACCAACTGGATTCCTTTCAGATATTCAATTCCCAGTATTTGCAGCAAGCCCTATATTGGCTGAGAAGTTTTGAAACTTGAAGTCACACATCTGGAGGGTGTCATGTTGGATAAGGCTACATTGAGTGATATATGCCAAGACAAAAATCATTAGAAGTTAGGGTGAAAGCTTAGCGAGCAACCATTTCCTGTTTTGTAATTTAATGCTATGTATCAAGAAGATTTTTTTTAGTTCAGCAACAAATTCATCACCTAACTTTTTCCCATTGACAATCCAGATTATCATTATGATTCTTGTCTCCATGGTACAATGAGCTCTATAGAATAGGACCCCAATGACTTTGTTTAGTGCTTAGTCTAGCATGGAAAGTTCATTTTTGTCAATAATGTAGCTGCTATGCTAACCCTCTACAGCTGCACCTTCTATTACATAAAAATATATCTTCATGCAGTTGCTAGCTACACAGTTAATGTAATATGTAGATGACTTCTACTGCCAGTTGTTCAATAATGGAGTTGTTTCTCTTGACTTGTCGAACCCCATCATGGCAAGTCTGAAAGCTCATGGATCCCAAGCACGTTTTTGATTCTGGATTATAGGCTATTCAAAGTCCCTGCTGTAAAGCTGATCACTAAAGTGGTGCAGTACTGAAACTGCTTACTGGAATGCCTAAACCACTGTTAATTACTTCTGCAAAGCGCTAATTTAGTTTCCTAGTAAACGATTCTCAGCTATTGGCCTGAAATTTACTTTCCATTATCTTTGTTTGGACTGCAAGGTTTTAGTCACTTTTGGAATGACAAAAATATTTGCAAGGGGCAGATAATTTTGTGCTTCCTTTAGTTGAGAATTAGCTTTGTTCTCATTCTGTCTAATCAATACTGCATAATTTAAAGGCCTGCACATATTAGACTAATAGAGTGAAAGCAAGAGTTGCATGAACATAAACTAATCAAGAGTAGAATCATAATAGTAGCAGTACATAGAAGCCAAACTAAAAAGTAAATTGTAGAAATGTCCCCGAGCCCTTTGGATCAGGACCCAGTTTTTGGGAGGGAGAGAAGGGGAAATTTAAATTTCTCTCCTCCATTGGGTGCCAAATTCATTTTTATCAGTAACTTGCAGATTGGCATGTGACGTGATGAAGGATAAATATTTATTTATTTGAAATATTTATCTTCCTACCTATCCTCCACAGTGTTTGAGATGGCTCATAACAAGAAAAATGCAGCAGTACAAAATAAGGGAACAACAACAGAAAAACATTGCAGCAGGAATTTAAAAAATGAGCTTTTTGATAAAAATAAGCAATACACTGAAGGATACCCTTAAAAGAAAATTGTTCATCTACTTTGAGAAGGTTGTTAATGAAGAAAACTCCTAGTGAAACTAAGATTTTTAAAAATTGCAAATGCAGAGCCCTAAGAAAGAGGAGCGAAATGTGCATTTCTGAAATGTACAATTACCTTATGACAACGTAACTAAGTAAAAAAGAATGACATCATGAAATTTGTACAATGAAAATAATTTTTAGGGATTTTTAAAAAAATATAGTACCTACATTAAAGGAAAGGATATAAAATCTTAATTCAGGTCCCAGAATCTTCTTCAGATCAAGAGATGCATTTGGTTGATCTGGTTATTTTGGCATCTGGGGGTACAAGAACATGCCTAGTGAAGTCACTAGAGTCAATTCCAACAGTTTCCTCTCCTTTGATGAGTTCTTGGGAGATTAACTTGAAACATAGGCCTAACACACCTATCTTGCATCCCCCCCACTTTTTTTTTAAAGTAGGAACTCATACTGACACTGACAGCTCAATGTCACTCAATGTTAGTTGTACCATCTGGGAGGGAGTTTATGTATGGGCTACGGGTTGCCCAATTCTGTGTTAGAGAAAGTGTGTATTGTGTAAATGATACAGATAAAAAATATTCACTGTTTTTAAAACATGTTTTAAAAATCTACTGACCAGAAGGCTGCCCTGGTAATGTAGAAAATTATACGGATCAGATTTCTACTGATCATCATTTCTCTACATGAGAGAACTTAAAGTAAATATACTAACATACCTTTTCTGTTCCTTTATGAGCAGATTCCAGCCTGGGCTGCAGAGATGAAAGCTGTTTCATGACTTTATCCTCTGATCTACAGTATGCTCATGAGCTAGTTAAAATTAAACTTAGCTATCAAAATGCTAAAGCTGATGGCTCATTTATCTTTCTGTCTCCCAACTCTACATTACAATACAGCTGTGATTGATCTTGCGTCTTCAAGGTACTATATGGTATAAAAACTAAGAGAAGATTAATTAAAAGCCATCACATCCAGACAGGTTTTTAAATAAGTTTTAGATTTAAACAATATATCAGCTGAAGCAGAAAGATTCCAAGCCCCAGAGCTTATTACTCTTAAGTATATTTCTCTCTGCTGTGGGACATTTGAATATTCCTGTTCGCAACTAACTTCAAAGATATACGGAGTCAAATATGCTGAGCTAATACTGCAAAATGTCATATATTGGCATATATATATTTAAAATTTCCAAAGAACAGAAAGCACTGGAAACTCCTGGACTTGCAAAATGCCTCTGAGGGCTTCTTTCCATTGCAGCTTACCATACATCACACCTGCCGAGTGTTGGTTCACGGGGCACATGAAATCATCTCAAACATTCTCTTCAGTATTCTCCTCTGTGAATATTGCTGTCAACTGTACTTTGAATATGTGATTTTTTTTTCTTTGCTGCAAAGGGAAAAGAAGTACCAATGTAATACAGTGAATTCAAGGCTGACAAGGATTTGCTTTAAACTGGTTTCCAGATGTGTCAAGACTGCAATTCCTGAAATCTCACATAGTCATCCAACTTATCAGAAGGGCACCAAATTAGGGGAGGCTGCTTTAGCTGTTTAACATATTAGCCACATTCTTGGCAATGCAGGGACAGAGTTACATACCTTCCTTTCTTTAATTTAGGTTAAAAGTGACACTTGATAGGTGCCTGATTTCATGATTCTTAGTTCTTCTCTCTTAGACACCAGAATCTATCTCAGAGACATCACTGCCTGAAGTGAACATGATGCCATTCTTTTGTTTGATTCTCCGTATAAAAGCCAACCAGACTGCAGTGATTTTTTTCTTCAATCTAGATGATGGAACAGCAACAGAGGTGGCCAAAGAGTATTGTTCCTTTCCATGCATCCCTTTTCTGGTGGCAGCAGAACAATATCTTATCCTTCAGCTAGCCAACTGCTTCCTTTTAAGCATCATTCCCTGGGATTTGTCAGAACATGCTCTGAGGTGGCCATACCATAGATACCCCACTAAGCATCTCTCTGAAGCCCATCTCAGAGCAATGACAGAGCAGCTAGGTACTCTAGGAACTTGCAAAGGGTCTTCAGGACAGTGCTGATTTAGGTAACAGACCAGAAGAGCAATGGATGGAAACCTGGTTTTGATTCATCATTTATCTTGATCCACAATTTGAAGCAGTTGCAATTGTTTTACCTAACACTAGGCTAGTTACACTGTAGGCAGTGATGTGCTGATAAACGTATGACAACAAGTTCTGCTGGCTCCATTGCCACCACTGCGCTATACTGCGAGCCACCAAATAGCTAATCGCCACAATAGGTGTTGTGGCTCAGCTGTGCTCTCAACTGGCTCACAAAATTCCAGAATACTTAATACTCGGCTGTCATGAGCCAGTATGAGCTGGCTCCAGCATACCATGGCTTTTAGGCTATAAAACACATTGCAGGGTGTCCAGAGTGATATCCTCTAACAGTTAGCATTGCTTTCCATCTCCCAGATCTGGGAGTGGCCCAATCACTGTGACTATGATGTATTGATAGTAATCTTCATAACATTTTAGTATCATACATGATACTATTTGTATCTATCTGACTGCACACACTTTACTAAGAAATCTGACACTGTTTAGTAAAAAAAAAAAAGGTACATGTGCAGAATGTGCCTTATTCATCCTGATTATTAATGCCTGTAGATTTTATATCAGACAAAATATTATTCTTTTCAATATTTATATAGGAAAAGTAATCTGGCAGATTGATGGAGGCAGCCTGATGGAATTATCAATTCCTTCTCTTAATGGCACTGGATGGTGCTTATATTGTACTTGCCCACAGTATGTGAACATTGCTGTTCATGGTCTGTATGAATATCTCTGGCTATTTTTGTCAAGTACATTTCACAAAAAGTGTGTTTTTGTAAAAATAATAATTATAATAATAAAATAGCAGGACTACATAGCAACTCCTCACACATTTATGGGACAATTCTACTACAGAATGACCTATAGGCAAATGAGATATTTCATCATCATTAAACAGCAGTGTATAAGTCTGTAAGAGTTCTTTTCAAATACAAAATCAGTCAACACATTTAAACACGTTTCCTGTCATCTGTTCTATTTCCAACTACAAGTAATTAACTGATTATATTCACTAAAACAATATCCTTTTGCCCTTCTGATTTCCTAGTCTTACCTCTGTTCTAAAGGGTATCTGCTAGGATATACTAGGTGCTGACAATCTTTTGCTGCCTTTGTAAATGGGATGTGCTGCACTTATGGAATTCAAACCTAATTTGAATTTCAATCATACTAAAAAAGGACATTTCTCTCCTGCCCTTTCACCACTTGAGTCTGTGTATGTGAATTAATGCCAGTCACATTTCATTTTCTTTGCCTGGGTTCTGATAACTCAGAGGATCGTTGTTGAGTAACCTCTTGCAGCCAGAAAAGGACAATCAGTAACAAAGGCTACTTGGGGATTGTCACTTGCCTTTCAGTATACAGAGGAGTCAGAAGAGTCTTCCCACTCATTTTAGGGTGATACTCTTTAAGACCCTGGACCAAATATTACTTCCCACTTCAGTTTTTCTACCTCATTCACAGGGAGCATTAGCATTTTTTGGGGGGAGGGTAGTGTTTTTCTCTTGTTTATAAGTGTACTGGAAGGTGTCCTTGCTTTTTCTTTTCTGTTACACATCTAACCAACACTCTGCCACCAGCCTGATGATGTCTTCCCTGGAGGTTGTAGACTGCTAGAGAGAAGAGCATCTAGGGAATGTCCTGATGGTCTCATACTTCACCACCATTGCATAACAAAGATAAGTGCAATCTTATACACTTTACCACTTATTATCACATTTTACCACTTATTTTCCTTTGGGAAAAAATAAAAGTCAAACTCTTTTTCTATCAAACTGAAATGGAATGCAGAAAGTTCTTTGTCCAGCCCTAATGAGGACATGTAACAGAATATTGATATTCCACAGGATGATGCCTACTGGAAACATAATGGCATAATGGAACACAAAATGCTCAATCACACATCTTTCTTTGTGTTACAAAGCACAGATACTTTTTAACATATGAAAATGGAGAAATTGTCTATGTCTTTACCTCCAAGGCATTTTTACTGATGATGATGATTGGAATCAAATGGAAAAGGTATTCTGTTGAAAATGAATTCTCGCTCCCAGTAGTGGCTGCAGCAATGGTCACAAGCTTCAAAATGGCAGACACAACTGGGCAGTTGAAGTCCTATCCATTTTTAAGTGGGTGCAATGCATGCCACACAAGTTAAAAAGGGGCAAGGCTTTGATTGCTGGTCAACCCCCCCCCCCCCATTTGGAAGCCAGTGACCATTGTTGTGTATGCCCCTGGTGGCTCCATATATCATGGACATATGATATTATTTACTACTTCTAGGAGAAAACAATTAAAATTATTTCAGATATTATAACATTATGTATTTTTATTCCAATGCTATTACTTGTTTTACTGAATATTTCAAATGGAATACATAGTATTGCATAAAATTGCATGTACCTAAGACATTCTTGTCTTTTTGTTTCAGGAAATGCTACTACAGGGCTTTCTGTACAGAGTTAGTTGATGAATCTATGGCATATATGGACATAAGAAAACCTTGTCAACAAAGAAGAATGGCTCATAACCAGAAGCTAATACAAGTCCTTT
Organism: Liasis olivaceus; assembly: GCA_030867105.1. Lineage (NCBI taxonomy): Eukaryota > Metazoa > Chordata > Lepidosauria > Squamata > Pythonidae > Liasis > Liasis olivaceus. Next base: position 86,813,173 of record CM061352.1, on the reverse strand, counting down.
TTTGCAGCCCTTAAAGCCCTCTTCTAATCCTGAAACTGGTGGCAGTTCCCTGTTTCTTCCTCAGAACTGAGGGCAATTGCCTTCTACTTTGAAGTGGAAACTAGATGAAAACTATAGTACCTTACAGTAAGTAAACCCAATAAAAAGGATCCCTCAAAATCCCAATTTCACCACACTGTGATGTCGCCAACCCACTATTTGTCCTTCATTCCCCCTCCCATGTTAAGAATAGACTTCAGCCATCAAAACATTTATCATCCATGCCCTAGAGTATTTCTTAAATTCAAAAAAAAAAATGGCAATATAAATTATATTTATACCTCAGACAGAAAGGTAGCTAATATCCCAATCATAAAAGTTAGCATTCATTCTAAATGGCACATAGATGTGTTACAAAACTTTCCAAATCTGACTTACATGCTAGTGGTCTCATTAGGCCCCATCTGTTAGGACATATTGAAGCATAGTCATTTTAAAAAAAGCTATTGGCCTATTTTTCTATTCATAGACTTTAGAAAGACATAACGTGCTGGGTAAAGAATATGGAACTAATTTCTTCTACCAATCTTCCTCCAGCACAAACAAACTACACCAACTGGGTATCTGTAACTTGAAAATACTGAATCAAGACATTCAGTGGTGGGATTCTGAGAGTGAACCAAGTTTATTAAGTTCTTACCATATAAGAATGAACCAAGTTTATTAAGTTTTTATTCCCTCCTTATCTGTGGGGGGACAGTGTCAGATCAAAGCTTTGCACCTCTTTATATGCATCATGCAAGTAACCCACATAAACAAGTATAACTGTGCAGTCATGGACATCATCCTGATTTTTATTTGACCCACTCCTGCAGATGCTTCTGGATTTGAAGACACTTTTTCAGTGGTGATGCCCGGATTATGGAATTCTGTCTCTAAAGAGGCCTGGGAGATATTTATATGACAATATTTTCTATAGATACATTCTTTCTATCCAATACAGAACTACTGATTGCTACTTACTGGCTTTCTTCAAATCTTGTATACCACCAGAAATTAATCTTCTGCTTTATTAATATAATAACTATCTTTAAAAAAAACAACCCTTCTGTTTTCTCTCTAATAGGGAACTAGTTTTTGTTGTTGTTTTCAGGACAGATTCAGGTGCCTGCTGGATGTTATGCTTTCAGAAATGGAGAATCTCCCACTCAGTGTTTAATTTGCACACTACTTAGTACAGCTTAATTCAACATGAGAGCCACTTTGGTGTAGTGGTTAAGGCATCTGCCTGAAAACCAGGACACCATGAGTTCTAGTCCTCCCTTAGGCACCAAGTCAGCTGGGTGACCTTGGGCCAGTCACTCTCTCTTAGCCCTATAAAGAGTTGCCAGAAATCAACACTGATTCAAACCCCCACCCCCACCCCCACCCCCACCCCCAGTTAAAGTTGCTATGTTCTATATTACATGTTTGGAATAAAACCACATGAAGATTTTGCAGCTTATTAGGTTTTTAAACCTATCTGATATGAATTTAACATTCAGCCTGATAAACCCTTTAAAGTTTGTTATGTTTTGGATGATCCTAAGAAATGCATTGCTTAGATTTGGATCTCCCTCCCTCCCTCCCTCCCTCCCTCCCCTCCCTCCCCCCTCCCTCCCTCCCTCCCTCCCTCCCTTCCTTCCTTCCTTCCTTCCTTCCTTCCTTCCTTCCTTCCTTCCTTCCTTCCTTCCTTCCTTCCATGTTTTCAGAGTTGCACACTTTAGAATGATGAGGTATGAGACCATGAAATGAATCAACTGGTTAACATTTTGTTATACCTGCCTATTCATTCATTCATTCATTCATTCATTCATTCATTCATTCATTCATTTATCAGATTTATATAGCTGCCCATCTCCCAAAAAGCCTTGAAGACAGAAAGAGTGCTCTGATTTGAAAACAGCTTCAAATAAGACTCGTATAAATGTACCCAACTGATTACAGCTGTTTCTGGAAAGGTGTGTCTCACATAAGATATCTTCATGTACAGTTATTTGAAAGTTTTCTTGTTATTTGTTTACTGAAAGTTTGAATGTTTTCTTACAATAATATAATCTCTCCCCCTTTCCAGTTTATCCAAAATGTTATGAAATGGTAATGGATATTCTCATGATTTTCTCCCCCAATTCTTACCACTGAGTTCTGAGTGCCGCTGAGCTCTGTTTCTTACATATTAAACCCTGGATAACATTGGAGCATAATGTTTCATGCTCCTGAGATATAGAAATTTTTGCTAATCTATCCTACTGGTGGAAGTGTTCCCCTTCACTTTTTTAAAAAAGGAGACAGAGAAAAAAGGTTTGTTTCTGAAGTCCAGACAAGAGAAATACTTTATTGTTCTGGTGAGGAAGATGGAATTCAAGTGGGAGATCCTGTTAAAGGATGCAACTCTGCTTTGAAATCAGTCTTTTCCACACACCCTGGTAGAGCCCATGACAATAATCAACTTACTTGAATCAACTTACTTGAAGCGTACTAAGCATACTAACTAGAATGTGGATAAGGAGATTTTATCCCTCTCATTAATTATTTTGTATGTGGTTTGATCTGGCTCTGACACCTCTTTCATTGATGGGGTTTTGGTCCTTGGACTTTTTACTAGCTTGTACTTCCTTCTGCTCTTCACTAATATGCTCTGGCTGAGATCACACTTGATATGGTTTACTTATCCATGCCTTTCTCAATAAGACACAGTGACTGGTTTCAGTTGTTGTCATAACTGTAAACTTTAGTTTACAAGCATAGTTTACAGACATTATATTATGACTTACCGTAGTGTGTAAACCAAGTTCATCTTGATTTAAGGTATAATTTGTTTTAAGGATGATATATTGACTGACTTACAATGGCAGATTCATACCTAACACTAAGTTATATACAAGAATTAGCATCATAACATCTGGGTTCACAAATAAAGCATTTGAATGTTGACTTACTGTGATGCATGAATACATTCATTAAACTTTACAGGGTTTCTGATGTTTTGCTGTTGTTAAATCCAGGTCTATGTTGAAACATTTTCCTATTATTTGAATGAAAATTTCTGGTTAGATTTAAACAAGACTGAAGTTATATTTCAGGCATAGTTATGAAGAAAAGATAATAAACTTAAAGAGTTTACATTCAAACAAGAATTCAAGGTAACAATATTCCATATTTTTAAGGCTTAGAATTATCCAAAGTGGCAAAGGGTCTAACTAAGGGAAGAACCTTTAAACTAATTAATTAAGTTTCACTAAGTATTCAGGGAAAAGTGGACATTTTTAAGGGACACTGTGGATCATAAACAAAAGTATAAATAGCAGATATGTACATGCCACATATTAACATTTAGTGTTTTCCTCAATAAATCTCAAAACTAATGTCTAAAGATGGATAGTTCTCATTTTTACTCATTTACTAATTTACCAAAAGTACCAGTCTGTTTATGTCAATGATTAGTTTAGCAAAGTGCAAGTTCCAGGGTTTCTAATGGCACTAATCAACAAGTACAGATACATAAAATATCAGAACTATTCATGATCAGCAGCATCTGGTTCAGCATTCTATTTCTGCAATGGTCCACAAACAGGTGATTAATTCAACAGCATTTCCACTCATGTTCCCTAGCAACTGGTACCGAAACCTCTATAGTCTCCTTTAAAATACATAGAAAATGATGCATGTGTTTTTTCTATTTCCAGTTTCTGCAGTAACTTATGCTCATACATTAGTGTCCTCAACCAAGTATGAAAAGTAAGGTGAGAAGTCCCTTGGTTGGGTTCACACATTTTGCTAAGCCATCATGTGGTTTGTTTTATTTTGACTAAACATATTGCACAAATTGAACTAAAGTAGAAGAATGCAGAGATAACCTTGATGGAGGTATCCAGGATCTGTTAAGGGTAGAGAAAAGAAACCTTAGTTCTGGGAAAGGGGAAAGCTTGACAAAGAAACTCAGAATAACACATCCTTGATTCTGTTTGTTATAAGAAGTGGCAAGGAGAAATTCTATCAGGCTTTCAAGATTCCGCCATTATCTCCTAAAGGAGCATTCCTGTGATTTTGTGGTGTCTGTGTCCTGATCTGGCCTACCAGGGCTGATAGCTGCAGAAGATGTAAACTATTGCTTATGACTTAACACAGTGTGTTAACGCAATGTAAGTAAGTTGCACATTATGTTTCATATTTGAAAAAAAAGGTAATATTTGAATACCAATCATGGTTTATTCAACAAACAATGGTTAACAAAATTGTGGCTTAGCATGAAAAAATAACTTCTTAGAGTCATCTCTCTTCATAATTATGAACAGCAACCTCACATGATGACTTAAAAGCAGGGAACAATGGCATGCTATTAACATCTGGAACCACCAAATGTCATGCAGAATGCAGATGTATTCAGAGGAACACATACTTTCATTTGACTACCAGTCATCAAAATCACTGTTATTCCTCACTGTAATGGTGCATTTTAGAATTTAAATGGTAAAATCTTCTCTCAATTAAGCCAAGGACTTTGATTATTATATAGCCATGTCCATGTTGTTTTCTTGGCAAAAATATGGAAATGTTTTGCCAAGAATTTTTCCTTGCCTGTCTAGTCTAACCCACAGCCCTCAAACTTCTTGATGGTCTCACACTGAAGAGCTGACCAGATGTAACACTGTATTGGCCTGCCTGCCTGCCTGCCTGCCTGCCTGCCTGCCTGCCTGCCTGCCTGCCTGCCTGCCTGCCTGCCTTCCTTCCTTCCTTCCTTCCTTCCTTCCTTCCTTCCTTCCTTCTCCACCAGATGGATAGCTGTTACCATCTAAACTATTTCAGAATTAGCAAATGCCATAGAGAAAATAGGGCTATTGAAATAGAATCTGAAGAAAGAGGTGGTAGATTTACAAAAATATTCAGAGAGTTTACAGCAGCAAGTTTAGAGCAGCAACAGAAAATGAGTACTATTGTTTAAATGATCAGACAACCACTAATTAGTTTATGAATCTTAATATCGCTTTGTCAGTCTTGTTCTTCCCACATATACCAAGAGATATGTCAGCTTTTAGACAAGATTTTGAAAATATAGAAACAACCAATGTATTCTGTATTTGAGGATAAGAAAGCCAGTTCTTAGTTGAATATTACACCCATTTGCTTTGGCTCTTTCCCACTGTAACTTCACCAAACAGATACTTGGGGGAAGCTCGCTGTTCCAGGATGGAGTCGGAACCAAAACCACTTAGAGCAGAAAATTGTGGCAATGCAGAGATCATCTCCTGTAGTACTACCTCCCAGACAGGCAGGGACACATCTGTCAATTTTCTCCCATTTCCCCATTTTTCGAATCATAATTTGATTTATACAATCTCTGTATCATTTTGGGAATCTTTTAACATTTTTTGACAAAAATACATATATTAATACATTTACTGATGGAGAATCCATCACAAAAACTCGAGTTGTGTCATTTTAAATGATAGCTAGGTTTATATTGACATATTGGGTCAAAAGGACATGTTAGGAAAGGTCACATTAAAGTCTGGAACAAATTTGTAACACCCATTCCTTCTCTTGGTTTATTCACCTGAATGGTGCTTATCATATATGCGCTACTTCTGCCCTATCTCTGAAACACTATTATTATTCTCTCTTCTGTTAAGGTTAGGCTATTACTTTTTTTTCAAGAAAAATCATAATACAATTGTTAATCAATATGCAGATAAATAAGAAAGAGGAACAAATTATATTTAAACTAGATATTTTTCTTTGCAGGAATAAATTTAAAGGAGAAAAAATAGAACGCTGGTGTGAAAAGCCAGAAATGACATGATGTGAAAATGGCTGCAGGAAAACCCACAGTCACAGGAAATTACCTTAATACAGTGAAAATTAAGAAAGCACCAAAAACACTGCCTGTCTCCTGGATACAGTCAGTATATTCATGCCTTGCCAATTATTCTGTTTGCATCAATTTAGGGTTATTTTTTAAGGTTCCTTTTAGGAGCTAGGAAATGAAAGACAAAAATGACTAAAAAGCATAAGCAAAAGGTTAGCTTTTTTGTTTCAGTAAAAGAATAATTATTCCCTTTGCTCTGCAAGCACGAAAGCCATTGCAAAACATTTTTGTGACTTGGAAAGTGATAGCTCTGCTTAACTAGAAGAAAAGGGGGAAATGAACAGAAGCTGGGACATTAAATCCACCCAGTTCTCCTTCCCGCCCTCCCCCTCTCTTGTTCTTTGTTTCTATTCCATGGCAAAAATAACCCACCAACAAAACTGACAAAATGGAGTCCAAGGCTAGCAGGTTGCAGTGTGTGAGAGATGTTTTAACTGAAAGCAAGCCCACTGCCAGGAACACTATCTGCAATGAGGAGATTCGTGGAATAGGCTTGTTGGCATGGTAGCTGCTTCTTTGTGCAGAAACAGGTGATTTTGTTAGCTGATGAGCCCAGTTTCTTCAAGAACTGGAATTTAGCCTATTTTATTACCGTTAACTAATCAAAGAACATTTCAGCATTCTGCAGGAATTCCATTTTCTATTCATCTATGGAAGATGCAAGAGCCTTCCTCTCCTTTTAGAACCTGACCACCCTCTTCAGTATCCTCTGTCATTTTGGAGACAGAAGTGAGCATACAGTACAATGAAAGCGTGTGTATGTATGTTTGATCACATACAGATATGCACATATTTATATGAAATCTGCTTTCTCCCACCTGCTTATTTACTCTTGTTACATCTAAGGGATTTCACATCTTATAATTCTCGGCAGTAGTTACTGATTGATGTGACTGAACCTCAGGATTTGAATGAGCTGAATTGGGACAACCAAGTGAGACAATGTGCATGATGTGTGCATTGTTGTTGTTGTTGTTCAGTCATTAAGTCATGTCCGACTCTTCGTGACCCCATGAACCATATTGCGCCAGGCCTTCCTGTCCTTCACTGCCTCCCTGAGTTTGCTCAGTTTCATGCTCATTGCTTCAGTGATGCTATCTAGCCATCTCATCCACTGCCGTCCTCTTCTCCTTTTGCCTTCAATCTTTCCCAGCATCAGGGTCTTTTCCAAAGAGTCCCCTCTTCACATTAGGTGACCAGAGTATCTGAGCTTGAGCTTCATTATCATGTACTACATCTATCTAATCAGTGTTTGGGAATTAAACTAAGCACTTGTTAGGTGGTCACAGGCCTTGTATGTCCTTCCTTCCTTCCTTCCTTCCTTCCTTCCTTCCTTCCTTCCTTCCTTCCTTCCTTCCTTCCTTCCTTCCTTCCTTCCTTCCTTCCTTCCTTCCTTCCTTCCTTCCTTCCTTTTTGGCATTCAGCATTGTGTTGGGTTAATTTTTCCAATACTATTGGCATTTTGGACGGGAAGGGGATAGGCAGCATCTAAATGTAATGAATGACTGTCTTACCTGAGGATCTCCTGGCAATCCCTAGCTGTGAAACTTTCTGAGTTTCACAGCTAGAATTTGCTAACATATTTAGCATTGCATTGAAAGAGAGAAACTACTAATGTAATATGGAGAATATAATAACCACCGAGGGAATGGTATGCTTAGAGCTGTGTGATCCTTTGAAAATAATTATGCAAAGATGCTTCAAAGGACAGCAAACACAGCTCTTGTCTGCAACTCTTTGAAGCAACTACATAGTTTCCCAGGATTCCATGTGTACCGTTTGCCACTGCTCCATGACAAACACAAGATATTGCTGTTTTAAAAATGTTACAGATAGGTAATAGATTTGTGTTCCTGCATCCTCCAAAGCACTATTTTGGAATTTAATTTGAAGCATTGCACATCACTAATATTTAAATATATTGAAGACAACATTAGAGAGAAAAAGTCATTAAGAATCTTGTTTATTATTATTGTGATGGGGGGGGGGTGATTTTATCTCCTGAAATTATTACTCCCTTCTCTGCATTCTTAGTAACATCGTTCTTCATGGCCCACTCATGTAAATCATTATGATGGGTCCTGTCATGATAGCTCCCTCTAATGGGGTCCTGAACAATGCCAAACTCTGCCATAGCTTCCTCTTCTACCTAAGGCTATTCAGAGTTTAAACCCAAGTGGTAGCAGGTGGTGCTGTCATTGCAATTACAGCTTCAATATCCTCTGTGAAAGCATAAGCAGATGTCATTTGTTACTCTTGTATATTATCCGTTCAGAATGTTGAGTTTCATGCCTTATTGAAATATGTGATGATTAAAAGCAATGGGGAATTAAACTCATCATTTTTGGGGTGTTGTACATTCCTGATAGACATTATCTGTGAAAAATCACAAGAATAGATTTTTAAGTGGTTTTTGCCTGCTGCTTCATGCCAGAGACCTTCTTTTCAATTACAGTTTGGTAGCATGGGATTAAAATGGAATTTACCTTCCCTGCATCTCCTGCTTTCTCCTAGGAGGGATTCTCACTCTATAAGCACTGTGGGATTGGGATATGCAACACAACTCCTTCTCAGTCCTTTTTCAGTTTGCCTTCATTTGCCCTGACTGCCATAACTCTTCTGAGCCCTGAGGCCAGCACTAGGGAGATCAACAGTCCAGTACGTCTTGAATTCTTTCCAAGTTGTCAGCAAGGTGGAAAACGTCATGGGGGTCAATCAATCTTTTGGTTTCTCCACCCAGAACAAATGTTTTTTTCTGTATGAAAACAGCTCATTCAGCAGGCTTTCCTTGTTGTTGTTGTTCAGTCGTTAAGTCATGTCCGACTCTTCGTGACCCCATGAACCATATTGCGCCAGGCCTTCCTATCTTTCACTGACTCCCTGAGTTTGCTCAATTTCATGCTCATTGCTTCAGTGATGCTATCTAGCCATCTCATCCTCTGCCGTCCTCTTCTCCTTTTGCCTTCCATCTTTCCCAGCATCAGGGTCTTTTCCAAAGAGTCCTCTCTTCGCATTAGGTGACCAAAGTAGCTGAGCTTGAGCTTCATTATCAATCCTTCCAATGAGCAATCAGAATTGATTTCCTTGAAGATTGACTGGTTTGACCTCCTAGCAGTCCAGGGGACTCTTAAGAGTCTTCTCCAGCACCACAGTTCAAAGGCATCAATTCTTCAGCGTTCAGCCTTCTTTATGGTCCAGCTCTCACAGCCATACATTACTACTAGAAAAACCATAGCTTTGACTATGCGGATCTTTGTCGGCAAGATGACGTCTCTGCTTTTTAATGTGCTATCTAGGTTTGCCATAGCTTTCCTCCCAAGGAGCAAGCGTCTTTTAATTTCATGGCTGCAGTCTCCGTCTGCAGTGATTTTGGAGCCCAAATAAATGAAGTCTGTTACTGCTTCCATTTCTACCCCTTCTATTTGCCAGGGATTGATGGGTCCAGATGCCATGATCTTCGTTTTTTTAATGTTGAGTTTCAAGCCAGCTTTCGCACTCTCCTCTTTCACCCTCATCAAGAAGCTATTTAGTTCTTCTTCACTTTCTGCCATTAGGGTGGTATCGTCTGCATATCTGAGGTTATTGATGTTTCTCCCTGCAATCTTAATTCCGGCTTGTGATTCTTCCAGCCTGGCATTTCTCATGATGTCGTCTGCATATAGGTTAAATAAGCAGAGTGACAGTATACAGCCTTGTCGTACTCCTTTCCCTATTTTGAACCAATCAGTTGTTCCATGACCGGTTCTAACTGTTGCTTCTTGACCCGCATACAGATTTCTCAGGAGACAGGTAAGGTGATCTGGTATCCCCATCTCTTTAAGAATTTGCCACAGTTTGTTGTGATCCACACAATCAAAGGCTTTTGCATAGTCAATCAAGCAGAAGTAGACGCTTTTCTGGAACTCTCGTGCTTTCTCCATGATCCAGCGAATGTTGGCAATTTGATCTCTAGTTCCTCTGCCTCTTTGAAACCCAGCTTGTACATCCGGTAGTTCTCGGTTCACGTACTGCTGAAGCCTAGCTTGTAGGATTTGGAGCATAACCTTGCTAGCATGTGAAATGAGTGCAATTGTGCGATAGTTTGAGCATTCTTTGGCATTGCCCTTCTTTGGAATTGGAACGTAAACTGACCTTTTCCAATCCCGTGGCCACTGTTGCGTTTTCCAAACTTGCTGGCATATTGAGTGCAGCACTTTAACAGCATCGTCTTTTAGTATTTTAAATAACTCAGCTGGAATACTGTCATCTCCACTAGCTTTGTTCTTAGCAATGCTTCCTAAGGCCCACTTGACTTCACTCTCTAGGATGTCTGGCTCAGGGTCAGTGACCACACCAGCATGGACATCAGGGACATTAAGATCTTTCTTGTATAGTTCTTCTGTGTATTCTTGCCACCTCTTCTTAATCTCTTCTGCTTCTGTTAGGTCCCTGCCTTTTTTGTCCTTTATCATGCCCATCTTTGCACTAAAGGTTCCTTTGATATCTCCAATTTTCTTGAAGAGATCTCTAGTCTTCCCCATTCTATTGTTTTCTTCAATTTCTTTGCATTGTTCATTTAAGAAGGCCTTCTTATCTCTCCTTGCTATTCTCTGGAAATCTGCATTCAGTTGCTTATATCTTTCCCTTTCACCCTTGCTTTTCTCATTCCTTCTTTCCACAGCTATTTGTAAAGACTCATCAGACAGCCATTTTGCTTTCTTGCATTTCTTTTTCTTTGGGATGGTTTTAGTTGCTGCCTTTTGTACAATGTTACAGACCTCCGTCCATAGTTCTTCAGGCACTCTGTCTACCAAATCTAATCCTCTAAATCTATTCATCACCTTCACTGTGTACTCACATGGAATATGATCTAAGTCATACCTGAGTGGTCTAGTGGTTTTCCCTACATTCTTCAATTTAAGCCTAAATTTCGCAGTAAGAAGCTCATGATCTGAGCCACAGTCAGCTCCTGGTCTTGTTTTTGCCGTCTGTATAGAGCTTCACCATCTTTGGCTGCAAAGTATGTAATCAATCTGGTTTCAGTATTGACCATCTGGTGATGTCCATGTGTAGAGTCATCTCTTGTGTTGTTGGAAAAGAGTGTTTGCTATGGCTAGCTTGTTCTCTTGACAGAACTCTATTAGCCTTTGCCCTGCTTCATTTTGTACTCCAAGGCCAAACATGCCTGTTATTCCGATTACTCCTTGACTTCCTACTTTAGCATTCCAATCCCCTATGATGAAAAGGACATCTTTTTTTGGTGCTAGTTCTAGAAGGTGTTGTAGGTCTTCATAGAACCGGTCAACTTCAGCTTCTTCAGCATCAGTGGTTGGGGCATAGCCTTGGATTACCGTAATGTTGAATGGTTTTCCTTGGATACGCACTGAGATCATTCTGTCGTTTTTGAAGTTGTACCCCATTACTGCCTTTCCCACTCTCTTATTGACTATGAGTGCAACTCCATTTCTTCTAAGGGTTTCTTTCCCACAGTAGTAGATATAATGGTCACCTGAATTAAATTCATCCATTCCCATCCATTTCAATTCGCTGATTCCCAAGATGTCGACGTTCAATCTTGTCGTCTCATATTTGACCATATCCAGCTTGCCTTGGTTCATGGATCTTACATTCCACGTACCTATACAATGTTGTTCTTTACAGCATCGGACCTTCTTTTCGCTTCCAGATACATCCACAGCTGAACGTCCTTTCGGCTTTGGCCCAGCTGCTTCACTCTTTCTGGTGCTACTTGGAATTACCCTCCGCTCTTTCCCAGTAGCATATTGGACACCTTCCAACCTGAGGGGCTCATCTTCTGGCGTCATATCTTTTAGCCTTTTAACATTGTCCATGGGGTTTTCTTGGCAAGGATACTGGAGTGGGTTGCCATTTCCTTCTCCAGTGGACCACATTTTGTCAGAACTCTCTGTCATGACCTGTCCGTCTTGGGTGGCCCTGCACGGTATAGCTCATGGCTTCACTGAGTTACACAAGCCCCTTCACCATGACAAGGCAGTGATCCATGAAGGGGAGACTTTCCTAGCCATGTGAAATAGTTTCTTTACAGTGCAGACACTATTTTCTTCAGTCTCACAACAGGTTAAATTAAATAATTAGGAACATGGAAGTCTGCCTGATAATGACATTGCTGATTCATCTAACTCAGTGTTTCCTGACAGGCAGCACCCCTCCAGTGTTTCAGAATGGCGGATTCTTAACTGTAATTTGAAAAGCTGGTGATGAAAACTAAAACTTTTTACATTCAATCAATCAATCAATCAATCAATGCATTCCATCTTCCAGATCAGTTGAAGACCATATCAACTGAAATGGAGGTTGAGAATGTAATGCCCAGTGAGGTGTTAAGGAGAAAATTTTGCTTACAAGGAAGGTACATAGAACAGCTGTAACTGGGGAAGCTGTATTTGTTAGAATGACTAATTTGCAAACTGTCTGTTTAAACAGCAACATTTATGCATGGCAGGGAAACAGAAACATTCAAGCACGTATATTGGTTTACCAATCTGAGCTACAAAAATTTAGATGGCTGCTATACGACAGTACAGAGAGCTTTTGCATCACCTCTGCTGATGTCTAATGGTCACCTATATTTTCCAGCCCAGCTATGGTACTCCTAACATATGTTATTATATACAAATGATTTTCATCCAAAGGAACATCTTGTTCAGAATCTGCATTAGAGTCTATTTTGTGTATGAGGCAACATAGGGACAGTTTTGCAAAATCTAGTTACTGTTCAACAGGAAATGGTATAGCTCAATATCCACTGTATTTAGAACATGAACAAAAGACATATATTATTACATGATAACCATGAAAGAAGTATTATTGGCAACTGTACTACAGTATTGCAATTGCAGGCTCTATTGCTAGTGGCCTTTCCTTTCCTTTCCTTTCCTTTCCTTTCCTTTCCTTTCCTTACTGTCATTCAAAGTAGATTTTTTAAAAATACATCAAGCCTTTCTTACCCACTGGGGAAATAGATAATAAAGGTTTCGCGATTCATTTGTCAATTTTGCATCATTTTATCAGAGAATCTTATCTGGTCGATTTTTTTATCTCTATCAGTTCTTAATCTGAGAGATTAAGGATAATATAAATTAATCATTAGAAATATGCTACAAATGAAACTGATAGTACTATAGCTTTAAAACATATTCAGCCAATAATACCTATCCTAAAATCAATAACTGTGAAAGGATGTAGATTCTTTCCCTTGGCTTACTTGAGAAGGGAGAATGATTCAAAGAACAACTTCACATTTCCCCAAAAGTTTATATCTGCAGGATGGGGTGTTTGGCTTTTCTATTTGAACGAAAGCATCACAGCCTGCTAAATCATGGACTTGCTTTTCATTCACCCATTATTTTACAATGGTTAGAATTGGGTAACTATGGAAGCATATTGCTTGAAAAAAATTACTCAAAAACATTATAGAATAGTATAGTAGAATGGCAGAATGCCATTGAGTGTGAACCAACCTCCATTTTAAATGGCTAAGGATCTCTGCTTTGCTTTGAATCTGTAAGGTGCAGAGACCTGTATGTTCCTGACAGAAGATACACACTTTTCTTTTGTAAAGTATTATGCTGGATCTTCAGAAAGAAAAGTAGTTTTTAATTTTATTTTTGGCATATTTATACTCAGACTTAAGTGTCTCTCAATGTCAGAGAGAGAAAAATGTCTCTATGAATTACTGATCAGCAGTAACTCCATTTTTCTGTAGCCTAGCACTCTGAGTGAACATCCAGGATTTCTACAATATTCCAGGCTCAACTGCTTAGCAATATCTGTATTTTTCAGCTGACCCTGGACCCAAAATTGTAAGAATACCAAGAATATTCATAAATCTTGGAAAGCTCTGCTACATCAGTTCCCAAGGATAGCTTCAAATCTAGTCTAACCTTCCTCCAGTTGCTTCCATCTCTTTCAGTGGGCTAGCTTTTAAAGAAATAGAAATGATACTGTTTTTCCTCTAGTTTCTAAAGCCCAACAGTAACAGAAAATAATTGCTTAATTTAACATAACATTATGCTCTCTTTTTTGGACTACTGTTCTGAATTTTATATTGCCTTATTCTACTCAGTATTATCCTTATTATATTAGAAAACAACTTCCTCCAGTCTGGCAACCTGGAGCTGGAAGGACTTCATTTCCCAGAATTTTCAGCAATGGCCATGCTGGCTGGGAAATTCTGGAATTCAGGTTCACACATCTTGAGATTACCTAAGCTGGAAAGACTGCTTTAAAGGGTGCTAAGAAAGCATATCTAGTCCTTAAAGGAGATAGTAACCCAACAGATATTGCTGAGCTACAGTTCCCAATAAGCCTTGTTAGCCTGTTATGCTAACTGGGGCTGCTGTTAGTTGACAGAGTTGGAATGCTAGAATTTACCCACTCTAGACAAATGCAATGCTGCTTTTAAATCCAGAGTTTGAAGAACTTTAGTAGGACTAGCAATTTAGTAGGACTAGCAAGAAGTGACTATTATGCTATCCTCTTAGCTTAATAGTCTTCCTCAACCGGATACCCTCATGATCTTTAGACTTCAGCTTTCAGCATTCTTAACAATTCTTATCTGGGAAGTTCTGGGAGTTGAAGCTCACTTATTTGGAGGCACTGATTGCGGAAGTCTGCTACAGAATGTTACTCTGTGATATGTGGTGATATATATGGCATTAGATGCCTGCTCACAATGAATAAGAGAGCTAGGAATGCACTTTGCCATGGCATTTCTTGTGTCTAGTCCTACCACTGTCTTCTTGTTGGAGAAGAAGGCATATATTTTCTGTAGCCCATGGGGTCTTGTTACTTTGCTTAACCTAAGTTTTAAACTGGAAGAAAATTCTAAATAATCCCTGTAGGCTGACTTTCAACTATCAATAGAGTGATGGATAGATTTATGAGACAGACTGGAGCAGACAAGTGCTTAAATATGCAATGTACATGAGTTAATAGTAGAGTTATAGTCGTATACACAGACTGAAAGTGGGAGGACAGGTTTTGAAATTCTTAGTTTTTGCTCTTTTGCTTTTTGTTTTTGTAGCCTGGCAACAGTATTCACTCCTCCTTTCAACTGTAAGCCCTGTTGAGATACTTATTAATCTGTTGTTCTATTGCTGTTCATCTGAAAATATAGTAAGCTGTTCAGTTTACACCTCCTGGACATTCCTTAATCGTATAAAATAAATCTTATTCAACGTTTATACATAAAAACTGATAGAATTTACATTTCACCATGGTATTATTGCTTCTCAGTAGGAAGGATCATCTGAATAAAGACTTGCCACTTCCATGCTTTCTGTTCTTGATGTCTGTTCTACAGTGCAGCAGATGAAACAGAAACCTCTAGAAGTAGCATTAGGTTCCCATTGGAGTTAGGAACTTTGTGCATTCAAGAATTTGGATTGTGTGGAGAGGTTTTGGATATGAAGTTATTTGCCCATGGTTCCTCTTTCAAGTATTTGCTGAGTACACAGGCATGAGGAGTCTGGGAAGTAAAATCCTTCATTCTGTATGCATCCTCAACATGGTAAGAGAGAGGCAACATATCAAGTGTTTAGCAGCTTTCATACATTTTCCTCTAAAAATATGCTGCTAGCATTACTTACTTTTTCATTTTGAGTATATTTAATTTCATAATAAAGTAGCTGATTTTGAGAATGACTAGCAGAAAAGTTCTTCATACATTCAGTAAGATCGAGGCAAGTGAGTCTTCATCTCATGCTTTCATAAAGCTCCATTTTGATCTTCAGGCAGACAGTCTACTGTCCAACCCAGTTCTAAAGAATTTTGTTATTTCTGTCCGATCTCCACATCATGAGGCTAGTGCTGCAGCTACTTCTATTGAGAAGAGAATGGGAAAGCAGCACAGTTGGGTTCCCTGGGTTAATTTCAGTTTTTATAAAACAGCTACAGTGTCAGATTGTTTCTCCCTTGTTTCTCATACAATATCAATGCTGGTGGGTACCACTGATTTCTTTTAGAAGCACAGCATGTGGTTTTTCTTCTTACTTTCCCCAAAAGCTGAAAAGAGAGATGAATTGGAGTGATAGATGAGGTTGTGAATTCTGATAAACTGTTCCCTTTGCTTGAGTGTGAGGGGACTGTTTTTATCAGGATTTTCTCATGGGAAGAAGGTCATCCCATTCGCTATACAAAACCAGGTGTTGAGATTACAAAGTATCTTGTGATTTTGTTATGATTTTTACTGCCACCTACTGAAATGTGTGTTAGTTATTCAGTGGGGGTGTTATACTAGCAATATAAGGGGAGGGTGAAATTCCCAGCCAAGGTTCAGTGTGTTTTGCTTTGTACAGTTAACCATGTAGTTTATAGGTTATGTAGTCCTAACTAGTAACCAAGTAGTGAACCTCTTCTCTGGAAGTGTTGTTTTTAGCTAGAGGCTTTGCAGTGATAAGTCTTGGAAGCTAATATGAGAAGAAGTCTTTGTTATATACTATATTTTGTATGCAACTTGTATTTTGTGAAGTTTTGCATTTTTATCAATAAAGACCAGTTAGTTTATATTTTCTGACTGGATTTTCTTTGGGGAACAAAATATGGACATTGCATTTTGCAAGCTCTCATGCTGATGTGTAATTTTCCTGAGAGCAGGATTTATGGGATTTTTTGCTGCACTCTGAGCAACAGTTTTACCTTAAGAAAAGGGAGATGAGAAAGTGAGTATAGTCTGAAGCTTGTGGGAAATAAGGACATTCTATTGTGGATGGCTTTTGCAAGAGAAGAATTATGGTAAGTTGAAAAAGAAGCAGCTAAACTGATTGACCAGGTTTGAGGGTTTTATAACCCAGAAGTTGTACCAGTGTATCTACCATTCCTGCTTCAGAGAGACTTCAGATTTACAGAAGATTCTGACCTCAATGGAGAAGCAAGAATGGGGAGAGGGGAATGTCTTTGCCATATCCTTAAAATAATATATAGTATCCTTTAGAAACTTTAATTTCCAAATCATTGAATCCATACCTAAATGAAACTTTGCTGCCTACGCATACTACTAGAAATAAGCACCAACAGTGCCTCCTTCTTTGAAATCACTTCCAATCATATTCTTCTATTATTTTTAGTATAACAAATGTCGCAATCAGCAGCATATTATTTTGGAGGGTAAGAGTCTTAAATCTTATCTTAGGTAACTGTAGAGCTAGTTCTGTGGCTATATAGTAGCAGCAAGGCGAAGTGATTACTCAGAATGAATGAGAAACTTGCTCCTTTTTTTTCAGAAAAAAAGCTTATCAAAATTTACAAATACCTTCATAAATAGGGTTGAAAGAACTGGATTTTTCATGGGTAAAAATGAATGCAGGAGAAAGCATTTGAGCATTAAATGGACTGAATTTGAATCTCTGTAATTTCAGTATATTTTGTGTGGATAAATTGAGCTTACCATCTCTCTTTCTTGCAGGATCCTTACCATGATCTTCTTAATACTGGGAATAGCCAGGCCATTGATTTTTGCCAGTGCAGATGTGGGATAAGAATTTTATTCAGTTTATTTTGAGAAGAACTTGCCAAAATTCAGAAATCTCTTAATAAATGGAACACAAAAACTTCAGTTTCTATACAGGTAAATACAGAAGAATGGGAAATGACCATTTCATCCATCTCTATTTACAGCTGTCTCCAAATTTTGTATGCAGAAATGAAATATTCTGTCTTCTACTTGAAAAAAAAGTTATACAAGAGTAGGGTCAATCATAACACTGATGATTAGAAAGCTTGTATTGTGGCCACCTTAGAAGCTGGTGGCATTAAATTCATTTCCAGTTGCATTCCAGATATGTGCTGCCAGCTGTATAGTCAGTTTTGATATTAGAAAGGAACTGCTTATTCCACCTGTCCTTGCAAACAATTTAGGAAGGAAGACCATTTTTTTTTTTTTTTTGAATCTGCTGCCTCCAGATGGAGCTTTAACTCCAGCATGAGACATATCAGTTCTGATATGAACTATTTCCTTAGACCAAGCAAATGTGATGACGAATCCCCATACATTCAAGATTGATAAAAAAAAAAATTCTAAAACTAATAGATATTAAACCTACCCAATCAGGACACAGCCTATCTTTCAAATGCTGCTAAAGCCTCTTGCTCTTGTTTCAGCAATTATATTGGACTTAATTAAGCTAACCCAGTTTATGTGTATGGTAAAGAACATCAATTTTTTTGAACCTCTATCACTCCTGACTATCACCATAAAACCTCATACTTCACTTTGAATTTTCCAAAGTAATTGGCAGGCTATTCACTTGAAAACATGCTTCTGAACATAATACAGAAATCATATCTAATCTGGTGACTTCTATTTGTGTAAAACCTCAGTTTCCGTGTTTGGGAAATATGGGAGTCCTGTATATCTGAATGACACTAGCTTAGAAAAATTGGCAGAGTACAGCCACTGGGTAGTGTAGAGTAGTTATTTTTGCACACTGTAAGAATACTGACATCATAGTGAATGATTTGCACATTTGTGGAGCTACAACAATTGCTATATTACAAGGATGAATTGAAATTTAGGATATTTGCAGCTTTTCTCAGCTACACTTGGTAAGCCAGAAGTAAGAAGAGAGATGAGCCTGGAATCAATATCTTTCCATGTGGAGTGAACAGTCTACCCATTATTTAAGGCAAAGCTGAGTAGAGTGATTGTATGATTACAGAAACTCTACCTTGTGTATGATTACAGAAAAAGTGGCACTGTGAATGTTGGAATACTTACGACATTATCATCCATCATGGACAATGATGTTATTGGGGGTATGTCATGCAGAGTGCCCATGTCTACGTTCCTGTGGTTGGAAGGAAGAGTTAAGACCTGATTAGGTTAGTTCTGTTGCTGCAAGGTTATGAAAAGCTGGATTATTTGTTGCACTAGATGATTGACATAGAGATCCTGTGCTGTAATTCCTATGACTGAAAACAGAAACATGGGGGGATAGTCATAGTTTCTGGCTTACTTTCCTCCTAGGAGGCCTGTATAGAAATTTGGATCATGTTTTGCAAATCCATTTGATTGGCTTTGCATGTGGTCTGGTCTGCTCTTACTGGCAGAAGTTGTGGAGGTCAAAAGACTATTCCTGCCACCTTTTGGTTTAAGTGTGACAATACATATTACTGATGTATGATTCTAGAGGTAGCTGCTTTACCTGTTGAAGCAATAAATTTCACGAAAACAACCAGATGTGTTTGGCTCCCCCCCCCCCCATATTGGTGAAACAAATAGTACTAGCTGTGATTTTTAATTAACACAATACACAACCTGAGGATTTAGGATTACATATAGGACCCAACAGTTTGAGTGTGCTGTTCTAATAAATACTCTAAAAATGGCCACCACATTACATTTTATTTTTTAATTGTATTACATTTTTAATTAGAAATACATTTAAATTTAACATCAAGTCCAAAGAGCACAGTTTTATTGGTATATCTAAGCTCTGAGGTGGGAAAGACAAGAAATTTTGAATTTCAATTATTTTGGTGGGCGTTTATCTATATTACTAATTTCTTCTTGTTAAGTTGAACAAATAGTGATGTTTGGCAGATCTCAGATATGTGTGAGAGGGTGGTTGTGTTCACTACAAGGATATCTAGACTGCTATTCCAGATTTTTCTTGATAGTGTCAGCTCTACAGGGTAGATCAAGAAACTGACTCCACAGAAAGATTACAGCTATATTTTATGAGGTAGGCTGTAGTAACAGAACTCTCCCTGACTCTTCCTGTTATAATAGTGAATAGGAGTTTACCTGAGACTCTTCTAAATACTATCTTGATTCCCTGGACTAAAAAAATATTTCAGCCCTCTTTTCTTATAACAATTCTTACCTATTTCCCACAAAGACATCTCCCTCCTCTCTGCATATAGTAGAGCTTAAATAGCTTAAGCTAAAACCCATTTAAATAAAAATGAAAGAGGAGAAGAAAATAATCTTTAGATTAGGGGTATACGACTTATTTTGGTCCAGTGGTTTCTCTTAGCCTTGAGTGACATGCCTACTTCCAGTAATTTGAAGCAGGATAAAAACCAATTTTGATTTCATTTAGATTTCAGTGTAATTAAAATGAAATTAAAACTATTAAGTATATTATATATAATACTTTCCTGCTGCTGCCACAATTTGCAGGCAAATTTTATATGTATTCCTGTCCACCCTTTGTGGTAGTCCAGACAAGAAGCACAAACCATGACCACCAACACTACTTTTATTGTAAGGTTATTTTGTTATTGTAAGCAACAAAATCTTGCAAGTCTAAAAGCACCTCTCTCCTCCTTTACTTTTATTTTCCAGAAAATGAGGGAGGGCCCCTTCTGAGATTCTTCCCATGCCCCTTTTTCTTCTGTAGGCTGAGAAATCTTTTGCATGATGGTTTTCTAGCCTGTGGTTCTTCCTCCTGTCTCCCAACGTCATTCTCACACACCATTACAATTCCTGGGGCTGTATCCAAAGTTGTTGTACCTCTGTCCTAGATTTAGGTACCTACATTTATATAGAAGATTTAGAATAATCCACCCTTCATGGATAAACATGTGTAGCACCATTCATCCATATAGCCCAGTGGTAGAATACATCTTATATTCATTCCGTGGCAATTCCAGTTGCAGTGGGAAAGAAAAAAGGCTACCTAAATTTTGGAGAGTTTAATCACTTCAATCTAAGTAGACCAGGAATATGACTCAGTTCAACATTGTGAGTTGCGCATAGTAGTGCTATATCAGTGCACTGTATCTCCTCAGTACAGATTGTTGCCTTGATCTAATTTGAAGCATCTCCTCTATCTGGAGATAAGTTACTCTTCTTTACAACTCAAGGAAACATAGAAGCAGGCTGACATTTGAGTGCTTGCATGTGTGACTTATCGTTTAAAACTAAGTCAAGTCTTAAGATTTGGGACTGATAAAAGGAAGCACTTCTTTATGCAAAATATGGTCAGATTGTGCTATTTGCTGTCCTTATATCAGATGATGGCTATCAGTTTAGGCAGTTAGGCAG
The DNA here is from genome assembly GCA_030867105.1 of Liasis olivaceus. Classification (NCBI taxonomy): domain Eukaryota; kingdom Metazoa; phylum Chordata; class Lepidosauria; order Squamata; family Pythonidae; genus Liasis; species Liasis olivaceus. Next base: position 86,792,279 of record CM061352.1, on the reverse strand, counting down.
AGGGGTTTGGGCTATCAAGGGATACTGACTTGGGTGACTATTTCCTATGGCTAAAATCCCAGGTACTGTCAGAGTTGTGCCTTGGGCCAGTCCTCGAGCGGTGCTGGAAGAAAGACAACTGGGCTCTGCTTTAGTTAAAGCTACAGACTATATTATATACAGCTATATACACAAGTTAGTCTTACAGTTGAAGACAACACTTTCTCTATACAAATAGCAATATATCTTACCTACTAACCTATTCCACAGCTCTTAATAACACACATAGCAACACCTAACGCCCAGCAACAACCAGCAGCTCACAGGCTGCTTATATCCCCCACATTGTGCTGAGTCAGTATCCATCAGGGGTGAGCACTTGGCTCATTAGCCCCGGCTATATGGTTTGCCTCATGTTATTCACAAAGTAAAATTCCTACTGAGTATACCTCAACAGGTACTTTGAATATCAGGAAATAACAGTGAAAGAGGACCTACACCCTCCTGTCCATGACTGTGAACATCTGAAGTGCATCTGCTTGTCCAGTGGGTGGTACAGAATGCTGAACTAGATGGGCATAATCAAGAAGAATTCCTTTTATGTTCTTAAATATGCAATTATTTAACCAGTCAACCTAATGACTTCTGTACAAGTCTTATATATGTGTATATACTGAAATCTATGTACTGCACAAGCATCTTGCTGTAATTTAGATATTAATATTTCTATACCCAGCAGCCATTAGAATGAGTGTAAATGATTTTTTCCAATTTTTAAATGGATAATATTCATCAAATGTTTATGAAAATACTTAACCCATAATGAGGATAAACATTCCACTTAATAAAGATGGAAGTTAAGAATCTCTTTTGGAATATGTAATCAGAAGAGTAAAGAAAATTACATTAAAAAGATTTCATTATCCCATTAAGGATGTGAAATGACTTTTTTTATTCCATTTTAATTTTAGCATATTTCTCTTTTAAATTTCCTCGACACTTTTATGAGATGGGTGTGTAAAAAAAAGCTTTGGCTGCTGTACCAAGAAGATTTCTGACTTTCCACTTACTTCATTATCCCAATTTCAAATTTGTCTATTTCATTTATCATTAAAAAAAATCAACATTTTATCTGACTGTACATTATTGTGATTTTTTTGTATTTCACTTGAGAAAGAGAGAGATCTGCATGAACTGAACTAAAAGCTGTGTCTTTTAAGCTAACAGCCTAAAGCTTTTCAAGTCTATTCCCTCCTCTAATTACAAGGACTAGAAATTGAATGAACCAGTGCCCCCACATTTTCTCCTTCTCTTGTGTGCTCCTTAACTGCCATCATCTACAACTCCCCAATTCATCCCATTATGGAAAGAACTCAGAGTTTCATGAATATATATTCACGAAACTCTGAGTTATTTCCATATATATCTTTCCTAGAAAGATCTAAGATAGATAGATAGATAGATAGATAGATAGATAGATAGATAGATAGACATCTCCTAGATCTTTTAAGAGGGCATACATTTTTCCAGGATTAAGAGTCTCTGGAAGTTGTCCTCCAAAATGTGGGTTAATCTAAGGGCAATTCCACATAACAGCCTAACCTGCTTATCTCCTGGGCTGTTTCTTTGTTTTTGATTCCATTTTGATTTTAAAGTCCAGCCTGGATTTCAGTGCTATGGAGCCAGGTTGGTCCAGACTATAGCTATCACAGGCCCTGACAGTCGGGCCTGCCTGCCTGCTTTCCTTCCTTCCTCCCTCCCTCCCATTCATGCAGAGAAGGTAAACCTTACTGGTGGTCCATGTGTGGGCAGATCTACTAGTTCCTGCCTTCTCCTCCAGGAGATTCCTCCTCCTCCTCCTCCTCCTCCTCCTCCTCCTCCTCCTCCTCTATACTACCATATTTAAAACAAATATTTGTTTTCTACCTTTCTTCTTCTAATGCACTGTACGTCAGTAGGAACTGTGGCAAAACTGATGGCTTAGCTTCACAGAAGCCAAGTTGCATACACTGAAACTTTGTAGTTTTAATCCAACCTTGCCTATTTTTTAAAAAATGAAGAGCTTATTTGATGGTTGGGAGGGAGGGAGGGAGAGGGGAAGGAAGGAGCAGAGAGCGGAGGGGAGAAGAGGAGAGGAGAGGAAAAGGGAACCATTGCAGTACAGTGGGGTTGATATGGGAAAAGAAAGGTTTTATTGAGCCAGGGCAAAAACCAAAAGGTTGTCCACAGGAGATAGAAAAGTAGAATGAAAGTGTGAGGGCAGAAGAAGTGGGGAAAACATGGTGGCCAGGAGACTTTATTGGACTCTGTGGTCTTTGAATCAAATGGAGGGTGGAGGGGTGAAAGAAGCTGCTGAGTAGCTGACAACATGATAATTCAACAACCAAGGATGGAATGGTCATACAGGGCAGTGACCAGCTGTTGGAGGGGAGAAGGCATGCCATGTTCTGCCACCAATCAAATCTGGCACTAGACTGGAATTAAGTGTGGTAGACTAACTGCTCAGAAAGACTTAAGACAATTTAGGATTAAAAAACAGAAGTTTTGAAGGGATGCATATATGATGAGTTAGGAGCTGGTGGAGGATAACATCATCTGTTCCTGAAGTCAAGAAATAGTGAGTAGCTCATTCTGGTAATGAGGCAAGGAGAAAGTGTGGTCCTGGACTAAGAGAAGTCTAAATCTAAATTTGATATGATTTATAATTATGTGTACATTTAATTATATTTGTTTATATTAATATAAATAAATTTATATATTTACAGTTATTGCACTTATTACCCTAATGACAACAATATTATGGTTATTGCATGACTGATTACAGAAGTTCTTTACAATAAAGCATGAAACTAAATAATTAAATTATCAATTAAAACAAAAATTAATTAAATTAAAATCACCACTAAAAGCTTGTTTTAAAAGAGAGGTTTTAGTGTCTCTTTAAAAAGCAAACAAAAAATTAGATGATGTATTTATCTATCTGCCTTTGACAAATCCCTAGTTTTTGGAATGACCCAATAATGTCCCCTAATCAATCCCTTGCTGAGAGGTTTAAGTAATAGGAATGCAAAACAAAACAAAATGTAACAAAAAGCTTCTTTATTATAATCCTATTTATACAGCCCAACTAGTGAAAAATAGACTGCATATTTATCAATCCACTAAACAGTATTCAGAAGAGTGCTTAGTCAGCTAGATAATTTTTGAGTTCCTGGCTTTGACCCAGGACTTGAGCATTTTCCTAACTTTTTTTTTTTGGGGGGGGGAGAAGCACAAGTTTTCTGGCTTTTGATTATCCTGCATATTCACATGACTGAATATATTGCTTAGAAAGGAAGGTTAGATAATTTCTTTCCAACCATACTCTCAAGAATAAACTCTAGGCACGTACCACATTCCTAGAGCTTATTCTAGCAGATAATAAGTAACTAGTTCGGATGATATTACTGCTTGATTAAGATTTGGATATCAGCATATGCTTAGAGTTCTTTCCTGAAACTATAGTTAGCTTGATGCATTCTGATTAATGTCTTGGTACATTGCATGTATCTACTAATTGGCGAGATGCAAACAACAAACAGTACATTGGCTTGTGAAACAGTTTTGCTATTAGAGACATTAGCTAGCACACAGAGTATCATGATCATGGTTGTGGTAAAACTGGACTTTGGTTGAACTTATGATTTATTGGCTAAAATATGCCAAAATTGACAGATACTGTCCTTATTAGGAGGTAATATAGCATGTGGATATGACTAAACCTGGCAATATATCTTACTCTGTTTCTAACTTACTAAAAAGCATTACGCAAGAGCCTTGATTGACCAAAGCTATGATGGGCAATGGAGGTCAACTTAAATAACAAACTGTGACATATGGAAGATGGTGACTTAGAATATAAGGAGTAAATGATGAAGAGCATGAATTACTGAATGAAGTAAAGAAAGAAAAATAGATATACGTCGTATAAATGTGAAACTAAGAGAAAGGGAAATAATGCTTTAGTTATGAATGGTGGTCTAATCTTATGGAGTGAAATTGATGAGTACATGCAAGGAAGTGAAAGTGTAGATTTAAGTATGAATGAAGGGACTAAACTATATGTGAGAAACTTTGAACTTGTGTCATCTGAATTATTGTGGGTTCTATGAAAGTGAGAATTAGATTGGTTCTTGTTTAGGTTTCACATTATGTTCCAATACAACTTTTTAAGATGAGTTTCAGAAGTCTGCAGAATACCTTGCATTATATCTAAGCCTATTAATGAAAATGTTATCAAAACATTTATCATAGAATAAAAGCAAAACAATGTATGGGGACATGTAGGTATAATCAAAAGAACAATATAGTTGAACATGATTAAAGTAAATACATGTAGTCAGAGAGAGAATGGAATGATTAAGATTAGAAGAAAAGAAACAAAGAAAATGTAGTGATTTTGATAGAAATAACACACTTTTGGGGCATTGTGTGAAGATTGCTAAACAAGAAACTTCCAGCAGGGTGAATGGTATTAAAAATAAAAAGTGATGAAATTATTTGGGATGAATCTGAAGTGAGGGAATACTGGAAGGAGTTTTTTTAGAGTTTGTGTGGGAATGACAGTGATGGGTCAAAGAAGGAATTAACAAATGCTATAAATCTTAATGTCCAACAATGAGAATGACTCTTTGCCTGAAAGAATGCCAGTGTTGTTCCCCTATATGAAGGGAAAGGTGACCAGAGTCAATGCACATATTACAGGTATTGAGTATACCTGAGAAGGTGTGTCAGAATACTGATTGAAAGGGTATAAAAGATAGTAATAAGCAACACTTGGGGGTGAGGTACAGCTTTATGGCAGAGGATATGTTCTCCAGATCCTGCTCTTCAGTAGGCTGTTGAGAAATGCATGAACACGAAAAAGAAGGTTTATTATATATTTGTTGATTTAGATGAAGCATATGATAAAGTTAATAGGCTTAAATTAGGGAATGTTTTGCACAAAAATGGAGTATGGGCCTGAAAATTAATTCATCAAAAATTAATTGGTGTTTGACAAGGAAAATAAAAATTACAAATGGATGTTATACTAAATTGTCTTTTTTTAAGAAAAAACCAAGGCGGAAGAATTTTTGCTCATTGGTAGAATGTTTATCAAAGATGAGAAAATAGATGGAGAAATTTTAATATGGTAGAAATGTTGTTGGTATGTAGTCTGTTGCAAGGACTGTATGGTTGTCAAAATGTACTTCTGCCCAGTTTTTAAATTTATCTGGGAATGTTAGAAGAAACATGAAATTGAATTGCTGAATTCAATGGGAACGGAGTACTTAGAATGAAGTACATGTGTGACTACAACAAGAAAACATAGGATCGATAATGAATAGGTGCTGGATGAATATGAAATGACTACAAAGGTGAATGGCTAGTATACAAAAAAATAGTACACATCGAGGAGGGGTGTTCATATACAAAGAATGGTGAGGGTTAAGCAATCACATACAAGCCTTGGGACAGTAGCTACACATAAACTACACGTAAGTTCTTCAAGTTTTTTTTATGTTCAACAAACTCTCAGGGGTTCCCAATAAGATTCAGAACTTAGCATGATATCAAGGTTTCCAGTTGTGTGGAATTCCATTTCTGTGTTCTTTGATTCATTTATTTGTTGGAATTATTTTTGTCTTTCTTCCAGGCTACAATGTGCTCTGATCCTATCCTGAGTACAAGCCTGTAATGTACTTTTGGTAGAGAGGCAGGGACTGGCCACTTACTGGTTCATCCAGTAAACTTCATAGCTGAGAGGCATTTGAATCTGGAGCTTTCTAATCCAATATTCTAACCACTGCACCACACACATATTTAGAATTTCATATCTTTGATAATTAAGAAGGCAATTATTGGTCTCTACAAATGTAACAAATGTGTTCATATTGCCTGATAAAACCATTAACCAAACATGAAATGATATGGATCTATCACAATTATCAAGTGTGGCATTAGTACCTTTATATAGCATTGTAATTTTTTTGCTTGTGGTAGGCAAGGAAAGGGTAACATGCCTAGGACTGAGCTTACTGAAAATTCTGCTTGATCTTTTAGACACATATTTTACATTTCATGCCAAAAAACAGTGTCAATTTATGCAGTTCATAATGCTTTTGGCACAAAAATGCAGCATTAACATTCACCTTTACTGTAACAGCGCTTCATTAAAAATAAACTAAAGCATGCTAGTCTTTTATCATTCATCACCAAGGTAACCACACACCAAATCTTCTGCAGCCTTAATACAGGCATACTTTGTTACCAGATCATGAGACAGTATGTGAACTGAAGCAAACCTGTCCTTGTGGTATTGATTCAAACCATGTAAGATTTAGTTTAGCTAGTTTAAGGCATGACAGGGAATCCACAGTGAACAATGTTCTCCAGACTGTGTTTACTATTAATCAGACTAGGGTCAGATATAGCTATGGAAGGACTGCATTTGAAAATACCTATAAAATATGGAAATTATCAACTAGGAACAAGAATCATTCTCTTCCTAAGAGGGAGAGTTTCTCTTTATTCAGAAAGCTGGGCAGTTCACAGACCCCAGATGGTGGGGAAGAAGATATATAATGTCTGCTGCTGCTTCTGAAAGTGGAGTTTTCATGGCTAATAACCAATAATACATCGACTAGCCATGTAGACGATCAAACTTCATTTCAGAAACACTACAGCTGGCTTCATACAACACATTCTACAAAGCTAAGATAGATCAAATAGTTTATTATTTAGCTTATTGCATAAGTCAGACAATCATGTTAAACATGCTACTATATTAACTCAGCAGTTCAGATTTTAGCTATAATTTCAAAGCTTAGTTGAAGGAAGGGAGGGAGGGATTCTTTCATGCTATTGCTTTCAGTTATTGAAAAAGAGGGGCACTTTTATAACATTTAGTGTGTTTAATATAAGAGCTGAATCTGGCAAGGCAGTAACCAGTGGTTCCCAGACTAGAAAGAATGGTTGTGTATATCAAACTGCCCTAGAACACCAAAGGAGCCATAAGTTTAACATTGGAATTCAGCTTTAAATGTTTTTTTGCACCTATAAACCTATAGACCACTGTTTCTCAACTTTGGCAATTTTAAGATACATGGACTTCAATTCCCATGCTGGCTGGGGAATTCTGGGAGTTTAAGTCCACACAGCTTAAAGTTGCCAAGGTTGAGAAACACTGCTATAGACTATAGGGATGAGAGAGATAGAGAGAGGGAGAGGGAGAAAGAGAATAGATAGCAGAGGGATTCTGCACCTTTATCCTCTTTCTTTGTCTAAAGGGCTTAATTAATTAATTAATTAATTAATTTAATAGACTTGTCCCCGCCCATCTCCCCACAATGGGGGACTCTGGGCAGCTTACAACCAATTAAAATCAGAAATACATGATTAAAAGTTATAAAAAACCACACTTACAGAGATAAAAAGGCTAAAAAATCCAAGAGGCCGACAGAGGCCACACCAGGCCACTAAGGGGCCAGCCAACCCCACTTCTGACATCCTCCCTCCCTGCCCCAGGCCAGAAGGCAGAGCCAAGTCTTCAAATCCCTCTGAAAGGTCTGGAGTGAGGGGGCCTGTCTCACCTCTGGGGGCAAGATGTTCCAAAGGGCAGGGGCTACAGCAGAGAAGGCCCGCCTTCTGGACCCTGCTAATTGAACTTCTTTTACTGCGGAGGTCCAGAGCATGCCCTCTCTGTGAGATCAGGTGGGACGGGTTGAAATTGTGGGGGCGAGGCAGTCCTTCAGGTAACCTGGCCCCATGCCATGTAGGGCTTTAAAGGTGATAACCAACACCTTGAATTGGACCCAGAAGCAAACCGGTACCCAGTGCAGCTCACAGAGCAAAGGTGTTATATGGGTCCTTCTTCAGGCCCCAAAAATTGCTCGCGTGGCTGCATTCTGGACCACCTGAAGCTTCCGGATACTCTTCAAGGGTAGCCTCATGTAGCCCAATTTGCATGTAATATATCTCCTATTGATTAGACTGAAATTCTCAAGGCTTTCTTCACATCCTTCCTCTCTCAATTCAATCTTCTTTCTCTTTTGTCTCTGACTTGTACAGATCATGTACTTACCTGACTCACTTTCTTTCCATAATGGAGGAGAGCATGCTACAGACTCATAGCCATAGATAGACATAAGTAACTCACTCTTTCCTTTCACCACGTTATTTCCTAAAAGAAACTTGTCATTACTTTTATTTCACACAAGTACTAGCCTCAAAAATAATTTCTTGTAAAAGTTATTTCCTTTAGTGTTTGTCCTTTCACACATTTTTCCACTGTATAAAACTATCTGTGGTCTAATACAATTATCTTAGAAAAGCAGGAAGAAAAAGGCCAGATATCAAACTCTGGAGCATAGACCTATATGAAGGTGAATATGACTTCATTCTTTTCTTCATTCTTCATTAGTTTCTGTAAAGAAACTAATCTAGCCAAGTTGTGTCTGAGAATCTTCTGCCAAGTAAGCCTATTCCTGAATAAGGAGTTAAGTGTCTAAAGACCCAAGATTTATTGCCACGCTCTGGTATGAAGCCCAGCAATAGATATATGTAAGTAATCTTCTGAAGTAATTCTAAGCTTCTTCCAAGTACGAACAGGATTTTCATGATATCTAACAACAGAACTATCCAATATATGATATGATTGTCATACTAAATGCACAGATGTATTTAGTAGCAATGTTAGCTGTGTGTCTGGAAGGAAAGATTACATTGCCCCAGAAATTTCTTGAAATATAACAGTTAAACTGATAAACATTGACAATCTATGGTCTTGCAAGGTATGGTTTGCAATATATGGTCTACATTTGGTGTGTGTGTGTGTACTAGAATAGGGTATGGGGTACTCTTTTATTACAAGTGTTCAAACTTCTTCCGTGTAATTGGGACTCTGGGAAATAAGGATAAGCATATAGGCACTGCACATAAGCAAATGTTTCTGCCATTGTACCATATACAGTATAGACTCTATAGTGGCATGTGGCTTCAACTCTGGGTTCAAAAATGGTTGTTAGTGGTGAAAAATGAGCCCATTCTAAGACTTTTGGTACTTCTTCCATTACCAGTGAATGAAGCTGTTCCTAATGATTTCAGTTTGGTCTTTTATAGTTCAGGTTGAAACTTGTGTTAAATTCAGACTTAACCATAGGTATTATTTGAACATTCCTTCAAAGAAATAGCTGTGTGGGATCTTAGTCTCTGCCTCTTCAATTTCAAAATTTGTGAATGGAGGAGATGGTTGTATTGCATTCAAAGGCACTTCTCTCTGGCTAATAATTTCTCTGAAAGGCAGGATTTTATCTGACTGTACCATAGCTGCTTTGTTCAGATTTCTATTTTATACCTTTATTAAAAAATGTGGTACTTCTAATGAAAATGTAATTTAAAAATATACTTTTATGGGTCAAAAATTCACCACAATGTCTGATTAGTGCATGCCTTTTGGTAGTAGTTACCTCATAGCTTACATATATGGTCTGATTTGAGTAATTTATTTTATTATGTATATGTATTGCTTCCTCAGATATGCAAATACATGAGTGTATTGGTCATGATGTGATCTCAAGACATAATCAGAAGACATATATAGTAGCTATCCTAATTAAGCTAAGTATGTTTTAATCTATTATGACACAGCCCTCCATAACATTTCACCGGTGATGGATTAAAAACTGCTTATTTCCAGAGAGGGAGAAACATATCTCTGAAGCTACATGGTTCAAGACAAAATCTACATAGGAAAAAAGTTAAATATGTATTTAAATACAGCCTTTATGAACTTTTGAAGTAAAAAAAAAAGTAGTAGATGAAGGCAGAAGCTGGATGGAATGGACAAAGGATGGTGGTGGGGAAGAAAATTGAAATAGGTTGATTCTTCTATCTTGGAAGAGTCTTGGAAGATTCTTCCATCCTCCAGTAGTAGTAAAGAGTAGTAATCTCACTGAAGTATACTTATAATACTCAGGATAAAAATAAGTAAGGATAAAAATGTACTGTCCTAAAGTAGCAGCCCCTTAATAGCAGCTTTAAAGGTTAATGCAGTTTAATTCACTTTCTCCATTAGTTTGAAGAGTAAACAATGTTCCAGGACTACACCAAGGGAATAAGTAACACAAATGCTGTGTCAGATAATGACAAAATAGGACAACTGAGCAACTTTATGTTACATGAAGAGAGAATCAGCCCCTCCTGGGCATCCATATCACCAGAAAGACAATGAGAAAATGATACTTAAGACTTCAGACTAGAAAAAGTGACATCACTTAGGGCTAATGTGAAGTGTGTTCCACTGAAGATGTCTCCTGTACAAGCCTTATGAAAATAAATGGCATAATACGAAACATGGATTGTATTTATACCAATAATACTATTGATTTGCTTCTGGATGGAGTGGGCCAAAAGTAGCAAAGGTACACATTAGACAGGGAGTAAGTATGTGGCAAAATGTATTAGTTGAAAATTAAGAGTTTTCAAACTAAAATGATATAATTATTATAAATGCCATATAACTAAGTCCAGATTTGTAAACAATAGTTATGCACTCAGAGATATAAGAACGTTAGGATAGTACTGTGGGATGGGGGAAAAAGAAACACTGCTAGTGAGCAAAGGCAAAAGGATTTGAGGGACAAATCTCAGTAACATTACAGGAGATTCTATTTTGTTTGAATATTGAATATTGGTTTCTCCAATATTCCTTTATTAAAATACAAGTATTTGATACTAAATGCCTTTATTTGGTACCTAGCACTGTAAATTTATAAATGGTATTAAATTCTAAATATAATTTCAGCATAATCATGAAGAAATACTATATATTATACTTCCATACCAAGCCAGTTCAAATGTTAAAGGCCAGAGCGGGTGGGCATGTTGGGAGGTGCAGACGAGTATATCTGGAGGGGAACAGGTTGAACAAGTCATGTTTTATCTAACCTCTACTCATTTGATTCTTTCTCCCCTTCACATGACTTTTACCATGGCACCAATAAGAATGCAATATGACAATACTTAAGTAGAGTTCCTGTGTAGTCAGTTATGAGGCTGACTTATCTTGACTGTATTGTAAGCTGATACTTCAATATATGAATCAGAAGATCAGTCTAATTTCACAATTTTTGCTTTTCATTTCTTTTCCTCTGGCCTCAGATGAAATTATACACACACACACACCTTTGAATGTTCTGGCTTTATAATCCAACTTTTCCTCCTCCCAGGTCTCTGGTGATTCCATCTTAATTGTCCATGTAAATTGCTTTCTATTTTGGACATCATAACTATCTTGGCTGTCTTTCCGTTTCGCCCTTCTGGGCACTTCCAGCTGTGTATGAATATTCCCTAGAGAGGCAAATACAAACTCCTTCCAAATTTTTGAATATTGTGAATGTGAAATGGATGATACAATAAGGCCAGCAAATACGCCATGCTTTGGCAATGAGGAAGAAGGATTGAAGTCAGAGTAATTCAATCTGTTCCCAAACCATCTTATTTTACAAGAAGATGGTCTAGGAACAGATTGTCTTTTATGTTGATGCTCCATAGATAAGTTTAGTTTAGTTTAGTTAGTTTAGTTTAGATAAAAGACCATAAAAGATGGTCCTTTACCTTGGTACTCCATTGATAATTTTAGTTTTCAGCCTTGAATAAGATGTCATAATCAATTTAGTCAGGAGAAAGTACAAAATGACACGAAGCACTAGTAACTGAAATATACCTCTCCCCAAAGAGATACATACATAAAGAGTTCAGCAAATCTAAATATCCTTTTGTTGTTTTGAAACTGTCTGATCCAATATATAGGAAATTCCTTTTCAACTTTGAATGTAGGCTGTCTTTCATACTGGATTGTACTAAAACACATTCCTAGGCAGTATCATTGAGTTCAATGGAGTTTACTTTCGAATAAAATTGAATTGAGGGGGACACGGTGGTGCAGCAGCTTAATGACGCTAAAAGTTGCCAGCCAGAAATGGTTGATGCTTCAGCGGTTTGAGTCCAGCCTTCGCATTAACAGGGTGAGCTCCTGTTTCCTCCCTAGTTCCTGTCAACCAAACAGTTCGAAAACTCACGTGAGTAGATAAATAGGTACTCTCACTCCGGTGGGAGGAAAAATGCTGGCGGTGCCTTGCAAAAGGAGTCGAGAGCAGTTGCTGGTAAGCACAACACTGCGCTCGCCCAAAAAGGGTGCGAAGCAATGGAAACCCCACCTCCTGCGGTCACCAGCTGGGCTCTGCTCTAGGAAGGAGGCACTAGCAAACCACTTCCGAAACACCTTGCCTTGAAAACTGCAAGGACTCATCCAAGCAGTCACTGCAGAGTCGGTAACAACTGACTGCGGATAAAAAAAAAAAAAAATTGAATTGCAGCATTGTTAGTCTCACTCAAGTTATTGAGAAGTGATTCATGGTTGGCTCTTGTTCCATTTTTTACCATATATTCAACCTAGTCTAGATTCAACTCATGACCTCAGCACAAAATTAGATGAGAAAGATAAAATGAAGGTTTTTAAGGGAATGGAGGATCAAGGTAAGTTGTTCAATTAATATCAAATTCAAAAAAGATGCTAGTATGGGTGCCCTCAGGATGGGTCAAAAAATAAAGTTGGTGGCTGTGACAAAGTCATTGAACGCTGGAGCCATCTTGACTTTTTGACCCACCCTGAGGATATCCTTAGTTCATAGGCATATTAAAAAGGTAGGATTTGTTATTATTGTATAATAATAGAAGGTCAGGGTCAGGGCTTGACCTCCTCATCCAATGTGTTATCTTTTCCTCTTGTATTAATTTGTAGTTGGAGGTTGACATTTGTTGTGGGAGTGTTAAAAAAAAAAACCTATAATGGCAGATTTACAGTATGGCAATATGGCTACCACAATGTTGTGGTCAGTGATGTTGCTGTCCACTACCTTCTGTATTTACTGGTGTTTTCTAGCATCCCAGTTTACATGTGAAAGCATTGAACTGTAGCCACCAACCAATTTTATTTCCTAGGAATTCCTAGGTACCAATGCAAGATTGCAGCTACAGTATGGAGCTTTCCTTTGCATCATGCCATCTTTCCATTTAATCATCATAATCCTGAGTAGTGTCAACTTCTGATACCATACAAGGACAGCGTAGCTCAGCTTCTTCTTTCAGTGTTTCCAGGGCACAGTAAGTAAAGTGATGCAGTGGATTTCTGGTGCCTAGAAAATGAACTGTATCACTTCTTTGTTTTTTAAAATAGAAGTAAGGGGAACATCAGCCTAAATCTGACCTTTAGTTCTTGAACTGATGAAAAATTCAGCCAAATTCTTTAATAATAAGTATTTCCTCTTATGCTAAGCATAATATAATGCAAAGTATTAGGCTATGTATCTCCCTGTTTAAGTGGAAGTATCTAGTTGTACTTTTATGTTGAAATGGAATTTATAATCCTGATCTCCTCTACTGTGGGTTTTTTTTCCCGTCTTCTGTACACAATTCCAATTATGGCAGATATTCCTGTAAAATATTACCTTGACAACAATCAAGGTAATCAATTGCCTAGAATTCCTAGATATATTTATGCTTGATTCAGGAAAACAAACAAACAAACAGCAACAGCAACAACAAGAAGAAAACCCAGGGTGCATTTATTAGTATCTTTGAGAAGAGAAGATTAAGAAGAGCTAAGATAGCTGTCTTCAAATAACAGAAATGCTGTCATATAAAAGATGAAGTTGACATGTTTTGTGCTGTTCCACAAGGCAAGACTTTTGCAAGTCCATAGATATTGAAGAGACGCAGACTTCAGCTAAGCAATGAGAAAGACTTCTTAATGATAAGAGCTGTTCATCAGTGGAACCGAATGCCTTGGACAGTAATGAGCTCTCTTGTGCTGGAGGCATTTATTTAAGCTGGACAGCTATCTCTTAGGGTCGCTGTAGCTTCAACTTATGCACAGATTCTTTTTTTTTGGGGGGGGGGATGTGTGTCTTTCTGTGGACAAGAAAACTTCCAGTATTCATTCTGATGAGGAGGGGGAGGAGAATGTATTGACCCTTAACAACCACATGGATAGAAAATGTAAAATTCCTTTTAATACTATGCTAAAATCTGTATGCATTAAACCTATGCTGCAGGTTCTGAATAGAAGGGTGTCCTATACAAATGAAGTTCCTGGTGTTCTTCATTATTCTCAGTGGTATTTTTTCAAAATTCTTTATTGCTGGAGGTGGCAGATAGTACTTTTACTGGTGTCATTTACTGTTACACATCTTTCCATCAGACTGAAATTTCTTTGTCTGTCTGCACTTTCTTCCTGATGCCTTTCTTTGGGACATTCTTACAAGAGAGACATGAATTTAGAGAGTTATATAGATACATGAAATATAGTTCAAGACAGGGCCATCAACATATATTTAATTATCTGTCTACTAAAATATTAACAATGTGCCTTTAAAATAACAAATATATCAAGATGAACAATCAATTATTGACATATTGAGAAATAAGTTTTTTAAAGTAAAGTTTGGAGACCAGCAGGTCCACTGAAATAATAATAATAGGGCTGTGGAAGTCTTTCAAGGGTTGCTTCATTGCAATGAAGGTCTGAGTAAAGCATCCCTTTAAACTGTTTTTCAAAGCAAATCTCTAAGAGGAAAGCAAAGGAACCAGGTTGCTTTGCATAGCTATGGTCTGCAGACCCTCTCAGCCTTCTGCTGTAGTATCAGCTGAAGTGCCTCCAGGCTGGAGCAGTCTTGGCAGAAATCTTTCAGACTGAATTCTGCTGAATCCCACAATGTATTCCAAAGACACCCAACCTGGAAGCTTTTCAGCCAGCCTAAGGGGAAAAAGCTAAGCGAAGCCTTTTTCTATAGCGCCAGCCCAAAGCAATTTGAGGAAATGTGAATTCCTTTGTCAATGTGACTTTATTTATTGTCTTCATTTGGAGAAGAAAATCACCTTGCCCCAATGGCAGAAATCTTTTAATCAGAGCAAACCTAGCCCTGTAATATGCAATACTATATATTTCTTTCCATCAGAAAAGAAATATATAGTATTGCATATATTTCTTCTAGAGGGAACATGCAAAGAGAAAACTCGAAGAGGACTTTTCTTTGTATGTTATCATTAATCCCTTCGCCACAGGGGCAATATGGTGTAACTGTAAGGGCAATCATTTCCACCTCCCTTTTGCCTGTAGCCTTTTCCCTGTTAAGTCTCTAAGAAATCAGGAAAATGAGACTCATACAAAATTGCCTTTCCATGCTGGGAAAAAGGCCCAGATGGCAAAGCATGTGATTGGGGTAGCACAGATGAGAGCTGTATGTGGCCAGGAAGGATGAATCAGAGAGCAGAAGGAGGAAAGAAACAAAAAGATCCCTGTGGTTGTTCATAGAGGTGGAAGCTTTCCAAACTTAAAAAAAAAAAAAAAGCTTGTATGTCCTTCTTGGAGCTTACTTGCAATAGATTTAAATAAAAGCCCTCAATAATGTCACTAAAACATTTTTTTAGGTGATAATTCTCTAAGAAAAGAACATTCTAGAAAGCTTAAAAGCTACTTTGGCCTATCAACATAAAATAAATGACATTTCCTTTTTAACCGCAGATGAAATATAAATTGGATCATTATGAAAATGGTTGTTAGAGGGATCCTCTCAAAAACTGATTCAAGGGAACCTACGTATTTCAGGCTAAAATAAGAACTGGACACAAAGTGTATATTGCAAAAAGTTGATCACAAGTAAAAAATGATGTTGGGTCAGTTTTATTGAAACAGGATTTATTAGGAAAAGTTGTGTACACAGCTACCAACTACACAGAATACCACTTATGAATGTTCCTTTTTTTTCTTTCTTTTTTTAAAATGATTTTCAGAAATGTGGGTGCAACTGAATATTAAGCCAATTACTGAGGCAGTGATGTGGATTGAATATAGATGGATGTATCCATCCCAGTTAGCTATATACGATGAGCTACTTTGAAGTGTTATTTATTTTAATGGGAAGCATAAATATCCTATTATCCTTTTCTGGGGGAAGGGGGAATTAATATAATAGACAAAGTGCATTTTATTGTTATATATTGATGTCAATATGCAAGCTTAGGAGAGCTACAATAACTTAGTATGACTAATATGACCTTATCCTTTCACAGTTACAATATGGTTCAAATCAGATGGTTTCTTTAAATTCACGAATTCAAGTTTAATTATTAACAAGACACATTTAATTTGGGCCAGCTTATTATCAGAGAACTGAGAGGTACACTTATCTGCTTTGCAGTAAATTTGTATGAGAACATATTGAACATCAAGCTCATAGTGTTCGTAGTTCCACAATGGAAAAAAAAAGTTTGTGTGCATTTGTGTGTGTATAAAAACTAGTTATGCTAGAGAAGTACTTACATTAAAGTGTGCACAAAAATACATTGTATTACTCAAAAACCCTTGTAAAAAGTGTTCACATGAAGGAAACATGTACACAAGTATGTATAAATTAGAAGAAATGTGGGCTTCTTAATCGAGAATGAATAAATTTTATGTTGGGAAAAAATTAGAAAATAAATTTTATGAAAATTGATAGATTACCTCATGCTGTCCTCAAGCAGTTTTATGAAGTTGTGCACTGTCATTCAATAAAGGAAATGCTGTGTCAGAAAATAATTGTTTTTACTTCTACATCATCATTGCAAAATTTTAGGATTAAGCTAGGTCAAAAAGGCAAATAGTTTGAAGCCATTATTTGCATTACTACTATAGTCTAAACTTTTCCACAGAGATTATGATCATCTGATATAAGACAATTTCCTTTTTAAGTAGTGCTGGAGCTCTGATCTGTTCACTGAACAATATAATTACCCCAACACTTAGTAACAGTTTAGGTGACAGTATATGAAGTTTTTAAAAAGAGGGAATAGTTAAGAATTATTTCCTGACACTCTATTCAATTTAGTGTATAAAATAATATTGTTTTAGGTTTTGGGTTCTGATAAACTGTCCAGATATTCCCTTCATAATGCTCTTGTATTTTTCAGAGTTTTCAGACGATAAAACAGTTATTCAAATTAAATTTCCAGGCACTTTCAAGTCATGAACTGTGTCTAGAAACAGAATGGTCATCATGGGTTCCTTTGTCTATTGTTATCACAGAACAAGGGAAGGAAAAAATGCAAAGCAATTTTGGAGAATTCTGAAATTCTCTCAGCACTGTAATGACAGCTCCACTATGGGTCATGTCACTGGAAGGAGGAGGAGCATTTATAATAGAGGCATCACAACATTCCAAGCCAATGCACAGCTGCCTTTCCCATAGGATGTATGTATGTATGTATGTATGTATGTATGTATGTATGTATGTATTTATTTATTTATTTATTTATTTATTTATTTATTTATTTTATTTCTTTCCTCCACAGCTCTGGGCAGGATCTGCCCATTTTTTAAATTCAATCTTTCCTTTCTTGCTAGATTTCTTGCTTGCTTCCCTCCACACTAAATTTGGTCCTGTCCTTTCCAGATTTTGGAGAGTTATCCTGTTAGAAAACAACAACAAAAATAGACAAACAGATGGCAGACAGAGTCCTGAGCCCCTTCCATAATTTATTTCCAACATTCTGTTGCATTGGGAAAAATGAAAAAGTTAGGGATTGTGTCAAATTCCTGAGACTTATATATCCTTGTCAGCATAAATAATGCAAATGTGCTTATTAGTTGTCCAAAATAAATCATGATGTCCTTCTGGACCATCACTCAGGTTTAGGAATGGGAGGCATAGTGTCATGGTAGTTTTCTTCCTTTCGGTAAGGGTAGTTTCAGACAGTGGTAGTGGAAGGGGAGGAGTGAAGTTCTAAGGCCCTCCATTGTGGGATGCTGAAGGGCTCAACTCTTTCTTCTCTATCATTAACATGAAGCTACTAACATAGACGCAGACAACATTAGTATGCTACTGATACCCAATTGTACATATTAACTTCAGGACATGTAGTCAGTATGCTGTCCCAGTGCCAAGAGGCTGTTAGAGAGAGGATGGGGATGAATAGAAGCAGGCTCAGTCCATGTAAAATGGATACAGAGATCATCTGAGTCCAAGGGCATTCCATCATTGGCTTTGGGTGAAGTCATACTCCCTCATTTTGAATTGGTTCAAAGAGCAAGTGGCAGCAGATAGCAGCTATGGCCAAGACAGCATTTTGTGGTATCAGTTAGGACTAGGAGGCCCTGTGCACTGTCATTCCTGCCTTCATCACTTTTAAGTTGGGTTGTCGCAAAGTGCTCTAGCTGGGGCTACCTATGAAGAGAACTGAAAGCTAAGCTGGTCTACGATGAAGTAGCTCAAGCAGTTATAGTGCTCATTACTTTGAGAGCTGCACTGGTTGCCAGTGGGTGTACAGGTGCAATTGAAGAGGTTGGTTGTCAATTTTAAAGTCCTACCTGGTTAGGGCCTGGGGGTCTTTGAGATTGCTTGCTCCCAGTGGTGTTCTGCCCACCAAGGAACATCAAGGGGTGTGTGTGTGTGTGTGTGTGGGCTTTTTATGGTCCCTACTGTGAGATAATGTTACCATCAGGGAGCTTGGAATTGGGCCATTTCTGCCTTCCTCATATGAAACAGGATTCCTCCTATGATTAGAGTAGCTCTAACAATTTTGGGATTCAGGAAGACCACCAAAGACTTAGCTGTTTCAGGGAGACTTTGGGGACTGAAGTGGAGTAGTACTTGTGGAGATTATTTTTGTCTATTGGAAGAATGTTTTCTTGGCACATTAGGACACTTCATTATTACTGTTGATGCTTTGTTTGTATTGTTTTAACATTGTTTGCAGAGATGGCATGTATGCCAGATATGACTGTATCAGCTGATAAGACTGAGTAATAAGTAAATAAAATAAAATATTTGGCTTTGTCCCACCCATTTCTGACTTTGGCCTGTGGCCAGTGGCAGATTACCTTCAGTGAATGAAGCCCTTGAAAAAAAAAGTTTTTCACCTCTAGTGTATAGATTCTGAATGGAATGCCACATGGCCTCATGCCATACTCATTTACTGTTCACAAATGACCTTTTGAAATTCTCTACCCAACTAATGGAGAGAGAAAATGGTGGACGTTTACTCTAAATATCTTGAGAGGAACTCAACGTCTCTAATGTTGTCTCAAGGGCACAACTCTTCATTAGTGGTGATAATAGCATCACTATTGAAAAGGCCACTGGGAGGAGTTCCCTCAGTATATCTTCCTTGAGGCTTAATGGAAACAATGGAATCCAGGGAAGCTGCAGATTTCTGGGAAGATGTTTCCATAATAAACAAATCTTTCACATATACCCCTTTGATAAGCTCATAACCAAATAAGTACAAGGCCACTTCATTCCACCTTATGATCATTTCTCAGACATTCTTTCTATTAGAAGGAATATCTAAAACAAATATAATTTCATAAAATTGAATAAAGCTTGGTAGGAAAAAAATGCCAGAGAATCAACATGTACAGGCATTATGTGAAAAGTGAGACCTGAAATTGCTTTTCAGTGACTTCTGCCACATGCACATTTGAATGCATCACTGTAGCTGCACATGACCTTGCCTAGCACACAATGCTGGTAGCAACTGCCAGGCAATGATATGCAAAGCTTAGAAATCCTCTTTCTTTATCATCTCCTGAAGTTCAGACTCAGGTGAAAATAAAGCCGTCTGCCACAACTCCAAGTCCATTAAATAGGCCAGCACAAGAAAAAGCTGTTTGAACTTAGAATTTTAAAAAAAACTTGATACCTGGTTGGCCTGAAGGATCTGCTGAACTAAGACAATTCACAAAGCTTGCTAGAATGATGCCATGGTGAAATGAAAGGGTCTTTTCCCCTTTCCTGGGCTGTTGGAGATGGTAAACAGCAACTGGCAGCACTGATTGGTTGACTCGGGCTGTGGAAGGCTAGGCTAGGCTGAAAGTCCTCCCTGAGAGTTCTCTGCTATTCCAAGTACATTTGGGGACACAAATGGTATGGAAAAAGTAGGGGAAATGAGTGTTGGGTTTAATGTGTTTCCAAGGTGCTTTGCAAACAAAATAATTGTGATATAGTAGATCTCAGTTTATAAAGTGCATTATAACTCTTATTTTATATTATCTTAGGAGAATACATTTATTGTTGTAGAAAGAACATCCCATTTCTCATAATGCATCTTCTGAGAAACACAAGGATTTTATCTTCTATCTCTCGGCGAGCATTCACATTAATTAAAAATGGTGTTAAAGTAATGCTAAGGAACCTGCCAATATCTCAGTTTCATACTATCCTTTTGTCTCATGATTAAAATGAAGAGTTTTCTCTTGAAAGATTTGCACCTGGTAAGAAAAAGTGATGGCCATATTGCTAAACAACGTAGTGAAAATGTTATCTTGATTATCACAAAAAGGAAAGAAAAAAAAGATTTTGAATCTGATTAGGTACAGTATCTTATTTATTTGTGAAAACATCATAAACAGTTGCCGTTGCTTGCTCCTATACATGTTAATATTTTTTGATTTCTTGCTTGCATGTCAATATTTTTTATACTCATGTAATGATATTGTATTGAATGGCGAGAAAAGATTCCCAGAGTTCAGTTATGAAATAGTTAGTCAATCAATCATTCAGTCAATCAATCAATCAATTGAGATAATTGGCAGAGCCCAGCAAAGCCCTGGGCAATTCAAATTCTAGGCAACCAATCAACAGCAGAAACATTTTCCCTCTTTGCTGAGCTTTGAGAAAGGGAAGAACTATCTTTATTTTGCCTTTCTTCTTTATTTACCATCAAGGTAGGCAGGAAGTTTTTGCAGTTGGTTTCCTAGAATTGATAGATAGATAGATAGATAGACAGACAGACAGACAGACAGACAGACAGACAGACAGACAGATGATTCATCTGTGGTGCTTGCTTTTTATATACTCAGGCTATTTTGTTCTACTATATTGTGTGCATCTATATGCATATTCATGCTAGCAAATAACTCTGGATTAAACCTCCTACAGGATACATGAAACTTTCACTTTCATTTCTCCCACTGTGTTCAATTACCAGTTAGCTCCATAACATTAAAACTACAAAATAAAACAACTTCTTCTGAACTCTGTAGTGTTGTTCTGACAGGGAATTTAGCTTATCATGCATCCCAGCTTCTCTGTTAGCTACTGAAAGCCAAGAGTTCAGAGGAGGTTCTACTCATCGCCTCCTAGTAATGGTATATTGTGAAATTCCTCTGTAAAAAACCATGATGTTAGTCACTAGACAGACCCCCGCCTCCCTAGCTGTTGCATCAGTAAAGATTGTGGGGAAAGGCTTAGCAATCCCCACTTGAGGGAGCCAGAGGGGCCACTCACCACATCCCCATACAAATGTGTGCTCAATTTCAGATATATAATGCCACTGATTTTTGAAAATGATGTCACTGTTGCAAGGACAGGAGCAGATCTAAGTGTTTCCTCCCTGAACAATTGGCAGCCCTATTTCATTTCCCTTCCCTTTGCCATTCACATTGCTTCTTTTTCTCTGAGTTGCTTACAACCTTTTTTTTCCATCTAATTTCCTCATACCCTATAATTTAGCTTACAAGATCTTTGGAACTAGGGCCTGTTCCTTTTACTAAGTTCCTTTTACTTATGATTTATTTAATTTCATAAATCTATACTAGTTTAAATAGTATAAATGTGATCTGGTGTGTTCATATACAGTGGTACCTCGGTTCACAAACTTAATTCGTTCCACGACTCTGGTCACGAACCGAATCGGTCGTGAACCGAATCAAATTTTCCCATAAGGTACAATGTAAATATGGTTAATCCATTCTGAACCATATGTATTTTTTTTAAACCACAAAAATATGAAACAAAGTACAGTACAGTACAGTATGAAGAGAGAGAACACTAAACTTGCTTGAGGCGACTTCTGGCATGGAGGACAGGAAGGCGGGTGGGGAGGTGGTTATTGTTTGGAGGGAGAGTCCCCCTGCAAAAGGACATCGGGGAGATCTCCTTCAGGGGTGTCCTCTCTTCTTTGTCTCTTAGCTGCAGGCTCAGTTTTGGCAAAAATCTGTCTAATGTCACTTGTTTTTTCCTGTGCTGCATAACCCTCCGGAAATGAGAGACCACGTTATTGTTCATCAGATTCAACACTCTGTTCATTACAGTTATGTTGGGGTGGTGCTTCTCAAAGAAATCCTGGCACTCATTCCTTTTTTCCATAATGGATTTTATCACATCACTGCTAACCTCCTCCCTGTCTTCCTCTTCCTCAGTGGAATGCTCCTCACCAAGCGCTTTCTGCTGCTCATTCTGAGTTCAGCAAGTTCTTCCGTGGTCAGCTCCTCCTTATGGTCCTCAACAATCTCCTCTATGTCTGCACCATTGACATCCAGACCCATACTCTTGCACATGGACACAATCTCCTCCACTACCTCTGCATCAGACCCTTCAAAGTCACGTTCAGTGACACATTCTGGCCACTGGACACATTCCTCCAGGCTGAGTTTAAGGTCCAGTACGTGACATCTTCCCAGGCTTTGTCAATGAAGTTGATGAAGTGGAGGACACTGAAATGTTTTTTCCAGAATTCTTTCAGAGTCAAGGACGTCTCTTCAGTGACATTAAAACACTTTGTGAAGAGCGCCTTTGTGTACAGCTTCTTGAAGTTGCAGATCACTTGCTGGTCCATGGGCTGCAGAAGAGGTGTCGTGTTGGGGGGAAGGAACTTGACCTTTATGAAGTCATACTCAGCATCCATATCATCCACCAAGGCTGGAGGGTGTGCCGGGGCATTGTCCATCAGAAGAAGGCACCTTTCAGACAGTTGGTTGTCAGAAAGATATTTTTTAACGGTGGGTGCGAACACCTCATGCAGCCATTCCATGAACAATTGCCTTGTGACCCAAGCTTTCGCATTGGTCCTCCACATGACAGGCAGTCTGGCCTTGTTCACATTGTGTTCCTTGAATGCACGAAGGATCTGGGAATGGTACACCAGTAGCGGCTTAATCTTCAGCTCACCGCTTGCCTTCGCACACAGCAAAGGGGTCAATCTGTCCTTCATGGGCTTGTGCCCCAGCAGTGCCTTTTCCTCCTGCATGATATAGGTTCTGTTCAGCATCTTCTTCCAGAAGAGCTCTGTTTCATCGCGGTTGAACACTTGTTGAGTGACATATCTTTCCGCCTTCATGAATTCCGCGAATTCTTTCTTGTAGGTTTCTGCAACAGCCTTGTCAGAACTGGAAGCCTCACCATGTCTTGTCACACTGTGGATATCACTTCTCTTGTGGAATTTATCAAACCAGCTTCTGTTGGCTTTAAATTCTTCACTTGTTGCGCTTGTAGAGGGGTTTATTTTGCAGTAAATCACTGTGCAATTTCCTGGCTTTTTCACAGATCATAGCTTCAGTAATGCTATCACCTGCCAGCTGTTTCTCATTCAACCACACTAACAAAAGTTTTTCCACCTCTTCCAGCACTTGTGTCCTCTGCTTGGTTAACATAGTTACTCCTTTTGCCACATCAGCTCCTTTGATGGCATCTTTATTCTTCAAAATAGTCGAGATTGTCGACTTCGCCATCTTGTACTCCAAGGCCAGATCAGTCACACGAATACCACGCTCATGCTTTTCTACAATTTCCTTCTTCAATTCAATAGTTATTTTCTTCAAAACCTTATTCTTACCATGCTTGCTCTGCACTTTCTTTGGAGCCATGCTAAAAAGCACACCAAAAAGCTTCACAGGAAGTCTGTCTGCGACCGTGATCTTGCCTACAGGAAGCCACGACCACGTGTCACAGCAGGGAAAATGGCCACAGGTCATGTTTGTCACCCGATGCAGAGTTCACGAACGGAAGCAAAATTTTGTGAACGGTGATGTTCGTGAACAGAAGCATTCGTGAACCTAGGTATTACTGTATTCTTGGTTACTCTTTGGTCCTCATTTGCTGTCTTCTTTGTCCTTCTGACTTCTGGCTTGCTTTAAGTCTGCCTCCTGGCTCAATCTCTACAACTTTAGTCCTGACTACTGATTGATCCCACAGGTCTAGTTTTTGGCTCTGGATCATCATAATTTGTTGCCCTGAATATCTTATAACCATGTAAGAAGAAATTATGATGATGATGATGATGGTACTCTATATTTCAATTCAGTTTTGCTTTCTATAGTTTGTTTTACATAATTTGGAATTTTTTCCTACCTAAATGTGTTCCATACTTCATAGTGTTTTATGATCCTTGGACTGAATGTTACAGAAAATTAAGAAACAGAATTTATGAAGTGCTGAGTCCCCACTAAAACCCGATATATTGGCTAGGAGCCTCTGATTTGCAGTCAATTTCCCAGTAGAGCAGGAGATATCTAAATTTTACACACCACTCTCACAATTAGTGTTAATGATCTCATCCATTGTCTGTTTTAACAAAAATGTTAGTGAATTCTAATTCGTTCCTACAGAAAACCTCTGAAGAGTTATACTGTTATGGATTGATAGTGCTTACATATGTAAATCAACATTCAAAACACACACACACATATATCTGTTTCTTTACCATAGCAGATATGAAACTTTTTGTGGAAATTGTAATGGGAGAAATAGGGAAAATATATGGATCAATTATAGAACCCAAACTTTATATTAGGGAAGTTCCAGGGAAAGATTCTGCTAATCTGTGATGCTCTCCTGATATTTTGATATGAGAAATACAAATACATCTTGAAGGTGCCAGATTCTTACCGCTGGTATAGAACATACTAATCTTGATAGGCCAATGGTCTGGCTTGGGTAGAAGACTACTTGAAATATGATCATATAGATAGTTTGCTTGTTAAGTAGCCTAAGTAAATGCCAGAAGTCCACAGCTGAATCATAGAAATAGTTACTTTTTCAGGATTTAATATTTATGGAAATTCAAATACATGTTTATTATATAAAAATAACCACACTATCCCAAACACACTAATTAGAAAATAAGATTAAAAAATAATTATTATTACATGAATATCCTTAAGCCTGTAAAGATATTGCCATGTTAGCTGTGATTGTATATTTAACTTAAAGGTTTATAGAACTCAGGCTTGTATTCAAATGATGATCTCAGTTCCTATGGGACTAATCAAACCCATGTTGAATAAACTGACTGGCTTTCTCTTCCTTGGCTTCATCAGAGCTATAAGTTTATATCAGGAGAGAATTTAGTAGGGCAGAGCAGTGATCTGGATTTGAAGGGCAATGTGTAATTCAGAGTGCACGTGGCCACAAATGTAACAGCTGTCAAGAATACCTTAAACCAAACACTTCTTTTCCTGAGATGACACCACACAATTTTATTGAGACTCCACCATTCTTCCTGTCCTCAATCTTTCTTGTGTCACTATTGAATGTATTTAATGTCCACGCTCACGCGCACACTCACACACACAAGGAAGGTTAAAATCAAATGTGGATGGCATTGTTTACAAGGAAAAAAGAGGAGAAGAAGGCAAACAGAAATTATCTGCACTGTTCAAAAATAGAAGCTAATAAGTAATGACTAATTTGCAAGAAGGTTAAATGAGCAAGGAAAGAGGATTAAGCACAAAGAATTACTGCACCTAAAATTATCATGTAACATAATGAAATATTAGACTTGGTTGTGAAAGGGAATAAGGGAGTAAGGAAAGAAACAGGAAGAGAAAAGAGAAATGGCAAATTGGATAAACAAACTAAAATGAGAACGAGGATCATCATCACCATCATGATGACGGATGATCTCACCCAGTGGTTTCATGTAGATGTTGAAAAGGAGTGGAGAGAGAACTGAACCCTGCGGCACCCCACAAAGGAGGAGCCGAGGATGGGACCTCTCGCTCCCTTTCACCACCGATTGGGATTGGCCGCCCACCCCCAATTCTCTGAGCCATCCCAACAGGATACTCTGGTCAACAGTATTGAAAGCCGCTGAGAGATCAAGGAGAGCAAGGATGGTCGCACTTCCACCATCCCGCTCCCGCCAGAGGTCATCCATAAATGCGACCAATGCTGTTTCTGTTCCAGATCCAGGCCTGAAACCTGACTGGAAGGGATCTAGATAATCTGTTTCCTCCAGAACCCTTTGGAGCTGTGATGCCACCATTTTCTCAACCACCTTCCCCAAAAAGGGGAGGTGGGAGACTGGACAAAAATTGTCCCGCACAGTAGGATCCAGGGAGGGTTTCTTGAGGAGGGGGTGCACCAATGCCCCCTTAAAAACAGCTGGAAACATACCCTCCTGCAAGGATGCATTAACCATCGCCTGGATCCAACCACATGTCACCTCCTGAGCTGCTTTCACCAGCCAGGAGGGGCATGGGTCAAGTTGGCAAGTGGTGGCCTTCACAGTCCCCAGGATCCTGTCCACAGCTTGTGGATCCTCCGCTTGTCCTGTGAGTAGTGGGGAGAGAAGTGATCACCTGGATTAGGGATCCTCCTACATTAAGGGAATTCCCATCAGCCTTAAAGAAGCTTCCAATACACCCCCTTCTGAAGAAAATGTCTCTGGAGTGAGAGGTTTGGACATTTGCCATCCAGTCTTCAAACTTCCTTTCTTAGGGAAAATTGTTGCAGCACTCTAGATAAAACAGTTTGTCTACACCCTTTTCAGTTGGGCATCAGGTCCGGTTATGGGATAGAGAGGGTGTTGGTCAGTCTCCTTGAACTGAGTCTTGGATGGGGGTGGTGCACCCCTCTTATCCTCTTGGACCATTTGGTGGACTTTCCACATTCCTTATGAGGGTTGGGTAATAGAAACACTATTTTGCAGTGGTTCTGCTCCTTCCTTAGTGGGCACTTTTAGCCAGTGATGATGAAGGAGGGCAGGTCACCAAATGGCCTCTAATATGTAGAGAACCACAGGGGTTTGTCTCTTTCCCTTGCTTTTAAACATCCATATGAAGTTGCTGGACACATTAGTTCAGGGTACAGCATCATTGATATACTGATGATACCCAGCTTTATATTACCAACACAGGCTATAGGGGAGATGCTGTGATGTCCTATCCCAGTGTTTGGAGGCAGTAAAGGTCTAGATGGACAGAATAGAATGAAGCTGAACCCAAGTAAGACAGAATTACTTTATACATTGGGGTTCTCTGTTGATGCTCGTCTTGTCTCTGGATGCACAGGCAGTACTGATGAAATAACTGTTTCATCATTTGGATGTCCTTATAGACACATGGCTCCTGCTAGAACAGCAAGTGGAGGCCATAGCTAGAGGGGTCTTTACTCATCTGTGGGTGGTGCACCAACTGCAACCCTACCTGGAGGACCTACAGGTAACTACAGCTATAGTAACTTGTGCTTTCAGCACCACCTGGCTGGAATACTGCAATGAACTTTATTTGGTGGTGTCTTTAAAGACTATGGAAACTACAACTGCTCCAGAATGCAGTGGTCTATGTACTTGCTGGGTCCCAGTGATGGGAAAATATAACACTGATTTTATGGACTCTGTACTTGTTACCAATAGACTTCTATACACAATTTAAGATGCTGGTGTTGATATACAAAGCTGAATATGGAGCAGGACCACCTGCTTCAGCCAGAATTCCCCCAACCTGTTAGGTTTTATAGCAAATGGCTGCTTGGGTCTCACACTTCTAGAAGGTGAGGGACTAGGAGGTGCTGCTTTTCTGTAGGAGCACAATTGCTATGGAATGCTTCCCCTTAGAGATCAGATTCAACCCCTTCCAGCTGGCTTTCAGGAAGTTACTGAAAACCTATGATTTCAGAGTGCATATTCTTGGCCTACAACGCCGCACTATTTTTATTTATTTATTTATTTAATTTTTCTTGTTATTTATGCTGGTGCTTTGACTGAGGATGTTAATTATTATTGCATTGTACATCTTGTAAGCCACTAAGAATTGCTTGATTGTAGCAGAGTATAAGTTCAATCCACCAATAAATATTTTGACTCATTTTTAATGTGCTCAATTGCCAAACAACCTGTCAAAAGCAGAGCTTCATATAGGAATTTGAATTGAAGGCAGGTCAAACTTAGAGGGACAAAGTCTGTAGTTCTAGGTCTTTACTGATATCTCATGTTCACCTGGATTCTTTCTGCCCACATCTAGTAGCCCTAGTCAAATTATATCTCTGTCCTGTCTTGAGTAAGTTAAAAAAAAAAAAAAGTAAAGCCAGTGTGGTGCACTGGTTAAGTGTTAAATTAGGAGAAAATCAGGTTCAAATCTATCATTTGCCATGGAAGCTTTCTGGCTGATTTTAGCCCTGTCAGTCACCCTCAGGCCAATCAAACTCACAGCACTTTTGTGGGAGTGAAATGTAGAAAGGAGTGTTGTGTATGCTACAATAAGTTGGAACTTATTGACCAATGTGGGATATAAATTTAACAAGTAAAAGTAAGTACAATAAAACAAACTGTCCCTCATCTTTTAAAGACAGATCCCTGATATTTTCTTAATTAAAGAATGGAACTGCTGTGCCATTCACTTCAGGACTTTTCCCCCCAAACTCCTAGGAGTTCTACTACTCTGGCATTTCCTACCAAAGTATTAAACAAATAAAATCTTGCTTAACTTTCTTTGACATAGCCAAAATGCACTAGGTACTTTTACCTTCTGTGACTCAGTTAAAGACCACCTCAATTCATTCCATTCCACTGTGGGTTCAGAGTTCACATCAAGTCAAGCATAGCTGTAATTATTATTATAGATTCTTTTTTCTAGAGCAAAGCTAGCTCTTCAGTGTACAAACTGAATTTGGTATTCATTCAACTTTATGAATCATTTCTGTATATTTCATTGAAAGTGTACCATGTGCAGCAGATTGATCAAGATTTTCTTGTGAGAACAAAACAAAATAAAATATAAATCAGCTTTCCCCAATCTGGCATCTCTGGGGATGTTGAATTACAATTCCTATCATTCACATTTTTTTGTTGACTGCCATTCTATGGTCATAATAATATAAAGATATGTGTTTTCCAAAACACTGCAAAAATTACATGTTTTAAACATAGGCCTCAGCTAGAATTGTTTATGGAATATGTCAAACTTCTTGATCTTAGTGCTGTCAAGATGTATTGGGCTACAATTCCCACCATCCTGGCCAGCTTCTGAAATTTAGATTTCATGGATATAATTGAAATTGACTGAAACATGCCATGGAAGGAGTCCCATTGTTGAACAGCTTCCTTGTATAAACGTGTTTCAAGCTAAGTAACATGATAACAATAATGTATTGAATAATACTGTACATTCATCATATGTGCAAAATAGCTCTGGCTATATAAATCAAAATGCTTTCAATAGGTCTACCAGGTGTGTTAGGGCTAAATCTCAAAGAATAGCCATCGACCACTGTGGAGGGAATTGTAGGAGTTATCCAGGGTTTTTTTGTCTCCTGTTCTTTTCATTGTAAAGTTTTTAGTTTTTATCATGGTTTGCGGAATAAAAGTTTTAATTCCTTGTGGAGTGGAGGTAGGGGTAAATTCTAACACTGAAATCCAAATCTGTTTCTTTTAGATGGCACTCCTTTCTTTGATGTGTGTTCAGTAGACGTAATTCAGGGTTTCTGATCACACATTTAAACTGTAAAGCCCCCTCAGAAGAAGTCTCTCTGCAGATGAATGTGAAAATAACAGTTTCTGGGTATTTTTATTACAGCTTTTATGGCAAGGGGGATGTTTTCTTCTTCTCTGTGCTATCTTAAGAAGAATTGATGACTTTCAACTCAGGTATGAAGTTTCTTTGGAGTATATGGTGTCTTTTATGTGTTTCAGTCAAGTCTTCACAACAGATGCACATGGCTCTTGAGGGAAACATCATTCTTTCAAGCGTGTGAACATCTTTTTCTCCCCAACCAGATTAAGGAAAATCAATGTTTTCTTTATAGCATTTAAAAAACAGCAACAACAACTGGCATTTGCTTTTCAATATACCTTTAATCTCCTAACATTCCTCTTTTAAATAAAGAAGCCTATTTTCTTCTCTCTCTCTTTCTGTCTTCCCATTCCTTTACAACATACATATACTGTAACTAATTAATACAAAAGGTACCCCTAGTTTTATTCTGCCTCAACCACTATTTCTCATCCATATACCTCAATTCAGAAAATGTGTATAATGTTTAGAAAATAAGAAGATCATCAGAGGAATAAAGATTGGGGGATTTTTTTGTATCTTTTGTATCTACTAGGTATATACAACTTTATAGGAAGAAAAGGAAATAGCAACTAAGAAGGTAGTTTAGAAAACCTTTTTCACTGTCTATAGAAATGAATAAACTAGAAGGAAAAAGAATTCATATTCTCAAAGTTAACAATCCAGACTCAAAGCAGAGTATGCAAAATATGCTTCAGTGCAGGATGAGGAACTGCTCTAAAGAGATAAGCTTTATCTTTTGGTTCTTAAAACTGTAGGTTATTTAAAATTATGGTTTGGTCCTCACCCAGCATGTTTAAAAAAGAGTTCTTTTTTTGTTGTTGTTGTTCTCCTATTCAAAATATAATGTGGCAAACTCCCCCCACCCCCCACAGCCAGCACTTCTATTTGAATGCTTGCAAATAGGGCAAACACAGATCTGCCTATGGTCTTATTTATCTCAATCATCAAGTTATTTTTCCTGCTTCTCCTTTTCCTGTGGCACTCCCCTGCAGGACAGAAGGCAGTTTTCTTACCAACATTGTAGGATTTGTAATCTCAGTTCATTCTTAGGTGAAAAAATTATGTTCCATATGCTGGTTGAAAGCTTTTATCACATCAGTAAGGAGAATTCCATATAGTGAAATTTTAACTGTAAAGCAGACTAAAGTCAAAGAAAAAACAAAGCATAACACAAAGTATTACTCAAACCCATTGCTTAAATAATAGAATCAGACAGATGGAAGGGACTTTGGAGGTTTCTTTTGGACATTAAGAATCCTTCTCAGGATTCTATGCAACTCAGATGGTTGGCTTAAATACTAGGGAATGATTAATGGAGTTAAAGTTGAATGCAGAGCAGTAGGAGTTTGCCAGGAGTAACCAAGAAAGTTAAAATCTTCTTACAAGGGTCTCTAATTAGCATCTGTAAAGAAGCAGGGAGAATAGGAATCTCCAGAGATAGGGAAAATAGGTAGAGATCAAAGTAAGCTGCTGTTAGAGAGGAGACATGGGTCCTGATATTCAGGGAATGTCATAAGTGGGCCTTCTCTGTTGAAAAGGAAGGAAGGAAGGAAGGAAGGAAGGAAGGAAGGAAGGAAGGAAGGAAGGAAGGAAGGAAGGAAGGAGGGAGGGAGGGAGGGAGGGAGGGAGGGAGGGAGGGAGGGAGGGAGGGAGGGAAGACAGACAGAAAGACGGAAAGACGGAAAGACGGAAAGACGGAAAGACGGAAAGACGGAAAGACGGAAAGACGGAAATATAGACGGGGAGAGAGACAGAAGACTCAGATATCCAGCCTGACAATAGTATAATGGCTAAGAAAAAAAAAGAAAAGGAAGTCTAAAAACAAGGAGTTAAAGAATGAAACTGGGAAGTCTTTTGTATCTCTGAAACAAGAAGGAAATAAATGTGAATAAAGCAAAACGGAAAAGGGGAAAGCCCAGGCTTTTCTCACTGCAGCACTCTGCTCAGCAGGGGTTCTCTTCTCTGCAGCAAAGAGAAAAGAGAGAGCCGTAGGTTCACCAGTGAAGAAAATGCCCGTTGAATCAGCTGGAGGATCATGGCTAGAAGAACCAAAAGCAGTAGACTGGATCTGATGGACCCACATGGAGAAGATCCAATCCATAAGGCAGGATCGAGCAAGAATAGAATCCAAGAATGAGAAAACTGCTACAAGAAACTTCTGCAGAACCAGATTCTGATTTAGGAAGAGTTGATTTGGTAATATGTACTGGATTTTTAACATCTGTGGTTTGCAGAGATGCAGTTTGTGTATGGCATGGCATGCAAATCAACAATGTGTCAGTTGACCTCTGTACCAGCTGAAGCTTCCAGACCAAGTGTAAGCCTAGGCCAATAGTGAGTTTATTGTAGTAATCTGATTGATGTTCTCTGGGGTGGGGGAATGTAAGAAGGAGTATCGCCACTGAAAAGGTTCTATTGTTCTTTATTTGAAGTATCCTTGCCATCCAAAGCAAGGAGACATGATAAAGCAAAATAAACCAGCCCATGAATATCTTTAAAACAAGCACCTTAGATTATACATGGACACTAACAGATTTTTTTGTTGCTTTGGTCAAACATGCAGTTTTCTAGCTGACAATCCTGTGCAAGTTTCTGAGCAAAGCACATCCTGGGACATGAGATTACTTATGTCTTGTGGATGTACTAGGTGGCAGTTAAAGTCAGCAGGAAGAGGAGAAAATACAATGGTATGAATAATAATATGCATAAAATACACATATGTCTGATAATCTTTTTCTTCTTCTAGAAACAGTGATTCGTCTTTCCCCTTGAATTGTTCCTTCCATCTAGTTTCTGGACTTATCTATTCAAATCTCACATTTCTGCTGTTACAATATGTCAGAAAAGAAATTGTAGGTGGGTGGGGAGATAGGACAACCTTTACATCTGTGTTTCCTTTGTTGCTGTTCTTCCACCAAAACAAAATATATATTTAAATTATACATGTTCTTTTGATATTGTTTATTCTTGTTACCTAGAAACAAAAGCCAATGAAAGAGTATTCAAACATATATAACCCTGATTTGTATTTAAAAAAAAAACTTTTCTTTCTTCTGTACTAGTTTTTCCCCCACTTTGTGTTTTTTTGTTTTGTTTCCTTAAGAAGCACTTTAGAAAGGTATGCATTTTTCTTTCACATCACACACAAAACTGTCACAAAAACTATTAATGGGATTTGCCCTAGGAGTGAGGAAATTATCCCTTATCCTGTATTATTTCTGTGGCTCATTCTGTCCTAGGTAGAGATGTTTGAGACTGTTCTGTATAAATTCTGATAAATGCTAGCCTGATCTGTATCACCCTGCTAGCATGATGATCAGAACTGAATTATTCTTCAGCTTTTATATTTCTTAAATGTTCCAATGCCTATTTCAGATTTTTTAAAACATCAAAAAACACATCTGAAACATATTTTGAGAGAAAATTCACATATAATGCAGTGTTCCTCCTTTTTTAAATAGAGAAATATATTATTGTTGTTGTTCTTCAACTTTTTAAAAAATGTCAGTGACATAAATGATTAAGTGACTACCATATAGTATTTACTGGACTGAATATTGTAATTTCAAAATTTTGACTTTTTTTTCAAATCTGTGTGTAATGTTTTACTGAGATGTCCATGCTTTGTTGCACATTGATTAAAAAATAATCATAATAATCTGAGCATGCAATCATGTTAAGTTTGCTTATTTGCCTTATCACTATTCAAATGTGCTAATGTAATTCTAAAGCTTAGGCAAAATGAAGGATTTTGCCTAAGCTTTAGAATCACTATAGCAAACTGTGGCGTACAGGTATAAGTTTCATCACAGCATAATAAAGAAGATGCCTCTTTATTGGATTTAATTTACAGATGGGTGTTAAGTCTTTAGATATAATGAAATCCAATCTTCCTCCCTCAAACGCCCCCCTGACACACATTTTTTTTGGGATTCATATAACAAACATTGATCAGTGTTCTTCCTTTTCAAAATTCAGAAGAATGTACTCCTGTTTTTAACATAACCACTGTCAACAGAATTTCGCAAACTATAGGAGGACAGGTTCCTCTTCTGAGGAGCTTACAATCTAAGATTCACACAAGAAAATATCAGAAGAATAAAGGAATAAGGAAAGAAGTACAGTAAAGCAGGAAAAAACAATGGCCTTTGTTCCTTGCGATGAACCTCTTCTGGTCTCAGTGGAATAGAATCTCTTAGTGTCCAGAGAAAATTTATTTGGCAGTGGGATCCCAATGACTATCATAGCTATTTTCTCTCACTCTTTTGTGTTATTCCTATTCCTATTTATCTTTCTCCATCTGGCCAGTCTTCCTCCAATCCTACGCACATGCAAACACATGCACACACCAAGCCTTTATTCCATGAGAAGAGAAATGTCATAATGACATCAGGGATGTGTGGGAATACACATTTTGAAGTCTGCAACATATTGGGTTGTCATGAAACCCACAGACATCTTTAAAGGGAGCTAGTGCACCATCTGTAGACAGTTCGACTCACCACTCCTCATATCGGTAGCCATCTGTTAACTTCTCAGTTTACCTGCTGTGCAAAATAAAGAGATGGATTCCCAGAAATTCCAAGAAACAGGACCTCCTCTGGATTTGGGATTAATGGACACTCTACACTTAGCCAAAAAACAAACAAGCAAACAAAAACAAAACCAACAATCCTCTTGATTAGACCACTTCTCACATTTTTTGGTCAATTTTTAGATAAAGCATATGTACAAAGTAGTACCAGTCCCATTTTCTCTTTTCCATAGCTTGGGATTCAAAAGCACCTTAAAAATAACAAAAACACAACACAACACAACAAAACAAAAAATGTTTTCCTAATTTAAAAGACACTAGCACCACTTGGTTCAAACCCTGAACCAAAATACAATTTCTGTTAAGCATGACAAAAGTCATTGAAGTAAACAGATTTATTAATTGCCTTCAGCAGTGGCATTGAGTGTTTGCCCTGTTTACATCCACTTACCTTGAATCTACAATTACACCTATATGTCTTAAGAGGTCTTCCAGATGATGATGTTCTAATTCTCATCTTCTCCCAACTATGATCCCATCACAGCAGCATGTTGGCATGATTAGGTAAAGAGCTCAAATGCAGATTTGTCTGTACGCCAGCATTAGGAGTTTGGAAATCAGTTGAAATTGGTCACCATGTTGAGTCCAGAAACATGGAGGAATACTAGAAATGTTGCTTTTTTAAATGATGTTTGCTTTTATATAAATGTTGTGAGCTGCCCAGAGTTTTGGTTCTAAGATAAGTGGCCATACAAGACTTTTACATAAATAAAATGTTATTTTTCCTTCTTTGTGAACAGGAGGAAGGGATATCTGCTCGAGTAAGGACCTGCAGAGCTGGGATGAGAAATGTAGTTCCTTGTGACAAACTAGCACTGACTGGCAGTTCATGGCCTGAAAAAATAGAGTCTATGATTAGTGGTTCTGAGCTCAACTCACAAACATGTAAACTCAACAGTATCAATAGTGTCTTAATATCTAGATAGATTTGAAAAGAAGTGAGTAGTATGGATTAATCCTGCATGCATTTTAAATGGATTCATAAGTATTGGAAGATGGGAAAGTTAGTTAGCATGAAAACCTGCTGAGCCAGTGTGTAATTGCTAAAGCTATATTGAAAAAATTAAATACCTCTCTTTTGAACACTTGTTGGACAACTTGAGGCAATTTCAAATGATCTTGAAATCTTTAAGCCTTTTTCTTCTTTAAAATGAAAAACAAAGCTCTTTTTCACTCACAGTGGTAAGAGGCTCCTTCTGCACCTCCAGACAGCTATATATTCACTTTCTGAAATGCCTGGGGAGCAATATGCCAATTTTTATTAGACTGGGTATTTGAGGAAAGGGTCTGTCCCACCTCTAACTTGTGCGCATTTAGAGCATCTGGTAATGCATCTGTTTTTATCTTCTGCCCTAATCCTACTTGTTCAAAGATGCATCACTTTTTTCACTTTGGAGTGTTATGATATAATAGGAACTTGCCTTTTTTCCCCCTTAGAGAAAGCTGAATATGTAAAAGCTTGGCAATTTCACTGTATTTATAATCTGAAGTGACTGGCTCATTCAACATGTGCATTTCAAATCAAACCAACTGCACACAAAAGTCCAAATGTCCTTCTGATTTCAGCTTTATTAAAGACTCAATCTTGTTGTAGAAAAATTGATACACATAGTTCCTGGCAATGTTGTTGAACATGAAGTACAATGAACAGCCACTTTATGGTGTGCCCCCTCCTCAAGGGACCAGTGCTCAACCCAACTAATCTGAACAGCTTTTGTCCAATCTCCAATATTCACTTTCTAGGGAAAGTCGCAGAGAAAGTGGTTATACAGCAGCTTCAAAGGACTCTGGATGAAGGGGATTATGTGGAGCCCTTTCAGTCAGGATTTAGACTGGGGTATGGAACTGAGGCAGCATTGACCGTGCTCTTGGATGACTCTGGCAGGAGCAGGATGGGGGTAGTGCATCCATCCTTCCTCTTCTTGACCTCTTAGTGGCCTTTGATACCATAGATCATGGTGTCCTTCTGGATTGGTTTAGGAGTTGTGGGTAGGCAGCATTGTGTTGTGCTGGTTTTCCTCCTCCATGGTTGGTTCCAGTCAGTGTTGATAGTAAGGGAGAGGTCCAACCTGCAGCCCCTACTTTATGGGGTGCCATAGGGCTCAGTCCTCTCTCCCCTCTTATTTAACATATACATGAGGCTGCTGGGAGAGGTGATCCAATGGTTTTGGGTGATGATACCCAGCTTTCTATCTCTACCCTGGGCTTCCTGAGTGATGCTGTGGGTGTCCTGTCCCAGTGTCTGGAGGCTGTAGGGGCCTAGATGGGGTGCAATGGGCTTTTACTCAACCCAAGCAAGACTGAATGGCTTTGGGTACTTGGGCCTTCTGGTGTCAAGGTTTTTCCACCTTTGGTCCTGGATGGGATGGCACTGTCTCAGATGGACCCAGTGACCAATCTGGGGTTGTCTTGGACTCACAGCTCCTGCTGGAAAAACAGGTGGTAGCTATGGCTAAGAAGGCCTTTGCACACCTTCGGGTTGTGTACCAGTTGTGCCCATTCCTGGACCAGGAGGCTCTGTTCACTGTCACTTATGCCCTCATGACCTCTTGTCTGGATTACTGCAATGTGCTCTACATGAGGCTGCCCTTGAAGAGCATTTCAAAGTTTCAGCTGGTGTAGAATACAGCTGCACACGTAGTAAATGGTGTCGGGTACTTGGCATATATAACACCACTGCTTCGTGAGCTGCATTGGTTTGCCAGTGTGTTTCCAGGTACAATTCAAGGTGTTGGTTGTCAACTTTAAAGCCCTTCATGGCTTGGAACCAGGTTACCTGAGGGACACTCTACTCCCAGTTGTTTCTACCCACCCAATCTGCTTTGGCAGGATGGGCATGTTCTGGGTCCCATCAGCCAAGTAATGTCAGCTGGTGGGGACCAGGAAGCATGCCTTTTCTGCCATAGTGCCTGCTCGCTGGAACTTCCTCCCTCCAGAGATTAGGATGGCCTTGACTCTATTGGCCTTTCATAAGGCCTTGAAGACCTGGTTATGTGTCCGGGCCTGGAGTCCTAAGTGTGTGAAGGGCCCTGTTTCCTGGTTATGTTAACATCTATGGATCATAATATTTTGTCAGCTGCTGTATGTATTTAATTTTGTATATTGTGATTGTAATTTGGTTTTAATTGATTTTATGATTGTTCATTGCCTGGAGTCACTTGTTTGAGATGGGCGGCCATACAAATTGAATGAATGAATGAATGAATGAATGAATGAATGAATGAATGAATGAAAAATATGAATGAATGAATGAAAAATATGAATTACCTCTGTGGCATAAAACTTTGAAGGACTGGCACATGAATTTTAATCTGTACGTTTAATGTGACTCAGTTATTATATGCCATGTTTTTCTCTACTCTAATGACCATTTTGGACCTGAAGGCACATTTACAATTTCCTATTGAGTGGATAATGAGGATTCTCACCATTTTATTGTGGAAAATACTACAGATTCCATATCTGGATTGTGAAAACCCAGGCAACCACTGGATGGCAGTAAGGTGTTACAAAAAGTGCTTAGTGTTTGCTGTCATCTTGTGGTTGCCTTGCCAGATTAAGATCTAACCATACACATCTTCTCAGTCTCCACTTGAAGTGATTAGTGAGGACCTAGGTATTTCATGGATCATATAGCAGACAATATGATTCGAAGCTGATTGGCTTTTCTTTCTACTTCCTTCAGTGTTACTGCCATACAGAGAAAAAGGAATGAGTCAAATTTCCTTAGAGAAGAGAAAGCATTTTACTTATTTTTTTAACGAGAACTTAACAAAAAAGAATCATAAGAACTCTAAGAAAGCAAAAGAAGAAAATAATCTACAATATAGCAATTAGCCAGCTTTGATACCACATACCAATTAATAAATTCTAAGCCTTACATTTCCGTATAATCCCACACCCACACCAAAATATATATAGTGTTACCCACTTTTGAGTGCAGCTGAAGTGGGAAAGAGGTTGAAGATGTTACATTCTCTCCTGTTTGGAGGTTGGTGACTTTCATGCATGAAATCATGGCATTTATGTGCTTAAGGGAGTCCATTGCAAAAGTACTCCCAGTTATGTCTGCATGCAGAGATAACTGTGAAAAGCATCTTCAGGGCATTACAATACAGGATCTGCTCAAAGTGTTTTTCACCTTTTGAACTCTGTTTTGTAATATATATCTATATCTATATCTATACATATATATAGATATAGAAATATTTTTTTAAAAAGGAAAATAAAATCTAATACAAACTAATATAAAGTAAGAGAAATACAAGAAAAAGAAAGAAATGAAAGAGAAATCTAAAAACTCAAGTAGGGGAAAAAATAGAAGAAAAATAGAAAAGAAAGAAAAAAGAAATAGCTTCCGATCTTCTTTATAACAGTTATAAATACAATTATATATTTACCTCTTACTCTATGGTTATAACATAACTTTCTTCTTTCTATAACCTATCCTGTATAATCATCCAAACCATAAATCATAAGATTTTTTTTTCTGTTTCATGCAAAACATCTATAAGGGGTTTCCAGTTGGCAATAAACATAGTTGCTGTCTTTTCTCTGATCAAAGAAATCAGTTTAGCCATCTCAGCAAGATTCATCATCTTCACCAACCATTCCTCCACTGTGGATAATGCGAAATCTTTCCAACGTTGTGCCTACAATAATCTCACTGCAGTTATCATGTACAAAAACAAAGTTCCATAACCTTTTCCCATCTGCTTGTCCATCTCTTTGTCCATCAACCCCAAAAGAACTCTAGTCTCAATTATACATTAATCTTTAAAATCCTCTGGATCAGTGTATGTATTTGAATCCAGAATTTTCTAGCTTTTTTACCCATCCACCAAACATGATAAAATATCCCTTCTTGTTGTTCACATTTCCAACATAAATTGAAGTGCCTTTATACATTCTAAATAATTTCTCTGGTGACATATACCAACAGTACATCATTCTATAAAAATTCTGTTTAAGATAATAGCATAGTGTAAATTTCATTCGTTTCAGCCACATATTTTCTCACTGTTCCAGCTGTATATTATAACCAAAAATGATAGTCCACTTTATCACATGTTCTTTCACTTGTTCTTCTTTGTTTCAAATTTCAATAAATGTTCCTATATTTTTGCAATTACATGTTCATCATTGTACACAGTTCTATTTCAAACTCAATCTTACAATGTTCAAAACCATAAATTCTTTTGCCTACTTTAAATCTTTCTAATAATTGTAAATAAGAGAACCATTGACAACTCTGCCACCAGTTCTTCTCACCAGTTCTTATTTTACATTCCCCATAACAAAAATCTAATATCTTGTGTTATGTTAGCCATTTGTGTTTGCTGATTATTTCTTGTCTATAAAATGCTTCTTGTGATGAGATTCACAAAGGTGTTTTTGGGCAAAATCTGGATTTGTATCTATTCCATATTTTCAATATGGCACGTCTAACATAATAATTTTTAAAATTCACATTAACCTTGACTTTATCATACCACAAATATCCATGCCACCCAAATCTCAGGTCATTCTAACTCCAAAAGCCTTCTATTTCTCTGCAACACCCATTCTTTCATTGAAACCAAACAGCAAGCTGCAAAATGCAATTTTAAGTCAGATAAATCCAATCTTCCTCTTTCTTTTGCATCTTGTAACACCTTATATTTAACTCTTGGTTTTTTTTCCCTTGCCACACAAATTTAGATATATTCTTCTGCCACTGTTTAAATGGTGCATCAGTTGTCAAAACAGGTATTGTCTGAAACAAAGCATCATTCTAGGCAAGACATTCATTTTTATCAGAGAAATTCTTCCCAGTAATGACAATTGTAATTTCTCCCATCTTAACATATCTTTTTTAACTTCATTCCATGTCTTAACATAGTTATTTTGAAATAACATACAATTCATGTTTGTCATAATGATACCCAGATATTTTAGCTTCTTCTTAATCTTAAAACCCATTTTATTCATCAATTTGATCTTCTATTTTCCTTTTTTTTTTGTTAGCATCTTCATCTTCTGTTTACTAATCTTGAAATCAGCTAATGCACCAAATTCTTTTAATTTGCCCACTGATATTTCAATTCCCTTTAAAGGATCTTACAGAACTTACCTTTTGAACTCTTGGTTTGATCCAAGTTGATGCTTCCAGGGCTTCTACCTGAGTTTGCTATCTGTGTTTTATACCTTCTCCCACTTCATATATTCCAGTGAATCAGGGACACATCAGTCTGAACCACTTCCAAATATTATCTTGTTTCTCAGGTCTTAAAAAATATTTCAGCCCCTTTTGCCTAGGTTCTTGCATATTTCTGTCAAGGTCAACTTCCTTACTTTGTACAAGTACTCTCCATTTATTTTTATTTAGAGTTGGGGGTGGGAAATGTGACCACAGCCCAAAGGTTGTATTAATACCTTTTTCACTGTGGCCCTTGACCCATCAAAGTATGCTAAAGGTGGCCCTTGATCACTTACAGGTTATCTATTCCTGATACAAAGAAGTATCTTTCCATAATAAACCAAGGCAATAAATTAAATTAAAAATACCTTTGCTTCTTGTTTGCTGTCTTTGCTTCTTGGCAGGAGCAAGGATGAAAACACCTGTTGGAAATTACATAAATCAGGCATGCTAAATTAACACACTTAAATTTGAATAATTACCACATCAATTTGCATGTTATGTAAAATGCATTGCTTAGTTTTGAAATGTGGAAAGGGTTTATGCCTCAACCTTATGATTTAACATTGTATGGTGTTGATGTAAAAGCATGTGCCTAACTCTTACTGTATTCTTTTTCTCATATTGCCTTTCTTTGCTGCTCAGTGAATGAGCAAGCAACAGTTTCCAAGGCAATGTTTTTTGAGGCAGAATGGAACACTTTACATTAAAAAGGAGAAAAAAACTACAAGGTGTGAAATGTTGTTTTTCAATTTTTTTGAGGGGGGGAGGTTGAAGGTATATAATATGATGGGATTAGAAAAGAATTTCCAAAGGTCCAACTTGCTGAACATCCAAAGCATACAAACACTGTATTAAACTGACAGCAGTGTAATGGTTAGAGTACCAGCTTGGGATGATATGATATGATATGATATGATATGATATGATATGATGATATGATATGATAATAAATAACATGTTCAATCTTTTTGGGCTTTTCTGAGACCAATATATTTTAAACAATTTCAAAGATCAATTAAAAAAAAAATGCTATAGCCAAAGACTGTTTTTGCTTTTAAAAATGTGTTACCATAAACCCCATCCTCCTACCCGATATGCAACTAAAAATCAATAGGAATATTGGAATGCACTTTTTCTAATGGGCAAGCTATCCCACTATTCATCTTAAGTAGCAATTAGGCAAAGAGGTACACAATACGATGATAGAGTACATGCTTCTTATGCAGAAAGACTCTGGTTCAAACCCTGCAAGGCTAAGAATTACTCTTCAGCAAAGCCCTAGAGAACTGCTCTAAGTCAGTGTAGGGGGTCATGAGCAAAGTGAGCCAATTGTTAAACTTATTAAGTAATTTTTTATTTTGCTGTGTTCTTGGGAGTTTTACAAGCATAGTATGAAGGCAGACATTTCCCCCTATGGGTTCTTCCATTCATCTTAGAGGTTTATTGTTATGGAAAAAAAATATATTGGTGTAAAGATGATGTGTGTGTATGGGTAGGGCAACAGGGGTGATTAATTTGTCCATGCATTGTGATATCACAAAAACATGTTTAAGGGGTGGAGCTTGTGTCTCAGTGTTGTGATGTTCATTTTGTCACTTTTAAAATAGATCCATTTTCCACAATTCATCTTTTTTAAAGTTGTAGGCCATGGCAGATTTCATAATCCCATATTATCTAAAGTCAGGATATTTCATAAAATATTAATCTTGTGCTGAAATTGGTCTTCCAATTTCCTTTGCAAACAGGCAATTCAGTTCATCTACACATTGTCAAGGTGCTTTAGATTTTTTTTTTAAAGAATCACTTTTAATTGCTTTTCACTTACCTTGTTGTTACATGATGGTAAATGAGGATGTTGTTGCTCTATTCTTTTTTGTAACTCTCCATCACACTGAAAACAATGGAAATAATTCCTCTTGAGATTATGCTTCCTCCTCCTCTCCTCCTCCACCTCCTTCTTTCCATAACATTCATCTTTTCCAGATTTATAATATATCATATCTTTTTGAGATATGATAACCAGAGATGTGCATAGTATTCTAATTGAGATCTCACTTTATATTTATATAATGAAGCATTACTATATCAGCATTTTATTTGCTTTTGACAGCAGCCACTCACAATAGTCTTAGAGGATGGGTTCAAAAAAAGTCAAGATGATGGTTGCAGCATTATGATTTGTGTCATGCTCCTTATGTATGTAAACTGATGTCAGACAGAGGTGCAAAAGAGTGGGGCTTTGATTTCATGCCACAACTGCCATCCTGAATTTTTTGACCCCTCCCCGATCTACCACTGGCCATTCACTAGGTTGACATGTTCACTGTGTTATGAACCTTAACTCCAAGATCCCTTTCTTAATCAGTTGCTGTTAGCTCAGATCCTTTTAATATATATGTGAAATTTGGGGGTGGGGGTGGAGTGTGTTTAGAGACAATCTGTTTTGCTATGCATTGGTTTACAGTTAACTGTGGTTACTGTTTTAAAATTCATTCACCCACCCATCCTTTTTGAATGCTTCACAGTTCCCTTTTGATTTCATCACCGTGAGAAATTTGATAGCTAAGTTTATTGATATTATTTCATTGCTCAACATTAACTCTATTAACTCTATCTACTTAGGAAGTGGATTTTTGTTAAAATGTTTAAATTCTTTAAGACCCCTTTAAGACTCCTTCGATGGATACTGTTAGACCCAGCAGTTTATTCATTTTTAATTTCTAATTAGATTTATAACTTCATCTAGTGTTACTTTTATTTTCTCTATTCATCTGATTACTCTCCTGTAAAAGACAATGCTAGTGTAGGTATCTATCCTGTATCTTCAGCAGTGAAGAAAGAAGCAAAAACTTGCAGTTCTCTGAAATTTTCCAATAATTCCTAATAATTTACCAGTGGCTAAATAGCCTTCCTAAACTAGTTTCCTGATTTAAATATACTTACTTTTTACTCTTCTCTGTCTTAACATTCTTACCATATGCTTCTCCAAGTCTTTTATGCTTGCCCCCCACCCCCAAATTCTTGCCTCCAATAGTTTTGCTGATCCTGCTTGTTAATCACTCTGATGTCCTCTCAACCTTTTCTGATGTGAAGTATATATTCTACCTGAGCAATTTTAAATAATCTCTAAGCTTTCTGAGAAGAATTGACCTTCTTGACTCTCACTTTCAACTTTCTTTTTCCAATCCTCTCATTTTTTGGAAGTTTGCTCTTTTGAAGTCAAGTGTAATTATGTTTGACTTTGAATTGTGTAGGCTAGCAAAGAAATATTTGCACTGTGAAAGTTAGGACATTCACATAAAACCCTCAGCCACCTCATAAATCAGGTAAGGCAAGAAACGTAATCTCCACCCATGAAAATTTCAGTGAGATGTTATCCTTGGGGGGGGGGGGGGGATAATCTGAAAGCAATTTGTTTTTCTCCATATTGAAGAAGAATAGCTGATCAAATGGGAGGGGGAAGATAAGCATTCGTGATAACATGTAGTATGACTTCTCTTTCATAGTTTAAGGGCAGGATGAATCATCCATGCAGGACTATGGAGGTTCTTTCAATTTTTTAAAGTTTTCAGATGTGACAACAGGAATATTCAGTGACATCAAAGAACATGAAAGACAATCCAAAAACAAGGGGTGTACGTGAGGCTTTCCTTCAGATATTTTGCAGAACACATGCACAAATATAGGAGGAAGCATTACATCTATAGTTTAATTATTGGATAAGTTTAATAGTTAATCAAATATAGAAAACTACCCAGAGAAAGCATTTGAAACAAAAAAAGTTTCTGGGAAGAAAAAGCTTGCAAGCTAAAATAAAAAGCATCTTCCTTATTCTGACTCTGACCTTGATATCTACTGACATTGTATTAGTGGATCTCCAAACCAGCAGAGACTATAACACCAGGGGTGTTAAAATAATAAATTCCTTGTTAAATTTTTAGATAGGCAGACCTCTGGAAAGTGATAGAAAAGTTGTTAAAGAAGACACTGCACAGATAATTCCAGTTATTGGGAGAATGGTTTTATCTATATAAATCTATCCCAGGGATATGCATTGAGAAAGAAATTCACACAAGATTATTTAACAATTTGGGAGAGAAGATGGTGTTATCTCAGGTTATCTGCTCATAAATATCTGTCAAGCATAAGATGTGAACAATGAAGTAGAATATATTAGGAAGAGTTTAAAAGTGAATTACTTCATATCTGAAAATGGGCAACGAAGTCATTCTTCTTGCATATGATGAAGATAGACATCTTAATAATATACTATACATTGCAAATGGGTTAATTATTTAATTGTGTGAATATTATGCTATGC
The DNA here is from genome assembly GCA_030867105.1 of Liasis olivaceus. Classification (NCBI taxonomy): domain Eukaryota; kingdom Metazoa; phylum Chordata; class Lepidosauria; order Squamata; family Pythonidae; genus Liasis; species Liasis olivaceus. The sequence goes on along the minus strand of CM061352.1, from coordinate 86,747,572 downwards.
TAAATTAACTGAAATCTTTGGATATATTTTAGCCTGCTTTAATATGTAATAAAATTATATATTCAGAAAAAGAGAGAACAATGCCTTTTGACTTTAATAATTATTTAAATGTAAGTATCATGGATCTAAGATTCTAAGGGACTAACTTCAAAGGAAGTTTGGCAATGTATTTCCAAAAATTCCAGGTGTGTCTATAAACAATTAAACCAATGGCTTAACTAAAACCAAGAAAAAAGGCAGCTTCTTTGAATATAGAACAGCTGCTGTTATGTTTTCAAGTTATCGAAAGTTGTACCTGCACAGCAAATATAAGAAATCTGGTATACATATAACTGAGTACACTAGGGGTAACAGCGAAAATCTGATTCTCATTTGAGATTTACAGGTGATACAACATGATTTCAATGTGTGATTTCAACTTTGAAGGCATAAGATTTGATGTTAGATTATTTTAAGATGTGACAAATTGATAAAAGATTCAACTATAGGGTATAATGGGGAAGTAGCAAAATGTTTGCAGTAGCTTCATATTTTTGGCAGAATGGAATACAAATGGCAGGAATATTTGGCCTTTTAGAGGTCATTACCTCTATGAAGTTTAAGTCAGATACTTTCAAGGAGTGCAGTGTTTAACATGTTTTTACAAATATTTTCTGCCTGTCTCTTTTAAGAAAGAGATTATTATTATTTCATTTCATTAAATTCATTAATTTAATGGGCTCTAGGTGGCTTACAAAATATAATACTAAACTGGAGAAAGCCACTTTCTCCAATCATATGCTTTAATGGCTTGACAGACTCATTGGCATGGCTCATTAGCAAAGTTAGCTCCTTATCGAAAGGATGAATTATATGCTCCTTGTGCAATATATAAAAAAAAGTATGAGATGTCTCTGTGTCACTACTGTTTCATACACACACACACATGCACACACACACTATAAATCTAACAGCATGCACAATTTCTCAGACTCACACATTGAATAAATCTGAGTCGCTCTTTTCTTTCACTTCTACCAGAAAATGTTGCCTAAAAAATAATAGAAGTATAGCTGAAGAACAATTCCCCCAAATATACTGAGAGGCAGGGTTTCTGAATTTAAGTCTTGATTGGCTGGGTGGTCATGTCAATATTGGAAAACGCATCACACAAAGAGCTCAGTCATCCTCAACTTTGTCCCTACATGGAAAGAAGCTTCAATAATGTTTGAGATTCTGCCAGGCCAGATAATCCATCAAAACTGAATTGCCTTTGAATCTCTTCTAAAATATTCAAAGGCACCTGATTTGATTCAAAGCCTCAAATCAATTTGAAGGTTTGATCGAAAGGAGTGATTCAATTCTCTCTCTTTCACAGTGAATCACCCATTCAAAACCTGCAGATTCTTAGAATATAAGCATCTTTAGTAATCCATATGGATCTTTTTTTTTTCCTATTGTTGTTTGGAGTCCAATGGTGAGTTTTGATGCTCTAGAGTGCCCTTCTCCAAAATGTGGGTTCAACTTCCAGGATTCCCAGCCACCTGGGCCATAATAATTCTGGAAGTTAATGTTCACACATTTCAAGGGCAGTCAGCGTTAGGAAAACTGGAGTGTTCCTAATGTAGCGTGTATCTCCCACAGTCTTATGCTGATAGAGGTTAGAACCTACACTGTTTGGTGGACATCAGGTTACCTATCCCTGCTCTCAATCATGTCTATCTGCAGGTCATCCTTCAATATCTGGCAGGTTTTTTTTTTTAGAAGATGGCTCCAATACCACTGGCCATTTGTTTTATACAACTCATTTGCTAATCATGTTAGCTTTCTTGATGCTATTTTGTGGATTTACAGAATTCTTGATGTTTTGACTATTCAGAATGTACAACAGGAAATGAAGATTCATAGGTGCTTACTGAAAGCAATAATCTGTAACGATTCAGGAGCTGATGTTTTCAGCTAACACACTAGTGTTCCTAAATAGTCCTCCACTTTTCTTTAATTGATGTTAGTTTCTCAGGATTTGTGCTTGCCCCCATATATTAATGCAGGGTTCTTCAATTCTGCAATACTGAGACCCCCTAAAATGACAAATGAATTTGTATTATATCCCGCATGAACAAAACAAATTATTTTACCGGGGTTTAGTTTGGGCAAGTCACTCATATTGGCATCATTGTGCCATAGTCTGCTTATTAAAGACCAAGGCTACTCTTTTTTTAATTGTAGCTGTCAGCCATTGAAAATTTGTTTTGCCACTGGTCTAGAGGAAGGTATGCTATCATAAAATATATTTTCTCAAAAGTAAAATATGTTTCCAACAGTTCTTTTCCAATACTGGAAATGACTTTAATTATTTGAAAATCTGCCAGGGCCCAAAATAACCCTAACAGTATTCTTCATGTTAAGGATGTTTTAAAGGAAACCTAGTAACTGAGGACCAATGCAATTATAGGCATGTATTTAAGAAGAGGGCACTTGCATTGCTCCCAGCAGAGGCTACCTATAGTGATTTCACTTTGTAGGAAACAGCCTTGAGTTGGGGATAGTCAGACGGTTGGAGGTGAAATGGACTTGCGACAGTTGTGCCTGACTTCCTGGGCCCCAGTAGACCAAATTGGGAGGTACTGGTGGATTTGCTTCCTTTTTGTGCTGTTGGGAGTGGCTGGAGTCTGAGAGCTGGATTGAACTGAAGCCAAGGCTCCACTAAGATGGCACTGGCCACATAATGGCAGCAGAGGTGGCGGACATGAAGAGCCTTTGTTGTGAGTGGCTTACAACCTACTCGTATGGATGTTGGTGGATTTGTGAAGGATGGTAGACTGCAGGCTGGACTTCTGGGTTGTTTCTTGAATATTGGAAGCCTCAGATTTCTGGTAGCAATGAAAGCAGCAGTTACACGAGTTTGCCCCATATAGTGGTTGGCTGGCGGCCACAGCAGTATTTAGCAAGGTGCGGTTTGCTTTTTGACTGCCAAGGATGCTTCATAGCCACATCATTTTATTAACTACAAATGTTGTGTTTTTTATTTAGGAAGCTATTCCCAACCTACACTGCCCTGGTGTTCAGAGTTTGTGATCTCTGCCTGTGAAGTTGTTTAATGCAGATCTGGGGGTTGTGGGGGATGAGTGGGTGAGAGTTTAGGTGAGTGTGATTAAATCTGCTCCTCTGGGTGAGAGCTGGGGTGGTGGTGGTGGAATGGCTCCCTGCTGGGTCGGTGAGAATGACTGGGCAGGGTTGTGCTTTTGTTTGATGCAGATGTATGTGTGGGGGGGCGACTTGAAGGTCCTGAGAGCTGTGCTATAGCACCTGTTGAGTTCTACCTCTACTCCTGGTTATATTTATCTACTCCTGGTTATGTTTGGAGGAGGGGGTCCCTTTAGATTGAGAAGAGAGATCCAAGGATGGGGCACAGAGTGATTGATGGAGTGAATAGGGTATTTCAGTGTTGTTAGGTATGGGGAATACGGCAGGAGACGGGGTGGGCTGCTCTCGGGGAACACAACCTCAATGTCTTGTACTGATATCATGATCCAGCCTCCCAACCTATTTACCTGTTCAGCAGAGGCCTGTGGCCCTTAGGCTGCTGCTTTTAAATGCCAGATCAGTCTGTAATAAGGTACCCCTTATTGCTGACTTGATTATTGCAGAGAAGGCTGATCTGGCATATGTCACCAAGACATGGCTGGGGCCAGAGGAAAGGGCTCCTCTCTCAGAAATATGCCTGGCCAGTTTTTGAGTGTAGCACCAGAAAGGGAGGTGGCATGGCTGTTGTTATACAAGAATCTCTGATGGCTACCAGGGGTGTTGCTCCACAAGTGCCCAGTTGTGAGACCCTTTTTCCTAGGTTGGGCTCAAGAGACCAGCTGAGATTGCTGCTACTGTATCAGCCTCCCTGCCATGTAGCAGCCTCCCTGCTGAGCTCCTATGCCTCACTGCAGGGTTGGTGGTAGAGTTTCCCAGGCTTATGGTCCTTTTCTATTAAAATCCTTTAAAACACTTGAGAGTCTGGCTGCCCCATTTCAGTGTAGGAAACCAGGGAATCTGCAGATAGCTGTACAATAAAAGAGAGGAACATTCACACAAACACCCTTGGTCATTTTGTAACTAAATGCGGGTGACGGTACCATATTTCTCCTATGACAATTTCACCAAAATTCCCTTCTCCTTTGTAACAGCATTTAAAAATAAAATTTATTTTGTCAGATTGCATGAGAACTAGTAAAACTGAAAACAAACATGCAACATTTTCTGAATGGTGTTCCTGTTTTCTTCGTACTACATATTACTCAGATTGTTTAGTGATGTGGAACAATACAGTAATTCTGTAGGAAAAATAAATCAAGAGTTTTTCAAAAACTGTTTTCATGCAATAAAATGTTTATAGACAAGACATACATAAAGAACCTAAAAATGACCAGTTCTGACTACATGAAATAATGAATTTGCAGTATTTTAAATTGCCAATGATTGAGCACCCATTCTTGTAACAATTGTCTAATCTGACAATATTGAGCGTAGAAATATTCTGGATCTTTCTCAACTGAAAACACAATATTTTATATGTAGTACTTATATTTTGCCAGCAATAAGCGGAGCAATTATCTATGAAATGAGAGGGAATGGAGTCAGTGAGGAACTCTGAAAAGGAACATTTCCTGCTTCACATTCATATGGATCAGAGCATTTGCATGTATTGGTGGGAGGAAGTAACTCATCTTTCGACTCCCCAGAATTATATTGTAATAGAAAGAGAAACATCTACTGTAGCTCCAAGCTGCTATAAGAAGGAAGGCAATTCTGAGATTCCTGCGGAAATAAAAAAAACACTGCATCCAGCATTTTTATGACTACCTTTCTGGAACACTACATTTTGGCACATTAGTGGTGGTAGACCCATACCCATGGTGAATTGTGAACTGTTGAAACTGATACAGTCACTCTTTCAGCAAAACTTCACCAACACTTTTCAGCCAGCACTGGGGATTAGATTCTGGGGATTAGATTGTACTCTAATACCATGAACTATCCTTTATTCTAAAGTATCTGGTAAATGTTTGTAATGCTTCATCTCCATTCTGTAAAAATAATAATTTTATAATATGTACCAAAAATTCATTGTCCATAATAAACAGACAGTAATAAATGTATTGTCCTATGTCCTGGTCATAGAAGCAAATTTCAGTGCAACATACATATACAGACATTGTGATTCATGGTATTGCATCAATAATAGTAGTAGTAGTAGTAGTAGTAGTAATTCTAGAGTTTGCCATCCAGCTTATGATAAGATCTTCCAATGACAATGTATCCTGAACAATGTAGTTCATCATTAACTAGAAAATATCTGGAAAGATTATTGTTCAGTTGTAGAATATATGCTTTGTATGTGAAAGGTTCTGGTATCATGGCTATTATAGAAAAATATGGATTCATCATCTTCCCAAAAATATCCACATCTTTGTTTAGCATATTTTTTATTTTAACATGTTGAGTCTTTCTGAACCTTGTAACATTTAGCTATATATTAAATCTCTGACTTCTAAGCCTTCCATTGTAAATTGAAGTGCCATATTAGGTTGAACTTTGATCTATCAAACTCAAGCATTGACAAAAATGGTACAGGCAAGGGGCTACATGCAACATTACATGAGCCAACTTCCATTCATGCAATGGGACATCTGCTTGCTTTCTACCGGGGAACTTAGAAATATCTATTACAATAGAAATTCATTCTTCTAAGGGTTGGCAAAAGCATTTCATAGAAGTCATTTAGATTCCTGATCTAGATTGGGATTTAGTAACTTGTATTAATAGTGTGAGTGGTACAAACTAGAGACCTGTGAGCACTAGCAATCATATGCAGCATTATTGACAGTTTTTTCATCCATTTTTTTCAAATGTTGTTTTCAAACTTTCACATAACTACAAATATTGAGAAGATAGTGTTTCTAGTTACAGTCTATAATGTGCTTCCCCCCCCCCCCCAAAAAAAGTAAATAAAATCTGGACAGTGGCTATAGAAATTAGAAATATTTTAATGAAATGCAGTCCATATTTCACAATACAGTTTAAAATAAATTTAACACATGTGTGGATACATTTTCAAGACACAGAAGAGTGTAATATTTAATACATGTATGGAAAACAACTGAGCAAACTCAGGGAGGCAGTGAAGGACAGGAAGGCCTGGAGCGATATGGTTCATGGGGTCATGAAGAGTCGGACATGACTTAATGACTGAATAACAACAACAATGGGAAACAGAAAATGTTGTCTGAATTCTAGGCTACCTTTGGATCTGTTGTAGAGGGGATATACCCTCTCAGAATTTTAATCAACAAGTTTCATAACGTCTTACCATTACCAATTTGTCTTGACCTTACTGGTATGGTAATCTAAGATTTCTAGAAGGCACTAGAGAGCCTACTTCATAATAAAATAAAACTCTAGACATACCATATTTTTCCGTCAATAAGACGCCCCCATGTACAAGACGACCCCCACTTTTCCAACCCAAAATTAAGAAATCAATATTTTAAAGATAGTGCAGAACACATTTTTATTTAGTAATTAGTTAACATTGACCTGATACACTCGGTGGGAGGAGGTCCAAACCATCTCTCTGCAGCTCTATTTCCATGCTCTTTTGCATAACTGATTACATTCAAGCATGAGTGAAACTGCCGATAGCTTGTCTCTGCAAGCAGACTTCCTCTAATTGGTTTGTTCAGCATCAGCTGACGTCAGTTACATAAGGCTCGTGATTGGAGGAAGTCTGTTTGGGAGACAAGCTATTTCACTCGTGATTGGAGGCTAGCAATAGGAGGAAGGCTGTTTGCAGAGACAAAGTATGGGCAGTTTTGCAACCGCGCAGATCTCTCCTCGGCTGACTCCCTTGAATAAGATGCCCTTCAATTTTTAGCATAAGGATTTTAGAAAAAAGTATCATCTTATAGTTGGAAAAATACGGTATATTAAGCTTCTATCACTAAGAATTAAAAATGTGGTGTGGTGAGAACATAGACTAGTTTCCAGTGTTCCTGAAAAATCTTGTGTCTCTGTATATATTCAACATCAAGATCTACAGCAGGTGCTGTAAGCAAATTTGTTAAATGTGTTTTCAAGTTTTCACATGTCTACAAATACTGATAAGGCAGGTTCCAATTACAGGGAGGTTTCTAAATGTATAATGTGCTATAATCCACAGCCCCCCCCAAACAAGTAAACAAATAAACAAACAAATCCTGGACAGTTGTGTACTGTATTGCAGTGCTCCTCAACCTTGGCGACTTGAAGATGTGTGGACTTCAACTCCCAGAATTCCCCAACCAGCATGGCCGTTCTTGCTCTGGATTTCCTGTATTGTATAGGTAGATTAAGTAGGGTTAATTCCTCCACCAATTCTTTGGAATAAATAATCCTACAATGGAAGAGTGGAAGAGTTAGTAAATCGCTTTCCAGTATTGTTGTTTTTCTTTTCCATTCACTACACTGAGATCTGGTTTCTATTACAGGATCAAGTTTTTAATGTAGAATAGATAATTTGTGATCTTGGGCCACATACTATATGACCTGAAATCTCTTTTTGCACTCTTTGAAATGCCTTCTGATCATAACTGTTGAAGACTGAGCCTAGTTTCCGACTACTGTGAGGTAAATGGGTATGTTTTTTAATGGTCAACATTTCTAATTTCAAAGAACTTTATTCACATCAATGTTTAACAGAAATCTCTGGATGACTAGTATTTCAAAGAGTATGCAGAAAGTGAATATGTAGTTCATATTAAGCAATAATTGGCTTTATTGCTCTCCATTTAGAACCATTTTCTTGATTCCACCGAACATCCCTTTATAAGCAAGCATTATAAAGACAAAGCAGTTCTATTAGAGAAAATGTCCCTTTTTAAAAACAAACTGTTCTTTACATTGAGAATACCAATTCTTTGATAATTATGTTTAAAATATAATAATATTTAAGAATATTTAGCTATTATTATTGTTTAGCATTTGTCGATTTGTATGAAGATAGGCATGGAGAGACAAATTATGAGACATACTGTACATCATGTCATCATGATGCAAAATGCATGACTTATGTACTTGCATCAGATTCAGGACCCAAATACTTAAAAGTGAAATTTGTATTATGACATCAATTTGATATAATCTTGGTTTGCTGTGGATGCACATATAGATATATTATATTATATGGAAAATAACATTTGTTAGGTAACATGCAAAGGTATAAATGTTTGAAAATTCTTGAAAATTTGCAACATGAAACAATTAAAAGACATAGCAAGTATTCATAACTGGATTTCAAATTAAAATAAATATCTAAGACTTCTTTTGAAATTACTTATTAAAAATATGACCGACAAATCTGAAAATGTTAACCCACTGAATATTTGTGAAGATCAACTGGACTCCATGTACATTCTTGTTTGTCTTGTGCCTTTACTTACAAAGTTCCCTTAAACATTTTATAAGCAGCTGTGGCCAATGAAAAACTCTGAATTTGTATCTGCTTGTTCACTTACTCCACATCATCCTGATATCTTCTGTATTTAGGGTGTTTAATTTTGAGGCATAATTTCATAAGTAATAATTTTGAGGTAATAATTTCATAGGAAGCTATTGTAAGTTGATATAAGATGATGAAGACATAGGCAGGTGTGTGAATTGGGAGTGGGGAGCTGAATCTGACCTCATCCTGCTGCAAAACTGAATCACTTTGTATTTACGGGTGCAATACTGTATCTTGATGGAGTTTTCTTAGCACTGGTTCTCTAGAGGGTGGGGGGATGTCTGGGCACAGAATATAAAATGGCTGATTGTATAATCAGTGATTATGCAAAATGTTTATTATGTATATCCTTCTGTTTCCAGCTTACTCATTAACCAAATCTATGTCAGGGTGTGAAAAGCTATGATGCATTGAATTAACAGGCAGCAGGATAAAGTATGTTGAAATTTATATGAAAATAAAACAGCACAAGGGAAATTAATTTGCAGGTTGCATATTCCTTCATGTTGCTTTCAGCAATTGCTTCCTTTTGCAAAAATATTTGTTGTCTCAGGCATCCTGAGCTCACAGTATTGGGAAACCATCATATATGGGATACTTGAAGCTGTGGAATCTGGGTCCAGCTTGACTACTGAAGTTTCGACCCTAGAATCTATTTCTGGGAACAGAGAAAGGTAAGAGAAGTCCAGCCCTAGTGAAGAATAATGAATGGACCAATCTAAATTCAGTGAAATGAGAGATCTGAGCACAGTAGAGTGCAAAGGCAAGTCACACAAATAATTTGATAAGTGTATTGCAACTATGAAAAGGGAATATCCAAAATAAAACCCTCCAATTGTGAGATAAAAGTCTGCTTGAAACTGAGATGACAGAAGCTTTGGTTTTGTTTGCTTTGTTTTTTAAACCACTTGTTCTTCTTGGCTTTATTTCTTATGTGAAGTGTCCCCCCCCCCCCCTTTTGTAGTCTGTAGTCTTTTTCTGCCTATCAAAGACTGTAGGTTGTCTTCACTTGGGCACTGTTTCTCTGGGAAGCTACATTTAGTAATGTAAATGTGTTATCTTTCCCTGGAGCAGAAACAAAGACAAAATTGCATAATTTCCTCTGTGCTTGCTTGAAATAAATATTAGAGCAGAACAGAGGGACTCTGATAGCTTCAGTAAGAGAATGCAATATTTTGGTGGTGGAGTGCAACCTGGTTCCTAACCCTTGTGGAATAGGTTGCCCTGCTGTGCAAAACCATAATTAAAATACACAGGCCTTCTGGGTGAATGAAGGGCATAGAAAATTGGTTGCATTACTGTGCTATTCTCTAGCTGTCAAAAAAGTGTGTCAGCAAAAACTGTGCTGCCATCATTTCTGATCTTCATTCTGCCACCAAATGTCAAAGGATTCTTTTTTGATGTAACGCAGAACAAGTTAAGGACAACCACTGGTGGATTGCCCTGGCTTTGTTCCTCTCACTAAGTATCACCTATTGGTGAGGAAAAACAAACAAACCCAGCAGTCACTCTCCTTAACATGTGGTGGGCAAGGTTAAAATGTAGATAGATGCTTAATACAGCAGGTTTAGCCACTTTTCAAGATGTCTTACTAGTAATTGTGAGCAAGTATGTTCTCTATTAGTGTGATATGTTAGTTGAGCTCTTTCTAAACATGGGATTATTACTCTTCTAAAAATGTACTAAACCCATGTTCAAATGTAGCCTGGCTCACGGACATGGAGTAGAGGCTGTGGGATGGATCTCCCCTGATGATTCTGCTCCTCCTCCATGCCTCAGACCTGTCAGCAGGCTACCTTTAAATATGAGTTTAGTGCTTTTTCAGAAAAGTGGTAGATGCAGGCAAAGAGAACCAGCATGAGAGTGAAGCAGGAAGGATGTCAACTCCATCCTTAACTATGGTTATGATGGAAATGAATCTGGTTCTGTCTTTAAGGGTGGTAGCATCTGGAAATAGCAAGTTAGTGGCCATGGAACTGGTATGGGATACACAAAGTCACAAAGTAAATCCTCTCCTCCCCCTGCATGCAAAGTAATAAAATCAGAAAAAAATATGATCACTAAAAATGTCTTGTTGAAAAATCAACAGAAAACCTGTAATATGTCGCTCTCTTTCCTGGTATAAATAACCCTGTGTGGTACAGTAGCAGCAAAGAGCTAGTCCTATTTTAAAAACAGATCTAGCACTAAACATATGGTTGTAAGGAGCTCATATAAGACCCAGCCAATGCTCCAGGCATTATACTGGCAGACATCTCTGTGGAATTCAGCTGCTGAAGTCAAAATGGGCATGGAGATGGTTCCCAGTGCATATCATAAAATGTTAATATGTTGAAAACCAAGCGTGATTACAAGAAATTGATAGCTTCTAAGAAAGCTTTACATAGAGCCAAATTATGGTCAGATTTGGAAATATGGGCAAAAGTCTTCTTCAGTCTTCTTCTGGAACACTGTTTCAGGCATACTGAAAGAACGTAAATTTTATTTTGATATTCCCATTCCTGTCTCAGTGTGGAAGGATTTTTATTCCAATCTCTTTTTAAAATTTAATCAAGATTCAATATATAATCAAACTTTGGAAAATCTTCCCACCTGGCCCCATTTCCGCTTTTGAAACTAAATCTATTATCTGTTCATTCAAATCCAACAAAGTCCCTGGTGAAAACTTCCTGCCCCCTGAGCTATTCAAGACTTATATGGATTGGTGGGCACCTTTCTTAGCAGGGTTATTTACATTTATTAACAATACTGGTTGCATACCTGCAGGTTGGGAAGTTGCCTTTATTGTCCCTTTACATAAAAAAGGGGACAGAGCCAACCCAGCCAATTACAAACCAATAAGTCTTATTGATATCATTGCCAAAATGTATGCACAGCACTTGTTGAATAAAATTGAAGTTTGGGCTATGGAGAATAACCTCCTGGTGGAGGAACAAGCAGGATTCAGACCACAGCATTCCACCATAGATAACTGCTTCATTTTATATCACCTTGTATCAAAGCACTTAAAAATGAGTAGGAAATTGTTTACTGCGTTGATAGATCTAAGCGCGGCTTTTGATTCAATAAACAGAAATATTTTGTGGAGGAAATTGGCAGATCTAAACATGGACCCCAGAATTCTTTTTCTGGTTAAAGCTCTTTATTCTAATACGTAGGTGAAAATTCATACTGGTGTAGATGGATCCCTGACTAAAAGCATATCTACTAATGTTGGGGTTAGACAGGGATGCGTCTTAGCACCTATGCTTTTCAATTTATATGTCAATGACTTACCAGGTTTTCTGAATGAGGCGAATATGCATATGCCTAAAATCAATAATAGATTTATTAATATTCTAATATATGTGGACAATATGGTCCTATTAGCCCACTCCCAAATAGGCTTGAGACGATTGTTGCAAAAGCTAAGTTCCTATTGTGTCCTTAACTCTCTAATTATTAATAAAAGTAAATCCAAAGTGCTGGTATTTAGTAAAAAAAAAAAAAAGTAAAATATAATTGGCAAATAAACGGAGAATCCATTGAACAAATGAATTCTTATATTTATTTAGGCATGACTTTCACGAACAATGGTTCATGGATGAATAATTTTAGAAGAGGTGTGATAAGGGCTGAGGTAAGCACTAAGAAGCTGTTTAAATTATTTTACCATAATGAACCATGCACCTTGACACCTATCTTGAAAGTCTTTAGGGCCAAAATAATTCCAATGATGACTTACGGAGCAGAACTGTGGGGCTTAAATGAAGCTACCCCACTGGAACAAATCCAAACACGCTTCCTGAGATATATTCTAGGAGCAGATAAGAACACATCTGCCCTAGCAGTTAGGCTTTTACCCTCTATACAGCCATTTAATGATTTAAGTTTTTACATATTGGCTGAAGATTCAAACTATGGACCCCAATAGACTTCCTAGAATTTGCCTAATAGAACTAATAGAACAGGTAAGCACTTCGCAGCCCAACACGTGGGTTTGCCAACTTTATGATGTTATCTCACATTATGGGCTTTCTATTCAGCACCTTACTTAGGGCCCCCCAAGCAAGGGACATTTTCAAGCAGAGAGTAATGGACATAAGTGCTCAAACTGACTAGGAAGTTATAGCCAAGATCTTTAAAGTGGTTGGCTACTAACAAAATCAATTTTCAACCTGAAAAATACCTATTTATGAGTCTGCCTCAATTCTTAAGAAGGGCTTTCACAAGAACAAGATTTGAGCTATTGGACTCAATGGCCAAATAGGGACGCTTCTATGATATTTCATTTCATGAAAGAACCTGTATATGCGGTTTGCGTGACATTGAAAGTATTTCTCATATCCTGTTTAATTGTCAGTTATATGCATCCATCAGGCTAAAATATTTATCCCCATTACTGGAAAGAACAGAGCACTGGGACCCAAATTTTAGACTTATTTTCTTCAGGACACCAATGTATATACTGTGTGCAGAACTGCCATATTTATACTGAAGGCTGGGGCTCTAAGACCTTGTTATATAGAATAAATTGGGGTATCCTGTAAAGGTGATTCTCTTATCTGATAACTGTCTCCTTGTACTGCAATCACATATACACATATGTCTCATGTATTCTTTTTATAGTTCTGATTATGCTTTGTTTATACACATACACACACACACACACATGCATACATACACACACACACACATACATACACAGACACACACACACACAAAATGGCCATTAGGGCCTGTCAGATCCTAATCCTGATCAGGGACTTCTGTCAGCAAATTATGTAAACATCCTGCTGGAGTTGGAGTTGAAGGGGCTAAAGTGAGAATTACCTACTTATACAACCTTTCTTTCAGGGATGCACAAAACTCTGTTTTCATCATGGATAAGATAGTGAGAGCTCAAGAAATTGAGAATAACTTTTGACTTTCAGTCAGGACTCTTTCAGACATTATTGTAATATTGGAGATAGTGGAGGATGCTGGTGTTAAGTTACACATTCTTCCATTACTCTGAAATCTTGTTACTTTCTTTGTGAGCCTGAAAGAAAGTGTGCTTCTGCTTTAACAGATACTTATGAGTGGCATCCTTTTTTTTTCAAGCCTATGTAGAAACTTGAAAAAAGTTGGCATGCTTAACTTTAACACAAAGGGGCTGTGCTCTTTGGAGGTCTGAAATCCTCTTTCTGAAAAATTTTTGGAGCAGACATCACTTAATGTAGAGCAAGCATGTCATTCACTTACAGAGCTATGGGTGTGAAGCTCTAAATATGTATTCTGTCTTTAGATAATCAAAATGCAATTGACATCCAGTGAGTTCTCTATTATTTCTGTGTACTGAATGTGCCATAGAGAAGGAGAGAGCAGCATTTTTCAGATTTATCATGATTCTGCTCTCTCCACCATCACATGTTAATTTTGGCCATTCCCCTAAAGAGCCTGCTAAGTGGCTTTAAGGTCTCCGAAGTAGATACTTAATTGCACTGAATGTAGCCTAGGCAAACTGATTAGCTTTAAAATATGACTGACAAAGAAATAATTGCCATAAGATATGCAAAAGAATTGTCAACAAGAGATGATAAATGGAATTGATTTTCATGCAGTGCAAAATTTAACAAATAAAACAACCACATGGATTTTGCACAACTCTGTTGTCTCATTTAATAACTCATTTTTGTTATTTGCCCAAACAAAAGAAAGCTAATAATTTTGGATGGAGGATGTTATTTCAACTGCTCTGACAGCCACTCTGGATTTAGAATGAAAGTGTCTGTTGGCCACTGAGGAATATATAGCCAGAAGCCTATCTGATGCTTAGGTAACAGATGCCACCATTTATGAATGAAGCAATCATTTCTATGAACATCCAGACCCATTGAAAAATGTAACATTATGCAGTATGTTAGTGTTCATATGGCTCCTTGTCTTTTGTGAGGGCCCCTTAGCTAACACCCCAGGAATCATAATGTAGGCCCTTACTTCTACTCAAAGGCCCATGCTATTTCTATGCCAGTTGTCTGCCCTAGCTATATGCTAGATTGCCACTTATTATCAGTTAAAAGTGGGAATATAACTCTTGTTTTGGCAAGTTACAACTGTAGAAATCATTGCTATAATTTAATAGGGAATACAGTATGTTTCACATAATGAGAAGGCTGTGATTAAGTGATACCTAGGTAGCACTCCCTGTTAATGACAGAGTGCTTCAGGTCCTTACTGGACTTCATCTGTAAACTGGAGTTGGATATGAAAGCCTTTCAAAATATAAGATTGTCTTCTTCAGAGGTGGACATATGAAGCTTCTGCTATATACTTTACTTAAGTAGTTTCTCTATTCATTATCAGTATGTTGCAGAGGGCATGTGATTGGTCTGTTGAGCTTTGTGATAGCTTTTTGAGTACTGTTTCTTAGAAGACAAACAGGACAAGAAATGATAAATAAATGAATCAGAGGGTGACTTCACTAAAGGCTTATTTGTCTTTAAACTCGTAGACCACTCTTGTGAACTTTTGTGACAAGAATCACACAAATTGGAATGGGAATGAAGATTAGATGTTGCAGATATGCATGACACATCCAAACATACACTCACTGAAACACATGGTCATATATATTTACATGCACATTGTATACTCACGCAACTCTTTCATTCTTTTCCTTCTTTTCCCTCCCTTCATCCAATAAGTCACCGAAGATTTCCTATGACCATTAGCACCAAGAAACCACCAATCTGGTCTCTGATCATTTGGTGGGAAGAATTAGACTACTTGGTTTTTTTTCATTAATGGCAGCAACAAACAAACAAATATAGTGTGGGAAATGGGCTGTACTTTTCATGGCTTATGGCTCTGAGGCAGCAGGATGCCAGCCCATGTTATGGAAGAAAGGCAGAAGGCAAGTGGGTGAGAAACAATTTAAGGGGAATATTTAAGTATTAAAATGTACGATATCTCACAGAGTTGAGAGCTATGAAAGAACAAAAGGGCAATGGTGTAGCAATGAGAGAAATAATACCGGCAAAGAAGGGAAAATGTAAAAAGACTGAAAAGATGAGAAAGGAGAGGTCACTGAGTCAACCTTATCCTTGCATCAGCCAAATGCCCATGCTGGATTAGAAAGCAAATGAGATGGTTAATCGGTCCAAAAAAGTGTGTTTTAGTGGATCAGAAGGTGAAGACAATACAGACAAGATTGAATGTATGAGGTCAGCCATAATAAAAGCTAAAAAATGCAAAGATCTAATGGGAAAGAAAGACAGGAAAAGAGGTGGGATGAATACATGGAAGAACTATACAGATACACTGCAAAATGATTGTGGATTATGGATTGATCAATGGGCTTTTTGGAAAGTTAAATAGTCCTTAAAAAATATTGTTAACAACAAAACCTGCAGGATTTGGTAAAACATCAGCAGAATTGTGTGAAATCTTGCCAGTTCCTGCTGTTTAAGTGCTGCTCACAGTTTGTAAGCAGGTATGAAAAACACAGCAGTGGCCAGAGGACAAGAGAAGTTAAGTCTATATACTAGTACCAAAAAGGACAGTGCTAACGAATATTCAGACTACCAAACAGTTGCATTATTCTGCATGTTAGGAAGGCAATGCTTAAGATTTTGCAATTCAGACCTGAACTATATCAAGTAGAAGACCTATGAGAGGTACAAGCTGATTTCAGGGGAGGCATAGACCCCTGGATCACACTGTAAACATTAAATATAATGGAAAAAGTAAGAATAACAGCTGCCAAAAAAATCAGAAGCTGCTTCTTTATAATCTTTTCTTCCTTTTTCTATTTCCTTTTCTTTGTCTATTTTCTTTCTTGCTTATTCATGATTCTTCTTTACTTTCTTTGGTTTTTTTCTAATATTTGTATTATTTTTATCTTGTTAAAAATTTATGTAATAAAATTATATATATAAAAAGAAAAAGTAAGGAAGTTTCACAAAAACACTCATTGTACATTTAACTTGTAGGCAGATCACATCATGAAAAATGCTTTAGTGCAAATCATCATCACCACCACCATCACCTCAGATATGGTAATAAGATCAGATATGCTAATGAGTAATAGTGAGAAGGACTTAAGGAATCCATTGTTTTTTTAAAATAATTTTATTAAAAGTTTTAATTACAGTAGTAAAATATAATACTAAAAAGAAAAGAAAAGAAAAGAATAGAGAGAATAAAGTGACTTTATTCATACTTTCACTTTCTCTTCACCTCCTTTCTCTTTCTCTTTCACTTTTTCTTCACCTCCTTAGTTAGTGAATATAAAATTCTTCATCCCATAACTCAATTCTTAAGTATAGGCAAATCCAATAAGTAACGTCTTCTCCAATGCAGGTGTTAGCAAAAAGTCCAAACAGAGCCCTGAAATAATAACATTAATTAACAAATGTAAAACTTACCTTTCAATATCTCAACTCATAAATCCACATTTAAAAGTCATAAAGTAGTCCCAGTATACTAGTATGAACAAAAGACCAAAATTTAACATGACAAAGAGGGACAATTTCTCCTTTAAAGAGAATAAGCTTACAAAGATCCCTTACTTTAAGTGAAAGGACAGTTAGATACAAAGCCAATTTAAATGTAGTCATATTGGGATACATAAAGTGACTGTAGGGAAAACACTTAAATCACATGTTAAATAACAAATCCAATACACATTTTTCCAGACCAGATGTCAGCAAGTCCAAAAATAATCACCCAAAATAACAACATAACCCATTTTAACCCTGATCTAATAAACCAACTTTGTGTTCCTTCTTTTTGTGTAAAACAATCTTGCTCTTTAATCCATTCAGATGATTATTGATCTTTGTCTTGAGTTTCTTCAAAACTTTAAAAAGCCTCTTTTGTAAGTCCAGCAAGAAGAAATTATTTCAATTACTCTCTGGGATTGGTATTTTTATTTCCTTCTTAATTTTTAAAGCCTCATCCTTTTTTTTTTTTTAATGTCTAATGACAAATTCTTGTTCATGTTCTCAGATGAGTTTTGTTGCAAATCTTTTTCTGTAACAGCTTCTTTTGGGAACAGACTGTTCCTAGGAACACTCAACACAGCTGACATTAGTGATTAAAGGTCCCAATGCAATTCCTCAAAAATGTCTCTGAACACCATTGTATGTTCTTATCTTGTTATGTCTCTTGTTATATCTTGAATATCAAAAAATAATTTTTCTTTCCCACAAAAATACACTTGTTCTTTAAAATTAATGTCAAAGGCTTAATATTCAAAATCCAATATTCCAATGTTTTCTGAGCACTTAACCTGTTTAAAACTTTCCATAGCCAAAACCTTGTCTTGCTTTTTGTTGTTTATTTTGAATTCTTAAAGCCTTTAAAGAAACAGTTTCATTTTCTTATATTAAGAAAATTGAAGGGACCCACCTGGGGTTTCCAGCCTTGTCATTTTGAAGGTGTCTAACTTCTTTAAAGCAATTAATAGGCAATTTCTGAAAAGTTCTTAGCAAAGGAAGTGTGACCTTAGTGTCCTTTGGAAGGCTCCCACTGCAGCTAGTGCAAGTATGGCAAATTTCCCCAGCTCCCAGTTCCCCCACTCTACAGAGACTGCTGCCATGCAGTCTCCTTGTGAGAAGCAACTGTATGGAGTGCAGCTTGGGCCATCTTGTGTCCTTTCTTTGTCCAGAGAGAGTCAAAGGACACAAATTACTCATCAGCTCCTTGTTCTTAGCAGCAATTGTCACCACTTTACACAGAACTATCTTCAGTCCACCATTCTTCCCCAGAAGTCTACCACAATTCATGACTTAAGGAATCGGTTGTTGAAGGTGAAAGACAAGAGTGCAAATTCTAATGTGAGGATCAATGTTTTAAAAACCTTAAGATTGTACCAATTGCTGGAGCCAACCCAATGCAAATAGTTGAAAAAAAAATAGCGCAAGTAGTAATAGATTCTATCTTCCTGTAATTGTAACCATGAAATAAAGAGATGTTCATCTTTTGGGAGACAGACTATAACAAATCTCAACAAAATATTAAAGTGGAGAGTGTCACTCTGCCATATTGGTGCATATTGTAAAGGTCATAGTGTCATGATCTTCGTAGCTGTAATGTGTAGCTGAGAAAAATGGAAAGAGTGAATGAAGAAAAAGTCATACTTTTGAGCTATGGGACATGATACAATTGGTTAGAATATCCTAACAGCAAAAAATTGTTTAATTTTACTGAAAGTAAAACCACGCTGTTCAGTAAAATAACTAATAAAGAAGCTAATGCTTAAATATTTTGGACAAATAATAGAGAAGTAAGAGTCTTTGGAGAAGACCTATCCAGAAAATGTTTAAAACTGAATTTTTTGGAGGGCCTTTTCTTAAGTTTCACCTGATATTTTGTTTTCTTGTTGCTTTTCGTGTTTTTATGTGGGGTTTGACACGCTTATTGTTATTATATTTCAAACTGGTTTCAATCTAACTGCTCATATTTTGATTTCAGTTTTATATATACTGTAAGCTGCCAAATGTCATTCTGATTGTGGTGAGATAGAAGTATAATAAATAAACAAACATCAAAGTTAGTAGAACAAAGACACTGTTATAAATCAAGATAGCTAGATATCATCGATATCACAAGAATCAGCTTTACAGAACGCAAAGATGCAGTTACAAGACAGTCCTGATGAACTGTTGCCCATTAAGTCATGAAGAATCAGAAGTGACTGAACAACTGAACAACAAACCTAAATGTCACAACTTTATTTAATGCATTATAACTCAATTTGCAAGAAGCCAAGATATCAGGGATTGCAAAAGAATTAGGAGTTACTTGCAGTCCCTCCTCATCTATATGTCATGGGTGATCTATACTCTGCCGTGGGCATAAGCACTTTACTTCTGCTTATGTTCAACTGGCCGAGACTTTCTTCCCCAGTATGAGAGAGAGAGAGAGAGAGAGAGAGAGAGAGAAACTGCTGAAAAGCAAATCAAATAATGTGTAGGAATATGATGTGCATAAATGTGTATGTATTTAGGGTGGAAAACGTAAGAGCAGGAGAATGAAGAAGAAAATTGACATTACATTTGGCTATTTCTGCCTCTTTTCTACACTAGTGCATAATCTGGGCAGCATAATCAGAAGACAGGTACTTAACTCATTTCTGTTCTCCAATGTCTGGCACACCAACCATTTGTTTTCTGAGCTTTGATGCATAGCTCTTGCATGCAGCTATGCAAATGACCATTTTGGGAGCTTCTTGCCTCAGTGAGCTAGGACCATTTTTTATTTATATTTCTATATGCTAATTCCTTAGCTTAATTGATCCCAGTTCTTTTAGCTGACAACAAAGATTAATCTGTTGATAGTTTTCTATTTGTCATTGCTTTTAATGCAAACACTCAATATAGCCTATTGGTTATCTGCTCATGTGTATGAGAGAGAGAGAGAATGTGAAAAAAAGAGGAATGACTCTTCCAAAATGACTTATATTTGCATAATCTAAAAACAAAATGCACAAGCTTCATTAGAATTATGGCAGCCTTCTCTAAATGGGTACTCTATTGAACTGCCTGCCTCCATGCCTGGAAGTTAGATTAACAAAGATTGTCCTGAGGTGTTCCTTTTCTTCAAATATAAATGGACAAAGAATGAATTGATTAAAGACTTGATTGTCTAATACTCAGCCAAATTGGGAAATAGACCTAAAAGAAAGCATTGTGAATCAATCTGAAATATTGTTGTAACACTGCCCAGTTGGTAAGGTGGAAGAAAAAAGAATAAAATAGCAATTTAATCCTGGTATCACAATCTATTTTATTCTTCCTAATATGTATGCAGGTGGATGAAGGTAGGAAGGTTGATAGCCATATCTGTGTAAGCATTTCTTAGTATGCATTGCTAATGCTTTCTTGGAGACAAAGATTGAAAGATGTTTAAGAAATGTCTGAGCTAATTAAATGAAAACTATATTTGTGTGCAGAAGCCTCAGACGCTGGTTGCTATGTATCTGGTAGTGAAAGGAGAAGGGTGTTTGTTCATGTTTGTTTTTTCTTTCTTTCCAGTTTACATTGAATATATGCCAACAAAATCTCATTACTCAGAAGTCTTTGAAACATGCGTGAAACATTAATTCAGCAGCTATACTCCAAAGGGAAACTGGAACAGGAGAGTGTGATGTCTATTGATGAATGTATGGACAGATAAAGACATAAGAGCAGGGAGCTGTTTACAGATCTTTCTATGCACCATTGTTTTCTGAAAGATTTCTTCCTCTCTAGCTAGGTTACTGCAATTAATGTGGTGGCCCCATGTTCCTGTTGCAAAAGTTTTCCATAAATTAGCTCCAGGCTAAATTCTCCAGAGTATCTTTCACATTTGAATTTTGATGGCAAAGCAAGCACGCTACGCCCAATGGCATAAAAATGGTCCAGGACTGGTTAAGATTTTCTTGCAAAAGAAATGAGAAAAACACTAAAATTGAGGAGTGTTTTAAGATTATCATTATTTCATTAGCCTTTGTTTGGGCAATCTGAGCAGTGTGGCTTTCAGCAGCCTTCACCTTTGTAATACCTTGAGGAATAATTAAGGATCTGCTGAAGATAGAAGAGTTATGTGAATTGTAGAAGGACTTTGCAAGAGGAATAAATAAAAAATGGAATCAGTTCAAGAATGAAGAGTACCTGCTGACAGCATTCAAACCTCCTCGAATGCCTATGTTTTCTAAACTTTAAATCAATGCTTAAAATATTGAGACTCCTTTTAAGTGAATCTTAATCTTTCTCTCTGGAGAAAAACCAGTCCAGTTCAAAGGATGAAATATCTCTGGCTGATTTCCTGTCAATACAAGGTACTTTGGAACATAATTTCCAAAATGCAGGGGCAAATGTAATGGTACTGAGGAAATCAGCTCCCCAAGATAAGGCATTGTAGGAGAAATGTGTTAGAAACATCAACAGCACCTCAGAATTACTCTGGTAGCACTTTTCCCAACTAACAAATGTTATTAAAAGGCATAAGTTTTCATGAGCAGCAACTCACTTTATCAGATGCACAGAGCGGCTAGACTCATCTAGGATTTAAATTCAGCTGAGGTGGGGGAGGGAAGGGAGGGGAGGACCGGTTGGTTATGCAGCTGCAGGTTTCTTGTGAGACAGATTACAAGTACCTTATCAATTAACAATTGTAATCTTTTATAAAACCCATTAAGTTTGTTGAGATATTCTGAAATTGCCTGAAACCGTTTGTTGCATGTGAGTTCATCAATCTCTCACTTAATGTATTAATTCAATTTATATTTTATTTATTCAATTTATATGGCCCCAGATCTCAAATTCATGACTCTGGGCAGCTAGATAACAATACTTAAAAATAAGATTAAAAACCACATAACAAACAAGTACTATATAGCAATTGAGAAACGCCAACCACCAACAACAATGAACACAACCATGATATGGGCTCAGCCATACATCAGGGGCCCCGGGCTTGATGACAAAACCAGGTTTTCAAGGCATTATGAAAGGCCAACAGGGGAATGATGTTCCAGAGGGCAGACACTATGACAGAAAAGGTGCTTCTTCTAGGTCCTGCCAGACAACTCTTGCTAGCAGATGGGACCTGAAGCATGCCTCTCCAGCTAGCTCTAACAGGATGGGTAGATACAACTGGGTAAAGACATCTTGAAAGAAACCTGGTCCCAAGCCATGAAAGGCTTTAAAGGTAACTATCAGCACTATAATTGAACCAATGGTGTTCAATTCCTGTTATTCCAAAACAGTCACATCCTGATTATGTCCATTAATTATTTTCTGCAAATTTTATCCCATTTGTTTTCCATAGAATCTGGGGGGTGGGTGGAACTATGCTGGCAAAAGATGACATATATCACATTTAAGGAAGAATATGTGAAGGCACCTCTAATCTTGTGTACGTACTTGTTGGGGGATGTAATAGTGCTGTCGATGTAGATATGGGGGCAAAGTAGATATTTGGATTTGTGGCAGGATCTGGTTCCCATATAAGTATTACTGTGCTGATGTTTCTTATCGCTTGTGAAAATGTGCTTCAGATTTGGTGGCTGTCAGTATGCAAGTATGGGCCTGCGACCCAGTGCCAGACAAAATGAAGTATCATTATCCAGTATGAGTTGTAGCTTATTAATAATCTGTTTGAGTGGTTTGAGCTGTCATAATTACATTTCTGTAACTCCTGTTATTATAGGTGAACTACTTATTTACTTCCATTATGAAAATTGTTAGTTTAAACCTAATCTCTGTATACTGTATGTATTTCTACTGGTGAGGATCTGCATGACTTCCACTCAAAACAAACCACCAAAACTATCATTTATAGGCAGGCTTTATGGTACAACCACATTTGTTCTGTGGTTCACAGAGATGCTCAATTGATAGAATTAAACCAGGCATTCAGGACACTGTACTACCCATCCAGTAAGATCAATAGATCAATCAAAAGAGGCAGATCAATTCCCAGGATGGACCTATTAAAAAACAGACCACAGAAACAAAACAACAGAATACTACTGGTTGTTACCTGCAGCTCACAGCTCAGACTGCTCAAATGTCCATCTACTTCAACAGTACCTTCATATATCAACAGGTACACACAAGATTAGAAGTACTTTCACATGTTCTTCCTCTAATGTGATATATGTGATATGGAATAGGTCTTTGATATATTACAATTGTTAATTGATAAGGTACTGTATTTCACATGTAATTAGCATCTGCATAACCAATCTGTCTTCTCCTCCCTTCTGCTGCATCTCAGCCCAGTTTAAATCCTACATCCATCTAGCCATTCTATATTATGCATGAGATGTGAGCTGCAGATCACAAAAGCGTATGCTTTTTAATAAAATGTATTAATCTGAAAATGTACTACCAGACTCCTTCTGGTTCTAAGATGAGGTAGCAATCTAATCTTTCACTTTCTTAATTTAAGATTTAAAAAGTTTCTCCTTCCCCTTCTCTGTCATGTTTTTGAGATTACATATTCAAATGGTCACTGATTATTCTGTTTACTAAAATTCTATACATAAAACCACATAGTCTGTTTCTAAAGAATTCTAGTAGCACCAAGTGAATTTTATGTAAACTCCATAACTCCATGTTGCTGAAGGAAAATGTTACTAATCAAAAAGAAAGATTAGCTCTACACCACCACATAGAGTGACCCCACTCCAGATCAAGTCAATCTTTTTGCCTTTGTTTTATAAAACGAGGGAAGCAACTCTGTGATATCCTTTTTACACAATACATAGTTTAGCTCTAAGAATGAACCGAAACTTGGAGCAAATCAGAATAAAAGAAAGCACATTCTATTTCCATGATGCTAATGTTGATTGGTTGTGCTCACCCATCACTAGGAACACTTTAATTTTAAATGTCACTATATCATTTCCATCACTTCCTCTCCCTTCCTTATCCCAAGTGGCTTTTCTTACAGCACTGCTATTGGGCAACAATTTGCAGTGGCCCAGAATGCCAAAATGCAAATTGGAAGTTTCTAAAAGATCTGTCCAAAATATCCTGCTTCAGAGTCTGAACATGCTCCTAACACAAGCATACTAAATGGGATTTATTTATTTATTGTATTTATATACTACCTTTTGGTTTTTTTAAGCCCAGAAGTCTCCTAAATGGTTATAAAAGCATACAATAAAGAATAAAACATTTTTTTTTAAAAAAGGAGATAATGGCTGTGGAAAGCCAAGTTTTTTACACACACACACATGTATGTATGTATGTATGTATGTATGTATGTATTTCTTCATTTTGCCACAGATGGCAAGCCACAGAGTGGAAAATGGAAACTCCCTGAGGTTTATGTGTACCTGAGAAGCTGATGAATTTAAAGTCATTATTTTAAGTAATCTGGCCCAGAGTTGTTAATGACTCTGTATACTAATACTAATACCTTGAATCTGGCTCAGTAGCAAGTATAACCAATGCAGGTATTTAAACACAGATTATAATATAACTACTAGCAATCAGTATCCTTATCAGTGCATTCAACAATAATTCCAGCCTCTAAACTGGTTTCAAGGACAACCCCACATAGAATATATAATAATAATCCAATCTTGAGTTTACTGAAATATGAATCACTCTGGCCAATCTTTTCCTACCTCAAAATGGGTACAACTGATGTATCAAGCTTAGCTGATAATAGATGCTCTACCACAGGCCCAAAAACAATGAGGGATTCAGAAACATTTCTAAAGTGTGTCTTGTTCTTTCAGAAGGAGAGAGAAACCAACCTTTTTCAGAACAAGCAGTTCCCCCAATTACCAAGACAAATTCCTTCCATATTCTGTTTGGGACCGAGACTAAATCCTCCAAGAATATTTATAATTGGATTTACTTCATCCTGTCAAACCTCACTATAGGGAAATACTTATTATAATCTTTCAGGTCCAGTGAGATCATACCACTGCCTCCTTAAGAGCAGTTGTGCTTATTGATCCCTAAGCACCTGGACCCTAACTCTGACCCAGTCAATCTCCCATGGTTGTTCTGAATTAGCCATGATGGGCTAAAGCTGAAACATAACCCATATAACTGGGGGGAAAAAGCAAACAACAAACAAAAACATGCATCGGCCAACTCATTTAGAAGTAAAAATGACAGTATTTAACTCATTATGAAGATGAACAATTTTATGTTGAAAGTGTTCTGCAAATTTATGCCAGCAGGCCTCCAAAGGCTGTAAAGCAATATGTCCTGGAGTAGATAGCATTAGACACTATGCAACTAAAAAACAAAACAAAACAAAAAAACATTTGCTAGACCATTGCCTTAGGATGCAATGCAGTAGCAAAGTAAGCTGTCTTTGCTGGCCTCACTACTATTCAGTAGCTATATACATTCTAATGCATGTTCATTTGGAATCAGCTCTTTACAATCAGTAATCTAGCTGTTGTCTGATCTGCTTCATTGCTTAGAGCTCTCTGATAAAGTTAGACAATATTCTGTACTCCACAGTGTTGGGGAGGGCACTCACTTGCTGTTCCACTGTAAGATTGAGGAACTGAGATGATCACCAGCTTTGGTTACTTGGAAAAACAAAACAGAACTTTCAGGAATCCGCTGAATACTATAACTCTCTCAGGGCAGACCACTTTAGTGGGACCCCCATAGAAGAAAATACATACCAAAATTACTCATCTGTAATGACACCTACCCATAACCTTCTTTCAGCTTTCCTTTTTTATTCACTGAAATGTCTACTGATAGAATTTCTGATCTCCTAATGACTTCTGCCTGTGAAGCTATAGGTCTGTGTGCCAAGTACCAACCTTTGAGAAGCTTGCATAGATTCAGCAAATAATCCTATGACAAATCAAAATGTTTATGACAGCATGAAATAGAGGAAGAACATTTCCAATCATTGGCTACATTAAATATTACTATATTGATTGCATTGTTTATATTAACATCCTGTTTAATAGAAGTATCTCAAACTGCATTCAGATTATCAAGCTGTACTCGGAAATAAAGAAATTAGCAATTCTTAAACAGGCCAAACAGTAAACTCTTGAATACCATTCTCTTTTTTAGTACCACTTCTTTTCAGTAACTAATTCCTGCTACAAACAATGAAATTAAATGAAACTAGGTTGCCTGAGGGAAACTATGTGTGGCTGATTTGGAGTCAAATTTGCACTTGAAACAATAATAAATACAGTCTAGTTTCATTCTCTTTATTTAGAAAGGGCAGGACAGTATGGGAAGAAAAGGTGTTCATGTTTCTCAAACTGACTGACAGTTTCCAAGTAGAATTTTGCCAACTTTTTCCTCTAGGAGACAGGAACGGGGTACTTAGGATCCCAAGAAACTTAGACAGACACTGATGCTTCTACCCTCCATTTTGGGTTTATGTTTTTGTTTAGTTTTGACATTAAATATTTTTTTTTCCGGCCTTTTTCAGCACTGAACAACAGACGGGAGGGCCAAGAAAATAAAACAGAACAGAATAAAGCATCCAGCAGCCAGAGAATCATAAAAACAGTTATTTTTTATGGCAAACCAATAAACAGGCAAAGGAATACCTGGCAGATCAATCTGCTTTCTGGCAGCTAGAGTAGCAGGAGCAGTGCTGGGGGTGACGGTGAGGCCTGGAGGTGTTGGAGACCCTCAGCAGTGTGTCTTCTGGGGCGGCAGTGCTGGTGAATTTATTGATTTTTAAAAAAATGCTGGTGGGCCACATGTGGCCTGTGAGCCATATGTTGTGCAGGCCTGCTGAACTGCCTATTTCAGCTCGTTTACCCATTTTCAATTTAAATTATACAACTGTGACATGAAAATGGTTTTTCATTTACATCTAAACCTCAAAGCCATTTTAACTCTTTTCTCCTATCTTAATCTCCATGTTTCTTATAATAAATGGTTACTTCCATGTGTCCACTATGCCATTAGGGAAGTTTCCTGATTCTGTAATAACTTATTACATTTCAGTCTCCCCATCAGAAGCAGATTCAGGCCTTGCAACTGGATTCCAATACATCTGCTCACTTCTACATGTTTATCACCTTATACACTTATGCCCCACCCCACCCCACCCCACCCCATGTATCTACCCATTGTCACAATAATAGCAGTCTTCCAGCATTGTCTGTTCTGCCTCTCAGTGAATTATTTGCTTTTAATATGGTGTCATTGTAGATTGAAATATTAATCTGAAATGTCTTGAAGTTTAGAAATACCCGTGTTATTTATTAGTCCATGTTAACAGTGCCTGTACTTACTATGAGTCATCTGTTAAAAAAAAAAATAGATATCACCACATTGTATGCTAATGCATACGAATTTTTTCCAATACAATTTCAGAATAATTCTTTATTAGGTGGTTTTGGCAAGGGATTTCATAAAATAAATGGCTACCTGTTTTATAAATGGTCACCTGGAGCTCATTTGCAAGTATGATCAAGAATGGAAAATCTGGAGTTCTGTAACCCTCTTAGCAGAAATAAGATACTAAGGTTTTAAGATAACAGGAGGAAACAGAAACCCTCCCAGGGAAGGCAGTCTTTTCCATTATAGGGCCTAAGGCTGGAGTTCCAACTCTCATCAGCCTTAGTAAGGCCAATTATCAGTAAAGTTAAACACTGTACACAAAAACATTTAGAGAAACACGGGTAGGAGAATCCATTCTAAAACCTTTAGTACTGTATATATGTGATGTGAAACCTTAACATATCCCTATAATTTTCATGTGTCTATCATTTTGGAAACATCGGTCATCAAAAGGACTTAGTGAGAAGCACTTTGATTTCTAAAAGAAATTCCTGGTTCTCTGTTGTCAAAGAATAGAACTGGGCACAGACTGAGTTTCAATATTCTCCACTAAATTTATGGGCAGAGAAATTGGGTGAAATAATTCCTCCACGTTTTTGGCGTAGATGGTCCAAAAGAGAGGAAAAGAAGTATAGAGGCCCAGCAAGACAAGGCTCAGTCTAAAAAAGGTGCAAGAGCTCTACACGCTGCCCTTAAGAGAAACCTCAGAGAGAGGGGATAGAGCATAGGATTTAGGTAATAGTAACAGGTAACAGTAGTAGAGTATAGTATATTGAATAGTTATAGTATAGGCTATAGTATAAACTTTGTCATAGTAACTGAGTAGTAATAGTATTAGTATTGTAATTGAATAGTAATAGTATTGTAATAGCATCTTACAGGTTTTTTAAGGCCATAAACCAGAGGAGGTTTTTTAGGGTTTTTAATATGTTTTAATTATTTATAGTTTTTAGCCATCTCGGTGAGAGCTGTGTTTTTATTGTGAGCCGCCCAGAGTCACCCGTTGGGGGAGATGGGCGGCATACAAGTTGAATAAATAAATAAATAAATAAATAAATAGTAAGTGTAGTAATTGTCATACTAATAGTAATTATCATAGTAATAGTATAGTGATAGCAATGGAATAGAATATAGGAAGCATTCACTTATCACTTTCATATGTTTGTTTTTTAAAAATAAAACATCTCCCAATCCTTATTGGGGGATATAAAGGAACCACCTATCTGGGGTCCAGTGCTTTTGTGTCTTTCTTGGGTTTGGGTCAGTCCAGTTGGGCATGGTTTAAAAAAGGACCCATGACAGACTATGTGAAGAAACACAAGATGTTTGTTTAGATCCTTAGTTATTTAAATAAGAATTGGATCACTACTCTCACTCCCGATACTTTTCCACATCTCTTCTTCTTTGAAAGAATTTCAAAGCAAATTCTTTTTCATAAAACTGAATAAGAACAGATTTTTTTAAAAATGGGAGAATTTTGGTGTGGCACTAAAATTTACAGTACAGTTGGATCATTCTATTAGTTGATCTGCTCAGGAACCAAAGGCAATGAAATCCTAGTCCGCATGTCAAGCAAGACAGTGACATCCCCCTTCTTCATTTCAGAACAGTCTGTTGTTGAACAGTTTAGACAATGAAACAGAGAAGTAGTAGTATGTGCTTTCTGATGTTTACATTGTAGCAATGACAGGAACAAGTAATCATTCATGCAGGGGTGCTTCCATCTCATCATGTAGAAAGTAGCTTGGCCATGACAGATTCTTTTTGTAATAAGACAATGCAGTTCCCAGGAGCCAGAATTTCTGAATCATATAGGCATCATACAAATATTTTGCAAGATAATTGGTGACAGTCAACAGGAAGAGCAACCGTCAAAACAGATTGAAAGTCAATACAATTAACATGAGCAAAATTTAGTCATGGAATGAGACATTCCAGTAAGTATGTCCTTGCACAACCATGTCTGAATCCTTCTCCCCCCACATCGCCCCAGAACTGTGTTGATATTTCATTGTATCACTGAGCACCAATTGTCCAGGCCCTTCATGATACTGTAAAATGTTAGCCTATAGGTACAAGCTAATATTGACAGCTGAATGATCACATGCCATCTATTGCTATAAATCTTCTGTTAAACTGGTATTGGGCACTCAGTATAAACCTTTGTTAACAACAGAAAATAAACACTAGCTCTCACTGTCAAACTGAAATGGGGTTGCTTGGTTGAAACAATTGCATAATTGCTTTGCAAGATGTCTATACTCAGCAGACCCCAGAACATTATCAATCCTTAAACACATTTAGTGTCCTGAGAATCAGCTTTTATCCACATAGACAATTAAGGCTAAAGCTGCTGAGGTTCTAGAGTCAGGTGAATTCCTCTAGTATTCCCATTTGTACTTTCTCTCTCCATCTCTCTCTTGCCCATTTACCCTGAACCACGCTGTGATAAATCACAGCAGCAGCTTGGAAATTACTTATTTTATTTTCCTGCAATGTCCCAGAACCCTGACATGTGCTTTATCCAGAGAACTGCAGAAAAATGCGCATAAGAAATGCACATAAGAAATTCCAGATTCTGCCACTGCCCTATGTAATCTGAAGACTGAGGGAAAAAGCAAGTGGATGATAAGCAAGCAAATCAGAAGGACCCTAGCAATGAGGTCAATCCAAGATATTTTGTCAGATGTTTTCTTTAACCTGTAGCTGGACCTGTCTAAGTTACAGCAGTACGTTTAAAGCTCTATCATTACTGATGGGATGAAATTTTATTATTTTGGCTTTGGGTGCTACCTTTTAGGTTACATTTACAAAATTCCAAGAAATATGTAAAATCTCTGTAGATAGGGATTTTTCCCTAGTGAGAAAAAAGAGCAAATGAAAGAAAAAGGTAGATCTGAGTGTTTGTGAAATGCCATTGTTCATCATAAATGGAGCAATGATTTGGAAAGACCTATATGAGTGCGTGCATCTCCCCAACCTTAGCTTCTACAATGGGAACATGCATAATAAGGCCGTTTACCAATACATATTTCCCTCTTTAGTACATAATGGTAACCTGAATAAAAGGTTTGAATTACAAAGCAGGCTAACACAGCACATTCTCTGAGCAATGACTGTTATTTGTGTCAAGAAAATAAAGAGAGGTTGCGGGAAAAAGCAAGGGACTGAACAAAAGTGATTGTGAGAGAGCAACTGAGAAGGAGTCAGGACTTATCTAATTCAAATGAAATAAAAGGTACAGCACTGGAAATTACTTTTTTAAAAAATGTGCTACTGTGTACTATATTTCAGCTAGCAGACAATATTAACAGGATTAGGAAATATTTTTCTAACTTTTATGCAACTTTTAAAGGGGTACATTCTGTTCTTTATGAAGGCAAATCCATAACATTGTGCAACAGATGAAGTAAGTTTTATTGGGGGTAAAACTACTCCCAATCCTGCCCCAATTTCAGAATTCCCAGTTGTAATACTAGCAATGCTGCTCAGCATCTGGAAGGGTTTTTATCCTAACACTATTGTCAGCAAGTCCTGATTAGTGTCGTAAGCTATTTTTGTCTTACCAAAAAAAGATGGAGCAATTGCCATTTGTTCTGTATGTGTGTATGTGTATAAGGAAAATTCTTTGAAAAGCTGCTGTACCAGCAGAATGGATTGATGAAGATAAAGATAAAAGAATGTAGCATGAAAGCATGAGAAACAGAAATAATGGATTCCCAAGAAGCACAAACAGGATGTTTTCAGCTGAAATACTATCCATATTTTTCTGAGACAGTCCCATTGACTGAATGTGCATACTTTGAAATAGACATAAGATTGTGGGGCTAATGAATTAAGAATTTAAATCTAAGAGATCCTGGATATTGATATATAAAATATAGATATTTAAAAGCATTTGCTTGAGGAGGGGGATTAGATGAGGACTGAAATCATAGTTTAGCAGTATGTTTGCTTACTGTACACACATATAGTTGTGTTTCGTATTATTATTGCAAGGAAAGGCAGAAGCGTTAGAGACTGAAAACCTGCCAGAATAAAACAAATGACTGAGATGGGTGCAGGGAGGAATGGAATATATATATTACTAAAACTCTCATGTCTGAAGGTTCAGCTAGGCAAAACGGTGCATCATAGGGCAACAATTTTTGAACCAAAGTACCTCAAATGGGCTAACTTACAGAAAGTGTCCAAGATCTGGGACCCATTACTCCCATGGGATTGAACTTTGGGAAATTATGGCTGCTTCAGTTTTGCTGCACTGCCACATTGCCACAGTCAGCCCAGGTCACATGATTGTCATGGGCTTATTCCCAATCTCTTTCTCACCCCCCTCTGTCCCCTGTGCTCAATCGGCTGGGGGCAAGGCCTGATGGGCAAGCGGTGATTGGCTGCTTTGGAACTGAGGGTGAAATTTTAAATCTCAATGGTGGTGGGCATTGAGGGAAGGATGAGGCAGCAACATGGACGCCTTCTGGTGAGGTAGGGCTGGCTGGGGGGCAGGCAGGCAGGCAGGCAGGCAGGCAGGCAGGCAGGAAGGAAGGAAGGAAGATTTCTGACACTCCCTGCCAGCTTCCCAGAAGTAAAGTCAGTGGGGAAGCTGGCAGCAAGTCATAAGTCTCTCACATGCCTACTGCTTTTTTGCCCTTGGTCATTCTATTTCTCTGTTCTCTGTTTAGGTAAGGAAATATCTCTGAAATGATGACCCAGTGGGTCATGGGTTGTCTAGTCTATTAATGAATAAATTAAACTTCCTTCCAGGGGAATTTGTAAAGGCCTACCTGAGTGTAAATTCCCATCCAGACCTATAACCCACGGTATAAGTAGATTGGCCATTTTAGAACCTTGGTGTCCAGTCCTACTGGAAGAAAGGAAACAAAAAATTAATTAGTTTACATTTTACTATAGTGTTTATTTATTAGATTTTTATGCCATCTTTATTTTTGATCAACTCAAGGCAGTGTATACACCTAATGCAACATCAGCTCTGTGAGGTGGGTTAGGCTGAGAGAGAATGACTGGTCCAAAGTCACCCAGCTGGTTCTCATCCCTACAAGAGGCTAGAAGTCATTGTTTTCTGTTATTGGTACCTTAGCCACTACACCAAATTGGCTGTTAATATTGCCATGTCAATTCTGTATGTAAACCAAAAATGGTTATTCCTCAATATTCACATTTCAGAATTTTGTTATATTGATTGATTGATTGCATCAATCAATCAATCACATGGAGAAAAATATTTCCAGAAGTATTGCAGCCAAAATAATGGCTGAGGCTAACAAAAATTTGAAATCAAAATTCAGATTCCTCCAAGCCTACCAGGATTTTTGATGTTTCTTTTGGTGTGTGTGTGTGTGTGTGTGTCCTTAACTTGAAGGCAGAAGAGCATTGATGATTATAAGAAGACTGAAAACTAAACCCAGTGAAAAGAAATAAGGAGCTGGATATGTTTGGCTTCAAGAAAAAAACAGTTGAGAGATGGTATGATATTACTCTTCAAATACCTGAAGGGATGACACATTGAAGAAGGTCACAACCTGTTCTCTATTACTTCCAAGTCTGGGATGCAGAAGAATGGATTTAAGTTACAGGAAGGCAGCTTCTGATTGAATGTTGGGGTGGGGGGGGGGAAACACCTAAGTCACGGATTTTCTAGGGTAGACCCAGAATCAGTCTGCCAGCCTTCCTTCCTCCCTCTGTCCCTCCCTTCCCCTTGTTTGCAAGAAACTGAATTGGGTACAAATTTCAATGGAACTTTGGAAATACAATTAATTTTGAATCCAATTCCTAAATATTGTTGGAAGGAAAAATACTATATAAAAGAGTACAGTATGGTTATTTCTTATCTTTTTTTCAGTTCAGATAATTTATGTTGGTGCCTGACCAGCATAAAGTAAACAATAGAAAATGAATACTATAATTTTGTATCTATAACGGTAGATGCTAACAGCCTTAAATAAGTTTACAGTAAAATACCTATACACTTAATCTATAAACTAAAAACTGCAATTAAGTATATAAGTCTCAAATCTATATTTTTTATAAGTCTTAAACTATAAAATAACAATAAGGCTAAAATCTATAGGATTAAGAACTATAAATGAATAACATCCCCATTCTAAGATCTAAGATTTAAATTTTTTTCTGAAGCAACTTGTCTTAAGTGATTTAAAATAACTTGGCCTAGGTCTAACCCTAACACTGGGATAGTATCTAATAAAATTAAAATAACTGCTATCTACTACTTAAAACAGTTTACAATAATAAAATTAGATACTAACATTGAAATTACAAATATAACACTTACTTATTAACACTTTTAACACTTAACTATTAACACTTACTAGATATCAATTCCCATTGTACTTTATACACTGCTGCACAGAATTTGGCTATATTATAAGTAATAGAAAAGTCATTATCCAAAAGTAATAAAAATGTATAACACTGATTTGTACAGCCTGGTATCCTTACAAGTAATGGATGAATGAGAAAGTATGAATATACTGTATCTGCATATGTATAATGGAGTTGGAAGACCTGAAGGACCAGGTTGGAGATAGATCCTCCTGGAGAAAATCTATATGGTTGCTAATTGTTGACACTGACAATAGCACAGTTAACAATTAATCAGCCAATCAATGTATAATGGAGAAGAACATATTCCATAGTTTCTACTTGGCCATCAACATGCAGATACAAGCAGTCCATAAAAAGGATCCTTTATATTTTCCTTCTAGCACAGCTGAGGGGAAGGCACTGAAATGTGCCAAGGCACCTTCTATATTTGGGCATTTCTAACCATGTTAGATGGGAAGCAGATATTATCCTAGGTTTGAAATTTTTGCTAATGGGATGATTTGAGATTCTGGGCAGGTCAGATTGCTATGCTATATAACTTATACATTTTCTTATGAGGCTCTAGCTTGGTCATATTCCTTTGGGAGTAAATGGGTGGGGGATAACCCTATATAGACAATTTATTTAATACAGTTATTTTCCATGAAGATTGTAAGTGTTAGCATTTTAATGCAAAATATGAAATAACTTTGTTTAAAAATTCAGCTTGGTGGATTGCATTCTTTAGGTAGGGCTGGACTTAATCTTAACACATTTGTTATTAATATTTCACTTTCTTTCCTCTTAACTTTTGTTTGATTTCATCTGACAATTATGTTACTTATATGCTCCTTGCATATTCTTATAATGATTATGAACATTTGCTATTCGACATGTTTTTTCTATTTTTCCCATTATTCTTATTTTCCCATTTTTCAGGTACTTATTTAACAAATTCTCCATGATATGTCCTTTCATGCTTCCCCATCTCCTCTTTCACTTTCTTGTCTACACTTCTCCCTCTTCTCTTGCTGCTTGGTACTTTTTCACATGTTGTTTCTGATTTCTCTCTCACTCTCCCTTCCACCTCTCGCTGCTCCTCTGGCCAACTTGTGATACTAATGTATGGTAATGGTATAGTTAGAAATGCATTTGTTCTCCCCCTTCCTTTTCCTCCCTGTTTATTTTTTTTTTCCCCTGCAGTATTATTAAAACTGCTCCATCAACTGGCTGTAATGGGAGCGCCTGTATTTTCTCTTTTGCCTCTATTCATGACATGACATAATGCCTGCCCTCGCTAAGACGCTATAACACCAAGATAATTGAAACATAACTCACTGTAAATTACAGACTGCTGTTCAAGGCAAGGGCCCAGCCATGCTTCCTAGGGTACATTCCTTTAAAGGGGGATGCATAGACAAAACAAAGCCATTTGAAGTCCAATCTAAACATGGGAGTGGAACAGGATAAATGAGCATTAAAATCCATATAGAGAGGTAGTTGAGGACAGCCAGAAATAGCCTTTGCTAGACAGAGATAAAGGCTCAGTGGAAATGTGATCATGCTTAACTGCACACTTAACTGCTTAAGAATCATCAGCTACAAATGCCAACCATGATCAGTAGAAGTGTGATCATGGTTGGCATTAGTAGCTGATGATTCTTAAGCAGTTAGCAATCAATGAGATATTTGGCCCAACTGCAGTACTTGGATGGAAGTACTGTCATCCCATACAGACCAGGCATAACTCCTCATTTATTTATTCTCTTTATTTCCTTGTCAGAGAGGGATTTTTAATTCTGAGACTGGAAATGTGAGAAAGTATGATGCTCTTAAGCTTAGCAAGAAAATATATACCTAAAGTATCCAATACTTATAACCTGACCTTTAATTAACCTGGAAGTAAATACTACTGTATTTAGTAGGGATTAGAAAACTTACATTGATGAGGTAGTTCAAAGTTGTTTTGTTTTGTGTAAATGGTTATGAAAATGATGACCTAGTGTGAGTGATTGAGAAACACATTAAAATGGAGCTAGAATATTCTTGGGAGAGGAAGATATGGGATACTCCCACATACCAGAAGTACTGTATGGGTAATAATTATTATGATTACAAGAAGGTTTTCCTTTTTACAGGGAGGAAGTCCTGAGACAATCTGGAAAAAAAAAGTTTGCAAAACACTTCATCTAATCTGGAAGTCAGACATTTCCCTGTAATGTTTGTGAACTGCTCCCACTATCCATTGTGGGGGGAAAGTTTTATGAAGGTTGGGAGAGAGGTTCTCCAACAGTAATTTGAGCCTGGGGACTTCTTCAAGAATTTATGTCTTTTTCAAACTTTTCATAGAAGTCTACAATGAAGAAAATATTTTGAGCATTGTCCCTCACTCCCCCTCCCACCCACATTTGCAAAGATGAAGTATGTTAAAAACATCCTGTGAAAAATGCATATATTCAGAAATAAGGCCCAGTGAATTCAGCAAGGTAAATGGCCTTGAAACAAGCAGCCCCTCTTTTTTCCTCTCTTTATATGGATGCAAATATGTATATGTATATATAAAGTAGCAGACAACCATAAATCTAAGACTTGATAGAAACATTGCATGATTCCCCGAGCATATTTGAGGGAAATCCAAGACTTTCATAACCTAATCAGCACTAGGGTTGAGCTTTATAAACCATGCCTCTAAGAATTAAAGAGAGCCAGTTTGGTCCAATGGTTAAGGCACCAGGCTAGAAACTCACAGGAGAATGTGAGTTCTGGTCCCGCCTTGGGCATGAAAGCGAGCTGGGTGACTTTGGGCCAGTCATTCTCTCACAGCCCAACTCAGCAAACAGGGTTGTTGTTGGGGGGAAAATAGGAGGAGAAAGGTATGTTTGCTGCCTTGAGTTACTTATAAAAATGAGAAAGGCAGGATTAAAAAATAATAATAATAATTTGCTTTTTGACAGCCCATGGGCATAGGCCATCTGTTGGATAGATCAACTCAGGATTGGAGACTGCAGGTGACACACTTTTCTAAAAACTATTCTTGCAGGGCAATGAATTAATTTGGAGATGGGGTTAGGGAGAAGAAGTTAG
Organism: Liasis olivaceus; assembly: GCA_030867105.1. Lineage (NCBI taxonomy): Eukaryota > Metazoa > Chordata > Lepidosauria > Squamata > Pythonidae > Liasis > Liasis olivaceus. Next base: position 86,710,885 of record CM061352.1, on the reverse strand, counting down.
CTTTATGATGAATGGGACATATCCAGAACTTTTCAGTACATGCAATGTAGATCAGAAGCTACATCCTGTTGTAAACAAATAAAGTATTTTGGTAAGAGAAGCTTGTAGTGGACAAAATACTACATCAGTCTAAGAATATGCTACACAATAGAAATATGTTTTCATGAGTGATAGCCTTATAAAACATAGGCTATTTCTTCTATACTTATTACTGTATTGATCTTCACAATTTGCAGCACCTCCATTTACTCCTTACCTCTGGTATTCCCATGTTGGGTATGTATCACCACACATATCTAATGTCATGTCATGTAGGAAGGATAGTCCTGAAAAACAACTATTATTTCACTTTCAATTATATCAGGCTGGGCAATGGAATTATCCCAATCAGATAGGTGTTGTCTCTTGGAGCTGTATAGATTTTGCCTGAAGCTTTTGACCTGACTCATGATTTTTAGTTTTCTATAATACCTGCATTTTTATGCTTATAAATTATTTTGATGTATTGTACCATTCAAACATCTACTTTCTGTTTATGATGCTTCGTTCTATGAATTATACAGCTATGTCAGAATAGCTCAATGAAGAGCAGTTTGAAAACTCAGAAATTAGGGATACAGGCCCAAACAGTAAGCCCAGATTCAGCAGGGAGAAGCAAGACTACACTCAGAAGCATTCCTGGAACATAAACCAATTGTTAAAAAGAAGGAAATGCCAGTAAAATAGAGCCACAGCACAGTTCAAGCTTGCTTTGTTAGTCAAGCGAAGCTTTTTTGGGAACAGAATCTGTTTTATCCTCCTTCCTTCATAGATGGACCCAACATAATCTTCCAAGTGTTGTGGAGATATAATTTGTGGTAATTCATAATTAAGTAGAATTATATTTTTATAATGGTGATGATAATTGTGCCAACAAGTCAGCATTAACTTTTAGAGACTGTGCAGTTATATTTTTTGCAGGATGAACTGTGCCTAACCTGGTCCTTCAGGTCTTCCAGTGTTGTACCACTGTAATTGAGTCCATCTACCTTGCTGCTAGTTGCCCTCTTCTTCTCTTTCCTTCAACTTTCCTCAGCATTATAGCATTCTCTAGAGAGCTAGGTCATTTATGATTTATTCTGTGATCCATTTGCTTGTTTTCTTGGCTATCTAACGTATTGTCAGGAGACTTCTCCAGCACCTAAATTCAGAAGTTTTAGTACTCTATCCTGCTTCTTGAAAGTCCAACTTTTGCTTCCATGTAGGGTCATAGGGAAAACCATTGCCTGCTTGATTTGGATCTTTGTAGGTATAGACACTTCTTGGCATCTGAATATCTTGCAGGTTATGGAATATTGCATTTTTATCACTAAAAACCAGTTAGTATATCTATTCTGACTGGAATTTCTTTGGACAGCAAAATATGGACATTGCATTTTGCAAGTTCTCATGCTGATGTGTATTTTTCCTGAGAGCAGAAATTTTGAGAGCTTTGCTGTGCTCTGCACAACAGTTCAATCAATCAATCAATCAATCAATCAATTTATGTGGCAACTCATCCCAAATATATGGCTCTGAGTGGCTAACAATACGTATTACAAGATAAAAACAGTATAACAAAATTATCAGAGTAATGTCCCTCAATATATATTCTGCATATAGGTTGAGTAAACAAGGGGAGAGTATATAGCCTTGTCTCACTCCTTTGCCAGCAGGACCTAGTCTGTCTTACCATATTCTGCCTATCACATTGCTCCTGACCTGTGTGTAGGTTTCATATGAGGACAATGAGAAGTTCGGGGATTCCCATTTTTCTAAGTACAGTCCACAGCTTGATGGGATCAACACAATCTTTTTATAATCAATGAAGCACATACTGACTTCTTTTTGGTATTCTTTGGCTTTTTCAATTATCCCATATGCATCAGCAATTATGTCTTCTACTCCTTAGCCTTTTCTAAAGCCAGCTTGGAAATCTGGCATCTCCCTGTTCATGTAGGGCATTAATTGATGTTAGATGATCCTAAGCATTATTTTGCTTGTGTGTGAAATTAAGGATATTATACAATAGTTTTGCACACCCCTTTAGTCACCTTTTTTAGGGGTATTGGTATGTAGATTGACCTTTTCCAATTGGTGGCCCACTGTGTCCTTTTCCAGATTTGCCAGCATAGTTGGTTAGAACCTATTCTGTTCCATTAGAGCAGCAGCAATTTCTTCTGTGCCTTGTCATCTTTCTTACTGGTAATGATTGTTGTGGCAGTAATCCAAATGGACAATGACTAAGTATGAATGACTGTGAGCAAGTCCTCCCAGCTCAGGAATGGGCACAATTGGCACACAAGATGAATTTGTGCAAAGCCCCCACCCACCTACCAGTTATGGGTTGCCACCTGCTTTTCCACCAAGAGACGTGAGTTCAAGAGGACCCCCATATTGTGCACCAGCTTTGTCTGGGGAAGTGCTACTCCATCCAGAGTCAAAGCTGCCGTCTCTCCTGCACCCTGGAGGCCAAAATCCCACAAGTACTCCATCTTGCTAGGGTTGAGTTATAGCTGGTTTCTCTGCATCCAGGGGACTTTCCTGTGTTTTTCTGTGTCCATCTTCAATGCCTTTACAGGTGCCATTGTAACAATGCTTTTTGTCTCTTCCAACAGCTTCTGAAATTGTTTGTTAAGTTTCTTCTTAAGATCTTTGTCTTTCTTGGCTTTGGCTTTTCTTCTCTTTTTAGCAATTTCCACCCTTGGTTCTGACATCCAGTTTGCTTTCTTCTGTTTCCTGGGTTTTGGCAGTCTCTGTTCACATTTATCTGTAACAACTTATTTGATTTCAATCCACCATTCCTCTGGTTCCCTATCAATAAAGTTCAGAACTTCAAAGCTTAACTAGGAACTTGCACATGAGCAGTCTGTGATTTATTCTACAGTCAGCCCCCAACCACATCTTTGCTGTTATAACTGAGCTCTTCCACCTTCTTGTACCAATAGTTTAATCAGTTTGATTTCTGTATACTACATTTCGTGAGGTCCATGTATATAGTATTAATTTTGTTCTTGTTGTTGGAAGACAGTTTTAGCATGTAAGTTGTAAATGTGAATAACATGAAGGGACATTTTATCATGCTTGGTGGACATGTAAAAAAGCTGGAAAAAAATGGATTCAAATTTATACATTAATACAGAGGATTTTAAAGATTAATATTCAATTGAAGCCAGAACTTTTCCTTTTAGGACTGATGGATAAACAGTTAGAAAAAAGCCATGGAAGATTATTTCAATATATGATCACTGCAGTGAGATTACTATATGCAAGATTACTATATGCACAAAGATGGAAAATTTTGGCATTACCCACCATGGAGGAATGGTTGGTGAAATTGACAGAACTTGCTGAGATGGACAAACTGACTTATTTGATTAGAGAAAGCACAATATCTACATTTATTGGTGACTGGAAATCCCTTATGGACTTTTTGTGTAAAAATGGAAAAAATGAACTTATAATTTATGGTTCTGATAATTAGACAGGATAGATTATAGAAAGAAGACAGTCATGATGTAAATTTAGAGAGAAAGGTTAAAATACAATTGTACTTATAACTGCTGTGAAGAAGATTGGAAACCACTTCTTTATATCTTTCTTTATATCTTTATCTTTATCTACTCTCTTCTACTTTTCTTCCTATTGCACTTTTAGCTTTTTCTATTATTTCTCCCTTTCCTTTTCCTTTTCTTGGTTCTATTTTAGTTGGTATTAGTTCTTTTTATTGAGGGAGGGAGGGAGGGAGGGAGGGAGGGAGGGAGATAGATAGATAGATAGATAGATAGATAGATAGATAGATAAAAAAAACAATTTTAGCAATGAAAAAGAATCATCCTCCTGCTTAATTTAAATTTCCTGGGGCATACGGTCTGAGTATGTTTTCCTTATTAATATTACCTACTTGTTCTAGACTCTAATCACAAACATCACATTTCACTTGCATATTCTTTCAGTTTCAGATAGAGTTTGAGAGTGACATTAGTCTAGAAGATTTTTAACAAGAAACTGATAACTATACTGCTGATTACACTGGAGGATGGTTGGGTGTTTCTACCATTATTCTGTCATGTGCAGACAAGGCAATGATCAGCTGTGACTTACAAGTTAGTTCATAGGGTATGTATGAACATTTAAGAAGGGAAAGATGAATCTGATTACTGTTTAAACATTGTGATTTATTACTGAAAGTGAGTTGAATGCAGTTTCATAAATAATCTATCACAACTAGATTTCAATATTTTCTAGTGAATCAAAGATTCAGCTATGATAAGACATTCTGCTCAATTAGTTTTTATGTATAGGGTTTGTTTTATATAGCCTGATTTTTAATTAATTAATGTGGGTATTTTTTTAACTGTGGGTTTTATTCTAATTGTGAGCTGCCCAGAGTTACCTGTTGGGGGAGATGGGTGGCATACAAATTTAATAAATAAGTAAATAAATAAGTTGTGATCCATGCTATGATCAAATCACCTAGAATTTTATTTCTCAGTTTAGATGGTATTTATAATATTGGTTGTGTTCTACCTTACCCTCTCCAAGTTGAATTAAATAAAATCAATGCAGTTCAAAATTAGATTGAGTATCAGTAGCCCAAAATGTATTTTCCACACCAAGTTGTACAAGTAGGTTATAAGTTGTCCTATGTAACAGCATAGCAAAAGAAGGAAGATCCTATTTTTCCTTCCACTTGCCATTTTTAGTCCTGGAGGAGCCAACTAAATGGGCCAGAGCGAATCAGAGAATCACAGTGTCAATCAGAGAATCAGAGGAAGGAAAGTGTCATGCAGAATTATTCTATTTCCCCCCCCCCCCCCCACTAGCTCTCACTTAATTTGTGAAATGAATCTGTTTTTGAAATCTCCTCAAGAGAATTTTGGTGACCATTCTCATGAACTACTTCTAAGGCATAAAATCTCTATAATGTATTCTTGCACATTTGAATTACTAGGTCATCAAAAGGTATATGTGAATGTTCTGTCTTTCATCATACAATCATTTCTCCACTGGAGGGGGGGGCATTCCCACATTTCATTAAATGCGAAAGGAAGACATCATGAGGGAATTCTTCTTTTTTGTATTTTCAAGAACATGAAGGATGGACAGCCAGGGAGGCTGAAAATAAGGTGGAGTATACCCCTACTCCAATAATAAAGTAAGCTAAAAAATGCAGAAAAATTCAAAAGAAAATCTCTGGCCACTTGGATATGAGGTAAATAAAATAAAATAAAATAAAATAAAACAGAAACAGAAACCTTTTGAAAAAGAAAATCTAGGCACATTTCAGCATATCATTAGATGAAAATGGATGGGGCAAAGGCTATATTGGTGAGATTAGCTTTGATGGTTGATCAGCTAACTTGATAAAAATCATAAAAATATGCAGTGAAGGAAAAATTGGAACTCAAAGATACTTCATATCTGAGATAAAGAATGATAAGGCCCACTGAGTCAAAATTCCAAAGTCTATTCAACCCTTATTTAAAAGTCTTGAAATTCATAGTGTAATTAGGCATGTTACTTATATAGCACAATGCTACATTATCTTAGTATCTCATTAACATTGCCAGTGATCTATTGAGGAAGACTTTTACATCCCTCTACTTATGAGCTATGTCTTCAGCATACCTGGAGACAAGATTTCACAAAACCCCTGGAAACAGTGCCTTTGCCCCTGCAGTGCCAGCCAAGGGGAAGACATGATTTATTATCATCTTCTCTATTGCTCGTCCTTTGATGAGGTTAGGAGAAAAAGATTGATAACAGACAAATGTAAGGGGTCAGATGCAGAACAACTGGTTATCTTCCTGCAGATGCAATTCTATTTGTTAGCAGTGCTCTCTTTTAAACTCAGAAATATTTTTTAAGTTCCAAATTGTAGCAGTAGTTTTAGTTCAACTTCATTTATTTATATATTGTGTTTTGTTTCATACATGTTGCATTCCTATCATCATCATCATTATCATGATGTCATGCACTGTTATTGAAACCAGGGGTTACAACAATGAACTTCATCCTTGCTTACATTACCTTGATGATCTTTTTAGAGATACACTGATTTCATCATATCTACATTAGAAAGATATTATCAGAATCCTCGCAATCAATCACTTGTACTGCTAGCTTGCTTGTTTTGTTTCTGCCATTACAGAGAGAGGGATGAAGGGGGGTGGGGGAAGAATGGGAATGTTTACCTTCCCATGTATGTTTACCTATGCTAGGCGTAGAGGGGCTGTTATCTCGTTCTTAGGAATGCCCAAGGTTGTACCAACGTGAGAACCTGAGGACATCTTTGGCATGCACAAGAGAGATTCCAAGGCTGGGGGGGGGGGGGATGAAATGGGAGTGAGGTAAAACTAAGTTTTGGGGCATGCAGGACTCAGTTCCAGCTATGCTCTAGAGCTGTTCACTACTTTCAAATAAATGGACTTTCCTTTGAATGTGCATTGGTTTCAATGAGAGTTGCTTTCATTGGGAACTGAGTACCATAGTTCTTATGGATACACTGTTTGGCCTCACGCTCAAGTGAGTTCAGGCCTGACATTGCAATATTTAGAGAACATTGTCAGAATAACATAAAGTGCATTTTGTAACTAGTAGCTAGGTTCATATAACCTGTTTATCTTGTTATTGAATTAACCCATTCTCTGTGTTTGCATAATACACTGAAATATAAATTAATAAGAGAGACGGGTTTACAAAACACATTAAAGCCAAACAAATCTAACAAAGGTTTGAACTGAGCTTAGTACTTTTTATGAATGCAGCTGCTACTTTTAAACTGTCTTAATTAAGTGTGTTGTGTGAAAACAGCCATAATATATTATGTGGGCAAAGTATAGATAGAGTACACTTATACCATTGTATGAGAGTTCCTTTGACATAGGAAAGCAAACTCAATTGCTCTCATTGAGACAGTTTCCTGATTACTTCTTGATTAGAAATTGGAAAACTTTATTGAACTTGTGGTAAAGGTAAAGTCACTTTTGGATCTGATGCATAAACATGTGCAGCAATGTGAGATTTACTGTGATCAGACTGCTTCCATGCTGTTGCCTATAAAGTCTGAAGCATAGCAATTAAATTGACACCATAGTGGTTTCCAAGTCAACATTGTGCAACTCAATGTTGTAATGTGTCAGCTTAGCCATACACACAAGTGATGGAGGACAAAATGAAATGGGTACAGCTATAGGAGGAGGGATTCCTTAATATAAATTCAGTTGAAATGAAATGAAAGCTCTAGAAAAGCCACTTTCCCAAATCTTTCATAAATGAAAAGATTATTTTAAATCATTCTGCTGAAGGAACTCTCAAAAGATGTGTCTCTATTATTTTAAAATATACAACGAGTGCACAGAAAATCTTCCAGTCTCTCTCTTTTGCCTTCTTAGGACATACAACTTCAAGAGTAAGCTTTTTGGTGTTTAATGGAACATAATCTAGGTTGGGTGGGCAACTACATCCTAATAAGAGCAAGTAGTGATTGTGCCCTTATTTACAAGTTAGGTGTGAAGTAAAGATCAAATGTGACTGGGACAGATCTAATTATCTAATGTCCTCTTTTATCCCCAGAATATGTACAGAAAAAGAAGTACATGACAGAAAGGCAAATTATATAAATTGTCTGCCTGTTACTCAGTCCTCCTGTTGCAGCTCATTTTGTACAGTGGCAAAGATTTCTGATTTTCCTCACCTTTCCCCTGAACCTTGCCTTAACAGTTGGCTTTCTGGGATCCCTGCTGTATATCCCTCCAAAATCATTCCATCAACAATCTCAATTTGCATGAGAGTTTGGTCCTCTCTCCCTCCATCTCTCCCTTCATCATTATTAGTTTATCTTTGTCCACTGGCAAACTTCCTGAGATGTTCAACAGAAAGAATTGTACCAATAGAAGTGAATATGTGTAGCTCAGGGTTGAACTGTGGAGTCCTTGGGCTTCTCTGAGCTTGGTTGTTTTCTTGCAAGTGTTTCATTACCTGGCTAGGTAACATCTTCAGCCAGGTAATGAAACATTTGCAAGAAAACAACCAAGCTCAGAGAACCCTGAGGACTCCACAAAAAGAATTGTTTCCAGTGCATGGAAAATCATCTCTTGTTTTAATTGCTACTGGCCATTAATTGAGAAGTGGGCGTCTTCATTTCCTGAACCTTTAAAAAAATAAATATTTCTGAAAATCTGAGTGAAAGTTGCTTTTATTGAGGGGCACATTGTTGGTGGTGGTGATGATGATGATTTAAATTTTATATCCAGAATGCTTGAGAAATTCTGTGTGGCAGTTTTCATCACTGTTTTGTTTCTCTTATGTGATATACTAGAGCTCTTGCTTTCTTCGTTGAAGGATGAGGACTTGTATAATCAGAAGCCACAGAAGATTCTGATATGTACAGAGCAACATTTCTGCAGGTGGGAAAAATTTACAGCATATATTTTAGGTAAAAACATAAATAACATTTGTCAGTGATTTATAAATTGGAAAGAAAACATTACAAATTTGCATACTGAATGTAAAAGTAAAAGCCACATTATGTTTAAAAATATACAGAAATGTGTAAATTGGTATGTTCCATTTTTCTACAAAATGAACAAATCAGAATTCTTACTTTACTAGGTATCATGGTATATTGCTACAACTAATGTTTGAGTGGTATCTGTCTCATGTAGCTGTTAAGTATGACATCAGGGAAAAAAAAAAAGCAAAACCTTGCCATTTTACACTGTTAACATAGCTGAAATTAGATGTTAAAGAGCAACACAGCTTTCTATCTGAAAAGACAAATATCTCAGTTTTACTGATTCTTGTATTCAGTCTTTTAAAATGTAAGTTCAGAGTTGATGATTGGAATTTAAGAATATTTTATAGATTATTAAAATAGCGTTATTAAATTTTCTGTACATTTATGCCTGCCAAAATCAAATTAACCGAATTCTTAAATCTATTACCAATACCAAATCTATTAAGAAATTCTATTTTAAAAAGTCTAATTGTGGAATCCTTGGGGTTCTCTGAGCTTGGTTGTTTTCTTGCAGACATTTTGTTACTCAGCTAGGTAACATCTTCAGTGCTAGGAGGGAGTGGGGTTTGCTCTCTGTTTATATACAGTAGCTTGCCCTGTATATAATATAAAGTCTAATTTTATATCACAATTAACAATGTTATGTTCTACTGAAATTACACCTTTTTTCTCCAGAATTTAAATATTTACAGTTGTTTCAGCTCTAGAAGTCAGATATTGATGAAAGGAAGAAAGAAAAGAAAGGAACGAACAACAGAATGAATGAAAACTGAGAAATTACAAAGAAAGAAACATTGTTGATGAGAGTGTTTACCTGTTTATTATCACTAATCTAGCTTGTCTGCAGCTGCTACTGAAAAAAAAGAGACTATACTCTCTTTGTCTTTCTTTTTTCCACCTATTATATCTTCTTCTTACAGTCAGGATGATGTTAGCATCTAGGTTTATGGTGATGACACATCGTTCCATTTGGATGAATAGGCAGATTCTTCTCTAAATCATTCCAGCATGATTTTAATAGTTGGCAGTGGTGGCTTTTGGATAATAAATTGATACTCAACCTTAAAGAGACACAGGCTGTGTCCTACAGAACAGATGGCAAATTGAAATGATGAAAGCTTGCCTCTTCACTTATTCTAAGCTTTGATTTGAAAAACTCTCATGAGAAACTTATACTCAGGAAATCAGGATGTCTAGAAGGATAAGGCATTTTAATTTACATATTGTACCACATATGTGTTGATTAGCGAGTTGGAAAAAATGGGAAATTGGATTAAAAATCATTATTATCATTAATTGTACTGCTTAACTATTATGTTAATTTGTTCCATTTTGAATTTAAGAAATGCCAGATACACTGAATGGATTAAAATATTGGGTTTTACATACCCCTCACAGATTTTTTGTCTAGTAGCCTTGAACGGCAAATGTGATGGTTCAGCCAAGCAAAATTGGCTAATTAGTGTTCTTTAATATTGGTGGTAACCCCCCCCTCCTCTTGATGGAAGATGTAAATATCTTCAGGGTAGTTTGGAGCAGGGATAGCTGAGTCATTAGAAATTGTTGTATGAGGAAAAGAACAAGAGGTCCTAACTTACCTTAGAACTATCTTTTCTTAGAACTATTATTATGGGCCAGCTGGTGCTCTGCCTGCAATGGAGTTGGGCAAGAGTATTGAACAGTTCACATTTTATAGGAACTGAACAACATTTGAAATTTTCTTCATTAATTGAAGAAAGAGCTTGTTGTTGTTTTTTTTTTACTTTTTAAAATGAATATAAGGTAAAACAAACATGCAGAATTGTTCATCCCTAGCTCTCAAATTCCAGTCCATTAAGATAAAAGTAAGCATGTTGGAAAAATAGAGCTATCTCACTGTGAGAATCCACCCACCAGACTATTTCCATATTTGCATATCTAATCATATGCCAGAGTGTTCTCACCTATTGTTTTGGAACAAAGTCATCCACCTTCTCCTAGGTAGACATAACATCTTGTTTCCTCATGAAGCATAAGAAACATCTATAACTTCAGTGATATAAATCAATACAGCTGGATTACCACAATAAAATTTAAAAATCAGCACCAAATGTTTGTGAAAACTTCCTGTAGATATCTCTTCTGAAGTCAACAGTGAAACTAATTTGAATAAAAACAAAAATACCTTGCGCCAGTATGAATTTGATATATGCATCAGGCAGGTAAATGAGGAATTGTGCTCCTGGCAGAATTCTTTTTTTCAAATGTACAGATCCAATCAAGTGTACTCTGATTCAGGTTTAACTAAGCTCATACTTCAGGCGGTCTGCTCCATTAATTGGATCAAACAGTCAACAATATTAGTAGATCTGAATAACAAATGTGAATATTACAATTAAAGCTGTGGTTTTGACATAATGGGAGTCAATCTTGTTTGTAAGTACTATAGACTTTTGAAGATGAACTTTTTCAACCTCTTCAGAAAATTATAGATTCCATTTTGGAAAGAAGAATATCTGAAAATTGGACAGGTGCAAATATAGAATTGATTCAAAAAGAAGGTCAGGACATGGCTTTAGCAAAAAAAACAATGATGATCAATATCATCATCAAATAATGATTATAAAAATATTTACTATGATTTTAGCTGAAAGGATGAAAAGTGTCCTGCAAGACTTTATACATGAATCCCAATGTGGCTTTTTGCCTAAAAAACATTAAGAGATGATATTAGAAATATTCTTAATATCTTAAACTATTTGGAACATCATAGTGAAAAACAAGCCACATTGATTTTTCTGGATGCTGACAAAGCTTTTGACAACTTGAATTGGACTTTCCTATTTAAATTTTTGGAAAATATGGAATTGGGAGAAAACTTTATTAAAGGAGTGAAACAGATATATACATTACAAACTGCACAAATAATAGTTAATGGGGAATTGACAAAACCCTGTGGAATACAAAAAGGGACACATCAAGGATTCTCACTTTTGCCACTGCTGTTCATTCTGGCTCTTGAAGTTTTGAATAGAGACATAAGACAAGATGGTAAAATAGCTGGGGTGAAAGTTAAATTAGAAGTACATAAATTAACGGCATCTGCAGATGATTCTTTTTTCTTTTTAATTCTGGAAAATCCTATGGAACAAATAGGTACTGTATATTAATGGAAAAGTTGAAGGAATTTGGTGCATTAGCTGGATTTAAAATTAATAAGGAGAAAATGGAGATGCTAATCAATAATATGAGGATGGAAGATCAAAAGGAATTAACAGAAAAAATTGGTTTTCAGATTGAAAAACAAATATCTGGGCATTGTTATGACTAATATGAATTGAATATTATTTCAAAATAATTATGTTAAAATAAGAAATGAAAGTAATAAGGACTTATTAAGATGGGAAAAACTAAAATTATAATTGTTTGGAAGAATCTCTGTAGTAAAAATGAATGTATTACCTAGAATGATGTTTTTATTTCAAACAATACCTATTTTGAAAAATGATGCACTTTTTAAGCAATGGCAAAAGGATATGTCTAGATTTCCAAGAAGAAAGAAGAAACCAAGGTTAAATATAAAATTCTTCAAGATGCAAAGGAAAGAGGAGGATTATGATTGCCAGATTTTAAACTGTATTTTAGAATTAAAATATCGTGCAAATGTTCATTTTTGTCAGTATAGCAACTCAAAAGGTGAAACCAATATATGAGATAGACGCATTACATGCAAAGCGAGATATGTCAAGCCTTACTTTGGTATAATTGTGATGATTATGGCATACAGTTTATGAAAACCCCAAATTCACAATCTCAGAAAATTAGAATAGTGTGAAAAGGTTCAATATTCTAGGCTCAAAGTGTCCCACTCTAATCAGCTAATGAATCCATAACACCTGCAAAGGGTTCCTGAGCCTTTCAATGGTCTCTCAGGCTGGTTCAGTAGGAATCACAAGCATGGGAAAGACTGCTGACCTGATAGTTGTGCAGAAAACCATCATTGACCCCCTCCATAAGGAGGGAAAGCCCCAAAAGGTAATTGCAAAAGAAGTTGGATGTTCCCAAAGTGCTGTATCAAAGCACATCAGTAGAAGGTTATGTGGAAGGGAAAAGTGTGGTAGAAAAAGGTGCCCAAGCAGCAGGAATGACCGCAGCCTGGAGAGGATTGTCAGGAAAAGGCCATTCAAAAGTGTTGGGGACTTTCACAAGGAGTGGACTGAGGCTGGAGTTAGTGCATCAAGAGCCACCACACACAGACGGATCCTGGACATGGCCTTCAAATGTCATATTCCTCTTGTCAAGGCGCTCCTGAACAACAAACAACGTCAGAAGCGTCTTACCTGGGCTACAGAAAAAAAGAACTGGTCTGTTGCCCAGTGGTCCAAAGTCCTCTTTTCTGATGAGAACAACTTTTGCATCTCATTTGGGAACCAAGGACCCAGAGTCTGGATGGAGAGGCACACAATGCACGATGCTTGAAGTCCAGTGTGAAGTTTCCACAGTCTGTGTTGATTTGGGGAGCCATGTCATCTGCTGGTGTTGGTCCACTGTGCTTCATTAAGTCCAGGGTCAATGCAGCCATCTACCAGGAGATTTTGGAGCACTTCATGCTTCCTTCCGCAGACGAGCTTTATGGGGATGCTGACTTCATTTTCCAGCAGGACTTGGCACCTGCCCGCACTGCCAAAAGTACCAAAACCTGGTTCAATGACCATGGGATTACTGTGCTTGATTGGCCAGCAAACTCGCCTGACCTGAACCCCATAGAGAATCTATGGGGCATTGCCAAGAGAAAGATGAGGGACATGAGACCGAACAATGCAGTGGAGCTGAAGGCTGCTATTGAAGCATCCTGGTCTTCCATAACAGCTCAGCAGAGCCACAGGCTGATAGCATCCATGCCATGCCGCATTGCGGCAGTCATTGCTGCAAAAGGGGCCCAAACCAAGTACTGAGTACATATGCATGCTTATACTTTGCAGAGGTCCGATATTGTTTTATTTCCAATCCTTGTGTTATTGATGTCATGTGATATTCTAATTTTCTGAGATTGTGAATTTGGGGTTTTCATAAGCTGTACACCATAATCATCACAATTATACCAAAGTAAGGCTTGACATCTCTCGCTTTGCATGTAATGTGTCTATCTCATATATTGGTTTCACCTTTTGAGTTGCCATACTGACATAAATGAACATTTGCACGATATTCTAATTTTTCGAGTTTCACCTGTATAAACTTCTGTTGAAATTTGAAATGAAAGAACAACAGTTAAAGATTGAATAATAAAATGGGCTAAGAATTATGGTTATAACATACAGATGGATCAGTGGGAAGGAATATGGGTAAAAGGATTGAAATTTACGTTGTGTTATAGTTTAAGAGAGAATTTTTATAAAATTATGTACTGTTGGTATATGACACCAGATAAATTATGTAAGATATATAAAGGTACATCTGGTCAATGCTGGAAATGTGAAAAACATGAAGGGAGATTTTATCATGCATGATAGACTTGCAAAAAAGCAAAAGAGAATTAGATACAAGTACATATGATGATACAAAGAATTTTAAAGATCAATATTAAGATGAAACCAGATGTTTTTTTTACTGGGACATATGGACAATCAGTTGGAAAAGACTTATGGAAGATTGATTTTATATACGGTAACTGCAGCAAGATTATTATATGCATATGATAGAGAAACACTGAAATATCCACAGTGGAGGAATGGATTATGAAGGTGGCAGAATTCGCAGAAATGGCAAAACTGACCTGCCTGGTCAGGGATAAAACAATATGTACTTTTATAAAAGACTGGAAACCTTTAATGGACTTTTTGTTTAAAATGGAAAAAAAATGGAATGGTGATTTCTGGATTTGCTGATTGAAAACAAAAAAGGGTTGAATATGGGATTGAAGGGATTTTTGTAATGTAATCTTAAAGAGGGAGGACAAACAATAAGCTTTTTATAGTTGCTGCAAAGAAGATTGGAAGTCGGTTCTTTATTCTTTTTCTTTTTTCTTTTTCTGACTATTACTTTTTGCACTTTATCTTTTACATTTCTTATTTTTTCTAACTTTTCTTTATATACTTTCATGTTTATCTTTTTTCTATGTAAATCTCTCTCTCTCTCTCTCTCTCTCTCACACACACACACACACACACACACACACACACACACTTAAATATATAAGGACATTGTACTTTAGTAAAATTTTGGAGCCATGATCTTATTCTTTCTGTTCATGTCATTATCCACAAAGCAACAATTAAAATAAAGAATATGGAATCGTAACTCCAGTAGGAATACCTTTCTTCTTGTCTATGTAACTGTCATCTGTATACAGTTCTTGTGCTAAGCTGCCAGCCAAAACAATTTCCATGGGCTCTGAAGCAATCCAAAATCACAGACACACACTGAGAGAGACAGAAATACAGATATACAATCCACAGGAGGGCTGAAATGAAAGTGGTGAAACAACCATTATGAAAAGAAAATGAAGAACCCTGCCAGATATGCCAGTGACAAGGGTTTGTTTAACAAATATTGGAGTGTGTGTGTGTGTTCTGTTGTAATGATTAAGCATTATCAACAACTTAATCACAAGCCCAATAGTATTCTCTCCCCTCCATTTTTTGTTTGTTTGTTTGTTAGCCTGGAGATATATGGCAGACTTTTTTTTCCCACCTGACATTCGCTCTTTATTATGCAAAAAGTATTTTTCGAAACAAATAAACTTTTAAAATAAATAAACTTTTAAAATCTACCTTTTGAATGGAAATACAATTGTCAGCTAAGGCATCTTAAAATATTTTTCCTTCCAAATATCAAAATTAATCAGAACACAATAATGAGAGTGGATACCTCTGGGTATGTTTCCCCATTATTTTGTTTAACTCTCTGTTAGATTCACTTTGTTTTTATTTCTGTGTACACACAAGTCTTGTCCAGGATATTATTCCCCAACAACTGAGTTTGCATCATATCTTGTCATAAGATTAATTCAGGAGGCAGAATCAAACATTGTAACATGCTTCAGAATGAGTTAATTATCCCAAGGCCAGCTCCAGATCTTCAAATGAGATCAGTTCCTGTATAAAATAGGAATGGGATGGTTGTGATTAGTGTCAAGAGACAGAGGAAAGGAAAGTGGGGGGAAAAAAGCTATAGAAAATGCAGGGTTGAGTTGGTGGAAATGGCAAGAAAATCAAGAAACAAATCTAGATCCATTCTCACAGGTGTTTTGGAAGATGGTCACAACTGGGTTGGAGGACACTGATGGGATGAATGGGGGCTCCTCTTAAATTTATTTTTTTCCCCCCAGAAGTTAATAAAGGTATGGTTAATGATGCAAGAATGCCATTTGACTGGATAGGGCTTATATCTTTAGCCTTTTGGGGACCTGGGATTATACTTTATTTTAGTCAATAAATAGGAACAATGGCACTTTCAAAAATTGCATTCAAACACTGAACTATATATCGCTAACCCCTTAGCCATCTGAAATTCTCAGATGTTTATAAATGCTGATGTAATGTTTATCAATTGCAGGTGTTTTACTTTAATGACCATCTTATTAAACACTGCTTGAATCAACATGATCGGGTGGTTTGGAATCAATATAAGTAAATAAATAAATCATTTCAGCAGCCATGGCAACAAAGACAATAATGAGGAAGCTGGGACCTACAGTATGATTCAGCAATATCTGAAAGGTTACTAGTTCCCTATTTCTGATCTGGACCCTGCAGGAGATGGGTAAGATTCCTTTGAGAGATTCTGCACCCCTCCCCCAGCATCATAAATTATATAGCTTAAATTCTGAACAGGACTTTTATTACATTTTGTTATGTTTGCATGAATGAAAATTACATTAGTATCTCACTGTTAGCTGATTTGAACAGAAGGAAAAATTTAGAGGAAGCTGGATGATAGGTGGGGACTGAGAGAAAATGATTGATTGATTGATTGATTTTAGGCTCTGATTGTCCCTTCCCAGATGTTCCAGGCAGTTTAATTTCACAAAACACATAAAGCCCTAAAGGTGCTGCAATCAAATACAAGCCAGTTTAAACAGATAATGCAAGAACAGGCATAAACAAAAGTTTTGGGAAATAAGTAGAATAAATCAATAATTTCCAAATTTTTTTGAAAAGAACTAAAAGTCGGAGGCTTCAGTAGAGCTGTTAAACCACTCCAGATTATCTCATATGTTCCTTCAAACACAATATTTACCTTGATATCAATGAAGCAGTAAGAAACAACAGATTAGCTCAGTCACCAGGTGAGCTCAATGAATGAGTGGGACATGAACCTGTTCCCAGTTCAGCTCTATACACTATGCCACATGGGCTGTCATTGTGCTTACTTTTCTTCTGTTTCAGAAGGTATAATATACTGCACAAACCAAAGCTAACGAACTATTGTTAAGGAGACCCTCATGGAAAACATTAGATATATGCTAATGATTATGAAAGCAGCCTGTAAAGATATCTGTTAATATTACTGCAGTAATTTGTTATACCAAATGTAATTTACTGGAAAAATGGTGTGTGTGTGTGTGTGTGTGTGTGTGCATACAAAATATATATGTTCTATATTAATTTGGAATCAGTGAGATTTTATTTCAGAGTAAACATAATAGACATGCTTAGGATTCAGATAATTAGATCAGAATATAAAGATCTGGAATATTGTCAAATGATGTTTGACTATATGTCTCTGTGCCTCTGTGTTTGTGTGCCTGTATGGAAAGAGAATGAGACATAGAGAGAGGGAGGGAGTATAGTGCAGCAAATTAAATATAAATTCACAGAAAAAGAAATTATTTACTGCAACAATATTAACTCTAATAAACAAATTACACTGATTTTTCATATCAGATCTTCAATTATTTATTCCTTTGAGTTGGGGTCTTCTTTGTTAATGTTGTTAATATTGGTTAACATTTCAACATCTCTTGGCTGTAAGGAATCCCTTTTGTTAAAAAATCCTGCTGACATAAAATTAATTAAAATATGATTTAAAACTAAAATACTAATGATAATAATAAAAATAAAAATGATTCTTGTCCATATCAGACCTCATGGTAAGAAGGATAGGGAGGCAAGAACCTAATTGGACCTAAGAACAATATAACAAAACAAAGATAATTAGCTGATTAAAAAAAATACCTTGCCATGCACTCTTCGAAGGAAAATAATTTGAAAACTCTTTTGGTTGATGAGAAAGGCCAACAGAAATAAGTATTCAATTATGACTTCATTGTGATGAGACAGCCAATCATATAGAGATGTACCACAAAAATCAGCATCCAAAAGGAGAAGATATATCTGATCAACTTTGTCATGCATCTTCATTATTTACAGGCTGCTCCCAGATGTGAAAAATAATTTCTTTAACAACATAAATAGGAAAAGTACCACAGTAGTTTTCTTTGCTTGCTGATTCTGGAAGCAGTCCCCAAATGCTGTTCCTCCTCTTCATGGTAAGGAAGGCTATCTTCTCATCCCTCTTAATTCCTGCTTATTGTCACATTTAACTCCTGAAAAAAATTGAGCATATTTTGTCACTGTAAGATTTTGCAGACATATGTGATTAGTTAGCCAACACTGATTCCTGGATTTGGACAATTGTTTATTTTTCAAAGGAAGGATACCACACTTCCACGTTATCTTCTGTTTCTAATTGGTCCAGTTGCCTATTTCAACTGGATTGTTGAATCATTGTCAACAATTCCATCTCTTCAGAAGGGCAATAAAGTGGAGGTGATCCAGATTGATAACACACAGAAGGAATTATGGTCATTAGGACCTTGACACCTTCTCTGGCAACAATTAAATGTTGTGCTGCCAGACGTGTTAGTAGACACCTAAAGATATCTGTAGTAGGGTGGCAATAGAAAGTAATTGGGCTGCAGCATAGGTGCTCACACACAGAGGGAGGATTTCTGATGGCTGCCTTGTAACCCCCTGAGGCTTGTTGCCTGCTCTGGAAAGACTCACATATACTGAGACACCTGCACCAGGAAGCCATGAATTCAGTCCTTTTGGTTTGCACCAGGACTGAACTAAACTATTATGGCTAAACTATTGAATGACCTCCCTCTTACTTCTCACATTAGGATTTTATCATTCTAGATAATATCATCATGTACAATGAACAACAGATTGTATCTGCATCCTTTCACACCAGTCCATTCACACTCTGAAGGAAAGACAGATATTTGGTTTCTGCTATCTGTCTTCACTCTACGGCCACAACATTGAGCTACATGCCTTTTTATACTTAGACTAACAGAATATATGATCTATTTCTATTTCTAATGAACATATGAAATAGATCTCCACATGGGCAATGACAATTATAGGTGTTCCATTTGTACCCAACAAACCTCAGGCTAAATATAAGTAACATATACCCTGGTAATTCTGTTGCTGAGTACACAAGGTAATCTCAAAGGCACATGGACAGCTCTGAATGTTAGTCAGATTCTCAGCTTTTGTTCTAGCATTGACTAATAATAATGGCATATACCCTTAATTAATCCTGAAATAAATGTAATGGTGTATCCTTCAAGAAGCTCCACCCCCCCCCCCCCAAGTATGACATCTGATATTTTTAAAAGGGCTAGCGTCTTATTCTAGGGACTGTAATAATACTTCAGTATTTCTATAAAAAGAGAGTCAGTTTGGTGTAGTGGTTAAGGCATCAGACTAGAAACTGGGAGACCATGAGTTTTAGTCCTACCTTAGGCACAAAGGTGACCCTGGGTCAGTCCCTCACTCTCAGCCCTCGGAAGGAGGCAATGGCAAACCACTTCTGAAATCTTGCCAAGAAAACTGCAGAGACTTATCCAGGCAGTTACCAGGAGTCAAGACTGACTGAAGGCACCAGTATACTGCATATATCTGCATCCAATCACTATCTGCATTGTGATATATATATAATCTAACAATGCAGATACTATAATTAATATTCTTTTTTCCAAATGAAATTGCAGTTTTTATTCACTTTTCTATATTGGATGATGATCATTGGAGGTCATACGAGTATGTATCAGTGGACATTCCAAACAGGATATTTTCAATAGCAGTACCTTAGTACCTAAGGTATACAATATTGGCTATATAAACATACCAACTGTCGAAAATAAAGTTTCATAACAAGTTCTGGTTCTTTAAACATACTGAACTGATAAAATTTAAAGTGATGAAACTTATCTTTTGGACTTCAGTATATTTTCAGCAGATCTTGTTTTGTGCATATGAAAGGATTTACTTCTGTTATTTAAATGTTAAAGTTGAATGTAGAAGCAAGAAATTGACACTGACCATCTTGATTGTATGCTGTTAAATAGGTACATAATATATGTTAAACATGGAGTCATGTTTAGAGAACATTGAATTTTTAAGATCAACTGAAATACTGTCTGGGACACAACAAAGGCTTAAGAATTATTCATTCAATGGATCATGAAGCTGGTTGACTAACAAGACAAGTCTGAAGGCAAGTTTCTGAATGGCCAAATGAAGTACAGCATTTTTCTATTGAAGCAATTAGGATTAATATAATTCTGGCTAGTGAGAAGGTGATGGCCATGATTGTAAATTAATATTTTCCAGTGGCTACCCATGTACTCAAGTGTCAGTATTGATCAAACTTACCTCTGCACAATTAATGTTGATAGATTCAGCAGCACTACACTCTTGCTCATCTGTTAGCCAATTAAGATAAGCTCTGGACTTCTCCTAATAGCTGTATTTATTGTCATCAGGAATATTGATATGTCTAAGTGGTAAGCTATAACCAATACAAGCTCAAACCATGATAGTTCTCCAAGTTTCAGCTCAGGCCTAATAAGCCTTAATGAGGTGAACAACTGTCATTTCCCTCGCACTGATGAGGACAGTCTTGATCAGTAAGGAACTTTTCATGAATCTTCCTCCTCCTCTAGACATACTGAGGCTGAAAAAACAGAATAATTAAAGATTGATGCCCATTGTTGTCAGTGACAGGGTTTCGTAGACAATGTGACAGAGAAGGCACTACATTTTAGCAACTGAACTTATTGGCAGTGTTGTTAAGGCACTCATAGCCCTTAGATGGAGACTACCCAAAAGAGTTTCTTAACAGTGATGCTCTACCTGGTTGGTGTGATGTTTTAAAGACCCTTATCACATATATAGGCCAAATACAGTATATGTGTGTGTGTGTGTGTGTGTATACATTCACACACAAACAGACCTATATATAATCAATACTATCAATGCAATGGTGCACAGTTACTAATTATGGGCAGGTTTTTAAAAAAAAATTCAGAAGGCTTCAAAACTGTAATGTTTTTGAGATTCCTATCCCCCTTTCAGTACACATTCTACCACAATGACATTATTTTTATTTTTTTTATAAATCTCCTAAATATGTGAAGATTTTATTGCTTGAAAATTAACTTTTTAAAAAGTGTACAATAGCTCCTTTTTTCATTTTTTTAATCAACTAATATAAATATCAAATACTGGCTGAGCCAGCTATTGAAATCCTCTATTATCATGCCCTCTAACTGAGCTATTATGCAAGATATTAGTTTGCCTGAAGGTTTGGGGAGTGGAGGAGGAGGAGGAAAAAGCAAAGAGCTAATAGTTATATGTTGATTAAATTTTTAGGTCAAACAATAAGATAATAAAAGTAGGCTATTCCACCAAAGTCAATGGTCCAATAAATAGAGTGTAGAGCTAATGCAAAGTACTGAAATTACTCTGGGACCTAGGGTTATATTTTTACTGATCAGTGTTACTAGTCTGTCTTGGAAGATAAAGGATGTAATCATTTCAAATAATAAAACACTATATGTGTGTTACATATCCCATGTCAGGGGAAAATTTCTCCACTCCTCCAATGTATGATCACAAGTATGGACTAGGATGAAGCAAAATAACCTCCACATTTTATGGCAAAAAAAGTAAGGGAATTTTGGTAAAATTCGGAGAGCAGAAGTGAATTATTGGGACTGGATCATGGGGATAAGAGAATATGGCACCTGTCTTCTTCTATTCCTAGCTTCCACATATCTGTGTATGTAAAATTATACATATGTGAAATTGAGTCACGGTATAGTGGATATACTTTCTCCAACTGTACCAGTATATAAACAGAATTTTTAAGAAGGGCCACAAGTGATACAGGTGAGGTAATACCAGTAAAGCATGCTTTGTGTGTGTGTGTGTAGTATGTCCCCAAAACAAATAATAACAGATTTCAATTTAAGATTTTAAAAAATGACTGAATTGAGGCATACGGAGTTCACAACATCTTTGATTAACTGACCTCTTCCCCCACAACCATAACGCCTGTGTTTCAACAGGCACAGATCTTTTACTGTTGTCTCTTTAATCTGATTTAACTCAAAAAACATGTAAAGCCATTTATTGGCCTCCAGCCTGCAAAGTGGGCATGAGTTATAGGCTAATATTTTACACCCTGTTGTGTCTTATTACTTAACTAATAACAATATTTGCTCAGGGTTTTCAAAAGCATTTCAGACATGTTTAAAGAAATCTTGATTAAAGAATGACAGCCGAAGTATTAGATATTAAATATAAATAAGAATAATATGAAGAGAGCTTAAGAATTGGGCTGTTGTGGTTTGCAATAAATCAGAGTAATGTGCAACTCACTTTTCCACTGAGGTTTCCCAATTGCCTGGGCTGACAGATGCTGCTGCTACCTGCATTCTCTCACCTAGAAAGACATTCTGGTGGAGCTTGTTTTTTATACAAATATTCTCTTCGGTGCTAAATTAGATTGCAGAATTATCTTACTGGAACCAGAGTTAGACCTCCAGCTCAGCCTTCAACCAGGACACCCCCAGAAGGGTAGACTTTCACTCCCAGTATCCCACAGGCAACATGGCCATGGCTTAGAATTCTAGAAGCTGAAAGTTCATACATCTGAAGAGTAGCCAGGTTGGACATCTAGTCATGTTTCATAGACACCCAATACCGAATTTTGCAGAGAATAGATGTATGATGATTGCATGTGTGCAGAGGAAGGACAATCTGTTCAAAGTAGAGTTGGTGGTGCATAAAGCCAGTACAATGCAGCAGGAATTCAAAAAATAAAAAATAAAATAAATTTAAAAAAGTGGTGGGGGGAGACTTCCTAGTGCACAGCCCTAGGCAGAGATTATTGGCAGAGACAGAACAGCAGAAACTACATGGAGTCAAAGTTCAGAACCCCCAGGGGTGAGGCTAACTGTTTTTTTTCTGCCTACCTCTTTTTATTTCTGAAAAATCCAGTGGCATAAAAGTAGTAATAGAAGTAAAGGAGGACAGTGTTGAAATTGATTGTGGTAGCAATTAATTTTTATTTAGATTTCATGGTAGAACAGTAACTAAAGGGAAATGCACTTGCTATTCCCCCTCCTTTTTTTTCCTGTTGCTGGCATTGTTTGAATTGCTGTATATCAACATGTAATGTAATTCCAGAGGTCTTGTAGAGAAAATTTATGATGTCACACTTCTCACCTAAGTGATGACTATAGATTTTCTGGCAGTTTTAAATGAACACTTAATTTTCCTTTTCTCTTTCTCTGAAGTCCCACAGCTGAGAATGACAGTTGCAACTGATATGTTGCAATGCTATAATCAGTTTCCATCTATAATGAATCTATAGGCACCTCTGCCTGCACCACTTGAATACAGAGGTAGCAGTTTGCTTTATAAATTAAGCCTTTCTGGCCAAGACACCCTACAAATGTATAGAAATTCTCAGCAATGGCAATGCTAGCTTAGGAATTTTGGAAGTTGAAGTCCCTATACCTGGAAAATTCTCCTTGTGGGAGAAGACTAATGCAAACAATGGTGCTCTATGCTTCATTTTAATTCTTAAGAAACTGCTTTCTAAAGTTAAATGGTTTGCAAAGATGCAATGTGAGCCAATAATGATATTAATAATTCAAAGTAAAACTATCCTGTCATTATTGTGATGATGGTGATGACGATGATGATAATTAGCCAAACTTACAACAGATAATTAGCCAAACTTACAACAGCATCTCAAGGAAAAGGAGCCCATCTCAAGGAAAAGGAGTATTTCCCATAGGGAATGATGTCTAAATACCCATTTCCCAGGTCACCTGATGTCCAAAGTCAGCTGCTTCAACCTTGAAGGTAGCAAAGAGGAACAGATGCCTCATAGAGATTCTCTTCAATTCTTTCTATAGTCATAGGGCCTTTCCCACTTGTACCTAGCCATAAGACAAAAAGGTCATGGCAAGATGTTTTTTTCTGCCTTGACACATGTTATTGCCTTAATTTTGTCCCATGCTAATTGGTAAGACAGTTGCTGTCCTTAATTGTCCCACTATTAAAGTATTTTCCCCCTTAATCTGATGATGTTACAGAGCAACTGCAGGAGGAATAAAATTTCTTAGATTTTTGCAGGGATTTGAAACACAGGCAATAGGGGCTGGAAAGTTAACACAGTGGAGACAGCAACGTTCATGGTGGTATTGTTTTCTGCTAACTTCAACTCAGCAATGGGAAAAGCCTATAGACATCTGAATTTGGGGAGAAGAAAAGATGGCAGCAGGAAATTGTGACAGCTAAGTACATATTTATAAACTAGTTAATTCTGGATTTCATTGCCATCATCAACTCACATGGAGTAAGGTGTTTCCAATATATCCTTCAAACATGTAGAATTAAACTAAACCAGACCTTTTAGATGAATCAGAGAAGAATTCTGATGGTTAATACACAACTTTTCATGCTCTATTTTAGCTTTCTATCATTCTGTGACTTTGTTTATAGTCTCCTTTTTTACCCCTTCCCAAAATGTAAATGATATCATCACATTTTGTTTCTAATTGCATATGTTACCTTAACATGGAATGTATATCTTAGTGATTAATTACAGAGTTAGAGCAAGAGAGAAAATCTATAGCAGGCAATTTCTTTTTTAAAATCAGCCTAGTAGTGCAGTGAATATACTGACAATGAATAACATTATTTCTTAGATTACATTATCTCCATCATGTTTAATAATATTTATCAAGATTCTAAAAATAAAAGTCTCAGTGCTGAAATGCCAACCTAATGTAAGAGTCTGAGAGATTTTTTTAAAATACTGTGGAATGTAGAAATGGATATTTATTTATTTATTTATTTATTTGTCCTATCTAGTCAGTTGAGTATTTAAAGCTTCTGGAATGAAGTTAAAAACAATTTAACACCCAGGTTAAAAAGAAGATAGCTGGATGTGATTGAATTCTTTACCATTTATTATTTTTGGTCATTAGTGGTAAAGAACAAATGCTTCTCATGTATTAATAATCAGGATAATGTGTGGGTTGAGGTGGGCAGCTTGGAGTGAGAGGCAGTGTTGTGCATTGATACTGTACTTAATAGGACATACTGTTATGAAAAATGTGAGAAATCAACTAAGAATTTCTTCAGATATTCTTCACGTTCTACTGGGCTTTAATTCATGTTATAATTATATATATCAGAAGAGGCATATATAAAGATCAGAAATGGGCACCAGTGGCCTTCTGAAAATGTCCATCAAATTTGTTTGCAGATTAGGTAGATATTTTTTTCCAAATTTCTGCATTTTAAGGAGAAATATTGTAAAGGTTTTCAAGGGCAGCATTCAGCTTATTGGCATCAGTGGATTGACAGTTGAAAAAGCCCAATGAGAGATTTCATGATAATTTGGATTTAATTGCAATGTAGGAGGCTTACACCTGAAATAAGAATGGACAATGAAGGACAGGAAATTACGCATACTTCTTGCCCCTCTTCTAATGTGTATCAATACCTCAATACCTCAATGCCCCACTGCTATTTTTTCCCCAATATTCTGTTTTAAAACTGGTGTAAAAATCAGAAGTTTTCTGCACAGTGTTTTCCTCACTCAGCAATTGATGCTCTGAATTCCTTTTCTTCTGACCTATTAGCTGGACTGGCAGTAGCAAATAATGCTGTGTGGTAAGAAGGACAGGATCTTCCTTTTCCCAGTCTGCTTCTATCCAGGATACCAGGTTATAAGCGCAATGTACTTAGGCATCCTAGTCTGCAAAATATACATCTTTAAGGAATACCATTAGGCAATCTAATATTTTTAATATGAGATTTATTGAAACTTTTAAAAGAGAAGATAAAAGTGAATATGAGCTAATATAAAGTAATGAAAAAAGAGAAAAAAGGAAGAAATCAAAGACAAAGCAAAAAGTGCAAGAGAAGAAAAAAAGTTAAAAAAATTAGAAAAGAAAGAAAAAAAGATACAAAGTGGCTTCTGATATTCTTCACAGCAGTTATAAGTATGATTATATTTTAACCTCTCCCTCTAAAGTTACTTCATAATACTCTTCTTTCCATAATCTATCCTATCTAATTATCAAAGCCATAAATTACAAGTTCATTTTTTTCATTTTTATGCAAAAAGTCCATAAGAGGTTTCCAGTCACCAATTAATGTAGATAGTGACTTTTCTCTAATTAAAGAAGTTAATTTATCCATTACAGCAACATCTGTCAATTTCACCAACCATTCCTCCATAGTGGGTAGTGTTGAAACTTTCCATACAATATATAATAATATTATGCATATAATAATCTTGCTGCAGTAATCATATATTTAAATAATCTCCCATGGCTTTTTTCCAGCTGTTTATCCATGAGTGCTAAAAGGAAAAGTTCTGGATTCAATTGAATATTAATCTTTTAAATCCTCTGTAACAAAGTATGCATTTGAATCTAAATTTCTTTAGCTTTTTTACATGTCAGCCAAGCATGATAAAATATCCTTTCATGTTGTTCACACTTCCAACATACATCTGAAGTGCCATGATACATTCTAGATAACTTCCCTGGTATCATGTACCAACGATACATCATTTTATAAAAATTCTCTTTAAGATCATAACACAATGTAAATTTCAACCCTTTTGACCACATATTTTCCCATTGGTCCATCTGTACATTATAACCAAAATTCTTACCCCACTTTATCATATATTCTTTAACCTGTTCTTCCTCTGTTTCAAATTTCAACAAAATTTTATACATTTTAGCAATTACATGTTATCATCAGTATACAATTATACTTCAAATTCTGTATTTGCTCCATACCATAAATCTTTTTGTCCATTATGACACTTTCTTTTTTTTTCCGCATTTTTTTTTATTAGAAAAATTTTATTACACGAGTAAAATATACAATTACATAAAGCAATACAAAACATAAAAATCAGACAGACATCTAAAAGCCTTTTACAAAAGACATACCTTAAACAAAACAAACAGAAAAAAAAAAAAAAAACCACCACGTAGGCAAACAAACAAAGGACTTCCTACTTTCCTTTTGAGGAAATTATTTCTAATGATATAAACATTTTCTGTATTTGTTATTAACTATACTACTTCTATATCTATATTTCATTCTTATTATTTCAATATTATAATATGTCCATTTGTATATTCTGTGTTTTCTCAATATAATCCAGGAAGGGTTTCCAATTATTTTGAAATTTGTCCATATTGTTGTCCTTTAACTGTTCTGTAAGTTTTGCCATCTGAACCAAATCAAGAACTTTTATAGTCCATTCTTCTACTGTGGGTATATAATCTTTCCAATGTTGTGCATATACAATTCTGGCTGCAATAATTAGATGTAATAATATTTTCCCATGTTTCTGATGGAGTTGATTATCCATAAATCCTAGTAGATAAAATTCCGGCCTTTTCTCAATATTTATCTTTAACATAATACCAATAATCGTAAATGAGAAAATGATTGACAACTGTATCCTTCTGCTATTAATTGTTCTCTTGATTTAATTTTAAATTCCCCTTAATGGTTTTCCAATAATTCCCTGTAAGTCAACCATTTGTTGTTGTCTGCTATTTCTCTTCTATGATATGGTTCTTGAGCTGAGATACATTAAGGTGTTAGCAGGCACAACCTGGGTTTATATATATTTCATATTCTGAATATGGCACATCTAATAAAATTATTTTTGAAATCTACACTAATTTTAACTTTATCATACCATGAATATCCATGCCATCCAAACCTCAGGTCATGATCTTCTAACTCTAAAAGTCTCTTGTGTCTCAGCAACATCCATTCTTGCATCCAGACAAAACATCAAGCAGAAAAATACTAATTTTGAATTCAGCTTTAATACCTAATTTAGTTCAAGATGATGGAAATATTAAAGAAACATTTTTACTCTGGGAAATTCTAGATCACTTTGTCTTAGCAGTAGTCCCAGTAGAGCAGGAGTGTCTAGCAAATTATTTTTGCTAGAGCAGGAACAAAAATCCAGGGAAAAAGTACCTACAGTAGATTTTATTGCAAAATTCTCAATTGTTAAAGCATTCCAAACTATTATTGATCATACGCAAATAAATGCAAATTCTTCATCTGGACGGGAAGGGAGATATGAGGATCCATATAAATTCAAGTTTTTTGTTTTTTTACCATGCATGCTTAATATTAGGATCCAATTCATTTAATTGATTATGTGCCCTCTAGTTGGTGTTAACTGTTACTGATAATAACTGATAAACCTTTTTCAGGATGGTGTATCCCCTACCTGGACATTCAGGTTTTCCAATGGTGCATCCATCACCACTATAATCAAGTTCATCCACCTTTCTGCTGGTTGCCCATTTTTCTCCCCCTTTTCTACCACCTTTCTCACCATTATAGACTTCTCAAGAGAGTGAGATCTTTGCATAATGTGTCCAAAATAGGATAATTTGAGCCTGGTCATCTGTGCCTCCAGTAAGAACTCTGAATTGATTTGCTCTATGATCCATTTGCTTGTTTTCTTGGCTGTCCACAAAATTTTCAGGAGTTTTCTCCAACAACAAAGTTCAAAAGCATCAGTATTTTTTTTATCTTGCTTCTTTGCAGTTTTGCTTCCATACAGTGTCACAGGGAAAACCATTGCCTGCATGATTCTGATCTTTGTAGGTCTAGACAGATTAAGATAACAATATCTAAATCTTTTTCGAGATCTACATTGCTACCCTACTAATTGCTAGTCTTCAACATCTTTGATTGCTGATTCCTTTACTGTTGATAGTTGATTCTGAAAGACAGAAACCATATACTACTTAATGTCTTCATTGTCAATTCTAAGGCTGATTGTTATACCTGTTGTCATTAGTTTGGTCTTCTCTGTATTTAATTGTAGTGAAATATATTTTCACCATGCTTGTTGACTTTCACTACAGAGTTTACAGATCATGTTAAATTTTCAGGTAACAGAGTAGTGTCATCAGCCTAGTGCAGGTTATTCATATTTCTTCCTCCAGTTTTGAAACCACACTCACCTTATGCCAATCCAGTGTTCCTCAATATGTATTCAGCATATAGTTTTAATAGATAAGGAGAGAGTATACAGCCTTGCTCATATTCCCATGTTCTGTGGTTCTTGTGGTTTCCTATCCTGTGTACAGGTTGACATAGTCAACAGAATCTAAGGCCTTTCTATAATCAATAAAGCACATATTGACTTGCTTGTATGTAAAATTAAGGATATTTTACAATAGTTTGTATACTCCGTTAGTTACCTTTCTTTGGTGCTGGCATGCAGACTGACCTTTCCAATCTGTTGGCCACTGTGTTGTTTTCTAGATTCGCCAGCATCTAGAACCTGTTCTGTTCCATTAGAAAAGAAACAATCTCTTCTATTGCTCACTATATTTTTGTCTTGGTAATAACTGGAGTGCTGATCTAACTTCATCTTTTAGTACTAGAGGTCGTTGTAAATAGGGAATTTCTTCTAAGGTATCTTGAAGGGAAATTCTTTTCTGTATTTTGAATGTGGTCAACTCTACTGTACAGAATTTCAGTATACTACTCCCATCTTTATTTGATCTTCTTTGAATCAGTTACTATCTGGCATCATTTAGCATACCAATTCAAGATTAGATTCTCCTTCTGAGTTTGAAGAACTTTTGGAAGATTCCCCTTGTTTTTCTGTGTCTGTTTCTATATTTGACAACTTTACAGATGTCATTGTAATATTGCTTTTTGCTTCTTTTAACAGCTCTCTGAATTTCTTTGTCATGTTTCTTCCAGAGAGAGAGAGAGAGAGAGATTAATTGCTTGCTTGCTTGCTTGGCTTGACTTCTCTTCTCTTGTTGGCAATTTCCACATTTATACTGACATCCAGCTTGTTTTGTTCTATTTCTTGGTATTTGGCAGTCTTTTTTCACATTCATCCTTAAAAACAGCTTTGATTTCATTCCACAGTTTCTCACATAAATAAGGTTTAGGACTTCAAAGTGATTCCTCATATTCTACTTGATAAGATCATATCATATAAATTGGTTGGTCTTCTTGTTCTTTAGCTTGAATTGTAACTTGCATATGAGTAGCTCATGATCTGTTCCACTGTCAGTCCTTGGTCATGTCTTTGCTGTTATAACTGAGCTCTTCCACCTCAAATCATACAGTTAATTTGATTTCTGAGTATCCATGTGGTGATGTGTGTACATATTTTGGTTGTCTGAATAGTCTGTTAACAATGACAAAATCACTGGATTGACAGAAATTGATGTTAGTTTCCTGCTACATTCAGTTTCTAGCTACAAACAGCACATCTTGCTTGCAAGTTCTATAATTTTACACTGAGCTTGATGGCAAAATTCATCAACTCCTTTTCTTCTGCATCAGTAGTTGGAACATAAACTTGGGTACTCATCACATCAAAGGGTTTTCCACAAAGTCTAATTGATGTTATTGGATTATTGACTGCATTGTATCCTGTCTTCGCTATATCTTGCCTGACTATGAAAGCAACAGCATTCCTCCTCCTGTTTTTCACGTTCTGAGTAGTAAATAGTATGATGTTCTGATTGAAAGTATCTAATTCCAGTCCATTTCAATTCTCTGTTGCCCAAGATGCCTGTGTATAGTCATTTCATTTCATCTTTCACTATGCTGAGCTTTCATCTTTCATGTTTTTTGTGCTTCTTGGATTCCATGTTCCCACTGTAATTCTGCCTTTGCAGCTTTGGATTTTCTTTTCTTGCATAGCGGCATCAGTAACTAAACATCTTGAAGGCTTTAATCTGGCCACATCATAGACGCTATACTATTCCAAAAGATCCTCAACTCTTCCTCTGTAGCATGTTGTATGCCACCCAACCTGAATGGTCCATATCTGTTGTCAATCACTTTATATTGTCGATTCATGTGGTTTTCTTGGCAAAATATAGTAGTGGTTTACTACTGCCTTTTCCTGCACAGTATGAATGGATGCCTTTGCTGTTGCAACTAAAGTGATCATCTACCCTCTGCATTTTCCTGTATTGCAGCTGCTGATATGTGTGCCTGCTTGTGTTGGCTGGACAGTTGGGATAACCTTCATGCCTTCGGTGATCCTGCTGAATGTACAGGCTCTTGGCATACACTACCAATGTTTTTTGCTCATTCCTTCAGGAACAGTCCCTCCCACAATTATGTAGTATAGTTGGGCTTGAGGGGGATATTGTTTAACGGAGTTTCTCAAGAACAATATATCTATCTATCTATCTATCTATCTATCTATCTATATATATATATATCCAGTTTTACTTTCCCAAACTGCTGGCACATGGGTTCCCCAATTTTTTCCCCTAGTGCAAATCCCCCAAAACTTTAAAAATCAAATTAATTCTTTCGTTCTTCTTTTTTACATGAATTTCCCAGAATCAGACATATAAATGCAATTTTTCTTGAAGCACTTGTTTTTTGTGCAATGTGGAAAAATTAATGGTAGTGAACAATATTATTGCTGTAGTGGATTCTATTTTGATGAATCTTTCAGATTTGTTCCTACATAATTCCATGTTCTTCTAGATTCTTCTGGTCTTGCTCCCACAGAGTATGAGGATGATTTAGGATTGAAGACCGACAGGCTGGGAGCCAGCAGATCAAGTAGGTAAAAATTGGTGCCTGCTACTTGGAAACCTGAAGCTCTAGACTGTGACTCAGAATCCTCCAGATCTATGAGAATAATGGCAATAACACATTGAGACCCAGAAAACAGAGATATTGAAGTTTGAAACTACAGAATATAGTTGCTTGGGAGTAACAGTCTATTAGGAAATTACTGTTGCTCCTGAATAGACCTGCATTATGAAATGAATCCAGCGAGGTTATAATGAAGGTTTGAAACTGGTACATTTAGCTTACTGTTTGGAAGTGACCTACACTGGAAATAATGTCTTCATTTTTTAAGCCATGATCTGTTGCCAGGTACCTTACCTTGGACTCAGACTGACTACATGGACCCAGATCCAGCTTGTTCTCTAACTTTTCTCTTCTATTTTATCCTATGATGTTCAGAACTTTCTTATACCTTGACTGATGTCAGAATAATTATTAACCCTTATCTCAATTTACCAAGATTGTTTGCTATTTGGCTAGAAAGAAGATTCAAGCTTAGTGAGCCCTATTTGTCTGCCAAGACTCATATGGTGGAATACTCCCTGCTGGGCAGGACCACAAACCCACCACTAAATTACATTTTAAATCCTAGATCCAGTCATTCAACTTTCCCAGAATTATTACTCAGGCATTTGTAGGTTTTATTGAGAAAAGGGAAAGCATAGTCCATACTAGATCTGCTTATGGAATGGTATCTCTGTTCAATAAAGTCTGTGTTTTATGTCTTAGAACACATTTGTAAAGAACCCTCTGTGAGCTTGACATCAGAATGCCAGACAGCAGACCTCTGAACTAGAACTTCTACCACTGCAACTCATGGAATTTGACTATTCAAATTATACAAATTGTCTCTTTGCTGCAATTGTAGAATCACTAAGTGGAATCCATTCCAAGGAAAAATGTCTCCTTAGAGTGACTGAGTACAGCAACCAGAAGCTGCAGGTTTCAAACAACCAGCTACATTGCACAGCCTTTTTTTTTTTGGAGAATGAAATTATACTATTTAAGAAGGCAAATCTTCTTCTGAAGCTTTATTAATAAGCCTGAAACACCCATCTGCACTTTTAGTAACACTGCATCAGGAGACCCACTTAACATATTGCTCCATCTGGTCCTGTATGTGGGATTCCAGCCATGTTTCTGGACCATGCCAAAGCCTTGGACATATTCAGATTTACTGCATATCTTAGGGATATAGCTAATGCCTCTTGGTCCTATCTATGCTATGAGCCAAAGCTGCCCTAACTAGATTTTCTGGTACATCTGCACAGCAATGCACTGATATTATGAAGGAAGACACAAAGGTAGTTTCTCCAAGGGGGGGGGGGGGAAGGAAAGCAACTGAGCCTTCTAGCAGCTGGCATTGAGACAGTATCTTCCAAATCTTGCCAATCTTTTTTAAATGCCAAAGAGTCTCAGGTCACTATTGGAATAAAATTTCTTGCACCTAGGCCAGGAGTGTAATAGCACTTTCAACTGCCTCCTACATATATTCTCCTACAATCTCATCACCACTTCCTCCCAGCATTTGGAAAGTCACACACTTTTTGACTGGTTGTTAAAAAGCTTCTCTTTTTTCTTGTTTATAAAGATATATAAAGTGC
Source organism: Liasis olivaceus (assembly GCA_030867105.1). Lineage (NCBI taxonomy): Eukaryota > Metazoa > Chordata > Lepidosauria > Squamata > Pythonidae > Liasis > Liasis olivaceus. Next base: position 86,677,805 of record CM061352.1, on the reverse strand, counting down.
TCTTGGGGCCAGATGTTGTTTGAGAAACTGTTAGATTCCTCAAGGAGGGGCCTATCCCTTTATGGAAACAGACCAGCTGATCAGGCTAGGGAGGAAGATAATTACCCAGCTGAGAAGAATGATTGGATGGGGGAAGCAACCCTATGTTAATTGCTGAACTAGCAAGGAAGTTAGAAAGTAGAAGTTACAGTTAGCAAGAGGAAGCTTAGAGGTGGCTCTCTGAATATGCTAATTAACCTGGATGGCTTCTGGGAGGAGAAGATGCTGACTGGCATATATGCATATTAAACTATTAGAATCATTGAAAGAAAAGGGTGTCTCAGGGAAGCAGCATGAGAAATTATGCCCTTGGCTTAAGTGGCTTGGAATAATGAGTCCTGTGCAGGCATTTAGCCCGCATATAAGGTGGCTAGTGGGGGGGGGGGGCAATAATGTACATTCAATCCCTGCCCCATTAGCCACCTCCCTATCCTCCTTGTTCATTATACCATATTGAGAAGCAAATTCCAGATGGAAGTTATTTTTCCAATTATTGAAATGTGAGCACAATACAATGTCATTATGAATTCTGTGGAGGGGTCAACTTGGCTCAACAGTGAATAGGGCAAGGCCAGCATATGTGGGAGTATTTTGGCTAGGACTTCAGTATATATTTATTTATTTTATTTATTTATTATTAAACTTGTATGCCACCCCTGACTCTCATATATGTGCCCTCATCCCAACTGGCCACCTGGCCAGCTCTTGTTGTACAGGCAAAATGCCTGCATATGGGTATTATCTCCAGAGAAAGGCTTTTCAACTTCTTACCAGGGTATCTAATCAGAAGTTCCTTGATGATGTTATTGGAGTAAACAGATATTCTTGGTAACTGCTTGAAAATGCACAGCACAGTTAGGTATGGTTTGTATCTGGATGGGGGATCACCACAGAATTCCAGGACACTAGGCTAGACCAAGGATTTGAAAAAAAAAATCATAGAACTTAATGGCAAGATACCTCTTTAAAACTACATGGATGGGTCTTAAAATTTGTCTATGAAATAAAATTAGGTTGAAAAATTCATGATTTTTTTTAAACATATTTGGGCAATTCTATCTAAATTCAAAAACAAACAAACAAACAAACAAATAACAACCATAATAATTTCACATGATAAGGACCCACAATCTCTATATTAATAATCAATACTTTTAAAGTTATTCCAGGGAACTCTTACTTGTGGGACCACCTCTCTCTGAGGGTATCTGCCTGTCCTACTAGGTGAGATAGGGTGGGTGCACTCAAGGTCCCCTCCCTCAATGTTGTTATCTGATGGGACCTCAGAGGTGTGCTTTCTTGGTGGCCTCCCCAGCTGTTTGGAACAGCCTTCCACCTGAGATCAGAGGGATCTCTACCCTTTCAGCCTTCTTGAGGGCTGTGAATTCCTGGCTCTTCCCCCAAACATTGGGCTAGGAGGAGGGTTGAGCTGTGAGAATGTTTGGTCCGGTGCCTGGGGGGAAGGGTACCTTTGTTTTTAATTATGTTTTATGGTTTATTGTGAGCTGCCTAGAGTCTTTGTATGAGATAGGTGGGCATATAAGCCCAATAAACAAACAAATAAACAAACAAACAAATAAATAAATGTATGTATGTATGTATGTATGTCACTGTTCTGCTATTCAAATGTATACTGGCTGTAAGATTTGGTGGTATATAAATTTATTTATTTGAAAAAAATACATGGCTGCTTATAGTATGTGAAATAATCCTAGATGTCTAACAAACAAATACACAAATAATAAAAACACAAGATTAAAATCTACCGTATCTCAAATGATATAGTTTTACATGTCAAGCTGTACTGCTAAGAACAATGAGGTTGACTTGCCAGATGTTGGATTGGGGACATGATGGGTTAATGACACACCACTTAAATATTCAACCCTTCTCTTCTCACTTCCCCATGTTGGACCATCTTCCAAAGCTAGCATATTCTTGTTACTAATTACTAGGTCCCAACGCAGCATAAGTAGCACCATTCAGATAAGCAGTATTCCAAGCCTACTAAAACAATGCATTCAGAAAGACACTACTGAATGCATATGTTGTATAAAATTTTTCCTCCCTGGGGGTAGCAATCAGTGAATGAGCAGCAGAAAAGTTTGAGAACAGCATTGTGCATGTCTTGCAGGCTGTTCTATACTTCTTAGGCAAGCTGAGATATGGTGGAGAATGCTATTACCTTGCAAGTGTTGGATTCTGATACCAATATGGTTGTATTTTGTATATGTAATGTTTATATTGAGAGGCAGTTTGGTGTAGTGGTTAAAGGCACTAGGCTAGAAACTGGGAGGCCATGAGTTCTAGCCCTGCCTTAGGCATGAGGCCAGCTGGGTGACTTTGGGCCAGCCACTCCCTCAGCCATAAGAAGGCAATGGCAAACCACTTCTGAAAAATATTGCCAAGAAAACTGCATATCCATGAAGTTCCCAGGAGTCAAGGCTGATTTGAAGGTGCACACATACACAAACATACAAACGAGTTTCCGTTATTCAGACAACAGTCTTGCAGTGGCTTTGACCTCAAATATTTGTAAGTTCTAAGACTAGTAGAGGTATTGGTAATCATCATCTTAATCATCGAAGTGCTATTCAGTTTTAATTATTACAAAGTTGGTTTAATTAGGCATACATATTTATTTCTGAACAAGACATTGAAAGCTGATACAAAAAAACCCACAACTTTTTTATTTGGAATTTCTGTTCGATTCTGCCATTCCTTAATCTAGATATTGCTATGACCTGAGATGGTCAAACTTTTCTGTAAAATTACACTGAATAATATTCAGATCAAACTGGTTCACCTGTCACCATATATTAAGGAATACAATTCTCTCTTGCTCAGAGATGAAAGAGCTTATTTTATGTAATTGATTTAAAAGAAAAGATTTATAATGTTTGCCCTTCCCCAGAGTCCAAGGCATATTTACATAGTGCATAGACCTTTCTGCTTTCAGATTTAGGAAGAAAAAATGGTGCAATCTATCAGATGCTCAGATAAACATCAACATAGGTTTCCTATAGTGTTCTACATCTAGAAAGCTCTTTGAAATGATTCTTAAAGTTTTAAATTTTTGACAACTCTGTAAAGGAATGCCCTTGGGGAGAAAAAATGTCTATTTTATAAATCAGTCTAGATATATGACTGGAAGATTATGTCAGAGATCTAAGTGAATCTCTTCTGTAGAAGTCAATACCAGTGTGATGCATTGTATATCCAACAGTTTCTATCATTAAACATTTCTCTATTATAAAGAATGAGGTTTTAGGGTTCTAAAATATGGAGGACTTCATCCTGAAAAAGTGAATCAATCCTTAGAACAAGAGCAGTCGTCCTAAAGTCTACTACTCCAGTGTTTCCATTTATACAGCTTCCTTGGTGTCCATAAGATTTTCTGCCTTATGTGATTTAAAAGATGGTAGTGGCTTTTAAAAATTAAGAAGAAATAGTAAAGTGGCATGCCACCAAATTGTTTTTCCACAGTCTTTAATATTATCCTTATTTATAGGATTGCTTTTTGACCTTGTATAGAACCCATAAACATTCCTAAAAAAAAAAAAAAATGAAAACTGTGGGTGGCAGTTTCGTTTGGAAGTGAATACTCCTAGTAGGGCTATGAGTAGGGAAGAAAATCAAAGGTAAATTTGAATGTTACAACATCTCATGAAGTTAGCAGGGGTAGTATTAATCAATTCTATTAGTTTGCTTTACAACTAATGGATGTTTAACATTAGGCATGCCCACAAAGACTGCCATTTTGCAAATAGCCTCTCTGCATGAGGGACAGCTCAGGACATGTGAAAATTCCATAATTTCCCATCTGTCCCATATGTTTTTTTGGTCCTGCATTAGAAGGAACACATATAGGCTACACTCAAACCAGTTTGGAATTATGTAACAGGCATAATTACCTAAAACCTAACCTAAAAGGGAAAGGTATTGGTAGACCATCTTTTAAATTGAACTATAGAGGTTTACTGAAATTGCTTACTGTTTTCCCCAATGAGGAAAAATTACAATGATCTATTCTTTCTCTGTTTTCTGGTTTTTTAGAATAGCAATAGTTTAGTCTGATATATCAAAACAAACTAAAAACAAAATTTAAAAGAAAGAGATATGATAGACAAAATCAAAGCCATGGGAAAGAAAAAAAGGAAAAAGAATATCTACAAGTACATACAATTCTCTCTCTCTCTCTCTCTCTCTCTCTCTCTCTCTCTCTCTCTCTCTCTCTCTCTCTGATTTGTATGTGAATTCCTATGCTATAAGGAAAAATGCAGATATTTTAAACATTCAATTTTTCTATTCCAAATGACATTTGTATAAAAACAAAAGCTAATTGATTAGAAAAAAACTCTTAATGCAGTTAATAATGGTGACCAGTTTTGAATAAAGTTCTTCTTCTTTGTCAATTTTTTCAGAATTCTTTGTTATATTAATTTTTCAGCCAGCACAATTTCCTATGCTTTTCAAAACCACCAATCCAATGAAATACATATTTTAGGTTCCCAGTGTTTTGTGATAATAAATGCCTGAGTCTTTTATACTTACCAAAACAAGAGATACGAGAGGAAGTAAATTTATACATTTCCAAAGAAAGCCATTCAGGAGAAATGTTTATCCCTCTCCTGCAAAACTAGTATGCCTGGCCCTACAGCACAGACAAATGATTCAAAGTTTGAAAAGCACCATTTTAGGCAGCACAGTGTGGGATTCCCTATCATTGAAAGTAGTACTGGGTATTGTTAAAGCAGAGTATACAGATTCAGGTAGATAAGGCCATCAGTGGCTCCTTGATCTGACAGTGTTATAGTATATCACCTCTAGTAACTGAAGGGGCAGGATGTCTTTCAATAGCAGCTGTTGAAAAGTGCTATTGCACTCATGACACGCTTGCAGTGTGCCCATGGACATTTGATTAGCCTTGGTGGGAGCAGAATGTCACTAAGTGGTCCAGTGGTCTGATTTCCCAAGGCTGGAATATATGTTGTTTTAGTCTTAATAGGTGCCAGGTTGCTCAAGCCTGTGACTGTTTGCTTTATATTGAAAAATCCCCTTGTATATCTCCATTAAGCCATTAGTTTGACAGTTTACCCAACACACTTAAGAGTTTTTGAAGTATATCATCAAAATTTCCTTGAGAACAGTCTCTTAAATACACAGTATATATCTTCAAATTATTTTATGAGGCAAAAAGCGTGCTTCTCTCTTTTTTACTAAAACATAATTCTATCACAATTTTTTAAAAGGCTATGTACAAAATAAGTACAAAAGTCTTTTAGTATGCAGGATTTATAGAATGAAATTATTAACAGATTTCTGTATGTGGGCTTTTAAAGTATTTGCTGAGGAGGTCTACCTGAACTTTATATAATAAAGAATTGTCCTATTCTTTGAAGCTATTCAAATAGAGGAAGTAGTTTCAACATGAATTTCCTTTTTTTACATTTCCTAATATAATATTTACTTATTTTTTTTATTTCATATGTATGCAGCTAACTTGAGATGTCAACATCTTCTCTCCAAAATCATTAAATATTCTTTTATCAATGATATTTTCATGAGATGGGTTTACATAGGTGAAATGATATTCCCAAAATTGAAATATCTTGCAGTACCTTCCTTAACAATTTGTATTGTCAACTTTCACAGCTCTTTTTCTTCAAGGATCAAACAAGGAATTCATCACTGTAACACCCATTTTGGGGTCATTCCTAGATGACTATTACTTACATGTTGTCACTGTTGTTACCAGTTACAGTGTCTGACAGATAAGATTTAAAAATGTAGATTGCTTTCTGTCAAATTAGCTCTCTGCTGCTTCTGCCCAGAATTTTTCTTTTTTTTTTTCATTTCATTGGCCAATAACCAAATTGGCCTTTTCTTGAAGATTTTCTCAATTTGACTAATTAAGTTCCTCATTCAAATACATTGTGCAGGCAGTGCTTCTTCTGCCATAGGTCTACTCATGATAGTTTTTTATCAGCATAGAAACAGTTCCACTTTTCCTCAACCATGTGTACTTTGGATTTATTAGAACAGACATCCCACCATACCCAGCTAGCCGTGGCCATAGGAAAAAGCTGCTATAGGTTATTCTATGTTAAATGATGGTTTTAAATTGTACTCTTTTCATGTAATTGAGATTTTGGTTTTATGATCATAGCTGCAGTAATGACAGATACCACTTGCTGTGAACATGCACACATGAATATACATGGGTGTGTGCATAATTTATATTGTAATTGTTCTTGGGAAGCTCAAGGCACAACAACCCTGTGAAACAGCTTGGGCTAAGAGCCAGTCATTCAGTGAGTTTCATGTGGAGTGGTGCTTCCTGAGTCCACATATAAGAAAATCCTGGGGTACAGAGAAGAACAAGCACAAGCACAGGAACTGACTAGTTCCTTGGATAATTTTCAAACATGATGAAAGGAAGATGTAATAGTAAGTCAGAGGAAATGCTCTGTGGAAAAGATGCAGAAGATAATATTAAATGGAACACTTGGACCTGGCCAAGGATCAAGTGGATTTCATCCAGTTCAGCAGAGAAGGCATGTTGCCGATCCTTTCAGTGAGAGAATGTTGACTGGTGGGTTGTAGGAGGAGAGCCTTCTCTGCCATTGCCCCTGCCCTATGAAATAATCTCCCCCCAGGGGTGAGGTGGGCCCTACCCTCCCAGGTGTGGGGCAAGGAAAGATACAATTGACCCTGGGGATGGCTGGTGCCTTGACGATGCTCCCTGAGTTTATTAACACCTAATTAACATCAGCCTGGAAGTATCTGTCAGGTTCAGCCCAAGAACAACAATGAAACAGTCCAGTCCAGTGTAATTCCTTTATTACTTACGCACTATAGACAGAATCTCGCCAGACTAAACCTATCCATAGCTACTAGCGGATCTACCCTATGAGAGTCTAGGGAGGGGTTAGCCTCAGCCTCTTCTTCTTCTCATGGTCCTGCTGCAGGCTGAGAAAGTGCTTGCCTTGCCCCTTCCTCTGAAATGCACCCTCTCCCTCCTGATAGCCTTGATCTCTCATACCAGTCTCCTCCTCGTCTACGCCTTCCATTACAGCATCATAAAGGAAATTTTGTTTTTTAGCATATCTCAATTAATTAATTAATTAATTAATTAATTAATATTTATCTATTTTAATTAATGCTTATTCTGTTTTCACTGTAAACTGCCCAGATTCACTCCACTGTGAGATGGACGGTGACAAATGTGAAATATAAATAAATAAATAAATAAATAAATAATAATCAAAATAGCTATGCATGTACCATACGGCATTCATTCATCAGCATCAGGGTAGCTTCAAACTATGCCTGCCAAGCTTGTCAAGAGAGTTGTACAGTGACAGCACTTTCCTAAGAAAGACAGTAGTTAAGCAAGATGACAAGTTGATTGTACAGCTTTGGACAAGATTTTCAGAGCTCACATTTTTATGCCTTCTTAAAAAACAAAAACAAAAACAAAAAAAACCCTTCTTCCTGTACATCTTTAATATTCTTCCCATTGTCTTTAAGTTTTTAATATTTAGCTTTATTTTAAAAATGTTTTAGCAATGCTTCCTAGTAATTTGAGTCAGAATAAAACTGGTTTTAAGGAAAATGTCTATTTATGTAATACTAATATAAGCAGCAAAGAATAGCAGTCTCCTGTTTGTGCTCATAAGATATGATGTATATAAGGCAAAGGAATACATGTATCATAACACATAACAAAAGGTAGAAACTTGCATATAAAATATCCATGCCAAAATAGGTTTACCATCTGAATGGCTTCAGATAGGGCATCAAGTAGTATCATAAGACTGCAGTAATATGTTCATCATGTTTAGAAAGCAAGAAACAATGATTTAACTATTCTTGTCCAGTAATGTCTGCTAAAGAACCTATAATTCTGGACAAGTTGGATGCTATTAATATTACAAATTTATGTTAAAAGAAGTTTGCCCTATGCCATAGAATTAGGATCTTTTCATGCAGCAGTAGAGCAAAGTCAGTAAGCACCATTAACAATATCAGGTATTGTTGTTATATCTAGTAGATTTGAAAAGTTTCATTTCAGCAATGTAAGACATTACATACATGCTCTTAACCATACAAACCATACATATCAAGAGACCCTTCTTGTGGCTAAGTGAACCCTCTGAGACAGTCCTCAGTGGAATTGAACGTGGGACTTCAAATTTCTCCTTTCTTCAGCTCTCTTTTTATAGGCAATGTTACCTCTGCATGACAACTTGGGTTGTAATTAACTGATGATTTACTGGTGATTTACTGGGCTGTTGATTTACTGGGGTAGGTTTTCATTCTTCATCATTCTGCAGAGGTCATCCATTTTTGTGGGCATCATCAGGAGATGGATGTTTCTTTTTTTCTTATTGAACACTCAAGGAGGAAAGAAAGTCACCCTTAGAGCAGCCCCCAGTGGTGGAATGCTTGACAGCAAGCATGATGGGAATAAATTCCAAAGGTGTTGCAAGAAATCTGCATAAGAAATCTCTGTGGGAAAGTAGCTCTTGAACCTATTATAGCTGGGGCCACACATAAAATGAAGTCTTTGAAGGTCAGTTTTGGGATGATATGTAATGGGTTTAAATGATCCTATTGAAATATATTGCATAGTAAGCTGTGATGTCTTAGTGAATTATTATACTCTTATACTGGCACTGGAGTGGCTGCATACTGGAGTGCTCAATCAACGCAACATTCCTACCTCCACACACAGCTGAAAGTCTACAGAGCTGTGGTTATCCCTTCTCTCCTATATGGATGTGAGTCCTGGACTCTGAACCAAAGGCACATCAAATAACTGGAGAAAATTAACATGCACACTCTCCAATCCATCTTTGGCATTCGTTGGCAAGACTGTCTCCAACCTGGAGGTCTTGGATCATGCAGAGTCCATCAGCATTGAGTCCCTGATTATCAGAGCCCAGATGTGGTGGGTGGGATACAACATCAGAATGCATGACTACCATATGCCTCGCCAGTTGCTCTATAGTGTACCGGCATCTGGGAAGAGACCTGGAGGTTGACCATGCAAGTGCTACAAAGATGCTGTGAAAGAAACTCTACACCACTGTGACATCCAGCCAAGGGAACTAGAAGCTTCAGCTGCTGACAGAACCCACTGACGAGCCCTGTGCTATGAAGCTTCCACCAGCTTTGAAGGCTGGCGCCATCCAAAACTGATAGAAAACCGTGAGTGGCATCACAGAATAACACCCACAGTTACTACAACTATGGACTTCCAGTGCCCCCATTATGCTAGACTCTGTGCTTCCAGACTGGGACTGCAAAGCCATTTCCCTGTTCACAGATGAACTGCACAACAGCGTGTCTTCTTCGAACCTGAAGGACTACCATATATACTGCCTAATAATAGAAGTTCTTTGAGTAGTATGAAAAGAAATATAAATATAAAACAATATAAACATGTTTTTTTGAGAAAAAAATGGAGGACATCACAGACATGAGATACAAATCAGAAGAGTTGTAATAAAAGCAATAAATATAGCATAAAAACATATTATGATTATATGTGGCGAGAGAACAGACTCGGTACTGTTATTTCTTCAGTGGTCATATGAATTCATCCAGAAGAATAAATTGCGTGAAATCTAACTAAACTTGACACATAGGAGCCAGATTACTATTTCTGGGCATCAGTTGTCACTTTTATTAAAGGATGTCTTCATCTTAAAAGGGTTGTTCTTCTTAACATCACTGTTTCTTAACTCTACATTTCTACAGCATGCAGCTCAGTTCAGGAGCATTTTTTCCCCCCAGTTTGTATATAACCAGATAATAATGTGATACACTGATAGTGGATTTTCTGTTTTATGAAATAGAGTTGCAGATATTTTTTTTTTAAAAAAATGTGCATGCCCAAGGAGTCCACAGGGAGTGGGGAGAGAGGAGGGAGGCAAAAAAGTCAAGATGGTTTCCATGACCATGCAATGGAAGCTACATCAAATTTTACATGCATTACGTGTAAAAAGTTTTTTTTTATACACTGCCCCCCCACCCCTCCACCCCCAAGGATGCCCTTATATATATATGCCTCTGAATTGTTCCAGTGCAGTCTAGGAGGTTTTTAAGGTAAGAGCTGTTCAAAGTAGTTTTGCCATTCTGAGGCTTCTCTGGGCTCCTGACATAATCTTCCCATATACAATTAGCACCAAGACTAATTCTATATGGGACTTTACTGTCTGTTTAAAAAAAACAAAACACAGAGTTGTTGTGAAGGAAGGAAGCAACACTGGGTGAGTGAAGCAAATAAAAAGGATCAAAAAAGATGCAGGAATTTATTCTGTATTCCCTTCCCTATCTCAACCGTATACTGAATCATGCAAGCATGAAGAAGATGTATTGAGTCTCAAAGGGAAGAAAAGAAGTGGAAAATTAACTACAAATGAAAATACCCTTAACGTACCCCTGGATTCCTGCATATTAATAATCTGTCCCTTTCCCTACATGGAGTGATATAGAAAAAGGGTCAGGCATGATTACTTCAGAATGTGGTGAGAACAGAAATAAATTGTTAAAGGGAGAAAGGAAAAAAAAGCAAATAGAGAAGAGGCAGTTTCTAGGCAGGACTTCACTTCTGCATCAATAATAAGCATAATGCACTCAGTATATCATTCCTTCCTCTCTGAGCAGCAGGTCGAATTCCAGCAAATCTGATAAGCAATGAGATGCTCTCCAAAATGTCAGTATGAATGTTGGATGAATCTTGTTAAGATCATTCTGAGACAGAAATCCTCAAATTATGACCCTCTCACCCAGTTCTGCTTCAGATTCCTCCATAAATGCCCATCTCTGCTCCATAGCACAAGGTGAGGAGCTGCCTGAGGAGCAGTGGTTCCAGATCAGAGGCTGCTCTGCTAAGGCTCTCTATCATTCTGGCCTCATAAGGTTCATCAGAAACCTCAGTTCAGTTCCAGAGTGAGTGAGCTGCCATGCCACTGACCAACTATGTCATCGTCAGTCATACCCTTGGGTGGACAATTGCATGGAAGGGATCTCCAACTTTATGCATTTCTAAAATACATAGTAAAAAGAAATATTCCCCATGTGCCATTTGTGTGCCATATTCACCTCTAAATCTCTGCAAAAGAAACAAGATTGCTGGAATTCTTTATGCTTCGGTGAATACCTGCTCTAGAGCTGTTTTCAGTTTCAAAAGTATGAATGACTAAACTTGATTTGCTGAAGTAAATTTTCCAGTATTGGAAACACTACTATTTATTACCACTAGTAATAAAACGATTGGTTTGAAATATATTTCCATTATTGATATTGCAGGGCAGACTCTGCTATCATCACACTCCTACCTCATTTTCTATTTATTTCTTCATATAAAAAATGACTCATCACTTTTGCTGAAGAAACATATATTTTAGCATTGTGCAAGGCACTGTAAAATGTTCAACAATGCACAAAATGTGAATGAAGCATCTTTCACTGAATCATTAAAGCAGCTACAAGGCTCATACAGCTGCTTGCTGGCTATCTGCATGCCCAGTCACATTACTGAACTCAGAAAATAGCAAAGTGAAGGAACCAGTAAGCACTGCTGGAACACTTCAGGGTGGCCAGACGTTAGCTGCAGGTGAAAGGTAACTGGATTGATCCAAGCCAGAAAGGAGAAAAGGCCATAGACTTGGCGTCCAGCTTCTCAGATGGTGTAGAGGAGAAACTCTTGGTGGAAGGCCAGAATCTTTCTGATGATAGTCATCAGCAGAATGTCTATAGGAGATTCTGGCATGGTTTAGCAGTTCCTGAAGGAGGCACTATGTCACCTGAAGCTCCTGAAGGAAGTGTGAGTCTTCATGGATAGGCAAAGGTCAAAAGGTGGTCAGAAAAAATGGTGGTGATATCCATATATGGTTCTAGGTCATCCATTCTAGTCCATGATCTTGGTAGTTCTAACAGCTTTCTGAGCAGAGGGAGATGACTGAAAGGAGTCCCAAAGTTTTAGGCCACAGAACAGAAATATGCTGGCATCAACCTGTTTATTCTTAGAACAAAACAAATCTGATAGTAAAAACGGGAAAAAAGATGTTAACCTAACTTGGCACAGAGTGAAAATATGAAAAGTTGGTAGGTGTTCAAGATTCTTGTATTTCTGTGAACTGCAACATACTGTGTTCTCTTCAGCAGATGAAAGGTATCCTTGATTTTTTAAAAAAGCAAAAACAAAGCTGCCCTGGTTAAAAAGTAATTGATCCATTCTGCTGGAAAGAATGCTAAAAGGCAAAGGATAGGGTGTCTATCTGGAAATTCTACAGTTTATTGAAGCAAAACTACTCCCAAGGAAAAACTTCCTGTTAGTTAGATCTGTACAACAGTAAAACATCTACCCAGAGAGGTTATGGGTTCTCACTCCATGGAGGTTTTTAAGAAGAAGCAGGATAGCCACCTCTTATGGATGGTTGAATTGGTTCCCCTGAATATCAAATCCCCATTTGATGAAGACTTATGCTTCCTATAGTTGTTCTAAAACCACTTAGAGGTAGAAAGTAGTGATTCCTACTTGTTAGGGGGCTAAGGAACATTAAATTATGTACCACATTCAATGAACCATCCATCTTCTTGACAAAAGTGGGTGGTGTGCTGACAGGAGAGGATAATGGGTAGATAAATCACATTGATAGATATAATCAATAAAATATTTCAGGCTAACCAATGCTGCATCACACTGAGGTGGCAGGATACAAATGGAAAATTATTTGTAACTTCATTCTGATCTTTATCCTACATTTTTGGGTTATGTAGTCCTATCCTACATTTTTGGGTTATGTAGTCCTAACTAGTAACCAAGTAGTGAACCTCTTCTCTGGAAGTGTTTTTTTAGCTAGAGGCTTTGCAGTGATAAGTCTCGGAAGCAAATATGAGAAGAAGTCTTTTGTTATATCCTATATTTTGTATGAAATTTGTATTTAGTTTTACATTTTAAATGTAACTCTCTGTAACTTTCCTTTCTGCTGATGCTGAGTGCTCTTATCTCCCTCCCTCCTCAGATAGCAAGGCTCTAGACAGCAAGGCCGAAATGTACCCAAAACAAGGTACAACCGGTGAAGACAAGGACTTGTGGTTTAGCTACCAGCAATTGACCAAATTTGGAGTATGGAAGGCATGGGGAGGGCACTGAGGGGGGGATTGGGGAGAAACGGCTCTTGTAATGATAAAAAGGCTTGCTGAACTCCTTTTTGGGGTTCAGTTCTTTGCAGGGACCTGCGAGTCCTAACGGAACCTTTGTGCAGATAAAGCTTCTCCCTGAATGACCCAGTGAGAGTCTCGTCATCAATAAATGTTGCGTTGCTCCCACCCGTAACATTTCTGGCGACCCAGATGGGACTCTCCCGGCCCCTTGAGCAGGACCAGTGGAACTCCTGAGACTCAGCGACGCCCGGCGGCTCGACGCAACCAGCTGGCAGGACCCCTTGACTCCTGTGCCTCGGGACCAGCGGACGCCGCAGAGAGTAGGGAGCCTTCCCCTGGATCCAAGGACCCATTCATGGTGACGAGCAGAGGAGCGAGTGGACGGCCGGCCGGAGGAACAGAGGAGTGAGTGGGCCGACTAGCGACCAGACCAGGCGAGTATACTCAGTGGGGAATACCCGTCATAACCGGTGAGGCGGAAGAGGAGGAAAAGCGCATCCTCCTGGGGGTGAAGGGCCCAAGAGTGGGTGCCTTCTAGGATTGTGTGGGTGGTTAAACAGTCGCAGTTCCTATTGGTGACCGTTGAGTGTCCGGCACCGTAGGTCGGCTGTAGTGTATAGGCAAGTGGGTTGGGAACATCCCTTCTCCTAAAGGAGTAAGGGATTGGAAATCTGGCACACTCTGTAGCAGGGATTGGTCTTTAAAAGGAAGAGCCAGCGATTGCTGGGAGACCAAGGCAGGAGGGGACAGGTCCTTTAAAAGGAAGAGCCAGCGAGTGCTGGGAGGACTGTCTCGCCGTTTCCCTGAGCCGGACCGAGGCCTGACAGGAGAACCCCTTGCAAAAGTCTAACATCAGGTACATGTTAGGAGACCCACACCATGGGGAACACAGGAAGCAAAGTTACCCCTCTGTCGTGCATGCTGAAAAACTTTAAAGCTGCCTTCAGTGGCGACTATGGGGATCCCAGGTGCGACCCGGATACCCTGAAGATTTTCTGTAAACAAGAATGGCCAACGTTTGGAGTCAACTGGCCTGAAGAAGGGGCTGAAGACATGGATCGTACTTTAAAGGCTCAGCTTGCAAAGCTTTGTTAGGAGACTCAGTTGCCATGGCCCAAAATACTGTCCCTTGCTTTAACACGTATCAGGGCTATTTACTGTCCCCCTTTGAAATGCTTTATGGGAGATCATTTGGATCTCATGAAGTACAAACTGCCTGGACTGGTGAAAAGAACATTTCTCAATACTTGCAGAAGCTGGCGCACGTTCTATCCTCTATTTCCCTGCAGGTCCGAGATGCCTTGCCAGTCGCTCCTGACATACAACCCATTGCCCAGCCAGACCAGTGGGTTAGAGCTGTTCCCATCCTGCACTGATCTGAAGTGGTCCCAACCGAAGCAAGTCCTACTGAGCATGCCAACTGCTGTGAAAGTCCTACATCAAAGCTTGGGTGCATGGATCCAGGATCAGGCAGGTGAAGGAACCCCCAGACATTTGGCAAGTTTCCTTGGTCGATGGACTTAAATTAAAATTGCAGCGTTCTCTAGCTTCACCAGCAAATCTTTTTAAGGACTAATTAGGTCCACCGGTAGTGACCTAATTCAGGAACAACCAGAAGATTTGGCATCACCCATACAATAAGAATGGATGTAAATGCTTGTTCTATAGTGGTTTTGATGGTTCGTATGCAAAGGGAAAGAGAGCAAGCAGATGCGGGCAACAGGATATGTGATGAGCAATGGCTGAGTATGTGTATGTGTGTAAGAAGGAGGGAGTGGAGAAAGTAGAAGAGAGATAAAAGGAAAGGAAGAAGGTGTATGTGATAAAAGATACTGAAAAGGTTATTAAGAAAATTGCTGACCGGGTGGTCAAAATTGCCCATGTCTTTGTTCAGACATGGGAGGGTTTCAATATGAAAAATCTCTTTGGGTCCTGGTTTCCCAAACTCCCAGGTCTCCAAGCTATAGTTGCGCTTATTGGAATAATTGCTGCTGGCTGTGTGCTTATTCCTTGCATTTTACCTATTTTTATTCGCACTATCACAAGTACCCTCTCCCTCATAGCCAAAAGGGAAGCAACAACTCAAATAATGGCTCTGTGGCATTATGACCCCATTCCCACTCTGATGAGTGAAAGCCCTTCGGCAAAGCCAAAGGACTTTCAAAGGGGGGAATGAGGTGGCAGGATACAAATGGAAAATTATTTGTAACTTCATTCTGATCTTTATCCTACATTTTTGGGTTATGTAGTCCTATCCTACATTTTTGGGTTATGTAGTCCTAACTAGTAACCAAGTAGTGAACCTCTTCTCTGGAAGTGTTTTTTTAGCTAGAGGCTTTGCAGTGATAAGTCTCGGAAGCAAATATGAGAAGAAGTCTTTTGTTATATCCTATATTTTGTATGAAACTTGTATTTAGTTTTACATTTTAAATGTAACTCTCTGTAACTTTCCTTTCTGCTGATGCTGAGTGCTCTTATCTCCTCAGATAGCAAGGCTCTAGACAGCAAGGCCGAAATGTACCCAAAACAAGGTACAACCGGTGAAGACAAGGACTTGTGGTTTAGCTACCAGCAATTGACCAAATTTGGAGTACGGAAGGCATGGGGAGGGCACTGAGGGGGGGATTGGGGAGAAACGGCTCTTGTAATGATAAAAAGGCTTGCTGAACTCCTTTTCGGGGTTCAGTTCTTTGCAGGGACCTGCGAGTCCTAACTGAACCTTTGCGCAAATAAAGCTTCTCCCTGAATGACCCAGTGAGAGTCTCGTCATCAATAAATGTTGCGTTGCTCCCACCCGTAACAACACGTAGGTATGGGTCATGATTAAAGGACTGAAATCTGGGGACCAATTGATTATCTAGTCAAAAGACCATTATGGTGGCAATGTCTTGGATTCTTCTTCTTTTAATGTATCAGGTAATTGATACTTTAGCCAAGGCTAGCAAACCCTATTCCTGCAAGAGGGTGATGGTAGCAGTATGGCTCCCTGTACATATCCTTGTACCCTATGAATTCTGTGTCCTAGGCAGTCAAAGCTGACATCTTCAAGGTTCCAGGTAATGTGAACAATTATACAAGGGGAAGGGTAGGAAGAGCAAGAGGGATTTGTGGTTGCCAATGGTGAGTTGCAGTGACATGAATGTAGGAGATGGTCATCAATGGTCTCTACCAAGATAGAAAAGTGAATGGGCTGGGTGCATAGGGTATATTTGTGCACAATAGTATACTTGATTAAATTGCCAGTTGTGCCACACTATTAGGTTTGAAAATAGATTCAAGTGGCAGCCTGAGTTTTTAAACTTACCAGAACAATTAAATGTTAATAAGTATTTCTACAAATCTGGATCCCACTTAGTTTCTTGTTGTCTCAGGCTTAGAGACATTGGTGGCTAAGAATGTGCTGTTTTCCACATGGATTTGGGCTGGTGACTGGAAACATGCAAATGGTTATGTGGTGTTCACTTTGGTTGGGCAATCTTACACAAAGTAGTCCACCTCTTCATAATAAAAGCACAGTGCCTGTAAGTGCATCCTCGCAACTTATTGTTCCTGATTCAAAACAGCACTCTTTCATCACATTTCCTTCTATATAACAAACTACCTAGCTTCCATTTCTCATACTCATTTACTAATGGCAATTGCCTGTTTCCATTCTTCTCATTCCTTCACTGAGACTCTCTTGCCACAGACAGACTCCTGATGTCTCTAGGGACTGAATGTTTTGCTCATATCTATTTAAAAGGCTGATCCATACAAGTTTTTGATGCTCTGGTTTGGTCCTTCTAAGCAAAGGTATACATTTATTCTGAACATGTTCATTCCTCAGTTCTGATCATGCTTAATTATTGACAGTCATTCTGAGCCCAAGGTACAAAAGAAAGTTTCTGCTCTCATTTTTAAAGTAAAACACAAGTAAGCCTGAATTTAATTCTCAGATTTCTAGTTCTTGCAGAGTCAGAAGCTGCACCTGGACAATGTACTCATTTACTGCAAGGCACATTAATAAGGAGAACTGAGACTAACATTTTACCAGTCAGGACTCCAAACTCCAGCAACATGTACTAATACGCTAGAGGAGTACTAATACTTTAGTTAGAATTTAAGAGGATAATTTTTTTCTGAACCACCTGGATAGGAATTACTGATAGAGAAATATACAATACATAGGTTAAACAAGTCCAACAAACTATTAAGTCTCCTGATTTATATTATTTTATTCCACAGCAGAGAAGATACATTTTATGAAATACAAAAGGCAAAGTATAGCACCCTGCTTAGCAATACGTTAGCAATAGGTTTACTTGGAAAGCCTGTAATTACTGCCTGTTAATAAAGCACCAAACAGATTAAAGGTTACAAATGATTTATATTAAGCGTAGAGAAAGCTCAAAGAATGGTTGTACAAATTGACTGTGAGATGATTTAAGAAAGGAACAACACAAAGCATGTTGAAATACAGGCATAAATATCCCTTCCTTCATTTTCTGGGGAGTGGGATATCAACTTCTTTCTGTGGGCTGGGGAACTTCTTATTCTTATTACTACTAGAAGATATCATGTGAGGTATAGCCTATAGAATTCTGCAGAGTTTTGAAGGGATACATTAGTATTAGATAAAGTATAATATGAATGAAACAACCCTTCAAAGCTGCTTCATGAAACAGCAATGTGATCCCCTCACTTCCAAAAGCAAAGCAAAGCAAAGCAAAGCAAAGCAAAGCAAAGCAAAGCAAAGCAAAGCAAAGCAAAGCAAAGCAAAGCAAAGCAAAGCAAAGCAGTCGTGTTGCTTCTCCGTGCTCTGCTTCAGATGCCTTCTCAGCATTCTCTTTTAGAGTTTGCACAGTGAGAGAATGCTCAGGGAAGACTTGTTTAGTGACAGTAGTTGGAGAAGGTTGATGGGGAAGTTCTTCCACAGTGCTGGCCGAAGATCATGCAGGCTAGCCAACTTTGGCACATGCTTCAGGCAATCCCACAGTCTGCGCTGAAGTCATCCAGCCTGAATACATACCACTGGCTTAGTTGAACCCTCTGGAAGAGGCTAGTAGTAGGGCAACATTAAAAGTTTAGGCCTGAAGCTTAGCATTGTGGGTGAATTGTGGCCTGAATTGTTTTGTTGAAATGAATTAGTATCTCTTAACACAGGACTGACCATCTATGTCTAATAAATACATGTTTATTTACATGTATGTTACAAAGATGTACAGCTGCCGAATGTTTGACAATGTCCAGTAGGAGTTCCAGTGAACTAGCACAGCTCCTGTTATATTACTGAAATGCGATTCTCAACACTGTTTCATTATATTACTAATTATTCTAGGTCAGAATCTCTACTTGGTACTTTTCTATTTGTGAGACACTGGCCATAGTGGTTTTCAAAAACTCAGCTGCTGCTCAGGAGGCACACGATGAACAGAATAAGACAATACCTCCTGTGTTTAGAACATGGCCATAAGGTACACATCTCAGAGCTCTGGAAGTTGTATGCAGTCTGTGTTTTATTTGTTTTTTATTTAAGTCAATTTGCATCTGCAAGTTTGTGCAAGTTCAAAGCATTGTTTCTTCATTAGCATTTGAAGTACAGTTTTTTTCATTCATTCTCCTCCTACCAAACCCTTGGGGAAACACAGATGCCCTTCTCTTTCATTGTTCCCTGGGCACTCTGCCCATTCTCTAATCAATTTCACAATTGGATTTCATTGAAGAAACCAATATAGTTAATTTCATAGCTTCTTAGATTCACAATGTCAATAGAAAACTCCACTGCTCAAATAGGTATGTGCATTTTCCCCTAGCTGTATTCCACAGGTAAAATGGAAAGCACTGCAGCTCTCAAACACATTGAACTAGTGCAGTGGTGTGTCTAAGATACTGGAATAAGACAGGGGAAATCTGTATTCAAATCCACCCGCAGCTGCAATATTCCATAAAGAGCTGTTATTGGGAAAAGCTGGAGGAAGGACTACTATGTACAGTACTTAAACTCCTGGAGTGAAGATAGGATATAAGTCTAAAAAATAAATTATCTGCACAGAGCAATGATGGCCTGAAAGTCCTAAGAGCAGTCAGGATTAAAAATGGCTTTTTGAGGGGGGGAAAAATTATCAGGAAGAGTTGGAAGAAGTGTGTAGTTAACATACTGATGTGATATAATGCCTTTGTAGGTGCACCCAATATTTTTCTATGCTTTATATTCAAATATCTCAGAAGGCTGCAGTTCTGAGTACAGGAATGGGGCCTAGAATATTGAGAGAAAGGAAATAGAGCAGACACAGGGATCATCATGAAATCACTCGAAACTGCAGCAAAGTTTACACAAAAAAATCCTAGAAAAATAGAAATAAAAATAATTTCTGTGCTATCCATATAACATAATGCATTGCCTTTCAATCATTTTCCACAATGCCGCATTTCAAAATAAACTTTATCTCCAAAAACAGTGTGATGTCAAAGCTAGAGCTTTAATGTCATATAGCTTTAATATCATATAGAAGAACAAGTTAGAATGTGCTGGCCTAATTTTATGACACATGCATACAGATCCTTTAAAATATAGGGGTTCTATTTATTATCCTTTTAGGAGAAAAACATTTGATGTATCTTATAATCCATTGGGAACTGGAGTTCAATCTATGGATGTAATATCTTCACAGTATGCTCTAAAAATAAGCACACAAAAAATGAGGAGAAAATAATGAAGAGAAAAAAGCAAATGAGGCTAAGTCATGAAAACCAACATGGCCCCACCATAGAGGATATAAGCATAGGTTATTGAGGCAAAAGCATTATTCATTTACCCTTCTAAGCCACTCTCTCCAGCCACAGGTTGTACAAGAGGTCAGCTGTCAGGTAAGATAAATATCCTTTTGGAATCTTCCCATCACAGTAGAGATGTAAACATCCCCGCAGATGGCATGCCCAGGTCTGTCAAGTGGGTGAGAGAGAGAGAAAGAGACAATCTGTCTCCCTCCTTCCAGGCTCCTTTCATTGGTTCAGTCTGAGTCTTGGTGTGGGGGCTACATTGTCTTGTACTCATCTGCTGGATGTTGGGAGGGAAACATACTCACCCAGTATTTTATGGGCCCTTACTGATTTACAGCCAGTTCAGCATTCTTGTAAACGGCCATAAATTGGCCTGAAGTGATAAATCATAGCCAAAGAGAGGCTCTGAGCCCCAGTTCCAGCTCAGCTTGCATTTCTGAAAATATCCATAAGTATGCTTCCTTTCCAGCCCATTAGAGACCTACAGTAATCTACAGATATTATTCTGATGGTAGCCTACATTCCAATGGGCATGCTGTGTCAGACATGTTTGCTTTCAACAGCCAAGAAAGACAATATCTTCCAGGCAATATTTAAATCTGAATGCCTCCCTGAACTTACAAATCCTTGCTTTGCACAATAAATCCACAGCAAAACTGGAATCACAAAATAAATATTGATTCTCAGGACTATTAATGATATTATAGAATACAGTATATGCATCTGTTACATGCAATTTGGCTCCAAAAACTGGATTTAGGCAAAATCCTGTTCTAAAATATCTTAATCTATACCTTTCACATGAACTAGAACTAAACCATGTATTTATGTATTTTGAGGTGCTTTTTAAAAACAACAATGCAGAACTTTTATCAAGAGTGTATGAAAATGTTTCAAGCAGGTTCATCTACCCCAGTTATGCACTGAATCCTACTCTCATAAATCAAGAAATGAAATTGCACAAATTTTCAATAACAGTTCTCAAGTGTTTGCTGAATATTCATTAAATAGGCACATTTTATAGCATAGCAAGAGGACAGAACTTTTTCCAGATTTAAAGGATATTTTTTTCCAAGAGTATTTGGAAGCAACTTTTAAAAATTATTTTATACTTGTAATCTGTCTAAAACTGAAATTTTCTCTTACTTTTCATTATTTCCCTCTCTCCCTCTCAAAAAGAAGCCCCTCTAATCTTCAGATTAAAAGCTAAAGAAAAAGAACTCTAAAAATGAAGACAAATAAAAGCAATGCAACCAATCTGTTGTTACAGTAAGAGTGTCAAGCAAATAATAAAAAAGACACCATAACCAGTGCATGGACTAGGGAGTGGCCTAACTGCAAAACCACATATTTTAATTAGCATTTCTAGAAGTCTGTATGAGCTGTATATGCATAGGCTCCATGTAGAAGAACTAATCAATGAATTGAGGTCAGAATTAGGGTCAGGGTCAGAATTAGGGCCATCCTGCCTCAAACACATATTGATTAGCCTTATGTTTAACTTCATATTTTATATGAATTCATGGAAGAGGGAACCGGTATCCTTTACATCTTTATTAGGAGAGTGAAAAAAAATCTGCAACAGATTTTAATGGGAGATGATGCAGACTTCAAACTGGAGTCCACCACATCAGACTGGCAGTTAATATCCATCATTGTGTCAAAAATGCACACAAAAAACATGTACATTGGGGGTGGGGGGGGCTTAAAATCTATCTATCTATCTATCTATCTATCTATCTATCTATCTATCTATCATCTACCTACCTACCTACCTACCTACCTACCTACCTACCTACTCACTCACTCACTCATAAGGTAATTAAAGCTATCTTTGAATTGAGCTTGACTCCTTGAGACTTTGTGAGTAGATCTGTGTACTTTTCCTGGCAACAAGATGGAATTCGTTTGCCATTTCCTTCATCTATTTGTTTTTTTTAATCTAATCTATAGCCCGATATAGCCTGGAGGTCTCCCGTACAACAATTAGTTAGGCCCAAAACCTGCTTAGATTCCTAGCCCAGGAAAGGTTGGCCAAGTGCTGTATTTGCATTTTAAAAAGTGTTTATTATGAAAAGTTGAATACAAAACTTCTGATATTAGTGGAAGTTATACAATATATATAGTTCATTAATGGCAGTTGTAAATTATGAAGTAGACAGTTTTTGTTTTCCCCAGTAGCCCTCTGTTCTTGACAGAATAGAATAAAACAAAAGAAAATGTAAAACTAACACAGAATAGATTGAAACTGATCTGCACGTTCCTAGCATCACCTCGGTGTGTTTTGTGGTAGGGTCTAGATGTCTATGTGTGGACCTTAGCCTTAGGCTAGGTTAGATTTTTTTTTTTTTTCATTGTTGACATTTTCAATCAACTTTCAGTTCTTATAAAAATACAGGAATACAATTTTTTAAATGAACACATTTAGCTTGACAATTCTTTATAAGTTTATCATTTTTGTATCTGAATTCATAATATTAGCAGCTCAGTCACAACTAAAGTCTTGTTCAATGTACATGAGTCAATTTGAAATTATGTTACAACATTCATTATATGAAAATGGCACTTTCTGGTCCTTCTAAAGTTCAAAGTCATAAGTCATTTCAAAAGAGCAGATAAAACTTGGTTCAGCTTGCTAATTTTATTTATGATTTATATTGATTTGGTTAGACTTACACTCACATCCATTTAAAAGAAGTACCTTTGCCTAGTGATAGGGCCTTGCTGTGACAATTCTTAAATATGAATAAATGGTCAATTCTCAACTTAAAAGACATTTTGATACAAAAGCATGGGGTCCAAAGAATCTTAACCCTGGGTCTGTTTATTTTGTTGTGACAGAAAAGAAGAGAATGAACTGGGGTTAGGGTGGGATTTTAATAACCCAGTGATTGTTTGTTTGTTTGTTTTGCTACTCTTTCAACCAATTTCTTACCTTTCCTGGTTTCAGGTTCAGCAATAAGAAAAACAGGTTTGCATTTTTCTTGTTCTTTTCCTACATCTTAGGGTTTGGGGGATTTTTTTTTTTTTTTTCCATTGGGTTGAAATACACTATTATAGAATTTATGCTACACTGCATTTTGTTCCTCAGAATGGCAGGAAACCATGCAGGTTTGCAGATGGAGCAGGTTCCTAAAAAGCATGCATGCACGCACACACACACACACACACACACACACACACGAAGTTTTGTTGTGAGATTCTGAGTTGCTTATCTCTGCACTAGAGTATTATAGGCCCTATAAGGACACTTGCCAGCCAGGCAATTTCTCATAAGATAAATATTTGGCATAGGAATCCATCAAACATATTAATTCTTCATATATAAGAATGAAATGCTGTTGTGTACATTTTTCTGTCCTAACAGTATCAAGATATATGAACCACCCTTGGAATATTTGTAGTAAATTGGCAAAGCTTCTGATTCCCATTTTGCTTAAGGAAAATAACTTAGCATAAATTACGCCATTAGACTTCCACATCTATGTTTATCAATTGACGTAGATATGTGAATTCAGATTATTCCTATGTCTGTCTTACAAAGTGAAACAGATAATGGGTTCTACTTCATAATCCACCATGCTATTTCTTGGTTGAATTTGCAGATCTTTCAGCTCAGTAATTTGGTTCTTCTAAAGGTATTTTGCTATACCACAGATTATTGACATTCATTTAGTAATGGTGAAAATGAGAGCATTCTCCGTTGTACCTACCTGTTCTTGCTAGGGACTGAGAGAAATAGCAACATAGATACAAAATATGAAGCCTGATTTCAAAAGAGGAAACCTGTAGTCTTCTCTTCTCAAAACTAAACATTGCCAGTTTCTTCAAACTCTCTTTTTAGGATTCATTTCTAGTCCCTGGTCATCCTTGTTGCTTTTCTGTGTTCCAGGTTGACTGAGCTGTTCTAAAGCATGGTGCCCAGAAGATAATATAATACTTGATGTGGGGTCTGAGGATAGCTGAACAAAATGGATGGAGTTACATTTGTACATTCTTTTAATTCATAACTGCTCTCGTGTCTTTGTTAAATATTTTTCTACAATTTTCAGTTCACACCTTCAGTCTATCAGGATGATCTGAATTTTATTTCTATCTTCAAAATATTAATTCCCCTCTCCAATTTTGTGTCAGCTGCAACTTTGATAAAGATTTCCTCCATCTCTTCATTAAAGTAATGTGGAAAGTAAAGGACTGACATTTGAACCATTTAACACTCCATTTATTTTGTTCAGATCAGTTTTATTCACAAAGTTGTGGCCATTGCAGCATCCCTGTGGTCATGTGATCATGATTTCTGATGCTTTCTGCCAGCTTCCTACAAGCAAAGTCAATGGGGAAGCCAGCAGAAAGTCATAAGTCGTTCCCAATCCCACCGCTTTTTTGCCCACCCATGGTCATTCTGTTTATCTGTTTATGTAAGTAAATATTGACTTATTATGGAAGTTTGTTTACCAGTACAATTATTTTTCTACTTACAATATACACTCTTCTTAGATGATCATGGGACCATCCAGCATTGGGGTAAAGAAAATATGGTCAGCCTAAAATTTAATATCCATTCTGGTCACATCAGACTGTACTACCTTTCTCTCAAAGGATGGCCCAGTGGGTCACAGGGTTGTCTAGTTGTTAAAAACTTTAAAATTATAAAAGACACAAAAATAAAAAATATTAGGTGAAGAACAGATGTTAATTACACTGGATCCATCTCAATATTTCATCAGTCGCCTTGGGTACCCAGGCCTGATGACACAACCAGGTCTTGAGGGACTTCTGGAAAGTTAAAAGGGATGAAGCCAGTCTCACTTTGGCGGGAAGAATGTTCCATAAAGTGGGGGACACAGCAGAAAAGGCCCATCACCTAGGACCCATCAAGTGAAGCTCCCTAGCTGACGGGACCCGCAGCATGCCCTCTCTGCTGGATCTAGTGGGACAGGCAGACATAATCGAGAAGAGGCAGTCTCTCACTGACCAGAAGCTCCATCCTACCATCTGCCAATTTTGAGTGTGTTCTGTGTTGTCAAATACACCCAAGCTTGGCCAGCTTCTGGTACAAACACAAGGTATTTATTACAGTTGTAAACCCTTAACTGTAGTAACATAAACACTTGACAAATTGCAAGCTTTGACTTAGAAAACGAAAACATGAAAACTTATTTTAAGTTTAATTGCTTTATGATCAGCTCTAGAATTTTCTTATATATTTGATATCATACTGATTGATCTGATCCTGGATCCTTGTTTTCCCATTTTTGGAAATTTGAATGACATTTGCCGTCCTTCACTCTTCAGCCTTTGTCTATGGATTCTGAAAGGCAATACATAAAGACAATTACATGCAGATTATCAGCAAGTACTTGGGATGCAATTTATATGGCCCTGGAAATTTACACTTTTTCAAAGCAAATTGATATTCTCTGGCCAGGTTTTTTTCAGTGTCAGGTTTCAGTCTTTTCTGTTCCATATGCCCCTTTATTCACTTTTTCACATATGCCTGTTGAAGCACTTGTTGAAAATGGCTGAATCAAACATAGTTAGGCAGTTCTGCCTTTTCTTTGACGCCTCTTAACATTTTGCTATTTTCATGAAGCAGCTTGTTATACCAATTCTCTTCTCCTGCTTTAATTTAACATAGCTTGAATGTAGTCTATAGGAATTCCACTTCACTGACCAGAAGCTCCATCCTACAGTCTGCCAATTTTGAGTGTTTGTGTTCTGTGTTGCCAATTACACCCACGCATAGCCAGCTTCTGGTACAAATGCAAGGTATTTATTGCAGTCGTAAATCTTTAACTGTAGTAACATAAACACTTTGCAAATTGCAAGCTTTGACTTAGAGAATGAAAACACTTACTTTTCAGAAAGTCCAGAGACCAAAAAACAAACACCCACACACACAAGCTGATTCCAAAGTGGTCAGGGACCAGTCCAAGATTTAGCTGAGTATTCCAAAGAAGCATACAGATAGGATTGCATGTGTGCAGTAGAAGTGGAATATTAATTGCTACAAACAGTCCATCAAGTGCAGTTCCCTTTATATAGCCTTTATTACCAGCTTGACTAGTTTCCTGAGTCACACTTTTTTCTTTCGCATAGGTGGCTTGTCTTCATTTGATCTTCTCTTCTTAATTTGTGATGTGTTTCTTGGCTTGGGGCTTTGTCTAACTCAGGTTGTGGATCAACCTGCATCTGTGTCTCCTCAGATGTGCTATCTCCAACTAATTCTTGTGGTTCCAACTGTTGCTCAGTCTGGACAAGCTTTTCAGCTTCTGAAACTGAAGACTTCCTAACACTTCACTGCTGTAATTGGCTGGCTGGCACAATTTTTTTGAGGCTAGCCAGGGTGATTCTGATGTGGCAGTGGAATACCTAGACTTCTTGTCCTTGCAGAAGTTGCCCAGTCTGTAACTGAGGATTTCATGTCCATCATAATCACTCTGGACCTGTCCCAAAAGGTATCGCACATTGCTGGATTTAGTATTCTGTTCAGCTGGATCAGGTGATCAGAAAGTGGAGGAGTTTTGTTTAAAATGAGCAGGAGATAAATGTGGTTAAATAAACAAACTAGCAAGCAATAAAATGGAAGTGACCTGAGTGGGTACTTTCTGCACAGAATAGCCTATCCATGCTTTTCCTTTTTATAAGGCTTCCCCCCCCCCCCCATAAAAATGTTGGAGAATGTTAGATGGAACAGTCAGAGGCTTGACATGAACAATTCACTGTTCTTTTCAGACAAAGTCAATCAGATTCACCTTAATCTGAACTCCAGTATATTAAGAAAGTAAACTTGGCTTCTTGGATTTCTTTTACTTTGTATATCTCAAGGATATAGTCAAGATTTGTAAAGAGATGAGAGCCATACCTGTTTGTTCAACCTTTGCCTTTTCCACATTAATCAGTCAGGCTGGAATTGGCCCAATGGTTAAGGGAAGCAATCAGTGTTTCCTTGTCTGTAGCATATATCTCTATCCTTTCTTCCACCATTTAAAGAAGGTAGTTATAAGATCCTTATTGAAAAAGCCCTTCCTTAATCTGGAAGATCTCTGTAATGATAGGCCAGTTTCAGATATTCCAGTTTTGAGTAAGGTAATAGAGAAAATAACAGCATCACAGATCCAGATGCATTTGGATGAAACTGATTATTTGGAGCCATTCAAATTATAATTTTGTTTAACATGGTACTCAGCTTGCTTTGACCACATTGATGAATAACCATCCTCATAGATAGCCAGTAACTAGATGGGGAGCATAACTCCTAATTCTTTTGGATCTCTTAGAAGTTTCAGTACCATGAAGCATGGTATGCCTATGGGAGTATTGGGTTTGACGTAACTGTTTTGCAGTGGCTCAAGCCAGTCCTTTCAGAACATGGCCAGAATATGGTACTGGGGAACAAATGTTTGACAGACTGCTGACCAGCAAGGTTCCACAGGATTCTATCTGGACTCTATGCCAGTCTTTCTCAACCTTGGCAACTTTAAGATGTGTGGACTTCAACTCCCAAGATTCCCCAGCCAGCCATGTTGCCAAGATTGGGAAACACTTCTCCATGCTGTTTAACATCCACTGAAACAGAGAAGAACATTCATCACTTTGGAGTGGGCTGCCATTAATATGCTGATGGTATCCATTTGTAATGCTCTGTACCATCTGATTTGCAAGTAGCAAAGAATAAGCACCTCTGGATGCTGTTTAAACTTGATAATGGGCTAGATGAGGGAAAACACACTGAAAATAAATCTTCACAGGAGTGAAGTTCTGCTTCTAAAAAGAAAACTGAGTAAGGATTTAGGTAAAGCCTGTCTGGGATGGGATTGTATTTTACAGAAAGAACAAGTCTGCAATTTAGAAGTGCTCATTGACCACTAGCCTGTCTCAGGATTTGCTCTGATAGCTGTGGCATTTGTACAACTACAGCTGGTGTGCCAGATACATCAGATTGGGCAATGCTAGTCACATCTTGATTATAACTCTCTTATCAATTTCAATTAGTTATCATGGGGCTACTCTTGAAAATTGTTTGCAAATTACAATGACTGCAAAATTTGGTTGCCAAGCTACTAACCAATGCTGTGGTATAGGAATCATGTGATGCCTTTTTAAAAGAATTTGCCTGGTTGTACTTGCTGATCACATACTATGTAAGGTGTTTGTGTTCATCTTTAAAGCCCTAAATGGCTTAGTACCTGCTTATCTGAGCGACTGCTTCTTTTGCTATGAATCTGCTCAGTTACTTTGATCAACAAATATTCCTTCTTTCTGAAGATGCCCCCATGCAGAAATCATCTATCTTTATGAGGGAGGAGTCCTTCTCCTGTGGGATTTCAAAACTACACAATGCTCTTCCCCAAAAAATGTGTTTGGCCCCATTTTCTCAGTATGCAGGAAAATGGTACAAGTGCATTGTTTTTTATAATATTTTAACTATTAATTGGATTTAGTGATATGGATTTTAATTTTCATGGTACTGAATTTGCTATCCTGTTTAATTTTTTTTGTATTTATGGTTGTAACACATTTTGAATGCTTACACATTTAATAATTTTTTAAAAAAAATTATCTACAACATCCATTTTTTAAACTTTCTTCATTAAATTTATCTCAGTCTGAGCTTTCCTGGAATCTTCCCTAATTTGTTAGAAGGGTAGGTATTCTACAGACTCCAGAAGCCTCTTGTCATTTGTTCTTAAAACCTCCTCCCTGTATTGGTTTATGTCCTTTATCTCAGGCCTTTCAGAGCTGTGTTATTTGTCTCTGCAGTTAAACCTTTACTTTGTATTGTTGTACCTGCCACACACTCTTCTGCTGCTTCTGAAGCTTAACCTTGCTTTCTCTCCTTACCTGTGACCCCTCATTTCCTGTCAGAACATTTCTGAATTTCTTCTTAATAGACTGTGTCCTATCTTTTAGTGGGAACAGCAATGGTATATATGGGAGGACTGCAGTAGAGGCATGACTGTTCAGAGAAGATGATGTTCCATGTGGATGCCATCTCCTCAGCATCATGGTAGCCTCCAAAACCAGTGCCAGAAGCTATACCTGTTCCTAATACAAGAGAAATTATCTCTTACTTCAAAGTAAAATTAGGTATTTTTGTAGGCACTCTATTGGAGAAGAAAAGAGATGACATTTATGATATAAGGTTTACCCCATTCGTCTAGAGAAACTCTCATGACACGTGGGTTCAACAAAGAAATTTACTCAAACGTAATGTATGTAATTACAGGCAAAGCCAGGACTGGCTTGGCACATCTTGCAATACAATTTATAGTCACCCCGTTCCCGCGCTTTGCCCCGTTGCTATGTTACAAATCCCTCACAGTAATTCCCCCCTTCACCAAAATGGCAGATTCAGTTCAGTTCTTTTGTCTCTTGATTGCTTTACCCTGCTGGCGTGGTCATGGTCTTTCTTGATTCTTTCTGTTGTGCGCAAAGCCGGGGTTTTCCAATCACGTGCTGATCGCTTAGCCGCGAGCCGCTGGTCAACCCTTTGTCTACGGCGCCCGAGGCTAATTGGTGTGGATACAAAATATCCGCTCTGTGGTTTTAGTTAAGTGGTCCCAGGTGGCCCATTAATCAGCTCACGGTTTTTCCACTTCCCCTTTTTCCTTTGCTCGCACTCGGGTGATAGAACTGACTCAGCGTGGCTGGGTAAGTTCCTAGCTGTGCCACGCCAGCTGAATCTGACATATGAAGCATTCATACTGAAAATAAATCAAGAAGAAAACTGCTGGCAAAAACAATTAGAAAAGAGAAGCAGTACAGGATTGATATGATTTTTTAAAGACAGGTTATGAGACACACACCTCAGCACCCAGTAAAGAAGCAAAGGTTCCAACTAATGCTTCCAACTAATGGAACCTCAATATAATTGCACAAAAATTTGAATATTTTTTTTTCAGAAAAACATCCCACAGAAATAAAAATGTATTATCAAAGTTTTAAAAATATCAAAAAGCTCTGAAAGGGCAAAGCTGTAAATCATGATGATCGCTCCAAAAACATCCACAGAGAAATGAACGATGCTATGTGCAAATTAATTCTCAATATTCTCTGCCCTAATTTGGGGGTGGGGATGGGGAATCCCTGAATATATCCACACTAAAGAACAATTTTCCAAAAGTGGAGTAAACTTTTATCAGCAGCTAGGGCACAGTTTTCCCTTTTCCTTTCCTTCTCCTTTTTTAGTTGAAGTCTTCTGCTTTTATAAATAACTGCTGCAACTTTGTTGGAAAGTTGATCACCATTTTGCATCTCTACAATACTTCTGATGGATTTGGATATTGGAGATAGAAATGATATTATCAGAGAAGGAGACAGAGAAGATTCTACAGGAAAAATATGAAAGTGGTTTTGTTTTCAAATGGATAAGAAACAAAAGTATGAAAAATGTGCACAGAAAACATTGCTTAGAACTAGCATTACCACATTTCAGAGATAACTGCAAGTAGGACAGACTATTCAACAGCAGTTATGGATAGATATATCATAAACTGTTCTCCGTTCCTTACCAAATTATAATTTTTATTTCCTAAATCGGCAACTACATGGTTGAAGTCATCCAACACTTATGTGACATAGAGCTTCACTTTCTGTCTTGCAGTCCTTATTCATTTTCTCTTCTTTTCCTTCCAGGCCCCTATATCATTTTTCACCCTTCCTCGAAACATCGTTTGTCGGACTTTCTTCTGCTTCTTTTAATGAGCTTAAGATTTAGCCCTTTTAATCTTCCCTCATAAATCAATCCTTTCAACTTCCTGATAATTTTGGTTGCACTTCTCTGAGCAGCTTTAGTTTTGTCAATAATTTCTTAATAAATGATCCCTATGAAAGGGAAAAAAAGTTTGGTAATTCTGCAAATACTATTGTGTGTCAAAGATAAGGACTTTCACAATTCATATGTGACTTAACAGGAAAAAAATAGGACAAAATATTAGGCAAATATGACATTACTTTATGTCAGATACTCA
This sequence comes from Liasis olivaceus, assembly GCA_030867105.1. Taxonomy (NCBI): domain Eukaryota; kingdom Metazoa; phylum Chordata; class Lepidosauria; order Squamata; family Pythonidae; genus Liasis; species Liasis olivaceus. The sequence goes on along the minus strand of CM061352.1, from coordinate 86,646,852 downwards.
AATACTCCTTTCTTGATTGGTACGTGATGAGCAGGTATGCAACAGTGTTAATAAAAGATGAAACTTCATTAAAATCTAAAAATCTCCTCAAATAATACTAATTGTAAGCAGAATTTGTTTGTTTTTTTTAAAGAGAGTTTAACAAATGAAGGTAAGAAACAAATCACAAAGTGCAAATGCACATAGATTTAAACTCAAGAATATTCCTTCTACGCTTTTTCATTTCCAGTCATATTCACTCCTGTGCTCAAGTAGTTCAGCAATTTATTAATATCCTCTTAAGCTCTAAAGAGTGGCTGAAGTGGCCTCAATAGATTGGTGAAAAAGGTAGATGTGATGGATGATTGTGTGGGTGAGTGGATTAGTGGAGTCAGTCTTGACTCCAGGCAACTGCCTGGACAAGTACCTGCAGTTTTCTTGGCAATATTTTCCAAATACTTTGCCGTTGCCTTCTTCCTAGGGCTGAGAGAAAATGACTGGCCCAAAGTCATGCAGCGGTCTTCCACATAAGGCAGAACTAGAACTCACAGTCTCCCAATTTCTAACACAGTGCCTTTAACCACCACACTAAACTGGCTTTCTATATGTATATGCTGCTTGCTAGGTAAGCACACTATGAAAGAGAAGCCTGATAGCTGCAGTGGTGATAGTACTAATATAAATTGTCTCCCTGAGGTTTCAGGTTCTCATAACTGCCATCTGCTTCCCTGATGAAGTATCTGCTCCTCATGCTGGGATGCTTAGCTCCCATATTGCTCTTCAAAAGATCAAGCCAAGTTCCACTTCAACCAGTAAATTGAAATTACTTAGGGAGTTCTTTTTGCAAGCGTGGAGGATATATGAAGCTCAGGGTTGAGTTGTTGATTCTTGGTGTTCTGTGAGTTTGTTGTTGCAGACATTTCATTAGCCAGACTAGGTAACATAATCAGTGTTCTGACATGAGAACATCCTGCCCAACTCACACAACAGTGGTAGGGCAAGCTGCTCTGTATTAACAGCAATGTATCCTAAAAAAATGGAGAATATGAGAGAGTTGTAATAGAGCAAGTTATGAAATTAAATGAAAACTATTCGGTATCATGGATGATACTGAATAAAGTAGCTGAGCAACCAACAGAGCTATGCAATGTATCATTAAAATCTTCTATTCTGAGTGTTAAAGGATAGTGAATACTATCTCTGTCTCTGTCTCGCTAAAGAGTGATCTAGGAAATTATAAAGTAAGGAGACTTAGCAAGGAAGAAATGGTTGGGGAGTGGAGAAAATAATTAAGAAGAAACAGCTAAAAAGCTCCTTGATTAGTGTAATATGATAAGGATAAAGAAAAGCTTTTTTTATTCCTTTGAACCTTGTCTTGGAGTAACCCAGTAGAAATCTGTTAAAGAAAGAGATTGAGTGCAGGTTTGGAAGAAAGTGTACAATATAATTTATTGAGCCTTTCAAAAGGCTTTTTAATATAATACTTCACTAAATACTGTTAAGGATATGTGTTACCCAAGAGGTGGAAGGTAAAGTCCAGATATGGATTTAAAAATAGATAAGACAAAACAAAGAATTGGAATAAATGGCTAATTTTCCATATGAAAAGAAGTTAATAGTAGAGTGCTTTGGAGATCACTGAAGGAGTAGGAGTGTTCAATACATTTATTAATGGTTATAATAGAATTATAGTATTGGTAGTCCCAGGGTTAAGAATACCTGGTTTAAGGATGACCCATAGTTAAGAATAGAGCCTACTATAGCAAAAATGGAGTTAAATACACAATGATTCAAGTTAAATACAATACAATAATATTGTTCCAGCTTACATGCAAATTTGACTTAAGGACAGACTTTGGGAAAGGAATTCGTTCTTAAACTGGGTAAAGAACTTGTTCTTAAACCTGTACAAGCAAGCAGCATTTTGCTAAAAATACCTTTTAAAAAGCACCTTTTTGAAAAATCTGGTCAAAAATGGAAAACTTAGTTTACTGAAATTTATTGGTTGGAACTTCCTTCCCCAGAATCCACAAATACACTTATTGGAAGTGGCAATATTCCCATTTTCCCATAAAAGCCTATGAAAAAGCCCTATTTATCTGCTTCTTTAAGGATTCTAATTTGAATGCTCATGGCACAGTACTCAAAACCCCTGAAAAAGTTACAGGTGAGCTGTATTAATGAACTGTAAGTTTAATGTGGCAAATAAAATGTTATTAAATATATTAGGCCTAGAGACCCAGTTTGGTGTAGTGGTTAAGGCTTCAGGCTAGAAACCAGGAGACCGTGAATTCTAATTCCACCTAGGTGCAAAGCCAGCTGGGTGACCTTGGGCCAGTCACTTTCTCTCAGCCCTACCAAGGAGGCAATGCAAACCACTTCTGAAAAACCTTTCCAAGAAAAGTACAGGAACTTGTCCATTCAGTCTCCAAGAATCAGACACTATTGAATGTGTGTATCTCCTAATTATATTTAAGTAAACTTAATATACAGTGGCATGCAAAGGCTTAGGCAACCTTGGTCAATTTTTATGTTTCAATGAATCCCTGAGTCAACAGGTGCTGACTCAGCTGCTGCATGGTACAAAGTTAAACATGACATCTTTCTGCAAACTGAATGCAAACTCAATGGTTACGTTTTTTACAGTTTCAGAATAAGACAACAGTGAATATGGCAGGAGCATAAATTTGGACAACCTTTCAATCAACACTTTGTATATCCCCTTTGCCCACCTCCTTTGCTAAAACTTAAACTTTAAAAATTAAAACTTTTAAAAGAGAAGATAAAAACTAATACGAGCTAATATAAAGTAAAGAGAAAAAAAGGAATCAGAGAAAAAAAAAGTGCAAGAAAAGAAAAAAAGTTAAAAATAGAAAAGAAAGAAAAAAGATACAAAGAAATGGCTTCCAATACTCTCCACCTCAGTAATAAGTACAATTATATTGTAACCTCTCTCTCTTTAGTTACATCATGATATTCTTCTTTCTATAATCTATCCTAATTATTAAAGCCATAAATCACAAGTTCATTTTTTTTTTCATTTTATGCAAAAAGTCCATAAGAGGTTAATGTAGATAGTGTCTTTTCCATAATCAAAGAAGTTAGGTTATCCATCTCAGCAAGATCTGTCAATTTCAACAATCATTCCTCCACAGTGGGTAGTGTTGAATCTTTCCATATAATATATAATAATATTATGCTGCAGTAATCATATATTTAAATAATCTTCCATGGCTTTTTTCTAACTGTTTATCCATTAGTGCTAAGAGGAAAAGTTCTGCCTTCAACTGAATATTAATCTTTAAAATCCTCTGTATCAAAGTATAAATTTAAATCCCCCCAAAAAATCATTTTTATAAATGTCCATCAAGCATGATAACATGTCCCTTCATGTTTTTTACATTTACAACATACATTTGAAATGCCTTCATACATTCTAGATAATTTCTCTGATGTCACGTTTCAACAGTACATCACTTTATAGAAATTCTCTTTGAGATCATAACACAAAGTAAATTTCAACCCTTTTAACCACATATTTTCACAATGATCCATCTGTATATTATAAACAAAATTCTTACCCCACTTTCTCATACATTCTTTAACCTGTTCTTTCTCTGTTTCAAATATCACCAAAAGTTTACACATTTTAGGAATTACATGTTCATCATTGGTACACAATTGTACTTCAAATTCTGTCTTACTTTGCTCCGTACCAAAAGTCTTTTTGTCCATTTTGAATGTTTCTGATAACTGTAAATGGGAAAACCATTGACAACTATAAATGTCTGCTATTAATTGCTCTCAATTTAAAATTCCGCTTGATGGTTTTCCAATACTCCCTGTACGTCAACCATTTGTCTTTGTCTGCTTTTTCTGTTCTATGATATGCTTCTTGAGCTGAGATCTGTTAAGGCATTTGCACGCACAACCTGGATTTATAACTATTCCATATTCTCAATATGGTATGTCTAATAAAATTATTTTTGAAATCTGCATTAATTTTAATTTTATTATACCATAAATATCCATGCCATCCAAACCCTCTAATTCTAAAATTCTCTTGATTCTCAGCAACATCCAATCTTTCATCAGACTAAACAACAAGCAGCAATATACAATTCAAATCCGGTAAACCCAGTCCTCCTCTTTCCTTTGCATCTCGTAACACTTCATATTTAACCTGTGGGTTTTTTCCCTTGCCATATAAATTTAGATATATTTTTTTGCCATTGTTTAAATGGTACATCAGTTGTCAAAGCAAGTATTGTTTGAAACAAATATATCGTTCTTGGAAAAATATTCATTTTTATCACAGAGATTAGCCTGAACAGTGACAATTTTAATTTCTCTCATCTTAACATGCCCTTTTTAATTTAATTTCATTCCATGTCTTAACATAAGTATTTTGAAATAGCATACAATTCATATTTGTCATAGTAATACCAAACTATTTTACTTTTTTCTCAATCTTAAAACCAGTTTTCTCCATGTTCTATTTAATCTTCTAATGTCATCTATTTCTTAACATCTTTGTCTTCTGATTATTAATCTTAAAACCTGCTAACATACCAAAGCCCTTTAATTTTTCCATTAATGTTTCTACCCCCTCTAGTGGATTTTCCAAAACTAGCACCAAATTATTTGCAAATGCCCTTAATTTATAAGTTTCTTTTTTAATCTTAACTCCCATAATTCTCTCATCTTGTCTTATGTCTCTATTCAGTACCTCAAGAACTAAAATTGGAGACAGCAGACATCCTTGTCTTGTCCTGTTCTTCTGCCTATTCTTCTGTCTTTCTGTTCCAAGAAATTCATAAGAACTCCTCTAGCTCTGAAATGTTCTTATGTTATCTTGTATGCATTGCATGGTGGAGGTCTTTCCACTGATTTTCAACAAGATTCAAATCAGAGGACAATGAAGCCATTCCAAAGTCTTTATCTTTCTTTCATCTAAGGAAATAATGGTTTATTTGTAGGTTTGCTTCAGATTTTTGTCTTACTGAAATAATCAACCTCTTTTCAGCTCCGGTTGTTATTCTTAATGAATAACAAACATAAAATAAAAAAGAACTAACCAAATAAAATGTTAAACAATAATACATTTAAAAAAAGAAATTAGGGCTGAACGGTAACACAAACCAGAGAATAATTAATCTATCCTTCACAGAATCTGAAATAGTAATTGTTACAGAAAGATAACATTATTTAAACAGATAGAAAATGGTCATTTAAAATTAAAGCTACATTTGCAAATGCTTGCTTGCTTGCTTGCTTGCTTCCTTCCTTCCTTCCTTCCTTCTTCCTTCTTCCTTCTTCCTTTTTATGCCCTTTTTATGCCTTTGGCCCTGCCTAATTTTTGCAACATGCCAGTCAATGACCAAACATTCAGATTAGGCTGAAAACAGATTTGCACTTCTATTCTATAGAAGATTTGGCAGTTGCTCCATTTTAATCTTTCTCCTCTTTGTGACGTATTCAATAGTTCCTAAAAATCTAGGCCAGCAAGATACTGAGTGACAAATAGAACATTCTTGGCACATAATGACTTCATTACAAAAAGCTATTTTATACAGTAGTTCTTCCTATCTGACTTCACGTTAATGAACACAGGATACTCATGGGCCATTTGTTCCAAAATCTTCTATAAAATATTTTTCTGAGATGCTATGGAGAAAATGTATGATCTGGTAATATTGTCCAGATTAAATGATCTCTGATATGCCTAAATACAGAAAGTGATGGCTGTATGGAGAAGCAATGTTGGGGATACAGTTCATTCAAGCTTAGAGAACTGTAGGAAATGTTAGTAAATAGCTTATCAGCAAGTGTATTGAATCTGATGTGGCTGTATGTGCAAGTTTGCAGTCTGTACATAATTGTAAATAACTACTGAGCTTAACACCAAACAGGATCTTGAGACTCCAAAGGCTTTCAGATGCAACCTGATTTTTCCATATATTTAAGCATTATATACCATCTGGGCTGATTCATACAACTACCTACAATATTTTAACTCTTATTCACAGGATTCATGTGGGGTCTACGAAAATTTATGTTATTATAAATCTGGTCTTCTTTATTGTTTTCACTGCTAGAATAATATTCCCATACCTCATTAAAAAGGGTATTTTTTAATGAAAAACCAAACCCTGATTAAAACAAAATCAGTAAATAAGTCCACACCACTTTTTCTTTTCAGCTTTCTTTAAAACAAAGTGCTTTTGTATACTATTCTCCCTAATGTACATAGTTTTTAATGCAAATTCTCATAGAGGCATTTTAACAGTAATTTCTCTGAAGCAGGCTTTCTTTTAACGTAAATTTATCTCGTGCAAGGGCTTATCATTTTAAAAAAATGTTAACTACACCTTTTTATGAAGCTTTCATAAATACATTAGCCTGTTATATATTATCTTATCATATCTTATTTTACACACACACACACACACACACACATTCTCAGATGCTTCTTTTACCATCAAATGAATTGATATAGGGGCTGGTGGATTTTTGATAGGAGAAAACAGGTTGCTAGCATTTTCCATTCAATGCTGACTTCTCTCCTGCAGGAGAATCCATTTTGGTGCATGTTTAATATTTAAAATTTATTTTACACTACTTCTATGCTACCCATCATATGACTCTGGGTGGTGTACAATAATTAAAAACAAATGAAACCATAAAACAAACAATTACAATAAAAATAAAGTTAATAAACCAGCTTCTAAAATACAATAGCATATATTACATATCTAGTCCCAGAAATATCCATAGTAGTTTTTTTAAAAAAATCTAAATTTGGCAGCTTGTACAGAGGCTGAGAATATTTAAATTTTCTCCCCGATGTATTTAATTCCCAAATTGTTCTTCTCTGTGTGTGGTTAAAACAGGTTGCCTCTTTTATTTAAGCCTGCACAGTAGGATATTGGTGGTTATGACAGCAGACTTCATATTATGGTCTTCTCAGTGCCTGGGAAGAAAGAGTTTGTTTGGAAAACATTGCCAAAAATACCACAAGATCAAAACATCTTGAAGATTTTTCCATTATCAGGAAAATGTACAGCTCCTGTTCATCCCCATGTGATTACCAGAGGGTGAAGAAAGCTTCACCCCTACACCCTAATAGACTCTGAAATATATCAGATCCAAAATATGAACGTATTCAGCTGCTGTAACCTAATACCTTTTCCCCTTTTAATAAATCTGGTTAGACAATCCTCCATGAGAATCTTGTTTTTGGTGTATTCTGCTGTCAAAAGTTTGATGCTTAGGAATCATATTGCCAGGAAGGGAGGAGATTAACTTCTAGTGTTTCTTAGTCCAGACTGGAACATAAAGGGCTTACATAAAAGTAAAACAAACAAACAAAAAACAAAGAAAGTATAGTCACTATACCCTGCAGTGTATAGTAACTGCAGGGTAGACATTCAGTTAAACACATTATGATACTATGTGCACTTAAGAGTAGATGGAGGACACAGGAAGTGCAGTAATCCAATAATGGAAGAACAATGTTCATTTTCAAGTGATTAACAATAATCAGCATATTAGCACAATTAAACACTTATTTGTCAGGGTAGGACATAATTATCCTTTCTCCAGGTATGCTAAGGGAATCTACTGTGCAGAGTAAAGTATATGGCTTGGATTTGATCTTGGCAAGGGCGCCAGTATTGGTATTTCTATTGAGAAGATTGTGAAAATCATGTTAATAAAAAGCTGAGAGAATGGTGTGTTACATTTCCAGGACACTTTTACCAATCTAATACTGTGCATTGTTTAGTGATAGAATCTGAAAAGTTACTGAAATCCAAAAGGAGCAAATGGATATTGGGATAAAATAGGAGTTAATGGTGAATGCTGATTTCCATTCCATATCCATTTTTCCATGTATTCATCTGATAGTCTGTTCCAACCTTTCCTTATCTGGTGCCCTTCTGATATGTAGAGTGTCAAGTCATATATTCTCCCAGCATTGCTTTGAGAATCAAACTCTGAGACATTTACAGATCTGAACTGTACCGTACTACTTCTATGTTAAACTGAATTTTTAAGGCAGGCAAAAAGCTTGCATTCCTAAACATTTTATTGAAAATATTCATGTTTAAACTTTGCTTCTTTTCAAAATATTCATTGAATATTTGAATTTTGAAATGAGTTTGAGAAAAATGATTCTCTGTCTTTTTCTCTCTGTATATACATGATTTGTTCTGTGTGTGTATATATACATGCATACAAACACATAGTCATGAAGATCAACTTGGCTGGAAGAAGAGTTGACCTTAACTAAAATGATTAGATATTATTTAGGTATTAAACTGATAGTGATGTGGGAAGAAGACCTTTAAGCCAATATGACCTTCCAATTATATCTGTCACCCGTAAATACGAACCACAACAAAATTTCTCATATTTCATGGAAAGCTTAATTCTAGATAACTTGAGAATTCATTTGAAGCAAGTGACCTGATCTGCATCTCCTAGCTAATATGAGAAAAACATCATAAGCAATGTTTGGATTTCATATTTTCATATACATACAAACATACAGAGGGAGAGAGGGAGAGAGGGAGAGAGGGAGAGGGAGAGGGAGAGGGAGAGAGGAAGGAAGGAAGGAAGGAAGGAAGAAAGGAAGGAAGGAAGGAAGGAAGGAAGGAAGGAAGGAAGGAAGGAAGGAAGGAAGGAAGGAAGGAAGGAAGGAAGGAAGGAAGGAAGACACATGTCATAAAGGTTTTGTGGAAGCATGGCTAACATAGTTTGCCATTGGCTTTCTCCCAGTCTTTTTTTTTTTTTTTTTTACTTTCTAGACCAATTCCCCTGGTAGTTTCCTATCTAAAACCTTACTCAGCTTCCAAATGCAGACAAGAAATGAAATAAGCAGGTTTTTTTTCTTTCTATCAACATTTACTAACAAATAAACCCAGTTTGGAGGTTCTGTGGGTGGACCATAGGAAGCTGAGATGTCAATCATTAGGAATCATAAATTGTACACTACCTTGAAAATAAGGAAGAGGAGATGGCTGGTTGTTGGTTGATTTGGAATAGAAGTTAAAAAGCTTCAGTAAGGTAGAAACATTTGGAACCTGACTGGTAATTCATATGAATCCTAAACAGGAATAAATGCAAATTATTTAAACTGCAAAGTGTTTTGTAAATTGGTCACAACAAGCTACTTAGAATCTTCTAGTAGTCCATGGAAGAGTGAATGTATATCCTGCCATTACATCAAATAGGCCCTTACCTGAATGAATGAATGAATGAATGAATGAATGAATGAATCCATCCGTCCGTCCGTCCGTCCGTCCGTCCATCATCAATCTCTGTCTGTCTCTCTCTATTTCAGGAGTCATCATAACTAATCTCTCATCACCCCTCTCCAACACATACAATAAAAAAAAACCTGGAATTGAAAATTCTAATCCACTGCAAACTGCACTGATTATGTTAATTAGTCTGGTAATAAAATGTCTGCAAGAAGAAAAGCAAGCTCAGATAACAACAAGTACTCAACAATTCAATCCTGAGTTGCAAATATATTGCAAGTGCTAATCCAGTTTCTTATTAGGAACTTGAAGAAAAGGATATTTATGGCTATAAAACCCTTTTACCTTTACTGACTGACAAGGCTATGGTACAGTGGAACCCTGCTGTACTTTCATCTACCTAGGGAATCTCTTACATAATATGCAGAGCTCTTAAGCACTCTGGCATTTTAGCATTGGTGATAAATAGAAGCTATAGAAGGTATACAATTTTGGGGGGGAGGGGTATTTATTTATTTATTTATTTATTTATTTATTTATTTATTTATTTATTTATTTTTAAAGCTGGTCTTTGTGCCTGGATATATGTGTGTTTTAATGCTTTCATTCTGCATATACAGTATAAATCTAACCTTATTCTCTCTTTCTCTCTCTCTCTCTCTCTCTGTGTGTTTGGGTGTGGGTAAGTTCAGAAATTCCGTAAAATCTCCCACTTCTTGGAGTAGAAATGTATAGTTAGTTGTCACCAATATACTGATGCATTCACCCCAAACTGACAGATGATCTCTGAGCAGTTTCACACAGATGTTGAATAATGTAGAGGAGAGAACTGAGTACTATGGACCTACACACTGGACTATCTATTAGTTCAAGTGCTTCTCCTCTAGGACCACCAGCTAGAATCACTGCTCAAGTAGAAGAGAACCCTTAGCTTCCAGCTTTTTCAGAAGGCCCAGAAGAATATCATGGTTTATAGTATTAGATGCCTTTAGTAGGAGCAAAACAAACAAACAAACAAACAAAAATAGCATTCTCTCCATCTAGGTCTCAATAAAAGTTCTTTTCTAAATCAGAGAAATCAATGGAATTTCAATTCTATGTCTGGGCTGGATTGAAAATATTTCAGATAATCCTTTTTATCTGGGATCCTATGTAGCTGGACCACCACCACCACCCTCTCAAGAACTTTCCTAAAAGAAGGTTTACCTGAAGACCAGGTGAAAGCAAGCAAATATGGCTAGATCCAGAGAAGGCTTCTTCAGGAGAAGAAACTTCTTCAAGGCAGGCGTTGAAAAGTGTTAATTATGTCCTTTTTAATATAATTTCAATTATGTCCTTGATCCAAGCAGTCAGCTCCTTCTTGGCTGCTCAAAGGAGCCAAGTGGTGGCATGAATCAAATCTGCAAGTGGCAGAACTCAGATTAGAGGAGCCTACCTACTTCCTTAGGTTACGGAAACCCAAAAGAACTCCAGATTATCAAGACAAACCCCATCTTGTTGGCAACAATGGACTCTACTCAACAGGACAGATATAAGCAATTTCATCTGCCAGGAAGCCTGTAAATTTATTGTTTGCCTGTAGGAGCTTTGTTTCATCCATCTTTCTTTAATAGGGTCTGGATCGTTTTAAACAAGACCACCAGGTGAGAGTCTGCAGATGCAGTACATGCGAAAAGAATTTATGTTTTGCTGCTCTAAGACTACTGTGTGGCCTAAACATTGGCTCTTATCAGTGGCTGGCCACATTCACTTTTGATTTTCTGCTACCATCATTTTAGATGTCTTTTCAGTGATTTAATTTCCCTAATTGTTGAATGTGAAACAGCATTCTTGAGCTAAATATGAAATGCTTTTAATTTTAAATTTTTTAAAAATGGCTAAGATTGTTTTTTTAAAAAAGTTGATATTACAAGTTTGGATAAGTATTTCTGTCTGTTAATTGTGTATATTTGAATAAACACAATAATACCAGGAGTTCAAACTCAAAGAATATTTAGGAAAAAAGTGGTTTATATTTTAGTTTCCCATTGTTCTCTATTATTAAATAAGCTGTCTTAAATAATAATAATTTAATGATATAATGAGGCATGAATAATGTAATGCTAATTTTGATTTTACACATAAAAAATTCTTTTGCTGATTTATTTTCACCTTTGCCATTTCAGTCCCTGACCACAACCAGCACATCTTGCTTGGATATTCTGTTAATTCATTGAACGCAATGTGACCAGCAGAATTCTAAGGTTATGCAAAATGACCTGAAGATGAAGATTCAACTAATAAAAGTTTTTTACTTTTAAGTAAGAGTAAGATGGGAGAAATTAAATGGAGTAGAATACTAACTTATGAAATCAAATCCCTTCTAGAATACAAATCACTATAGATATGGTAAATAAATGCCCCCTCCCTGCAGGCAGGCAAAGAGATGACACCCATACAGGAAAGAACAAGTCCATCTACCCATGGATAGGAAGGCAGTGAAAAAAGCTGTTATAGCACTATTTTCCTGGTCACTGCAGTAGCTCTATATGTGCAGTCACCTCACACATATTTCAGGAACAGCCAAGCATAGCCACTCTGAGTTGGGTGTTTTAAATCATTTTAACCTTTCACATAAAGTTTGTTACTTGTGGAAAAATAATCTATTTCTAGCTTTGAATTTCTGTCTCTACACTCTGGTGCTTTCTTCATAGAAACAGGTAAATTGGCCTCTTTTCTCTCATACACACATGAGTAAGAAAAGAGAGAGATAGCCGGGGATAAAAAAGAATTGCTGTAATCTTACTTGATTAGAAATCTTGCTTGATTCAGGTATATAGGAATACATTTACTTATCTCCATATTCCTATATGTGTCTTTCTGTCTGTCTGTCCATCCGTCCATCCGTCCATCCGTCCATCCATCCATCCATCCAAAATATTATCATACATAATCCTATATTCTTCTCTGCCCTCTGCATTTTTGAGCTAGGCTGGAACTCATTCTGTACAAATCAGGTCAACTGACTAGAAGAGGCTGTTCTGAATTTTGCACTGGGATTAATGATGAGTTCTGGAAAATCCCTAAACCTACCTCCTTTGCTACTTATTTCCTTCCTTATTGCTTCCTTCCTTTCTTGAAATAATACGTGACCTTCCCTATTTAGGAAGGTGTATTTGTGAGAATAATTACAGATCCCACCATATAGATGGGGCCTGTCCAAAATAAAAATTGTGATACAATACTTTCATTCAAAACAGTAACACCATTTCTATATTTGCATTATTTCCCCACACATTGCTACTTTCTGGGTCATTGATTTCAGTGGACAGAAAACAATGGGTAAAGTAATAATTTTGGCATAGTATTGAGTGAAAGTGTACTTTTCATAATACAAAAACAACCTTCTTTCTCTAGCGGCATATTAAAACAGTAGTTGTTACTCTGTAATTTCACTGGTTTGCAGTAAACATATCCCATAGCCTAAATTTACTTTTAGTTGCATTTTGGCTAATGAATGTAGTCATCAAAAGTGGAGCATGATTCATTCACCCTGTATGAAGCTTATCAAAGTTGCTTTATACAGGGTTTAAGACAGTTTGTCTCTCTGTCTTATAACAGTTTATTTTGACTGGCCATGGCCCTTTAGAGACTTTTCACATTGCCTGCTACATAATCCTTTTTTTCAAAAGAGAGAAGGCACTAGAGAATGACCTATGACATTCTGCATTGAAATCATGTGCCTTATAATCTTTTAATAATAAAAGAACAGATATTGAAATCAATTATGCCCTCAAACAGGAAACAGACTGCACCTGCATTGGAAGGATATAGAACAGAATATATGTAGCTCAAGGCTGAACTGTGTAACAACCACACTCAGAGTTCACAAAGGACCCCACAGAAAAAAGATAGCTTAAAGTTGTACTGGCAAAAAAATAATGCATAGCAGGTCAGTCCCATGACACTTAGTCCCTCATTTCATGCTCTGAGAGGGCTGTGAGCTGACAGAAGAACCCCCCCCCCCAAAAAAAACCTGAGCTATGTGCCATATATATATGAGATTATTTCAGAAGTCAAGGGTTATTTTCCACAGAATATTATTTATTTCTGTGCTTATTTATTTATACACATTCTTATGTACTATTTCTTAAGATTCAAGGTGGTTTACTATAAAGCAACAAAACCAAAGAATTTGTTAAATGCAAAACAAAAGAAAGCACTTTAACCAGGCATAACCTCTATCATAAGTGTCCAAATGCTGTGCAAAAAAAAAAAAGGAAGATCTTCAATATTTTCTCTTTTTCTCTTTTAAAATGAAACATTTCAAAAAAATATAAAGCAGGAAAGATATAAAAACAACAAAAGAATAAAATACAACTAATAAGATTCAAGTAAGTAAACCTGGGATCTAAAATATGGAAATTACAATTTTTCAATATATTATTAGTTACTTATAAGGTTATGTGTTATATTATACTTTTGAAAGGAAAAACTAAAAATTGCTATTAAACTTTAAGAATGCATAACAGAATACAGATCTCTAACTATAGTTATAGGTTATAATAAATTAGATCAGCACTAGAAATCATACATTTATGAAATGTAGACTTTAAACATAGAAAGCACCAAATTTTGGGGGGAGGGGGCTACAGATGCATTAATTTGTAATCTAAGAAAGTTTTTCAGTTACAATTGAATTCTACATCAGATTTACGTTTTAGATACAATATTATTTTGGATATTAAAGTATGTCCCTATAGCTTGATTAACTATTCTTTCAAAGAAGTAGTCAAACATCCTTTAACATAAGAAGTGTACAATACTCTTGCTGCATTTAGCATATAGAAAGCTAGTTTGGTATATCTTGAAGGAATATGATTTAATAAAAATTAATTAAAATATCACATATTGCAAAGGGAATTCAATTTTCAAAATTTGTTTCATTCTAATGAGTTATTTTTTGAAAGTATTGTGTTTCATAGCATTTCCACCAAATGTGACAAAATTATTCTAACTGTTCACTGTATTTGCAACACTTTTTAGAAAACAAATTATTAATTTTTGTGATCAAAACTGGAGTAATATATCAGTAATGGTACATCTTGCAATAATTTTCTCTAGGTATAATATTTGAAGTACATTTACAGTGGTACCTCGGTTTATGAACTTAATTCGTTCTGCGACTTTGGTCGCGAACCGAATTGGTCGTGAACCGAATCAAATTTTCCCATAAGGTTCAATGTAAATACGGTTAATCCGTTCTGACCCCTATGAATTTGGTCGCCAACCGATTTTTGATCGTGACCCGAATCAAATTTCCCTATAAGGTTCAATGTAATTACGGTTAATCCGTTCTGAACCATATGTTGTTGTTTTTTTAAAACTGCAAAAATATGACACAAAGTACAGTACGAAGAGAGAGAAAGCTAACCTCGCTCGACGCGACTTCTGGAGTGGAGGACAGGAAGGCGAGTGGGGAGGCGGTTACTGCTTGGAGGGAGAGTCCCCCTCCCTACAGGAAGCCGCGACCATGTGTCACAGGAGGGAAAATGGCCACGGATCCTGTTTGTAACCCGATGCGGAGTTCGTGAACGGAGGCAAAATTTTGCAACCGGACCTGTTCGTGAACCGAATTGTTCATGAACAGAAGCGTTCATGAACCGAGGTACCACTGTACTCTGCTTCTTCCATTTAAATTCCCATTGTTGCATCTCTATTATTTTATTCAAATTCTGAATCCATTTAATCATACAATCTTCGATCTGATTCTGTGCTGTATTTCACTAAGAGTTTATAAATTAAATCTAGTCCTGGTATTATATGTGCATGAGAGCAGCATATGGGGGAACAAGATTGCCCCATTAAATTTAGCTTTCATTCCATAATGAAAATATTAATCAGTGGCACTGTAATATGCTCCTTTAATGATCTACTGATGGAAGGGTCCCAGAGTTATTCTGTCACATGCAGATTGTGCCTGCCTGGTAGCAAAGACCTGTGCGCCATCCTTAGGGCCCCAATGATTTCTTGCAATTAAGTTTAGGCAGAGGATAAAACCTCTGTGATTTGGCTAAAGCTGTATTCTTACAGTTAAGGCTTATTTATGTAAATGAGTTCAAGTGGCACCTTTCCACCAAATGATTTGCTGTATATGCCTGTTCAGAATTAAAGTCTCTCCTCCTCCAATGTGCTGTAGGGGATTCAATTATGGATTCAGTCCATGGTTAGCTGAATCCCAAATGGCTTCCTGAAGAGTTTAACTACTTGGGATACCAGCCAAGTTTTCCTATGGATTTATACAGATTTTCACTCTTCAGGGGCTCCCAATTTTCTCTTCACATTATTGGTGCATGATAGGTCTATCTAGTTAACACATATCTGCTAGTCATTTTGGAATGTACACATATAGCTAAGTGTGCGTTGACAAAATAAAATACAGTCCGTCACTTGAGCCATTTAAAAATGTGCTTCCCTTAAACTTTTATACCTAAGCAATTGTGTGAATGTTCTTGGGAAATTAATGAGTAAGTATGTAGAAGTAAAGGACATATGAATTTTGCTTAAAGCAAGTAAAAATAGAACAAGGCAATCCATGCATTCTTCCATGGTCTCTTTGATATGGCAAATACACATAAAGAAATGGGCACATTATCGGTTTAAATTCTTTTGTGATGAGACCATTTAATGAAATACCTTCAGGAAGAGGAGAAATTTCCTTAGCTAGTCCCTCAGAGAAAGGGACTCTCCATTAGCAGTGGAACAATTTTTTTCCCCTATTTTTCCCCTGCTGCTGTTACTAGGGATGATTTTCTACCCTTCTGGAAATGAAGCATGTTCTACTCATCAACATTTACACCTCAAACAAAATTCCATTAAGTGGCTTTTTTCCAGCAAATTTCTCAGAGTAAAAAGGAGGTTCCTGAAAAATGCCTTCCTTGTTCTATCCAGCAGTAATAGACGATGCTTGTATCTTACTTGGAATATGAGTGCAGTATTGTGGATATGGAGAAGTTTCTTTTCTCTCTCTCTCTCAAAATACTAAAATCCAGGATTATGAAGCTGAATATTAAGGCATCCAGGACAGTGGCTACTGGTCATGATATTGTAACCTTCTCGGTACCAGTTCTTTGAAAGCCAGTGTTGAATCATGCTTAAGGTGTTAGGTTAGACAAGGACTGGGGAGATGCAGATTCAAGTCTACCATCAACCATGGAAACCCATTGAGTGACTTCAGGCCACTCACTGTCTAAGAGTAAACTACTTTATAGAGTTGTTATTGAAGGAAAAAGAATGTAAATCTCTATCTAAGCCCAAATCGAAATAGTAATATTAATTATAATGGGTGGACATCTTGCATTCATCTCTTGCTTGTGAGTTTCCAGCATGAATCTGGTTGGCTGCTGTGAGAACAGCATCCTGGACTATGTGTACCCTGATCCATCATGATCCTTTCTCTGCTTTAAAGTCCTTAATGTACTCATTAGCCCAACCTTGAGAGTGGCAGGGGGGCATTGATATCTACAGCCAGGTGGACCTTGTCAAAACTTTTGATAGAGATATATACTGCATGGAAGTAAGGCACCACTAGACAAAGCCAAAACAAATCCCACCTCATCCAGCTTTCCACTCTGCTGCCCTCAAAAGTTGCCATTCTTCTTCAATATTGTGAACATATAATTCCAACTGTATTTCTACTTTGAAACCAACCTTCTTTTTTTTTTTTCTTGTCAGAAATCTTTTCTTCCTTCCACATATCCTGCTGTTCAAGGAGATTACATGTGAGAGTTTATGAGTAGTTCAGGAGGCAGAAAGTCACTGCCTGAGGCAGTCTATGAGAATCAGCCCTCTTATTCTCAATTGGAGCACCTTACAGCTTTTGTCATACATTCCACCCTCCCACCTTCCCCATCTTTCACAGAGCCTCAGGCACAGTGCTAGTAAAAACAGGCCTAGGAGGGAAAGGAAAATGATGGAGGAAATTGGAAGGAAAGGTTGGTAGAAGCAGAGAAAGGAGGATTGTTGTATCTGATCAAGAAACCTCTTGAGAGGTTACTGGGTAGGCTGAGAAATGAGAAAGCCAAAATGGAAGACAAAGCAGTTGGTTCCCCTGTGGAATACTTATTCCCAGGGAGGATTTTTTAAAGTATTTTTGTACCCATCAAACTGTCAGTTGCTGAAACTGTGTGGTCTGTCTGTCTGTCTGTCTGTCTGTCTGTCTGTCTCTGTGTATTTGCAAGTTACAGAGAGGGCTTAAGAATAGCGTAAACATCAGTTTGGGTTTCTCACTGTATTGTTCTTCATGACTTTTCTCTTCCTATTTCTATTTTCTTGATATTCCTTCTTCCTTTTTTCAGACTCTGCAGTGGATAATTGAATGAATTATCCCACAATCCCTCTTAGTATAGGATTCAGTAAGAATTTTGGGAGCAAGTAGTTGTTTATAAATGTTGCCCAGTTTCATTGCTAAAACAATGACACTATTTCTTTATAAATCTGTTTGTAGAGTAGATGGGGATTCTATATTGTAATTTTCTTTCTTCATGTAAGTAATATTCTTGCCTTTGGTACGTATGTTCAATAAATGTAATGCTGTTACTATATATGTTGGTATAGGCTTATAAACAAGAACACAGTGTGCCACAAATTGTGTGTAGCATTATCCTGCTGTTGCTGCTGGTGGTGGTGGTGGTGTGGTTATGTTTATATTAAGCATTTTTCATTTCTGGAAAAATGGAATCTTCCAAGTGTATTTAAATTTTAAAAAAAAGGAAAGCAAATGGTGTCGCTCAACTCCACCTTCCGCTTATTCATATTCATTTCAGAAACTGAGTATGTGCAATATACGTGCAACATATTCTGCTTGATTAAAAAGACTGGGAAAAATAGATTTTAGTACACAGATATGTTCATTAAGAAATGCAATCGTGCATAGGAAATGAAGGTTATGCATTTTATTTATTTATTCATTTATTCATTTATTTATTTATTTATCAAATTTACACACCACCCATCTCACTGTATAAGTGACCCTAGGTGGTTCACAAGTAAAAAACGATAAAAAATGATAAAAATCTTTACAAACATATACAAATTTAAAAGATGGAGAGGGCATCCCCAAGCCACCAACTTCCCCCGGTGCTGTAAACAACCACTGGAACCCCAAGCTAGCTGGCAGAGCCAGAAGAGTGGGGGCCAATCTCACCTCAGAGGGCAAGGTGTTCCAGAGGGCATTAAAAATTCAAGTTTACATTTTATTTATCTTTGAAGATCAACTTTAAAATAAAAACTACATTTATACCAAGAAGAAGAAAGGGATTGTAATTTTAAAAAGAACTTGTAAATATGCATTTCTTAAAAAAATACCAGATGGATTTAGAGTTTTTCAACAATTCTTTTCACATATAAATAGTGATTAAGTAAAATTTCACAATCTCCTTTGACACACTTGGAAACTGATCAAACAGTAATAAATTCATATATTCTGATTCTTAGACATAGCTACATTTGTAGCAATCAGTGGTTGTATTAAATCATTTCAAAACCCTGTATAGAATGGACAGCTAAGGGGAACATCGCATACTGTTTCTATTTCCTTTTACCTATATGGACATATTTACTCTACTCTTAGAATTTAATTATACCTTTCCTCCCATAACATGAGGTCTGGCTAGAGAGAAGCCTATAGTACATGGTGTTTTTCAGACAGTTTGCAGGGATAGCTTGCAAAGTTATTAATCTCCCACATATGGGAAGCTGGGGAAAACTTACATCCTTTTGATCTTTAACATCCAGCACCTGATGCCTGACGTCAGCCTTCGTTCGATCTAGACTCAGTTATTGATGAAATATGCTGCTCTAAGGAATTTTGGTGATCATTTTCAGGTTTTTTGTTGTTGTTGTTCCCACAAATACAGATCCATGAACCACACAACATCAGTGTAATGGTTTTAGCCTTGAAAATCTTAAAGAAGCTGGTAAATAGTTGCCACTCTTTATGCAGATAAGCTTCAGATAGCTCTGGAGCTTTTATGAGATTATCCATAATGACCCTTCTCGGTTCTCCCAAGTACCTAATGCTTGGAAGATAATATGTAAGAATCAAAATCTTCAAACTTCCTCTAAGTATGCCCCATCTACCATCAAATTATGCCAGTATAATTTAGACCTTTTGAGTGGGGGGGCAGGGGGGACACAATATTTTTGTCTGATTATAATTTCATTAAATTTGTTCTTGCTATAAAATACAAGGCTTTATCATACCAACGTGGGTGGCAGGTGAAGTTGAGGCATCACCAGCACACAACAGTACAGCTAAAGGCCCATGTAGGTCGTATTCTTGCTTTTTTAGTGCTTATGTCACTCCATTCACACACACACACACACACACAAATATATATATATATATATATATATATATATATATATATATATATATATATAAAAGAATTAGTGCTAGGATGCATTCTTATTTTACATCCTTCTGGTTGGAATTTGGAAAGATAGTTGTTCATGGACATCATGATTTATTTCTATAAGTATGGTCTTATTATGATGTGCCCTGATAGATATGGCAGTCTCTTATTGATGGTGGAATATTATAATTTATTCCAGAGATTATGATGAAAAATTGAATTAAGACTACTTTTAGATCTACAAAGGTCACAAATAAAGTACCTCATGAAAAACCTGGAATATATCAGCCAGATGGTGAAGGATGATACACTGGTCCCCTATTGACTTGTCTTTTTGTATTGCTTTATATACATCAGCAAAAGCAAAGGAAAACAGGTAGAACAAAAGGGAAATAAATCCATAAACATATATTACATATTTTAAAAAATCAGCATTTTTTAAAAATATACCATAAACCTTGATTACCCAAATAATACTGACCAATCTTTCTATCATACTGAGAATATTCCAGTTCATATACTGTATGTAAATGTCCCCTGATGCATTCTATATTATCAGTATAATGGGGTTCATAGTCAACCTTTGTAAATATTCTCTGAGATGTCAAATATAGATAAAAGAAAATGTTTTGTTAAGAATGCCTACACTGTTGCAGTTCCTGTCATCTGGAATGATCTTCTCCTAGAGATCCATGTGGTTCCCACTATTATATTCAGTAAATTATTGAAGACCTAGTTGTCCTCCCAGGCCTTGGGGACAGGGTAACTGTAGAGCCCCCTTCTGTTTTGTTTTGGTTCATTTTGCTTTATTGTGTGTGTGTGTTTGTGTGTGTGTGTATTTAGTGTGCATGTCTGTTGCGTGTGTATACACACATGTGTGTGCGTATACACAATACACACACACACACACATATTTGTAAACCCCCCAGAATCTTTTAGGAGTTGGATAGCCTATATATTAAATAGATAGATAAAATTAATCCCAAGATCATAAGAAACTTATTTTAAAACATTAACTATTGATGTGTTAATAAATATTCAAACTTTTTTTATTTCAGAGTCCTTGCAAAGAGCTAATATCTATTCTTTGTTTTAAGAAAAATACTATTGGCCACTGTATAATATAATACATTTCTGTATGTAACATAATGTATTTCTAATTCTAATATAAAGTAAGAAGAGGCAGCATGATCAAGTAGAGAAAGAAGCTTGAAGAAGCCAATGTTTTTGCATCAGTAAGTGGATTTGGCCTTACAAGATGCATTTTGCTATCAACTCTAGATAATGAACATCTATCTTTCATGAGAGAAAGAACAATTGAAACTTCTGAATTTTTGAACTGTGACACTTTTAAAAACCAGGCTTTTATTTTAATTTATTTTCATATATTAACCCAGTCCCACTTTTATTATTATTGTGTATGTGAATGACTGAAAAGTATTCACCATTTCCCTTTTTTTGTCAGTGGAGAATATAATATAATGCTTTGATGTCCCCATTGTTAAGCAGCACACAAAGACTAACCTCTTTCAGTTTCCAGTTTAATTAGAAACAACTGTCCCACAGTCTGTTTGTAAGATATAACCTTTTTCCCTATATTTATCAAAGTAGGCTGGGGTCACTGGTAGCCATATCATACTATAGATCAGAATGGTACTTTTTTTACCTTCTCTCCATTGAGAAACGTGAACTGAAAACCTAAAGAAAAAGAAAAAAAAAGTCTGTGTGGATGTCTATGTGTATTCACATACACACAACTGATTGATTTTTCTTCCCTATGACGGTTATTAAATGCTATACATGGGGGTTACATTTAATTAACTGAATTTGAATGATATCTAATTATATTTAATATAATATTTGATTACATTAAATATAGATTTTTGTTAGGTCCTGTGCAGTTCTTTGGTCTGACAATCCCTACCACTTGTTAAAATTAGCATGACTTCAAAAGCCAGGTATAGCCCTCCACTTAAATAAGTTATGCATTCCCCCCGCCCCACTTTACATGCTGGCTGTGTTGTACTGTCACCGTGTTAGGGTAGATCAGACAAGGAATCCAATGTCATGAAAGTCAGAACTACTTTTATTGTAATGCTATCATAACAGAATCTTGCAAGTCTGAATGCGCTTCCCCCCTCCCTCCCTTTATCTTTGTGAAAACCAGGGAGGGGCTGCTCTGAGACATTCACTCGTGACATTCCTATCCAGGACTCAGGTGTCTTTTATCTTACTGTTGTCATGGTAGCAGCTGTTTCTCCTGTCCCTCAAGGCCATTCCCTCTGCCAGCCACATGTACTGTGGTTGGCACTACTGTACCATATTATGGCTGCTTATTCTTTTTGGATCGGTGTACATACTTGTTATGCATGGTCACAAAAATGGCTGCCCTTGAGGACACAGCTGGTCACAAAAAAGGCAAACTAGTGAGGATGATTTCTATATTTAGCTCCCCAGAATACTCCTTAAGCACCCCAGGTTATCTTTGGTGTTTTTTCTTGCCAGGCTATACTGGACTACAGTCCAAATTTTAACTTCTGTTGGAGTGCCTGTAGCATTCATATGGGGCCCAAAGAATAAAGATATTGATTGAAGTGGTGCTTTGTTTTCTAGAAGTCAGCAATTTTCTTCTCCACTCCCTGCTCTTCCCAAAGGAATTTTAGCTTCCAAGGGGAATATGCCTGATGATGTGGGATATCTCTGGAATAGATGGAGCTGTATTTTTTGTTTTAATATTAGATGTTGGGGGGGGGGGTCATACACACACAAATGTGTTCAGACTGCTAAAAGCTTAATGCATTTATTTCAGACTTTTAAATTGTCAAGAGAAAGAGAGGGAGAGAGAGAGAGAGAGAGAGAGAAATAAAACAAATCTGAAAGGGTACAGTTTTCAAACTTGCTGAGTTTCACTAAACAATCCTGGGAGGGCTCTCTGAAGGCTGAAAAAAATGGGTTTGAGGCTCACAGGTTATCCATTTATTCTTTGTACAATATCAGCTTTCCATTTAAATTTATTTCCATTATTTTAAAAAATCTCTCTAACTTTTTAAACAGTTGCATTTAGCAAACTTGATGAACACTAAGGGATGTTTCTTCAGCTAACTACATAATCTGTAGTTATGAGTACCATGTTTGGGAACCTAGTATCACATTATTTGATCTGTGGTGGCTCTGAAGGTGGGTTAGTGGTCCATGTGGGATAGTATTACAAATGTTTCCACTGATACCAAAGAAAGGGAAAATCTGCAGTCTGTGCTAGTAATAGGTTGATCCACTGATAAGAATATGGACATTGTGTGGAGGAATTTAGGATACTTAACTTTCCTATACTGAATTAATTTTGCCCGCTGTTATGTTCTATATTGTTTCTTCATTTATCCAATGACTTTTGTAGTGCTCAGTCCAGAATGTTAGCTGTTCCTTTGCAGTATCTTTGCTGCTAAGGGAACTCAATTGGTAGACAGCCCCTTGGTGGAATATGTATTCCTCAAGTTGCTTTGACAATTGGAGTGGGATAATTTGGAACAGATTTTTGCTTTCTAGAACAGAGAGGATAGTCTGGGTGCTTTCAAAATCTGAGCATCCACCAAGCTTCAGTCGTGATCTGCTCCTCTGGGGTTATATTGGTGGGGTGAGTTGCGGTGTGACAGCTATAACAAAAAGAAGGGAAAAGTTTCCATTGTTGTGCAAAATGCTATGGTGAAAAGGGAGGGAAGAACAATACTGAAATCAGTATGCCTTCAGAGTGACTCATGCAACCCCACCATGATCAAACCATGTTCGTCACTTGAAATTACAGCATTTTTAATGAATGACAAGCCAAGTCTGTGTGAATGGTCAAGAGAAAAGCCCTTAGTTGTATCACTCACTTCATGACAACACCTCATTATTGCCCAATTTCTCATACCGATCAACAACATATTTACCTAATGGAAAAGACTTATGAATTTATTCCCTATACTGTTCCTACAATCCCTTATGATCAGCTTCACTATTTCAGACAGGAACATTTATTAGCACCTCCACTCCACTTCCATATATCTGAAATTTATCAAAGTCATACATCATAGAATGTACTGTTATCATTGCCAATTTCATCACATTTTTGTACCAAAACAACAACGTTGTCAACATTAAGGAAAAAAAATAATGGAATCCACTGTAAACTTCCCGAGATTTTTTAACTGAAACTTGTCATGTTTAATTTTCTCATAGTACTCTAACTTGCCTTAAACTTTCTTCTCATTTGTTGAAAAACCAAAATGTTTCAGCCATTCATATTTTCTCCATGCTAGATGATGACAGAAGGCAGCTCTATTTCACTAAACCTTCTTCCATTTCTGGGATCAAAGTTAAACTGGATTCCATTGGAGTACATTGGATCATTTCTGAAGCTCCAGCTTGGGCTCTTCAAGTGGACCAAGTGATCTCAAACTCTAACATATATTCCATCTATCAATATCCATAAGACTAATGCATTTTAAAAACTGGCAGGAGTTATCACTTGTACAGCTCCCAATAGAAGAACTATTGTAATAGCAGGACTTCTTTATATCAGAAAGAAGGAAACTGCATTGGCAGAATGGTCAATGCCAATAATGAATAGGGTGTTTTATTGATGTCAGAGAGGAGAAGGACATTGTTTGGTTCTCCAATGATACAGTTTCATAATATCTTGTTTGGCATCATGTCTCCCTTTTTTCCAACATTTGTGTGCTTTTGAAGAACTGAGGTAATGGAGGATAACAGGATTTTGGGAAGAGATAATGCCAGACTGTGAACTGTCTTTTCTGCAAACAAATTAGCAGATATCTCCATATTTCTGTTTAGTAATTGTTACTTAGAAACCTAATGATAACACAATAGTAGCCAGTGAGACCCCATGAAGAATAAGTTTTTATCCATGGTTTATCTCATTAGCATTTTTGTCCAGTTTGCATAATTTATATTGATTTATGGACCCCCTATGTTTCTTCCCTTCTTATTAGTTGTGATCTACTTAGTACAGGTCAGGCCAGTGTTCAATATTACAGCACCAAGCTACCTTCTTACCAGTTAATTCCAACTTCACCTCCAGGACATACTTAATGTAATTCCTCTAAATACTTGGCTTCAATCTTTTTAGAATTATACAGCACAGATACACTACTGAGTTCATAATTACACCAATTTGTATTTATTTATTTTTTAAAAAAACAAAATAATTATATTGTCAGAATAAATGAACTTGACTTTAGGATGTCTTTAATGGCAAAACATGCCAAGTTGATGGTGTCTAATTACATTCAGGTACAGGTGGATCTGAAGCTGATTTTACTGTATCAGATAGCCTTGTCCATTACTGATTCTGCATTAATGGCAGACTAACAGTGGTTCTGTAGAACTCTAGCAATGGTCTTTTCCAGCAGTTGTGCTCAAGTTCCTCAACAGAAGGGTCAAAAGACAAAATATGAATCCTGCTGGATCACATCAACATCAACAACAACAACAACATATTAAATCTGTATACTACTTGACTCTCAATGACTTTGGGTGGCTCACAACAATTAAACAGATAAATTATAATCAAATCAAACAAAATATAAAGATAAAATATGGCAAGTGTGACAGACCGGATGGAATTAAGCAAGATATCTCACTCTCCCTCGCCAAAGGCCTGGGAGAAGAGCCAGATTTCCATGGCTCTTTTAGACAATAACAGAGTGGGGGTCATCCAGATCTCAGGGGAACCTCACTGCAGAGGGCAGGTGCTGCTGTAGAAAAGGAACATTTCTGTTCCTTTATTTAATCGAAGGAACCCGTGGTATGCCAACCCTGCAGGAAATATAGCAGAATATCTAATATCACACAGAGGCTAATTGGATACTTAGGGAAGCTTACTTCCAGGGCCCATGAACAATGCCTTTGCCCTGGTGTTGCACTCAGCAACTAGTACTGAGACTCACATTGTCTCTAATACTGAAGATAATGTATAACCATTGATTCCTTACATTTCATGAATTAACCTAGTTCCTTTTTAAAGTCATGGTACTTAATTTCATAATTTATTTAATATACTATTTGTGGAAGTATTTGTATATCTTGAATCATTCACTTTTTAGCTTTCATGGATGACCTTCCATTTGAGTTCAGTCTGGTTTCATATCTGGATGTTATTGAGTTTTGCTATATTGCTTTCAAAATTAGGGAGAAGTTGATATTTCCTGTTTGTTATTTACCTACTGGCTAAAATATAACCATTGACTGATAGACAGTAAAGGATTCTGTTGCCGTGTACATACTGCCACAGAGATTTATGCTTCTCCTCAACCATGTTCGGCAGTTTCAGATTTAGAGTTTTAGTGTTACTAATATTATGCTTTCTAGATTTTAATTATTTTTTAGTTTTTTATTTTAATTTTAAATAGTATAATGTACTTTGTTTTAGGCTCATAGTTTTAGTATTACTAATATCTTGTCTCAATATTTTATACTAATAGGAAATCAATTGAAATAGTATTTTCTGTTTTGTACTTCTTTGTTTGACTGTTACTGTTTTATTCTGGTCATTGACTGAAATAAAGACTGACTAACTTCAGCTGTGTGAGAATGGGGTAAAAAACCAAAACCAAAATAAAAAAGGCTGCTTTTTGTTTTTCAGTAGTGTTGGAGGAAATCTGCACAAAAGCTATGAATGGATGAACTATGCCAAATTTTAAAGAAACCCGTGAAAGGATTTTTGAGCTATGCTCAAGGTCCTTAAAGTACCAGTTACGTTTCTTATTTGGAGATACCATGTGATGAAACTTTCAATGATGGGTATTAAGCATCCATGCCAAATTTCAACCAGGTAGTTTTAGGGAGGTTGTTCAGAGATAAGGTGTATATGTAATAATTCCCCTACTTGAATGCAGTAGAAGTAGCAGGGACAGAGGAAATGGAAATATAAGGCTGAACTCATAACTTCATTCATAAAATAGTGGACCCAGGTTGTCAATCATTAGATGAGTTAGACAGCATAACACATACAATATAGTCACTCAAAGGTTTAGGACAGGGTCCCCCAAAGAGAGGTCAGTATTATTACTAGTACTGTTGACATTATTATTATTATTATTGTTATTGTTAATTAATGTTGCATTTATTAAATTATTTTATATAATAAATGTTTTGGGGTAGATGTCAAACTGAAACTTCATGAAGGGGTCAATAAGCTGAAGAATTTGGGGACTCCTGGTTTAGGATGGGAGATTGGGCAACAGTGAAAGTGAATGATAAACAAAAGGATCTTTATAAGCTTTCAATATCTCCCAAGTCCTCATGATTGGGTCAACCAATGGTGATCTGAGTAGAAAGCCATTAGGACAGATCTGCCATCTGCTAAATCCAATATCCCCTCTGATAATGGTATTTCATAACAACACTACATGATTTATTATTGTTATTATTGTTGGTCACACAGTAAGCCAGATGTTTAGACTGGATTTGGCATTTTTACCCAAGTCCTTCCCAGGGACCTGGGATAGGCAGATGTTGTTTGATGAGGTTAAAGATTATCTATCTTTAACCACTACTATCTTTGCTTTCTTTTGCCACAGTCATTCTATTTCTATTTGTAGGTCTTTGTAGCTTGTGATTTTCTCCAGTTCTTTTCTCTTCTATTCTGTTGTCTCCAGGTCTTGCAATGTACACTATCCAGACTTTTGTTGTTGTTTTCTGTGTGTCTTTCTTATCAACGATTGTTAAGTCTGGGGTGTTATGTAGCAGGTGCTTGTCTGTTTAAATTCTAAAGTCCCAGAGCACTTTAGCTTCTTCACTTTGTTTTACCTTATCTGTTTTGTGGTCCCACCAGTTATTGCTTGCTTGTAGGCAGATGGTATTTCTTATAGATATTCCAATGCACCATTGTTACTACTTTGTTATGCTGTTGTTTGTAGTCAGACTGTGCAATCTTCTTGCAGCAGCTAACTAGGTGATCCACTAGGCGGCATTTGCTATCTGTTGCTGTTTCTCAGTTCTGGCTTTATATGCATTTGTTCTTAAGGCTTGGTCTTGTGCATCCAGAATTAGCCCCTCTATCTCCTCCTCCTCCACCTCCTCCTCCTCCTCCTCCTCCTCCTCCTCCTCCTCCTCCTCCTCCACCACCTCCACCACTTCTCCTTCTCCTTCTCCTTCTCCTTCTCCTTCTCCTTCTCCTTCTCCTTCTCCTTCTCCTTCTCCTTCTTCCTCCATAGTTTCTGTGCCACTGTATATTAAAGAACACTGAAACTGGAGAGAAACATACAGTATAAGATCAGAGCTTCATGAAGGGCCAAGTTCAGAATGGAACAAGCTTAGATACGATCGCCAAATCTGCTCTCAATGACCATGCTTTAGCTGGGCTTCACTGAAATTTTATATCTATCCCTAATTGTAAATATCCCTTCCTCAATGTGGAATTGCTGCAGTCCACTGAACATTTTGGTGGCTTTTTTCTATTTCCTTTCAGTTCCAGTAATTATTTTAAAATAGTATTGCTTTATGTGAAACATGTGCTCTATTTCTATTCTGCATATAATGCATCACTACTTCTACTATTTATTATTAATCTTACATTAAGGATACTGCAACCAAAGCTGCCAGAATCTATCCTGAAGCTTATAATAGGTACAGGGTAAGAACAAAGGAAGAGGTGGCTTCATTTCAGCTTAAATATATCTTTTGGCCCATGACTTTCATCTCATGATACAAATTATTGGCTCATCAGCATATAAAGTGGAAAATAAGAGAGAAAGCAGAGGCTTTTTCCATATGGAGGGACAGTGCCACTTACTTAATCCTTAACACCATCTTACAGTGTGCATGAAGAACTAAAGTAGTCAGCAGTACTCTTTATATTTCTAGATTATTTATGCTTCGGCGGTTCTAGTCCAGCCTTCGTGTTAACAGGGTGAGCTCCTGTTTCCTCCCCAGCTCCTGTCAACCCAACAGGTCGAAAACTCACATGAGTAGATAAATGGGTACTCTCACTCCGGTGGGAGGAAAAATGCTGGCAGCGCCTTGCACAGAGAGTCGGGACCAGTTGCCGGTAAGCGCGAAACCGCGCTTGCCCAAAAAGGGCGTGAAGCAACGGAAACCCTGCCTCCTGCGCTCGCCAGCTGGGCTATGCTCTAGGAAGGAGGCTCTGGCAAACCACTTCCGAAAAACAATTGCCTTGAAAACTGCAAGGATTCGTCCAGGCAGTCACTGCAGGGTCAGTAATGACTGAGCGCAGACAAAAAAAAAAAAAAAAAAATGCATGAAAAAAAAATGTGGTGATTTGTAGTAAATGACCCTAACTTTCACTCTTGCAACTAATATGATAGTATAAATAGATGATATATGTTTATATTGGTGCCTATTAATTTAAGCAGCATTATACTGAATTTCTTTCAGATACTGCCTTCTAATAGCCATCAATCCACCCTCATTTGTACAGCCATATTTTGATACTAGTTATTCTACTCATGATATTCCACTTAGGTTCCTTAACTGTTGCTGCAAGAATTGTGGAATTGGTATATGCAATAGTATTTTTGTATGATAATATTCTTTAAAATTCTTCCAACTTTACTAACAGAATTTTAATTTTTTCTTTCATGTTTACCTCAGCCCTCATATGTAAGATGGGCAAATGAAATCAATTACATATATGAAGAAGGAGGCTCAAAGGATTAAAAATACTGTATAATATTTTTTGTAGAAGACCACTCAAAGCATGCAACATGATTCTTCAGCAATATAGACATAAGCATGGAAATTATACAAAAGTTTCCAATATCCTTAGTATGGAAACTATGGTATACTTTACTTATCTGTTTATCCCTTCTTTCACAAAGAAATAAATAGCAGCTTCATTTTCTTCAGGGAACACAAAAATATACATATATACTTTCTTCCATAACTTTACCATTTGTTTCAGATTAAAAAAAAAATGGTCCTGCTTTTGGCAATATGGTTGGTTAAACATCTTGTTCTCCTGCCTGATTTATGCCTAAATTAAATGCTACTGCTGCCAAAAAAGAATGCAATTCTTACTAAAAATGTGCTGGGTGTTGATAGTTAGAATGAAGCAAATGGTATTTTTGCCAGCTGAAATCTGCTGTCTGAAAGCCTTTTTGCCAACTGACCCTCAACATCTGCCAAGATATTTCAGAGGAGAATTGAAAAAAGTGATAAAAGTATCACCCAAGGGTGGCTTATATAACATCTCTGCTGCGGGAGCTGCATTGAGTGCCAGTTTGCTTCTGGGTCCAATTCAAGGTGTTGGTTATCACCTTTAAAGCTGGCATGGCATGGCATGGGTCCAGGTTACCTGAGGGACCGTCTCACCCCCATTACATCAACCTGTCCCTCCTGGTCAGGCAGAGAGGGCATGTTGCAGACCTTGTCAGCGAGAGAATGTCATCTGGCAGGGCCCAGGAGAAAAGCTTTCCTTGTCATTGCCCCCACCCTTTGGAATAGCCTCCCTTCAGAGATGCAGTGGCCCCCTACCCTCCCAGCTTTCTGGAAAGGACTTAAGACTTGCCTATGTCAGCTTGCATGGGGTGACAAGAGTTGTAATGAATCCTAGGGATGGCTGGCACCCTGATGACACTCCCTGCACTGTTTGCCAATTTTATCATCCCTTGGAATTTATTTATTAATTATTTAAGGTCATTTTATATTGCATTTTAATGGATTTTATCTCTTCTGTAAACTTTTAACAAGATGGGCGGTGACAAATTTGATATATAAATGAATAAACTAAATAAATAAAAAATGCTTTGATGATCTGCTATCACCAATGGATTTTAACAGACCCATCCTGGTTTTATAAAGACTGGTGTCCTCTGGCTTTTCATCTTGGCCTTCTGTTTCCCAGATTACAGCATTCTGATATTCTGCCAACCCACCCTCTTGCATATCAGAAAACAGGGAGCAGTAGTATGTTTTTAAAAGGCCTTTTTATTGCATGGTGGGATTTATGCAAAACAAAGCTATACCTAAAGCTGCAGCTGCTTATATAAATTTATCCTGATATATATGTCAATGTCCCCCGATATAGTATTGCTGGTCTCACAGTCAGCCAAATGTTTAGACTGGATTGGCATTTTAATCCACCTATTGAGTCCTTCCCAAGGACTTGGGATAGGCAGATGTTGTTATCTGATGGTGTTAAAGGTATTGTTGCAGGATGTAAGCTGTAAGGTGCCTTTTGCAATTGACTGATGGTGACTTTGTCAATGCCGATGGTCTTCAAGTGGTATCATCATCATCATCATCATCATCATCATCATCATCATCACAGTCAGCCAGATATTTAGACTGGATTTGGTACTTTTATCTACCTACCAAGTCCTTCTAAGGACCTGGTATGATGATATTATTATTATTTTATTATTATTATTATTATTATTATTATTATTATTATTATTATTATTATATCTTTATAAAATAGAATATTGTTTAGAAGTTTTGTAGACTGTTTTGAATTTCAGACACAGTTCAATTCAATTTTAAATAACATTTGAGGGTTTTCCCATTCAAATGTATAATGTTATCATTTCTCATCAGAATTTGATTAAATTTGTAGCATATTAGTTCCTTGTAAAGGGATGAAGCCTGCCAACTATGACACAGATAAGTGCAGGAGAATTTGGGTTAAGTTTGTTGTGGAAGGAAATCACTGTTGCTATTATCTTCTTTCCCACCAATTGTCTTGGCAAACAAGAGTTTAGCCATATTTCTCTTTCATCCATAATAAGATGGTAGGCAGATACTGAAATTTGAAAGTATCCACTAATGTAGTGTATGCACATTCTTTAACACTGAGTGTTTGTAATACCATCACACACACACACACACACACACACACACACACAACCTGAAGAATATGACATGGAATTTTTATTTTAAAAATCTTCAGTGTTATAGAACTCATAAAAATGAAAGGGGGGTGGAAGATAAAGAAATAAATTTACTGCTACACTAAGAAGACTGACCCACAAACAATAAAAATACTAAATAAGAATAAAGTGCAAGAGATTTGATTTTCAGAGAAAGATTGGTCTGAACCAGAATAAGAAGTCACGCTGTAAAAATTCAATACAGTTTTTTATATATTGCTTATCCTAGGAGAATAAACTTGCTAAAGAACATTAAAAACATAGATATATTACTTCGATATCTTTTTCTCACTTACTGTTCTGTAAAGTCATACCATGGTTGGAGGCTATCCTTGTTAGTCACAGAAGCACAGTCCCTTCTTTCCCTCCTATTTCTTCTCCTGAAATTTGTAGAAGGTTTCAGAAAGGTCCAGGTTGACCAGGGAAAACAAAACCTCTGTTTAAAAATTCCCTTCTAAGTTAGGCAGCTCACTTCAATGTGGACTGCTTTGAACAAGTCCCAGTCTTTCCTTGGCAGGAAGTCTGAATACCTGTGAAGCAGGTGCACTATTAAGTATGGTCCAAAAGGGATACATATCTCTACACCCTTGTAACCTATTATAAATAAATGAAGAAGAATGTTCACTGGGCATCTTTTCTTGTAGCATTTTGTCTGCCAGGAAGATTTTTCCCAACAGACAACACTCTAAGACAATTCCAAATAAGATATCACAAGCATAAGGATACCAATGTATTATGTGCTTACTTCTTAATTTTATGGATATAATGAAGGACATTTGTACTTCTTTAGAAAGGACAATAAATAGTGAACCCAGGGGGAAAAGTGAAAAAAATCAGGCAGGCAGGAAAGAAACTGCTCTCCTTCTCTCTCCTTATGTGTTTAAGACTCACTGGCAACTTGTATAAAGCATTTTTTTTCTTCTTCATTGCTGCCTTTTCAATAGTTTGATTTTGCTCATACTGGGACACAGGAGCACAGTGTCCCATCCCTCTGTTGACTGCTAAATGAGAAAGACGTTTCCCTGCTTACTGCTATTGTTAGAGACTCCCACGGTAAAACAAACCAGGTAGCAGGTTGAGTTGTTTGTGGCTGATAAAGGACTTTGGTCTCTCCTTGCACCAAGCAGTAAGCTGAGACATGGCACAATGCCTGTCTTTCATGAATCTGCTTGAACTACTTAAAAGAGAAGTTCATTCAGGACTTCTTGGATGTCGCATGCTGAGATCCTCACAGTTGAATCCATTCTTATTCGCATACTTGTCATGATTTGGGGTCCATGAAGTCCTGGCATGAACGCCAGTTGCATAGAAGAAGGCGTTCTAAGAGGCCCAGTTTGTTGTGTAAGTCGCACTCACTGAACTTTCTTCTTCTGCATTACTATTAATGGGGCAGAACCCTTGTTCTATTTTTAATCTGGCCACTTAGAGCTTCACCAGAGCGTGGAAGTACATCTCTCCCTAGAAAATAACCAGCACTCAGGGACTAACAGAAGAAGAGTCAAGGACTAAGCTTGGATAAATAATTGTTTTCATTGCAATAGAAGAAGTCCTAATAATAAATAAGGTCAGATGCTGCAGAACCTAGTAGTCCAGCCCAGAGATTAAATTTTATTTCTCTTTCTCTGCCTTTATTTCATAACAGACTTCTTGTTGCTCATTTCTCAGCTTTGGATGTTAAGGGCACTTAGACTGTGCTTTTATAAAGATCTCTGTCTCTTTGCTTAGAGCTTGGCAGAATCAGCCCTCACACCTTCAGCCAACAGTTTGCATAACCATCTTGTTTCTTCCTCTATCTCAACAGCTCCTTTGTATTTAGACACCCCCACATTTTCTCACAAGCAGTTGATAAATGTCCTCAATAAAAGATTGTTTCTAAATAGTTAACTTATGCTACAATATCAACACCCCAAATACAGTTGTGATGACATAAGGAATCTGTTGCCTGGAACCTCACAATTAGAGTCAGTTGAGTCTTATGCTGTCTGCTGATTCTATTGGATACAGGGAAAGTGTCAGCCTTCCCAGGTGGATCAGACAGAAAACACGACCAGCTGAGCTAATTCTATTTTATTGTAAAGCTACATTAACAGAATTTTGCAAGTCATATAGTACAAATCTCTCTTTTACAGCCTGAGAAGTTAGGGAGGTTCCTTTCTGAGTTGCTTTCTGTGCTCATTATGCAGCTGCAAGCTATGTCCTCTCTTACCTAGGCAGGATCTCTTCCCCCACCATCTCGCAAGGTCATTCCCACATATCATTACAAAAAGAGACTTCCCTCTCATTCTTTTTGGAGCATCCAAGGAAAATAATATCCATTATTTTCACAACATACATTCACTTCTCCCAAAGAAGTTGATCTAACTGAAAATAGAAAACTGACAGGAAAAAGGATTAAAGCTGGCAATTGATAGAATGATGAAAGAGAAAATGAAAACAATAACGGAAAGTACAAGTTCTATCTGATTCAACGTTATTGAGGCTTACCTCAAGTTCTATATTCAGTTTTTGGCAATCACAATGGGAACAGGTCCTGTGAAGGATAAGTCCAAAACATCTGGAACTGTTTAGCCTTGAGAAGATTGATGGAGGATATGAAAGCATACTTCAACTAGCTGAAAGAGTATTAAACAGAAGGAGTCATGAACTATTCTCTGTCACCTTAGAGTGAAAAACATGGAGTAACAGTCTTAATTTACAGGAAGATATTCTGACTGAATATTAGGAAAACTTCCTAACAGTTAAGAACAGTTCAGCCATAAAACTGAATTAACCTGGGGAGTCCCTTTCACAGCATGTCTCTCCTCAAAAAATATTTTCGCAATGATCAGGGATTGGATTTGGCAGCTCAAGAAAAGGAAAGGAAATAGAAGAGAAGTGAAGAAAGGAAAGGAAAGGAAGAACTCATTCTTCTGTTCTAGCCACAAACTGAAAATACCATAATTGTGCTCTTTCCCCCTTTCCCAATATCACTCCTTGTCTCTACTTTTTAGTCACCCTTTGTATTTTCTAGTCATATATATACGCTCTCCAATTATTATTTGGAATAATATCTTTCTCTCCTTTATACAACATTGAGAAGAATTATTCACTGACATTGATTGGGGTCACTACCTTCTACCAATGTATGTAAACACCACCAATAACAATTAACAGTGAAAGACTGAAGGAGTGTGCCATTTTTGAATTGGTGGGCAGGCATTCACACAGCGTCAAGGGAGCAATACACTTAACCTCTGTTTTAACCCTCAATATGAACCTCCTTTTATCACATACATAAAAAGAAAGAAATAACCCAAAGAAAGTGAACTATTTATAGCTGTATGCAGAATCAGTACAGCTGCAAAAACCTATAGCAATCCATATGAATGGATAAGAAAACCATGCCTTTAGGACGTTTAGATAAATATACTGATTTTGGACTTCTTAAATATATTGGAAAACCTGGAAAACATATTTATATGAAAATCTGTATTTTTCAGATTTCCGATTTAATCTCAAATGATATGCACAAAATGTATATTTTATGGAAAAAATATATAATTCGGAGTTGCATATTTCAAAGAAAATACATTTTATTGTAGACAAATGTATTACCATTATTTGAGAGTGGGTGTCTTCACTTTCCCTATGCAGCCATAGCACAAATAACCTACAACAGTTTGGCTTTCTGTGCTGCAGTTAAATGTTAACTGAAAATATTGTAAATGAGGTCCTCCCATGGCATTTGTTTAGAATAGAGAAGGAGGAGGAGCCAGAGGGATTGCAGAGTGTTAGAGGGATTATTACAAAAAGAAAGCAAGGGAGGGAGGGAGGGAAGGAAGGAAGGGAGAAATCTAACTGTAGAAACTCTCTGCTACTTGCAGCAATAAAGTATGCACAAAATGAGCTCCAAAATAAATTGAAAAGAAACTCTAAGGTATTCTAAGAGTGAAATAGACATGCATAAGCCTCTGCCATAAAGGAAAAATCCTTTAAAGAATTTTGGGACTGGTTTGACACAGTATTAAGATTTGCAGCTAATTTAACATTTCAATTTCACTCTATGAAAGTGAAAGCTGGACTTTGAAGAAACAAGGTAGGAAGAGTAGTAACACTTTTGAAGTTCAGTGTTGGAGAAGACTCCTGAGAATACCATGGGCAGCCAAGAAAACAAACAAATGGATCATTGAATAAATCAACCCAGAGTTCTCACTCAAGGCACAAATGACCAGGCTCAAATCATCATACTTTGGACACATTATGCAAAGACCTAGCTCTCTGGAGAAGGCTCTAATGCTGGGAAAGCTGGAGGGAAAGAGAAAAAGAAGATGATCAGCAGCAAAGTGGATGGACTCAGTTACAGTGGTGATGGTTGCATCATTGGAAGACCTGAAGGACCAGTTTAGTGACAGATCATCATGGAGAAAATCTATCTATATGGTCACTAAGAATCATCAATGATTCTCACAAATGAAATTCTTCATCAATATAACAAAAATATTGGATCAGACCAAAAGTCCAGGTTTTTCCCCCTCTTCCTGTCTAATGATACTTACCCAGATACCTTTGACAAACTTACAAGGAGGGCATGTAGATAAATGTTCTTTCTTTTATACCCCAGAATCTATATTCATGGCTATAGTGATTCTGATAATAGGCTTTCCATTCAGTTGTTGAGTCCGTGTTGCATCATGTGCATCAGTGCTAATCTCCAGCACTACTAGGATGCTGAGCTTGAGCATTTTTTTATTATTATTATTTTTATTTGTATCTATTGTAGCAGTGAAAGACTGTATGGACTGTATACTTACTCTTCAACATACCGGTTTCTTTTAAAAAGTAATATATAAAACCATGTGTGTATGTAAAACTGTCACTAGGTAAATGAGAATCTGCCATGAAACCACTGCAGCCTATCACAGAGTAATTGTGTGAAAGAATGACCTTGAGGGGAAAAATAGCTTGGATCATTGAAGGGAACTCATAATGAGCACTGCCACATCGAGCAAAAATGCCATATTTAACATCAGTGGCTTCCTCAGTACTCTTATAGGAATAGCAGCAAAGCAGCAGCAAAGCATAAGGAAGCATTGAAGGGAGTCTTCTTTCCCCCTCTGCCCCCTGTTGCCTTTGGTTGTGTTGTTGAATAATGAGATCTGCCTGTGTGTTGCTCCCAGCCTCTACATGCATATTGAAAGAAGGCTATCCTCAGCATTCTGCCTAAACTTCTGTGTACGATGATGCTCCAAAAGATGATTTGAAAATAGTGTTCTGGGTGAGATCATTCCAGAGAGGCATTTTGCTCTGCACTGGAGATGTCCTGCATCAGAAATTGATTGTTTTGTACCATAGCTCAAGGTTCCTGCAACACACTTATACAGTCCAGTTGTTGGCCGTGGATGGAAAAGTGGTGCAAGTGAGTCTGCTCCATCGCTTGCAAGAAAGGAGGGACTGTGTCTTTCACTTTTACAATAATGTGGGCTTTGAAATATAGTCTGATTTACATATCTAGCTGCCAATATGCTGCCCCCAGTACTGGTAATAATGAAGGCTGAATTGAAATCCCTTAACACTCTAAATATTTTAACCCCACAGACCCTTCATTTTCACATATAAGTTATTCTCCAAAGAACTTTTAACTCATCTATAGCTAACTTTAAATCTCTTTAACATCTACATTGTTAATAGAGAGAAAGAAAACTTATAGTAGAGAATTCCTTAATTAAACGTTTGTCCCAAAGCCTCTTAATTTTGCTGGAGCCTTTTCAATCATATCAGTGGACTATCAACTAAGGTTCAAAGTCTCATGTACAAAGTCAGCCATAATTTCAATTACTCCCATGTTTATGAGAAATGCAAGCTATTTTTAAAACTTCAGACTTGCACCAGCAGGACCCCAGATGGTTGTCTGGATCACAAAGCCAGTAGGGAGCTGTCCACAGAGCTGTTTTCAGCAATTTTCACTTAAAAATAAAGTAGCTGATCTGAAAGAAGAGATACTAGCTTCAGATTAGTTGCGCAGTCTGCTTTCCAAAAGTCAACCTGGGATAATTTAAAATAGAAAAATTAATGCATCACAATGGTTACTGGATCGGATTCTTGCTTGTTTTACACTCTCTGCCAACAGTAGTAGCTGTTGTTGTTGTTGTTGTTGTTGTTGTTGTTGTTGTTTTTGTCCTGGTTTAGTAGTTTTGAGAATTAGAGGAAAACCTGCAGCACCAGGCTAAGTTTCTGGAATCCTATCATAGAGACAGGCATTTCAACATTTTTTTTTTTTTTTGCATATCTTATTCTTCAGCAGTTAAAAATTTATAGTTATTCACTGAGAAGGTCAGTAATAAAGGATAGGCTCCTTCTCCCACACACTGTTTGCATTATTCTATCATATATCAACACAAACAAGTACTAGCTATCTTTAGGGTGCTATTTTTTACGGGGTAACAGTGAGGTCCAGAGTATGTCAGGCACTTGAAAGGATTCCCCTTCTATTCACAGTTCATCTGCATAGGCAGTGGATAAAATGCAGCCTATGTATATCCAAGTGGCTGAATGGCCTACTAGGGAAAAAGGAGAGGGTTGGCATGCAACAATGTCATGTTGAGGGAAGCAGGAACTTGAATCAAAATAGTATAAAGAACCAATATCAATATATTAAGTGATACAGTGCTGATGGTGCTGGAACTGTTGGCATTTCTACAGACATTTATTTTAGTTGAAACAGCCAATATTCTAGCCAATAGGTCTACAATAAGAACATGGAGAGAAAGCAGGACATAAAACAGATGAGTCTACCTATTAAACTAACTTGATTTTATAAATAATAAGACTGAATAATTAACAATGAGTAATGTTTTCAGTGTGGACAATGTGTGGACAGTCCCCACCCCAAGCTGCAGTAAGAGTCTGGTTAACATTTTCAAAAACATTTTTAAGTTTCTGGACAAATGGTTTTGACTAAGATGCAGAGAGATATTGTTGGATCTGCTGCTGCCTCAACATGGAGTGAAGCTCCTGTGTGTGTTTTAAATTTGTTCTTGCTGGGCATCTGATTATGTTTATATGTGTGGGTGGCAAGGGAGGGAAACCAGATGGCTGTGAGTCCCCTTTTTCCCCATTTATGGAATGATCATGATTCAATTATTTTATTATTATTATAAATATGTCTAATAGGGTTATGCACCAATTTAAATTTTAAGGGGGGGGGTAAGTTGATTCAGAGTGATCCTAGGAAAAAATGCATTTGATTAAAGGCGGTGCAAACAGATGTGATATTCATGTGCATAGAGACCCTGAATCATATTTTCCCCTTTGAATCTTAATTGTTTCCCGTGTCTAATTGTATATCTTATTGGAGCTCTCTTGTAGTACGTGGATATATACATGCGAAATAAAACAAATTGCATGCAAGAAACCCCCCCCCCCCCGAGGCCAAACCCAATCAGTGTTGATAGGGAGCGAGAGGTCCAGCCCCCGGCCCCTACTTTGTGGGGCGCCACAGGGGTCAGTGCTTTCACCGCTCCTATTTAATATCTACATGAAACCGCTGAGTGAGATCATCTGGCACCATGGGGTGAGGTATCATCAGTATGCTGATAATACCCAACTATACATCTCCATCCCAGGTGCCTTAAGTGATGCTGTGACTGCCCTCTCGCAGTGCCTGGAGGCTGTGGGGGCCTGGATGGGGGACAACAGGCTTCAGCTGAACCCTGGTAAGATGGAGTGGCTGTGGATACGGGGAACCTCAAGATCTAGGAGTTTGTCATCTTTGGTTCTTGATGGGGTTGCACTACCCCAGACAGACCCGGTGCGTAATCTGGGGGTTCTCCTGGACTCATGACTCCTGCTCGAAGAGCAGGGGGCAGTCATGGCTAGGAAGGCCTTTGCATGACTTCGTGTTGTGCGGCAGTTATGACCCTTCCTGGATCAGGAGGACCTCCGCATGGTCACTCATGCCCTGGTCACCTCCGGGTTGGACTACTGTAATGCGCTCTACATGGGGCTACCCTTGAAGAGTATCTGGAAGCTATAGCTGGTGCAGAATGCGGCAGCGCAGACAGTTCTTAATGCCCCTAGGAGGGCACGTATAACACCGCTGTTGCGTGAGCTGCATTGGTTACCAGTTTGTTTCCAGGTCCAATTCAAGGTATTGGTCATTACCTTTAAAGCCCTTCATGCCACGGGACCAGGTTATCTGAGGAACTGCCTTGCCCCGGTCATTTCAGCCCACCCCACTCAGTCCAGCAGAAGGGGCAGGTTGCAGATCCCACCAGTCAAGGAATTTTGATTGGTGGGGTCTAGGCAGAGAGCCTTTTCTGCTGCAGCACCCGCCCTATGGAACATCCTGCCTCCTGAGGTCCGGTGTGCCCCCTCCCTCATGGCCTTCAGGAAAGGGCTCAAATCCTGGCTCTGCCAGAAGGCCTGGGGGCCAGAGGAGAGCCCGCACTTGTGGAGATGGCTGGTGGGATGATGGGTTGTCCCCCCCCCCCCCAGCATCTTACAGGTTTTTAGGGCATTTTTAATATTTGTTTTTAAATTATTTATAGATTTTAGCCATGTTTGGAGAGACCTGTGTTTTTTCTTCTTTTTTTACTATTGTGAGCCACCCAGAGTCACCCGTTGGGGGAGATGGGTGGCATACAAGCCTGAAAAATAAAAAAATAAAAAATAAAATAAGGGTCCCACACATCTTAAGAATGGCAAATCAAAGTGGTGTGGTATCTTCATTATTGATGATGTGTTATCATCATTAATGACTGCCATGTCCATAAATTTTGCAGAAACAAAAACAAATATTGCCACAATATTTTGTTACAGACTAATAGTCCCACATTGAACTATGTCTGAACTTTTCTATAATTTATTGATACTTTTTCTCCCCATCTCCAGCCAAAAGGTAGGTAGCCCACTCCTGCACGCTTTTACACATAGGAACCGTCTTTTGTAGCTGATATTTATTAGCTCAGTATTGCTTTGAATGACTAACACAAGCTCCCAAGCTTTGCTGCAAAAGATTTTTCGGTTGTCTTCTACTTGGAGAATAAACAAAGCAGTATTGCTATGAATGGTTTTGGAGCTTCAGCATTATATGCAGTGATGACCTTCAGCTGGCTCTATGGCTTTTGGTATAATCCTATATGACTAGGAGAAAAATAAATTTCTGCTAGGTTCAGGCCTGATTAGGATTTTGGATTTTTTCTGACGTTGAATAAAAACCCAAAAATAGCTTGGTGGTCCTGTAAAGATAACCCAATTAGAAATTAAAAATAAGTATTACTCTGTAATAATGGCGGAAAAAGGTTCTTGTTATTATTTTTCATTTTACTATTATTATTTTCAGTGACAGAGCCGTACAAAGATATGGTTCTGCTCTTTGAAACAGGATTCTTTTTTTTAAATGCCTGTTTTTTTTTTTGCATATGTGGAAAAGTACATTTGCCCAAATTTTCAAATGCAAGTAAAACATGCTGGACAAAAAGCCTTGGTCTGGTATATCATTTCTGAAAATTATAGGTGATCCTTCATGTGACTATGCAAAACATTTGAACATCCAGTTGAAATAATTGCTATAAATATTCCAGAAGTTTCTCCCCCAAAAATTCTTTTGATAGGCTCTGGGTGGTAACACAATAAATATCTTAGCCCAGAAGGAATGGGGGAGGAAGGGTAAAGGCAATAAAGGAGCAGAACAAAATAAAATCACAAAGCATTAAAAACACAATGGTTGAGAAAGAGAAACAAAAAAGTGAAAGAGTACAGAAAGCGGAAAAATGTGGAGAATGTAGCTATGCGTGAGTTTGATTCAGAGGTGAAACTAAAAGCGGTTTCCTTAGTCAACATAACAGAGCCTGACCAGGTGTGAGACCATTTATCAAGCATTTAATGTATTGTGCTTTCCATCCATGAGGACTCTAATTTCTGGTGATTCCATAGTCCTTGACCTTGGACAGCAGTAGGCTTCATCCATGCTCCATGATAAATTACCATTCCTGCAAGAGTGCATCAGCTCTCATTCTCTTCCTATCATAACTAAACACCACCTTAATATCACATGACCATGACACATTTGTAAATCAATCCTACAAGGAAAGTTGCCTTATATTCACCAATCAGACTGCCACATCTGCACAGTTCTGAAAATCCTTTAAATAAGCTTTGAAGACCTAGCTTTCCCCCCAAGTTCTGGATTAGGTTGTGGTGTATGTCTGCCTGAATGGGATTATACTTAGTATGTTTTTTGCAGTATATTTATTCCTTCTAGCTATGGCCATTTTTTAAAAAAAATGATATAATGTTTTAGGTTTTGTTTTTAATCTATATGCCAACCAGAGTTGGGCAGCTTTATAAATTTAAATTATAAATGAAGTCTTGAATTCATCCTGAGCTATCACACAAAATAATGAGAAAATGTAAACATGAGAGTAGGGCCAGATTATAGTTGAATTTCCCCTATTTGTTGTCAATAATGGATTTCTTTATTTTTAAAACCAATAATTTATTTTATTTCACTTAGGATGCAGTCTTACAGATGGATTTGTAATTCTCCACCTTGAATTAGAGGCAGGATTCCAATACTGGAAGTAACTTTTGTTACTGGACAGTTTGGTAGCAAGGAAAACAATAATAATCATAATAATCACAATAAGAACAGTAACAATAACAATGGTACTATCAGACCTAATAGCCATTGATAGTCTTATTTGTCATGAACTAACCTAATTCCTCTTTGACCTGGCACTGGTTCCTGCTTGTCTGGATGTTGGTTAATAGGCATGCAATGAGAAAAAATGTGCTTAAGCCTCTTTGCCCTTCTTGACTTTTGCTTGCTTTCTATTTTGAATGGTTTGTAAATGGAGCTTATCTCAAAGAACCTCTTAATGGCAGACCCAAAAATGCCAGAGAATTCCTAGTGGAAGAAACAATACCTCAATCAAGGCTAGTAGGACAATACTGTCATTACCAAATCTTATTCCTAACATTTTAGAAATAGAATTTAAATAAGCAGCTTGATAAAATAAGGTCAGCAGCAGCAATAAAAGAATCTACATTATACTAAGCTGACTTTATAGCAAGTTTATAATATATATAGGTAACATGACTACATGCTTGATTTTTAAAAGTTGGGGAAAATTTAATTGCATTTGCAGCTGATGGTGGGGTAAGCTTTGAAGGTAAACACACACACAGAAGGCCTGTCTTACAAAGGAATGCTCGGTGCATTTAAATATATATGTGCAGCTTTAATGAAATATGTTATTATGCACTGAAAGAAGTTGGCCTTCAATCATGTAGCTTTTTATTAATATACTCCAAACTCCCAACTTCAGTTTTGAATGTTCTACTCAGTACATTTTCATTTCTTGACAGCTCTCACAGTTCATCTGTCCTTCATGGAGCTCAAATCACTGAAAGGATTTCAAACCAAGATTTCAACATAAAATTAATCTTTTTGTCAACTTCCTGACTGAACATTTAGAGAAGTTAGACACCATGTTAAAAAAAAAAAAAATGAAGGGAACCAATTTTCATACTGTGCAGTAAGGTATGTCATGGATTCCGGATTACTCAGGGAAAGTAAGATATTCTGAGATCTAAATATTACAGATAGGGAATCTGAAGTCCTCCTGATGTTTCTGGGCTACTACTCCCAAGCTGTCATTATTGCTCATGCTGACTGGAAATATGCAACAGATAGGTCACAAATATGATCAATAAATTATTTTGGGACTTAGGGGCACACATTTATTACTTTAAAAATGGAGCTAGCATCCATTCTTTCTTCTCTTTTTTATTTTAGAGTAAGTGCTCGATCCAGAACCGGACTTGAAGTTCTGGGTATTTAAACTGTTTGCTCTCTTAGAATCCTGAGATAAACTGGAACTTTAATTTATGTGAACTACAGTATAGCAGAAGAGAGGAAAGGATTAAAAATCCCTAACCCTTTAAGATATGCATCTCCTTTCCTGGGAGAATGGACAAAAAACAAAACAACAAAAACAACAACAAAAAACAGCATTTACATTTAATCTGGCATATTGGTTCTTTTACAAATATTTATTGTATATACTGCTTACTGTCTGGATCCTAGGCAGTTTGTTTGTTTGTTTGTTTGCTTATTTATACATCACATTTATATAGCCGCCCATGTCACACAAGTGACTCTGGATGGTGTACAACATTATTTATTATTTAACAATTGCTAGTTCTTTACTGGCCAGCAGCAGTCGCAGGGAAGTCGGCTCACCTGGGCTTTCTTCCTCTGCCTATCTTCCTCCACTGATCTTCCGTTGATCGCGTCTAGGCATGTCCAGCATCGGTTCTTGCTCTCCACGCAAAGCACCACCAGCCTTTTGTCATATCGAGATGGGAGTACCTATTTATGTACTCACAGATGGTATGCTTTCAAACTGCTAGGTGGGCAGGAGCTAGGGATGAATGATGGAAGCTCACTCTGTCACTTGGAGGTGGGCTCGAACCGCTGAAGTGTCGACCATTTCTGGCTGGCAAACTCCAGTGTCATTAAGCTGCTACGCTTCCATGCCCCTTTTACAATCATACAATCATAAGAATTTATCAAAATATTCTGTAGGATGACAGAAGCAGCATTGTCCAAATTTTGAGTCACACACTCATACAAAACAGAAGGGGTTTGGATTGCAATGTCAAGCACAACTTGCACATTTTGACGCCTCTGGCAGATCCCCATGCACTTTAGTACCCTAAACATGTATACCTCTAATCTAGTCCTATGGGTGATAGTGATGGAGGTTGCATGTTTGTTTTGTGGCTTTGTATTGTGCCGATCTATACATTTTCGGTCTACTATGAACTGGCCCTGTTCAAGTATATGTCTGCAGACTGAATATGTTTGGTTGTAAGCTAAGCTTCTTCACCAGCAGTTGCAAAATCTTCATAAAACTGAGTCACAAAATTACCATGTTGCAAGG
This sequence comes from Liasis olivaceus, assembly GCA_030867105.1. Taxonomy (NCBI): domain Eukaryota; kingdom Metazoa; phylum Chordata; class Lepidosauria; order Squamata; family Pythonidae; genus Liasis; species Liasis olivaceus. The sequence goes on along the minus strand of CM061352.1, from coordinate 86,602,402 downwards.
GGTACTACCTATGCAGTCTCATTTTAAATTCCACATTTAGATAACTCTAACACAGTAGTCCTTTTCAGATATTCAGTAGTTACAGATACTGAATGCACATAATCTAGGGAGAAATAACCTCTGCTTCGATCTGCATCCCTTTATTTGAACTAAATGGCACAAATAAACTTGATTGATAGTCATAAAACCATTAGCAAGTACCATATTATCCTAAGATGCATTAAAGTATAGCATAGACCAGTGTTTTTCAATCTTGTCAACTTTCAGACAGGTGGATTTCAACTCCCAGAATTCCCCAGCCAGCATACTGGCTGGGGAATTCTGGGAGTTGAAGTCCACCTGTCTTGAAGCAAGGTTGAGAAGCACTGGTATAGACACTGTTGAAAATGGTGTACTATGTTAACTAACCTGGATTTGGTTTGGCTATAAAAAAAAATATCTTCAGGTGCCTTTTTCTCCTACAGTTAGCTAAGTATGAAGGTTTCCTTTTATTTAGCAAGTTGTTTGTTTGAGTTATCAGCAATCAATAAATCAGTTTCTTCTTTATTAGAAGAATTAGAAAGCTGGCACAGAACTATAGCAAAGTTATATCCTGTTGAACTGATGAGTGTCTCACTCAGGAAACACATGGTACATGATCCACTCTGACTTCCTAACTCTATTTTCCCTCAAACATCCACTTTCCTCTGACTGCTTTGATGTCAGGTCTGTCAAGGAGTAAATGTACTTGTGAAAGTGATTTCAGAGTCTGTCTGGGACAGGGGTGGGTGGGGACAGAGCCTACTTGCCTATCTGTCATGGGATGTGTACACAAATTTGAGAGGAAATTAATTGAAAGAGGCAGTGCAACACAGTATTCTAGTTTTTCTCTTACCTTTTTAAAAGACAGTGGAAACCATTTTCAGCTTCTCAGTTTCAGTTATACAACTTATTAACGACCCCTAATTGTTTAACATTCCATAACAGCCCTCCTCCTCAACACAGCAGCCTGTTGTAAAATTAAAGAAATCATTTTTTTAAAATATCAAAACTATTTTAAGCATGAGTACCTTAATAAACTATGATATGAACCTAGGCTGTGTGTTCTTAGCATGTGTGCATCTTTCTATCTTGCTTGAATATATACTAAAACTACTCCTGTCTAGTGCTACTAAAAGGATTTGCAGAACTCACTGGCAATTTTCTATCTCTCTCACTAAGCTGAACCAGCAGTTGGCCTGTATCTAGCTGATGAGTCTCTGATGGATATACTTTTGATCTTCTTTCTTCTGTCTCCTGGCATACCCTTAGTGTGCTGTCTGTGTTGATTAATTGGTTATGTTGGTTAATTTGTCCCATAGTGCTTTTCTTTTTTGGTGCATCTTCTCCTGGATCTCACCCTTGAAGTGAGTTGCAGTTGTGACCACTAATAGACTAATTAGCCTTCAGCAGTACAAATGTTGCCCAATTCATTTCAGGATCACTAGCCATGCTTTTTCTGGATCAAAATCAAGAGTCTATCTTTAACAGCCACATTTAAGCTGTCTGCTGTCATCTCTAACCTTCTGCCCAACAACCTCCCTGGCACTTTAAGGCATCTCCATTTGCTAACTCTTCTCCTTCTCCTGTGAGCACTATGTCCTATGAGAACTTAAACTATTTTCTATTGCCAGCATTTTAATAGCTTAGTACAGCAAAGTTGAGCACGGAACTACCACAGAGAATTTGGATGTCTGCATGGATGCATGCAGATCCAGCAAGAAGTAGGCTTATCACACTGCAATTGTGATTGGGTCTGGCAAAGGATTAATTTCAGCTTCTGCTAGGAAGTAGGGAAATCCAAAATGTTTCAAAGTTTTCGAATTCCAGCTTTTTAAAGTTTTAAACATGTTAAAATGGTCAGGTAAATCTGTTTTGAGCTGAAATGCTTTGAATTTGAAACATTTTATACAGCCTAACAAGGGTGTCCTCCAGTTCTCTTGAGAAGAAGTGTTGGTGAACAGGAAAATATTACTTCTTTTAAAATAGTTAGCTTAAATACATTCAAAAGAAGGAATGTATTTGCCATCAAGCACACAATTAATTTGTGAATTATATTTCTATGCAGAGCTGTATGATAACAGGCAATTAATGGACTTAAAAAACCATGGCAGCAATTGTAGTCAGTGATATAATTGACAGTAAAGAACATGTGACTTTTTCTTCTATTCTACTAAGCTTGCATTTAATACTGAGTTGTATTCATTAACATGTACCTACTGAACAGCAATTGACTTTAAGAGAAATAACATTACCCAAACACGTATAGGCAAAAGAGGATTGTACATAAATTCTGCCCTGTAGTTCTAACTGGAAAGTTGATGCTGAACCTTCTACATGTTGGTTAAAATCTTGCTTAGCAACGAAAAAAGTCATAGACTACTTTCAAACTATTTTCATCTGCTAGGGTCAAAGTATGATTTTTGAAGCGGTCAGGGAGCCTGATAACATTCATATTCGAAATAGGAAACACAAGCAGAAAGTTTACTGGGAATTTAATCAGCAAAGCATGTGCTATATATAAGACACATCAAACTTAATTTATAAAGAAAGGTAGTGTTAATTACTGAATAAAGATAGAAGATTAAATAGCATATCAGTCTACCAAAGCTAATAAAATGGGCAAGAGGGCATCTGATTTACAAGTTCTCAGATTAGCATATTTCTTACCCACATGAATATTTTGAATATATACAAGAACTATGCAGACAATCCTGTGAACAAATATAAGATATACAGTATCTTCTGTCCTGATTACTTTGCTGCTTGAGGCAAAGATGAAGTATCTCCATTTCCACAGACAAAAACAGCTGGACTAGTGGTTGCATATTATTTCTGGTATGGCAATTGGCCAGGTGTTCCAAAGTACTTGAGGACATCATGTTAGATTCTCCAGAAGTTCATTGTCATTCTCTGCTATCCAGCACTTTCTGAGGAAGTTGCCCCACTCTGCTGCTTAATGGTATGCCTATCTTTCAGGTTACTGAGTGTTTCTTTGTTGCCTTAATGTGGCTTGTGTGCATGAGAGAGAGAGAGAGAGAGAGAGAAGGAAATGAGATCTGAATTTCTCTCCCCTGTTGAGGGTGACATTCTTATATAGCAACATAGTTTCAGGATTTTTTTCCCCAAACAACTTCTTTGTTTATTTGTTATGGGGAAGAAGTGTGAAGGAAGAGGAGGAGTTCACAAATTTGAGAAACATTCAAAACACTTAAAATGTACTCTTCATTATGAAAATGAACAATTTTTAAAGAGCTCCTGACACATAATGGAAAACTCTGAAGAAGATTCTATTTAGAGACAACAGTTGATGTAGCCTACCATACCTGAAGTTCAAGCTGATTCTCTCTTTATTTTGTTACTAGTTTATTGGCAGAGTAATCTTTTGTTTAGAATTACCTGCTTAGCAAACCCTCATAAAGATTTTGGATTTTGGAGAAGAGGAGAACAGATGATACCAACTCAAACAGACACTCAACAAAGTAGTGTGTGTTTAAAGAGTCAGTTGAAAAGCAATCTAATTGTGAATATATTTCCTTACTGTATCAATATGGACTTTGCAAGATCTGTCATACTGCAATTGAGTTTGGATGCAACTAGAGAGATCAGACATTAAAGCCAGCAGATCTATCTAGCTGGTTTCTGGGACAATGTGTACAAACTGTTGGCCTGTCAAAATAACTGTTGGTTCCTTTCCTTCCTTTCCCATGACTACCACTTCTTCTCCTTCCTGGCTTCTCATCTCTATATGTGTGGCTTAACTTTTGATCTTAATTTCTTCTGACCCATTGCAACTTCCTTCCAACCAAGACCAAGTGAAGATAACAATGGGACTGCTGCTAGCTAGAACAGTGAAAGGGATGATGTGCTATGCTAGGACAATCAATCTAAGCTGCAAAAATCCAGAAAATATATAGCAGTAATACAAATTTTTACAGCCCATGAGTGGTGACCGTATCTACACCAAACTATTTTTCCCCTTAACATAGTTTGAATGGGGAGAAAAGAGGAAACTGTTGCTTTTTAAACCCACCATTGAACAAATAATGCATTTTTTCAGTTAGTGTTAGTACTCTATTTTTATCTGAATTTAAGGACAAAGAAACCTGTATCAGAAATGGTTTAAGGAAGGTTTAAAATATTTCTTTTTATAATCCTTGATCCCCAAAAGTATTTTTTTCAAAAACAAACAAAAACCTTGACATTAAAAAAAAAAAAAGACAGACATTCCTGCCCATACCAATCACTTCCATAGTTTTGCTCAGCTGTTTTTTCATTAGACTTCTCTTGAGAAATCATATGCTGAAATTCTCTTAAAACTGACTTAGGTGTCTGATATTGGCTAATCTTGAAAAGTTAAGCATAGTAAAAATCTGGTTAGTATTTGGATGGAAGGAACTCCCAGACCAGGCTGGGCAGTTGAACAAAACAATGACAAATTTCTTGCCAAGAAAACTATATGAATCTGTCCATGAATTTAGGGTCAAGGAATTTAGCTCTGGCCTTGAGAAGGAGGAGGGAGAGAGAAAACGGTTGTTTAGCCCTGGAAAAGTAAAAAGCACAAGAAAGAACCTCAGTACAGTCCTGCCTTGACTGTCCTGTCCTTTAGAAGGTGCAGTGAAGGGTTTTTTTTTTTTTTTCTGAATAGAGATATTTTTATACGCTGAATTTTTTGAGCTAAAAAAAAAAAAAAAAGGAAGTGTAGAATCCAAAGGATAGCAGTATTGTGATCAGCATATTACTTTCAAAGTGTAAATGAGGTCAGCTTGATTAAGAATTTGATCACATGCAATTCTCCTAGAAGAAAGGGAGGACACAGAAAAAGAATAGGAGAGGAAGTAAAATTAATTGGATTTCCTCTTCAAATGCATATTGTAATCCAAAAATTTAAGTCATATATAAAACAACCACATCCACACAAAAGTATTAGCTTTTTCTCCTTGGTAAATTAAAACAAAGTAATCAACAAACAGCCATCTTGCTTCTTGAAAGCTCTTTGAATAAGTGCTGGTTTTAGGCTGAAGCTGAGTAGGCACTGGCTTAGGACACCAAAGCTTAGGGCGCGCCAATACTGCCCCCTGCTACCCAGTCATTCTAAAAATGCGAATATTTGCACTGGTGCCATCAGTCAGTGGAAGCCATAAAACATGGTATAATATATGTCTATATATCATATAACCTCAGCAGTTAACTTTACCTTAACTTTGCCTTTTTCAATTTTTAATTGGAGTGTGTTGACAAAGCGTAACTTACTAGGAAGTGTTGCTTCATCACAGAGGCTAAGCAGAAGCAGGCATTCCAAAATGGTAGCTGTTCCAGTCCGTGCACTAGGATTTATTTATTTAATAGGCCCCCGATTCCTGGACAACTCTGAGCAGCTTACAATTAAAATCCAGCATATAAAAGATAACTTTTTGAAGCGAGAGCTCTAAGTCCTCCTCATGCCTTTCCTGCAACTTGTTTGTTTTATTTACATCTTCTTGGGCTAATATTGGTATATAATCAGATGAAAACAAAGTATCTGGGTTTGAAGGGAGTATAGCTCAGTGGAAGAACATCTGTTCTCTATGAAACGGTCCCAGTTAATTATAGCAAGTGATGGGACCAGGTAGGAAAAAGTCAGCAATAACATGTGCATGTGTATAATCTATAGTTGTATTTACATATTTCTAGAACAAGACCAAGAATAAGATTTTTGATATTTTTAATAGATTTTTTTCTGAATTTGTCAGTTCAAAATATTTTCTCTAACAAATGTTTGAATCCAGTAAGAACCCTTCTAAATTTCATTAAATGTAATGGCACACCATAGTTTGACTGCAAATGTGTCACTCTAATTTGAGATCTCATAATTTCTAATGTGCTATTTTAACAGTGCTAGAATCGACATTTTGTGATTAATTCTTTGACATTTTTAAATTGCAACTATTTCCATATGATCAGTGGCATATATTTCCTAGCAAAGTGATATGAATCCTTAGACAAAAATTTTATATATTAGTATATTGTCAGTCTCAGATTTAAAAACGCACACACACATATACACACAATAGTACATTGTCATTTTATAATGACATATTCAGCATATATCCTGTTGACAAACCATAGTACAGTTTAACAGACTGGATATTTATGTTTTTAATTTAATGTACTTGGTCTACAAGGTCTTATTGAATCAGATACAAAATTAGGATCAGTGTGGATTTTTAAAGTGAACAATTGCAAGTATAGTCACATCTAAGCAGTTTAATTTCACTTAGATTATTATTATTCCAATCTTCAAGTTCATTTGTACCATGTTGGCATATGTTTGCATTGTTTTAAAAATCTTTGTGTATATCAATATGAATTCAAGTGTGAATTTTTCTTTTTAAGAGCCATAAAAGGGGTTGGAAAGTGTGAATCAGTGAGTGGCCAGATGTTGCAGATCAACACATGGTCCCTTAGCTTCTGTCCATTTTGCTTTGTTTCTTTTGTCAACAATTTTTTGAAATTGTGCATAAATTCTGCATCCTAACAATGCATTTCACATGGGCCAGATTCTATAAGGAAAGCACTGAAAGGCCCATGAGATAATAAGGCATTCCTAATCCAATGCCATCAATATGGCTGAATGCATGGCAGTTAAAAATGCCAAGCTCTTTAAAAAATCAAAGCCCTATGCTTTAGATGGATGTATTTTCCTTTTTCTTTATTCTAACCTTGTAACTGCAGATTTAGAAAAATTTAAAAACCTGAAAAAAAATATCCTGCCTTTATCCACTTTAAGTTTTAAGTGCACATGGCCTATGATATGATGGCCATAGAATAGAATCCTGAATTAGAAAAATACTTTTGGGTCAGTGAGTCCAGTTTCACATTGAAGACATCCAGCAAAGAGGTATGCTGGGCGGGGGGGGTGGGGGGGATTATTTCTCTACAAAATTGGTCCTAAGTCAATTGCTTTAGCCATTAGGAAGGTTTTCTTAACAGTTGACTGGAATTTACATTTCAGTAAAATAAAAACTTTTTTCTGTGTCCTATACTCTGAGACAAAAGGGAATAAGTCATAGCCTTCTGTTTGATACACCATTGGTAAATATTATAGTTCCCACAAACAGCTAGATTTGAGACACATAAACACACACACACACACACACATACACACATTGTATCTCACCTTCTCTCCCCACTCCAGCATAATACCTTAAACACAATACAACATAGTTTTCTTAATTACACATAGTCCTTGCTTAATGCACACAATTGGGACTGGCAACTCTGTTGCTAAACAATGTGGTCATTAACCGAGACATCACATGAATGCAACGGGCGTAGGACCTGACTTCTGCCACGGTCATTAGGTGAGACATCATGTCATATCTATCTCTGTCCATTATAGTTCCAATAATACCACCTGGCCCCCTCCTCTCTCCCATCCAGTCCCATCCCAAGTTCCATAGTGCCAGGCCCACCCATGCATACCTCCTTCCCAACAATACACTCACCCAAACCAAACTACCACACCCAGTTCCTTCTACCACAACTGCAACCCCCTGGTCCCACCCAAGGTCCAAGGCCCCCAGCTGCTCTGCCACTGAAACTTTGCAGCTGTGAGGGACCAGGTCCTCTCAGGGAGCCACTACAGCCAAGTGCCAACCCCCCTAAGTCCCCACCTTCCAGGTTGGGCAGATAAATAAAAGCCCAGTTGACATAGGCCATACCCCCTAGGTCCAAGTTCCTGATAGAATGATGTCCTAGGGCCCAGGGACCACCCCAGATCCTTAGCCTTGGGCCAATAATCAGGACATTGAAGATTAGCTGTTATCTTTTTCCTTTGGTTGCTACCCAACATACACCCAACAGTTCAGTAGATTATAAGAACCAATGTAGCACTACCTTTAATTTCCATTGCCACCAAGCAATCTCTCTAAAGCTGCTCATATAGGAAACCATCACCCAAGTGAGTGATTGCCCTATGACCACCTATGAGTCCTTGTTCTATGTTCCCTTTGAGTTCCTTTATTAAATATGCTCTGAATAATAGGTGGGAATAGATTCAGCTGAATACCATCCTTAGAAGTGGCAAGTGGCAGAGACTGGGAGAAATAGAGCAGGGATGGTGACTCTGCAGGTTCTGTCACCACACCCAGTGCTGTGACATTATGGAAAAGGCATCACAGGCAACTGCAACTATCTTCATTATTTATGATAGATGATGTCATGGAGGCAGACCACACAACGCACTGCAATTTCTACTTTACTATGACTAGAAATGATGCTGACAGCCAAGGATGAAAGGTTTCAGGAAAATGGATTGGAAATAGACACTATAGACTGAATACCAGGAAAATATATTGCACAGAATATCAACATGTGTTCATCAGTGGGCTTACAGGATGCTGCTGATGGTGATCAGTACTGAGAAGATTAAAAAAAAAAATCTGTGTTGAGTGATTCATGCAATATATTCTGAACTGACAAACTATATGACCCCCCCACACACACACACTTTGTTTTATAGAATGATGGGTTTTCCCAAATATTGATCCAACTAACTATATCTCATAAGATTTAAGCTGCATATGTTAGAAACAATTTACATAAAAATATAAGCACTTTCCCAACATGTTCCCTTTTTACAACTCTATTGGTAAAGTCAGCATGAACGTAGATGCATCAGGCTAAAGACAGAAGAGAATCCCATAGTGATTGTGCAGAGCAGCCTTCCTAAAAATATGATATTTTTACCATTTCCAAAATTCCCAGGCTTTGTGATCAAGCTGATTGCATATCGGGAAGTTGTGATCCAAAAAATCTAGAGAGCAGCAGATTAGAGGTGTCTGGCACAAAGGCAGCTGAAATGCTAAGCAACTATAAAATGTATCATAGCAGAACTGATAGGGAAAAATTATAAAAAGAAGGGCATTAGATATACTTATTGGTGTGCTACACTACTACCTTCAGTTCAAAGTTGGATGAGATAAAGTGAGAACAATCATAAAGTGAGAATTCAGCAATCTATTAGGATAGTGATTGGCATACAGATAATATAAATAGAATTCATTCAGGAAAATTACAGTTTGCATGATATTGTTTTGGATGTCAATGAGGCTCTGAATACAGTAATCATAAACTTTAAGGGGAACAAATTAAATTGAAGTTACAAAATAATTGTGAATAGAAATCCCAGAACAAATTGTAATACACAACTGGGGAAAATTTAGTGATTTTCTGATCAAAACTCTTGAAAGGGAGAATAGTATCTGGGATGTAGCCCCCTAGATAAATATGTTGATAATATCTGATATAAAATATTTACCCATTAACTTACAACTTTAGAGGCAAACTTCTTGATCCAATATTATTCCCTAAAGCAAGAAAAAAGGGATAGTTACTTTGATTATATTGATATAATTGGTGCCATATTACTTGGAAGCAGTGATCATAATGCCATTAAATCTAAGGTTAATTTACCAAAAATAAAAAAAAGAAATTTTCTCAGAACTGGATATCAACTAAATAGCAGATGAAAAGAATGCTGAGGAGGTTAAATTTCTACATAAACCTTTATAGTTATTTCAAACTATCATAACACAGATACTAATGAAATGTATGCCACAATTTAGAAATCCCCAAAGAAATAGCAATATATAAGATATGTGTGTGGATGTACTAAAAATTAAAACCAGAGACAGTATTTTAATTTAAGACCCAGTTTTGCTCCATTTTCTACAAGCAAATATTGTACAATGTGGTTAGATGTTCTAGGATCACTGAAATGCTAGTTAAGTAGCCTATAAGGCTTTCAAAAACTGGTTGCAATGTCCAAATATGGGAATACATGCAAGCCAATGATACAACAAGTAAAAAAGGAATTTCAAAAACTAATATTAAACATGAAAACAATAAATAGATGAAACAAACAGCAAGACCATTGGGCATCAGAAGTGTGAAAGCAGTACTTTAGAAAAAGAAGTTTATAAATAAAAAAAATGAATTCTTTCTTTCTTTCTTTCTTTCTTTCTTTCTTTCTTTCTTTCTTTTCTTTCTTTTCTTTCTTTCTTTTCCTATTAAAGATAATGCAGACCTGCCTGCTTTGAAACCAGTTCTGGGGGGAGTTATTTGAGATGTAGTTAAATCTATATGACAAATAATGACATTTTAGAACCCATTTTGATCAATTGTTCTTCATCAGCTATGAAGACATGAAACATATTCTTATATAAAAGGATTACATTTGTATTGAAAAGCCTTAATATTCACAATAGCAATACATCCAGGGATGTTCATGCACCCTTAATCATTCTGGAGTAGAATGATTCCATCCTGATTCAAAGATCCAAGTCAATTAGGGAATAATCTGCAGCTGAAAAAGATTAATTTGATCAGTCAATCATGTATATCCAATTATAATTAAAATGAAGCTACCAATCAGAAGGTTAGTGGTAGCTAATGGTAAAATATTTTTAAAAGGATTCAGGGGAGTACATGGAAATGAAAAGTCTGTCTATAGCACATATATTCTAGATAAATTGGGAGAATTCATTATGAAAGATATCATTGTTAAACATGTAGAAGAATAAATTTCCTAAAGATGAATGAGCATTCATTATGTAAAGGAAGTCATTTGAATGTATCAGCAAGGATACTGATAAGGATATGGGGGTTGTCCACCCACAGTAGTAGTGTTATATACCTGGACATCCCAAAAACTTTTCCTAAAAGATTTCTCTAAAAAAGACATCTAATTAGATAATAGGTCCTTTTATAGAACTGGGTGGTTAATTAATAAGCAAATTCTGTAAGTGTTCAAGGCAGCATGGAGGGGAATTAAGGCCACATGGGTCAGTTGTGTTCTGATGACTCTTGTCTCACTGTCTGCATCACCATTCCTGAAGAAGAATGTTGGGAGGTTGTTCCTGTTTCAGTTGAATTTCTTAATGTTCCTATTTTTAGTTGGGAAACTTGCATATTTAAGATCCATGAATGCATGAAGGACTTTAAATAAGTTCAGCTGACACATGAACCCTAAAACATGTCTTAAAACATTCCTTGGGAAGGTTGGGGTGAAATCATTCAGAATGTGACCCACACCTGCCTGGAGTTTATTCCTCTACATATTCTTTGAGGTCTGCTGAGGATTACCATTTTCACAATGAGGGTAGGCAGACTGGTTATTTACCAATTATACATACTTACATTACTACCAATTAATTAATTTCAAATTATTGAAAGTAAAGGGTGAGTAGTGAGGTAGTAAAGTTTCTGGAAGACATGGAATGCCTCAGTTCCAAGTAAAATTTAATCTCTACAGTATCTCCAAATTATAACTGGGATTCTGGGTAAATACACAAAAAGATATGTTCCTTGCACTGAAAAATCAAACTTAATTATACTTATAGGATCTTGGAGAGCTTGAAAGGGAAATTAGAAAAATTTATGGAAGGTTAAAAAAGAGAGAAACATCAGTGGCTACTATCACAACATCTATACTTTACTTTCATTATCAGAGGCACGTTAGTTTCTCTGGCCTCATACCCTGCTTCTTGAACTTCCTATAGGTGTATTACTGAGTTTCTGGCTGCTTACTGACAATGTGAATACTTGATGAGATTGCTCCCTGTTGGCTGATCTTGGTTGGCTCCTTCGTTAATTGAGGACCTCTAGGAGATACAGTGGCAGATAACATACCTAAATAGCAGAGAAGGAAGACAAAAAAAGTGATTCTGACTAAACATGGGTATAAACCTATACCTTGGTCATAACAGTTCCTTGTTATGTGTTACTTCTCCTTTGTTGACTGATCTGGCAACCCTATCAGGGTGACCAATTTCCTTTTAGAGGAAGGGCAACAGATAGATCTCCTACCTGGCTTCTATGACCAGTTATGCAGCATTGCCCAATAAAATTGCCCAAATTAATTCTGGTCCTTTTAAATACCTCAGCAGCCTTTGACATAATTAACCATAGTACTTTTCTGGACTTCCTTGCAAGGCTTGGGTGCTGGAGACACTGTGCTTCTGCTTCTTCTTCTGTGGGGCAAGAAACAAACATTGACTATGCAATTGCTTATTTCTGAAGTACCAGAGGGTTCAGCTTTTCTCCCCTCCCTCAGAAGATATCTTAGACCACTTTTAAAACAATGATATCATAGAGAAAAAGGGACAACAGGAAGAACTCTGTGCTGCAAGCAACAACATAAGCCCTTATGTGCAAGCTGTAAAGTTTCCAGCACTTTTTGTCCATCTATCAATCAAAAAAAAAACTATTGGTTTTAATAGCATGAAGCAATAGCAACATGATTAGCTGTCAGATAGCTATTAAGAAGATTAGTCAGTGGCCTACAGCTGCAGTTCAATAAGTGCAAAAACCTTTACTACAGTTCTGATTCCTGTATAGCATAGCTTTTCAATTTGATGATGTGCCATATTCATTTTCTCTCCTTTTGGATTGCATTATCATCTAGACTCTGATGGAAAAATACATGCATATAGAGCCCACATATCACATGGTATGTCCCAATTGCAAAGGAGAGAGCGAGGGTAGAAGAAATGCCAATACAATAATCAGTATTGCATGCAAATCATGAGAGTAAAAGTTCTACTCAATTCTGCTTGTCAGTTGTTGTTGTTGTTCAGTCGTTAAGTTGTGTCCGACTCTTCGTGACCCCATGAACCATATTGCGCCAGGCCTTCCTATCTTTCACTGCCTCCCTCTCTGTAAATACTGTGTCCACTTCTGGGGAACCATACTTTAAGAATCATTCAAACAAACTAGAAGGAACAAAGAAGGACAGTAAGGTTAATCAAGAGACTGCGAATTTCGATAAGTTCAGGATTGGATTATTGTAATGTACTGTTTATAGGATGGCCTTTGAAGTAGTTGGAAATTGCAGCTGGCCCAGAACGTGGCAGCACAGGTGACAACTGAAAACATCCTGGAATCATGGACCTTCACTACTTGGTGGCTGCTGAGCTCAGTTAAGCTATTCCTTTGGCATATAAACCTTATATGGCTTAGAGCCAAGTTACCTACTTCCCTACAGTCCATCTATCTTTTTAAGGTAGGGCCTTTATTGTGGAACAAATTGTCATTGCAGTTAGAACAGTTTTTTTTTCTTATGACAATTTATGATTGTCATAAGGAAATGGCTTAAAAAATTAGCCAAATCTTTAAGAATATTTAGATGTTTCTTTTGTTTTAATATTATGATTACATGGTTTTCAATTTTGGAATATGGTATAGTAGTTAATGCGTTAGACTAGGACTGGAGAGATCTAGGTTCAAGTTCATTCTCCTACTGAAGCCACTGACCCAGTCATTCTCTTTAAGCCCAACCTACCTCAGGGTTTTTGTCGGGGAGGAAATTTTAGGGAGTTCTATGTACACTGTTGTAACGGTATATGAAAAAGACCTTGAGAGATGGAGCAAAGAGATGCTTCATAGAGAATGGTCAGATGAGAGAGGGCATAGCCCACAGCTGCATAATGGAGAAAGAAAGAGGTTCAGAAGGGACCCTTCCTAAGTTCTCAGGTTGTAAAGGAGATGGTGGGAGATTTGCATTTTCAGATGTGCAAGATTCTATTAATGTAGCCTTACAATAAAATAGAACTAGCTTAGCTGGTGGTGTTTCCTGTCTGGTCTACCTGTGAAGGCTGACAACTGTTTTCAGCTCCTAGAGGAAAAGTCAGCTATAAATATAAGAAATAAATAAGTGACTGTAGTCCTCATGCTTGATCTCTTGTATTTATATCTAATTTCAGTAGAACACTTAACAATTTCATATTACAATATTATAATGGCTGTTGCTATAGAAAAATCCTGTTTCATAGATCTAATAATTAGAACTTATGCTACTTTCATTCTGCATTGCCCAACACATTTCTGCCTGCACTGAACTTACTGTTACTCTGAATTAATAGATCTAGAACAAACATGTATGATTTTTGTAGAAGTCTAGAATTTCATGGAGGAAATTGCAAATGGTATGATGGGTAGTAAACAGCCAATAATTACAAGAAATTCACTCAAGAAGATATGACTTTTCTGATTCTCTCTTAATTCCACCCTAAACCAACATTATTTTTTAAAGGACTTTTTTTCCCCATAGAAATGCCTTTTGAAAACTGTCTTGCTTAACTTGTTTTACATGTGTAAATGTTGTTGGTGCATGGTTGAAAGTAGGAAAGTACAGATCCTCATAAAGTCAGGATTTGTTACAAACAGTGAAATGTAAAATGAATATATAGTCATTTTCATTTTTCTTTTGATTATACTGTATATCTAAAGGTTCGACAGCTGCTGAACAATGCCTAAAATCCTGGAACTTGAGGAAGGTTCAAAAACCTGATCTCCTGATCAGGTCTCCTGATTCTTTCTCCCTCTATGCTCTAGCTAAAGGAGACGATGGCTCTGGTTTGCAACGCTAGATGGCAGAGGTGGGATCTGTTCTGCTCTGAGTGCTGTTCTATAAGGCATTGCTTGTTTAAGTACAGTCGCATTTAGTTGGAGCTGCAGGAGAGAGAGAGGGGGAAGAGAGAGAGAGAGAAAAGGAAATTTTCTCAGGCTGAGAGGAGCTTCCTAGCTATCCCCTCCCTTCCTCCCAATCATCTGAAGGCAAAAGTGTGAGGCTATTCAGGAATCTGACCATCCTAGGTCAGCTTCTTTTGCACTGGATTGTCAAAGTGTGTAGAACAGGGACGGAGAAGACAGAAGGGACAGAAGCAGGATCGTCACGTCTTTAAAAGAAAAATAAAGGAGAGAGTGCAAGATAAAGAAGAGGAGGCTGATCAGTCGAGGCAGAAGGATGAGGACCTACTGGCTGCACAGTATTTGGGTGCTGGGATTCTTCTTGTCTCTCTTTTCCTTGCAAGGTAAGTGGCAATTTTCTGCCTCTTGCCTTGATGTGTGGTTGATGGAGAGGTCAGAGGACAAGGTGGGTTGTAGTATAGAATCTTGTCTGGTCTACTTGATTCTTCAATCTTTTAGAAATGGGAGTTCAGAAGAAGGTTGTTTGCTGATGGCTATTTCAATTAGAGGGCACCTCATGTGCTGGGCTTGCTTGCGTATGTAGTTTGAAAGCATTGAGGAAAGAGGGGGAGGAGGATTTGAAAGGGGAAGGGGTCTGATATAGATGGAGACCTCTCTACCTTCTCCAGTGACCTCCTAAGTCACTTAGCTGCCTGTGACATCCCAGGACTGATGCTTCTGTTATCTCTCACCTTCTAGTGCCTCATTTGCATGGAAAAACAAGACTCTGGAATTCTGACAAGGCTAAGTTACCTAACAGACTATCTGATTCTTTACAATCAAAAGGAACCTTGTAGATAAAAAATGGCAATGGAATAACCAAGAGATGGAGGCACTCCAGCTATTGATTAATGGCAAGTGAGAAATGGTGTGCCCAGTCCCATGTTTCTATACTTAACAGATGGAGACAGTAGAGTTAAGATCCAAATGATTAAAGGTTACAGTTTTGCAAATGTCTCCCATAAGAAAACTGGGTTAACGTGGATAATATATTGGTTGTAAACTCAGAGAAACTCTTGTCCCCTTTTATTGTCCCTCACCCCACCCCAGGCTGGTATCTTTATGCAGTTCACACTATACTTATACTAATAATAATTTTAACACACACACACACATACAATATTCTAGATGTACATTCTTTTGCTATGCTCAGATGCTTCTACCAAATCCAGAATCTCCCTTTCATCGATCTCACATTTATTCTCTGTTTCCCTTTCCCTCTTCCATAGACAATATTCCTTTATAACAGTACCTCCCCTCGCCTCCCCCAGAGCCTTAGTATTATATACCTATATTGCTAAATAGTTAGAATACTTACCCTAGATTTAGTTTGGGGGGGGGGGGTTGCCATAACAGCATCTTTCTACCTCTCTTCTTCTTTCTTTTTTAAACCCAACTGCCCGTGTCTCTGATGCATGATACAGTACCCTCTTTTTAATATGCCGTTATACACTGTACACATAGCTTTCCCTCACTGACACTCTCTTCACTGCTCATATTCTACAAGCTACACATTAGGATTGTATGATTTATGCCAGCAGTGGACATTGGCATCATGTGTGCTCTTGACTGTATATAGATGGACTCGTCTCCTCCGTCACGATACATAAAAATGTTCATCCCTTTCCTTGCTGCATAGCTATTGCACTTCTTCTCATGCACCTTGATGTATTATGCACATTTACTCTCTTATCTATGTAACATATATTTTCTCCCTAGTAAAAATTAGGTATTCTCTGTGCTCTCTGGAAAGAAGCAGCATCTTTCAGTGGTGTGTGTGTGTGTTTGTGTGTGTGTGTGTATTCAAGTGAATATTTCTTTTCCTCAGCAAATGCTCCCACACAACTCTACTGTTGGTTGGATTTATAGCCAATGTGAACAGTAAGATTCAGTGGTTTAGTGTGAGCTTTCCTCACCTCTGGCGCAGACCCATTGAGAATAACACACAGTGGCAAATTGCAGACTCTAAAGCTTCCTCTTTCCTTTCACTGATGCCGCTTTCCCAGCCAAAAGCTACTATACAGGGCTTCCCATTGACAAGCAGCAGAGAGCTGCGATTGGAGGGTTCCAGGGCTGTAATGTTCTGAGCTACTTTAACTATTTACAGTGTTGCTGGCCCTTTTGGCTCCTGCCTCAAGAGACGTAGAGGGAGCTTGGTATTGCTGTAGCTTCCTCTTTGCTTTCAAGAACCAGATTGGGTAACATAATTTTTGCAGCTTCAGAACCGTGCCTTTCCCTGGAACCTTTACACATGTGCCATTAAATTACAACGTGTGTTTAATTACCAGGTTACAATTTCTAAAGTGTAGAAGAGATTGGGAGGTGAATTGAAGGGAAATGGTGCTGCTGTTTCAGAAGAAGTTAGTCCAAACTAAAATCCTGTTCATCCTAAATTTCTTTTATTTGCTTTAATCCATTATCCATTATGCCTTCAGGAACCAGAATGCCAGTTTTGGTTCTGGTAATGTGCAAAATGGAACTGAGGTGGAGGGGCTAGGAAACTATGAATGAAAGTGGTTCCCACAACTCCTGAAACATTGACTATGAAAGGCTTTCATTTTAACATTTAGTGGCAATCCTTTTCAAAGGAACCTCACACAATATGGCTGTTTCCTTTTGTCTTTCAGCATCCTTTGCCAGAGAGGACAGCTAAGCAGTGTGGATTCTCTCTCTCTTTCTCTCTTTCTCTCTCTCTCACACACACACCACTTTTTTTCTCTCTCTCTATGTTGGTGCATGGTGTGTAGTGGAATAGAGTTGCATATTGCATATTTGGGTGATTTAACTGTGGCTGCCTGTTGCTTCAGATTCCTCCAGAAAGGGAGGGAAGAATTGGGCTTATGTTTGTGGGCAAAAACAGGGTGATGTTAGTGAGCAGATGGGAGAATGCATGACAGCAAATGTACCACAGTACTAAATCAGTGATAGAGGTTTAAGATAGTCCATTACCATCTTGTTAGACAGTGATCTTACTGACATAGCTCTTTCTTATAGTTTCTCACATATGAAAATGTGTACCTTGGACAAGAGTTCATACAGATTTGGATTTTAATTAAGATTAAGAGATTTATTAAGAGATTATTTAATAGATTTCACATCATATTAGTTCTTGTTATAAGGTAGTAACCTCTTTTTTGTTTGTTTATTTATGGTGGGGATTGGGCATGTGGATTTGACAGGAAATTCTGTTCTATGATACTGCTAATATAATAAAATAGATTCTTACAAACCAATCACTGTTTAATATCTTTCACCAGCTTTTCTTATCAAAACTATGCAGCTTTCATGAACTTCATTGCCAAGCTGGGCTTTTGACCCTGACTCCTTTGGTCGTTGAAACAGGTTCTTCCTGGGGACATGGTTGTAAAACATCTTTCTAGGACTGGCTTATTTCATTAACTCATTTGTTGCTGATAAGAGTAGATGACTTGGGAAATGTAAATTATATGTGACATGTTTCATCAGTGTATCAATGTATGTTGAAAAAAAAGAGCTGTCTGAAATATTGTAGAGTTCACATATTTTATATGCCATTCATTGTATACAGCTTTAAGTAGACTGTGCATCATATATTTGGGATATGTGTATTGAACAATGGTCATATAGAGAGATAATTTCACAATGTATGGGTATTTGTACAGTGTACATAACTGAATACATAGTGACGATTTGTGAACTCCTTGTATCTTATCAGAGAAGTGAGCTCAGTCAGCCATTACTTCTTTGGATTTGCTTTTCCTTTTTGTAGCTTTCAGGTGCTTTCTTTGCTAATGAGATCAGGGATCTTACCTCAGGCTAGGAAGACTGATGAGAGATGGTTTCTCTTTATTGCCTTCTGTTCTCTTAAGTGATGGAGATGTTCAAAGAGCTAGGTCAAGCCAAGTTTGTTTACCAGCTCAGGAAAAAGGAAAAGACAGAGTAGGAATCATTTTTAACCTTAAAAATCCAAGAGCATTGGAACAAAATCCAAATAGATTGATATTTGACTCCCAATGCCTTCAAGTTCAATGTATCACCCAGATAATCATCAAATTCACCAAATCGGAATGCTTCTCTAGCAATCATTTCAAAATCATATACTGTATGATCCTTTTGTATCTGTCTCCAAACTCAAATATGTTATCCCAGGGAAGATTAATATATTTATTTACTAACATACTTATAAACCAGCCCAATCTATATCACTGATATCAGCTATGTTAACTGCATATTGAGACAGACACATATAACTGAACCAGGACACAATCCACTGGGAAGTTAGTATCTCATGAGATTGCTACTAGTCTCTGGATGGCTTGCATAGAAATATATTCTCAAGGATTGAGCTTGATAGAAGTAACATGGAAAGAAGTGAAAGGAAGGGATTTCCTCTTTCATGTGCTTCAGATGAATGTCCTTATTATGGTTTAAAAAACTTGTTTTCTTTCCTACCATTTAAGAGCACTAGCATAAGAAGAATACTGAGCCCAAGAAGTAGCTGAAAGCACAACCTGCAATAACACTGCTAAGGTTAAGAAGACTGAAGTCTAAATGGCACATTAAAGATCTGATGCATGCCATCTTGAATGTCATAACAGAAGTTTGGTACCAATAGTCATGATATCATGATACAATAATGTGTATATTATAGTGCACTTGAAATGAACTTGGCTTCTGGAATAAGTTAGATATTAACAAAGGAGCACTCAGGCTGCAGTCCTGAAAGAAGCATGTACATTCCAATAAGAGACAGAACCAATTACAAACATTAGGAAGGACATTGCTGAACATATGAATCAGCCATCAAGAAAATCAAGATAAATTCCATCTACAAACCATTCAAGAAAAGAGGCAACCGAAAGTCAAGGAAAGAAGCAAACAGACTTAAATATACCCTTCCTCATCACAAACGTATTAACCAATACCCAGATAACCAGAAACCAGAGAAGGAAGAACAATCAAAGAAGAAACCCCACCCCACCAGCAATCAAGGGAGATACAATAGCCCAACCAATGCTGGTAGGACAAGCTACTGCATATAAACAGCCAGCAAATGTCACTCCCCCATGCACTGAGAAAGTTACTCAGCCTGCTAATGAAATGTCTGCAGGAAGAGAAGGAAGTTCAGATAATATGAAGAATCCAAGTGATATTTCCCTTTATTCCAGCATTCCATTTTTATGATGATGTGGAATATATTATTTATGTCCAAGGTCTAAAGCCAGACTAGTGCAAAATCCAGAAAAGGAGCTGGAGTGGGACTGTACATAAACAAAATCTTCATCTCTGCTAATCAATAATTCTCATGAACCTTTCTGCGTCATTGTTTTCAGATATTCTATGTAGACTTTTCATTAGACTATGATGGACTGAACTACAGGCTTCTCTTGCTTTATGCTATAGTTACATTCCCCAAAAACCTTGCATAAAGCAAATTCATATAAAGTGAGATACTGAACCAACAGAAAAAAGAGGTTGTGGGATATGATGTCAAATGTGTAAGCAAAATGCATTGACAAATGTGTGCCTAAATTTTTAGAACCTTAAAGTCCTACATTACTCAAATACGTTCTCTTCTTTTTCTTGTCTTCTATGTACAATGAAATAATTTTCTCCATCTTTTTTACAGTTAAATTTCTAACATGTGTAGTTATCATGGCAGACAAAGATGTAGAATGTATCATCACATAATGAATTCTATTAGCATTCTTTGTTATATTGCACACAGTAGATTCACCTAGGTTAAAAGCTCTTCCTAGGGCTGAGGTCCTTCATCAGCTTTGGCACAATGTAATATGTCAAACTTTTTCTAGTGTTACAGAGGGGTCCTTTTCTCTCCCCCCCCTTTCTTCCTTTTCTTTGGACAAGATGTTGAGGGACCTTTCAAACCTATAATAATAATAGTAGTAGCTATTGCAAGTACAAAAAGAAGAGGGAGACAGGACATACGACTTGATCAATTCCATGTGATGATGAATGAATGAATGAGGGCAGAAAGGGGTTTGAGTGGGAAAATGCCCAAGCAGTTTTGTCAAGAATAAGTCTTGACATGTTTCCAGACATTTGGTTCAAGTTTATTAGGCCAACAGAAATTACGTAATAGTAATTTTCTTTTTGCAAAAGAAATTTTTGGATTTAAAAAAAAATCCATCACATAACAAAATCTCATAAAGCAAAGGAAACCTGCATTTCTCTCTCTCTCTCTCTCTCTCTGTGCATATACACTGACATTAATACAGGCTATCACTTAATTCTGAATCTGGTGCAGCTTAGTTCCTCATAACCTGACAGATGTAGTTTTTTGAACAAGTCTGCAATGACATATGAAGAATAGTTCTGTGCCAATACTACATGTGGTATCAGGATTTGCAGAGCTGGCTCAGACTATATACAATTGTTTGTGTGATCTGATTAAAAAATCAAAGGGCACTTTCTATAGGCCTAACCTTCAGGTACCTGTTGATCTGCTTTGCCTGACTCTAGCATGGACTCTAGCCTGGAACACACAGAAAAATAATATTTCTCCCTCCTTCCCTCATTCTACCCTGCAGTTAGATTCCTTCTAAGATATTGATTAGCCCAAGTCAGTATTTGAGTTTCATAGTTATGTTGCAGTTTGAACCTTTCCTTTTAAATTCCTATAACCAGAGCATAGGAGAATTGAGCTATGTCAGTGTTAAATATTACTGATTAAATTACTTAGGAAATTTGCAAAGTCTGCTGTTGAAAGGAAGGCAAAATAGGGTGGTGGACAGAAGAGTATTATCCTTTGAGTCTTTTTTTAACTTCTCATTTCCCCCCATAATGGCAGCATTCCACAAAAGTGATGGTTTTAGATCCCACCTTTTATCACTGAATGATATTCAAGATGAATAAATGTAAAGAAATGGAATTGAAATGCAGTTTTGAATATCATTAAAACACAACATTAAAAATACCCCCTCCTCCAAACTCAACAGCCCAAACCCTTAAAAAAGATTTTGTCTGCTGGTAGAAAAAAGCAGAAGAGGTAAGGTATCATCCTGGGCAAGATGGCTTGGCTTTGTCTTAACAAGGTTCTTTTCACCACAGAAGCAACATAATTCTCCTCATTGAGGTAAAAAAATGTGATGTGGTTATCCTTGATGGAGTATCACCTGGAAGCCGTGCCTGACAATTTCACTCTCAGGGCAAGAAGCCTGTTTTGGCAGCTCCATTAGCTGGCTGGAAAAAGCACTGTTTAGGCACACAAACTTCTTCCAATGCCTGGAACTGTCATACAAGACCTTGAAATGAACCAATATATCTGTTTTATTTTGTTTTTAGATGGGGGGATAAAAGGGGAATACTTCAGAATGCAGTTTCAAATACTAGACACATTTTTTATGGCAAGGACTTACTTACATTCCCAGTTTTTGGTAAAATATTGTATGTATTGATGGTTCTATAATTTAATAATTCTGAAGTTTTGCATAAGAGAATCCTCTCCTCTACTCATACATGCTGTATGTAGCTGACATGAGACAATGCTAGAGTATTAAACATGTACACACATGTAAATCATGATGGTGATCATGATGGCTAACCAAGCAAATAAGGTATAACTCTGCTCTAGGAAGGAGGCATTGGCAAACCACTTCCGAAACACCTTGCCTTGAAAACTGCAAGGGACTCATCCAAAAGCAGTCACTGCAGAGTCGGTAACGACTGAGTGCAGATTAAAAAAAAAAAAGTGGGCTACTCTTAATAATGATCTGTACTAAAAGAATCAGGTGTTGTGATGGAGGACTTGGATAAGGAGGTTCAAGGTCATGGGGAGAAGCATCTCCTCAGCCCACAGCCTGAGCATGTGAAAGCAAAGAGGATGAGACTGGCAGCACCCTAAGGAATTTGTAGTGTTTAGTTGCAGACTTTGGGAGTTAGAGTTAGTCTGGCAAGATTCTGTCTAGCAGGTGTAAGCTAATAAAGTAACTAAGCAATTCCAGAAACATCTTGTGGAGTTTCTTGGGCTGAACCTGACAGGTGTGTAAAATACTAATTAAAACAGATTGCTGGTTCTCTCCTCTTGCTAATTAAATTACTACAATAGAATCTTTTTTTGTATGGGAAAGTTTTAGAGTTGAGATAAATTTCTGAGATTTTGAGAGCAGTCCCATCTCATCTCCACGTTAGAAATGCGACATGGTGGAACAGCCTCCTGTGTTATATCTAGATAGAGTCTCAGTTTGATAACCCAATGCTTAATTTTTTTAAAAAAGGAATAAATAAGTTATAAGTTATTCCCAAATGCAAAAAAGTAATGGAAACTATTCCCCATCCCCCCATTATGCATCAGCTGCGGTTTCTATTTGCTAATACAAAAGACATTACTCCAATATTATGATGGCTTGATGTCTCTCAATATATGCCCAATAAGCAGTCCTGGCACTGTATATACTGTAAATTTCAGGATTTAACTCTTTTGAGATTCTTTGACTGGATTTGAGCCTGAACTTTGCTCATGAAAACTGCAGTCTAATCCACACATGTATGAAGTATTTTGGTGAACCAACTAACATGTGAATTGCTAATATTTTGAAGTAGTATATTTACAACAGTTAAAAAAGGGGCTCACACCAACACCCACAATGTTGTACTTGACTTTAAAAATTCATAGGAGTTGAAATTGTTAACTAGTCAGGCCATCTTACATGGGCTTTAGCAAATCAGATCAAATCAGTTTATTACAGCCATAAAGACAGATACAGTAAACTGTCTAATAGTAGAACTGTTACATATATCTCTATGTGTAATATAACAGAAAAACAATGAGTATACTAGAATCTAAAAATAAATAAGAATTTATATAATAAAATAAAACATGGGCTTTAGCTAAAAAATATTCTTTATAGTACCAAGATTAGGATCTCTTTATGGTTGTTATGAAAATGGAGTAGGTTGGATATACTTTGAGTTAAGCTAATGAGATTTTGAAAGGCAGAAATTATTTCTAGTTAGTTGTTCATAGCAATTAAAGACTGCCTCAAATGGATTGTGAGGCACTGAAAAACTGAATTGCAGCCAAAGCTGGTCTGAGACACCTATCATTAGAGGGCAAATCTTAGGACATTGCTGGTGGTTCGGGTCAATTTCTACAAAGTTGAAAACACCAGTAATGGTAGGTGATCACTCCCCAGGTGAAAGACTACTCTAAAATCTTTGCAAAGAGATGGGATAAGAGCATATAACTGAAAGTAGACATTCCTCAGGACCCCAAAAAAGATGAGCTCGCCCTCAGAGTTCCCAGGCATGAGCCCATTCAGAATCTTCAGATCAAATTTCACTATTAGCAAAAACAATCTCCTGCACCCATGTTCATGCCAGGGTCTTTGGACTCCCATGGAGTCTCCCAATAAAAGGGAGTGGCATTATGATGATGTAAAAAGTCTTGTCACTAGATCCCATCTTGGCATTAAAACCACAATCCAGTTCATTGATGAGTTAGGGAATTAAATTGGCATTAAATTAAATTAACTGGAATTAAATCAGTGACCAAGCCACTATTAATGCGATCAATGAGATTTTTTTGTGGGGGGAGGAAGAATAGATATTTATCAGAACAAATTTAGTAGAGTTAATTTTTACAGGGACAGCTATAGTTAGTTGTCCACAGAGACAGACACGCAGGGTCTGAACATTTATTTATTTTATTAAACTTGTACATCATCTGGCTCCCAACAACATGCAATGCATCTGATAATAAGATGCTGATTCCTCCTACTGGGCAGCCACCCTTCAGACTCCTGCTGGCCAGCAAGGAATAGGAGGCAAAGCCTTTAAGGCGTAAGGATTCAGTGTTCCAAATTTCTTGTAGGATTGTTATTATGAATTGATTTAGATACTCTACAAAACCTGGGCTAGACCATTTGCTATGCCATTCTGCAATATTCCAGGATATAAGTTTTACTGCAGGGGTGGGTGATGATAGTCATTCAAAAGGGCATGCTTGCATGGTACAGATAAAAGCATTCTTAAGATGTAAATCCAAAGGGCTGGATGGGGATGAGGCAGGCAAGGAGAAAGGGCCTCAGAAATGATGGTCAACTGCAGATTTTTTTGGTATTTTAGGATGTGCATCCCAGTTGAAATAAGCACCATTCTGCTGAGGAAAAGATACAGGGCAGACTGGCTTCAACATCTGTTACCACATTGATCCCAGGTTTGATTTGGCTTCTGGTGCTTAATCTGGAGGATCTCTGAGAACGAAGGAGCCCCCTAGCCTGATGGCACATGCAGAGGCTGCTCAGAAACAATCATGTCAAGAGAATTTGTTGCCAGTTCAACATTATCTCCCAGAATCTCCAGTCAACTTCCGCACCTAATATAGGTATACTTTCCATACCTAATCATCCAACAATTCCTCAATCCTTTTTAGCAATTTTTCAATCCTAAGTCCTCCTCTGTTTCCATCCCCTGTTGTCCCGTTGCCCCTCTGTCTCCTGGGTGAGCTGGTTGGACACCTCTGCTCTCACATTCTTTCCCTGGAGAGGGGTCTAAACTCCACATTTCCCCCATACACTTTCTCAGGTAACACCTATAATTCCTCCTCCTTATACACCAATCTCTCATCTCCTGGCACCATTCTTCTTCCTCTTGTTCCACTTTTACTTAGGTGAGCTGATTCAGCAAACCCTTTCCTACTGTTCTCTTACCCCAGGGTGGTTCTTGGGACATGTGTAAACAAGTGTAAATAAATGTTGGGGTTAGAGTATTTCACACATTCTGAAAGTTCATATTTTTTTTTGTTGTTGGGGAGGAATAACTAGTTAGTATTTGTTTGCATTTTAACTGCCACACAATATAGATTTTCTTTTAATCTAGAGCAGGGTTGGTGGATTGCAACCACCATTTTGTGATATACCCTGAGGCATTCCCAGATAACACAAGTGAGACTTCTGTATTTAACAGAAGTAACAATGGTAAATACATACCATAAGTCTCTATGAAGCAAAACGTCTATTTCTTTAAAATTCCCAAACCCAACAGCCATTCTGTTTCATACCTGCCAAATTAGTGAGAGCATTGTTGAGAAAAGACAGTATCCCCATGCAGTCCTCAGAGGCCAAAATAATTTGTTTTAAAAGTCCCTCTCCCCAGATGTTTTAAGCTTGCTGACATTTGTCTATGGCGTAGATTTAGGAAAGGGCATAATGGAGTGTTAACTTTACAATGAATATGAATAATTGCACCCACCAATACTGGGGGTAGAATAAAAGTTAGAATAATAGGGTATACAGAGGATAATTTCTCCCCACACATTCTTCCACAGGAAACTCTAGAAGCTTAAGACATAACCTTACAGTTATCCATAATGAAAGGTATTCTAGCATAAAACATATAGTTTAAAATCAACATCTACCTTTTCCTTGAATTTATACCTTATATATACAGTACCTACAACACAGAAAATGTGCTTATAACTAACTTACCATTTTGAAAGAAAAGAATCACACAGTAATAAAACTAGTTCCAAAAGCAGAAAGCCATTAAGAATAGAAAAGCTATTGGACAATTGCTATAAAACCAAACAAAACACATCCAGGCATGCTGTGTTTCAACTTGCACTAGTGCTCTAAAGTATAGTCCTTGGGCAACACAGAATTCACCTTAACACATACAAAAAAGTGATGCTTTTCTACCTTTAATACCTCAAAACATAATAGGAATTTTAACTCTTTTTTTCATTATTAGTCTTTGCATGGATTAAAAAAAAATCATCTCCACAGAATATAGGACTGTGAGTCTCCCATATAGTTCCCCCCCCCTCCTTTATATTGTTTTATTGTATTATTAGGGGACGCGGTGGCGCAGCGGCTTAATGACGCTGAAAGTTGCCGGCCAGAAATGGCTGACGCTTCGGCGGTTCGAGTCCAGCCTTCGCGTTAACAGGGTGAGCTCCTGTTTCCTCCCCAGCTCCTGTCAACCCAACAGGTCGAAAACTCACGTGAGTAGATAAATGGGTACTCTCACTCCGGTGGGAGGAAAAATGCTGGCAGCGCCTTGCACAGAGAGACGGGACCAGTTGCCGGTAAGCGCGAAACCGCGCTCACCCGAAAAGGGCGCGAAGCAACGGAAATCCCGCCTCCTGCGCTCGCCAGCTGGGCTCTGCTCTAGGAAGGAGGCTCTGGCAAACCACTTCCGAAAAACAATTGCCTTGAAGACTGCAAGGATTTGTCCAGGCAGTCACTGCAGGGTCAGTAATGACTGAGCGCAGACAAAAAAAAATTGTATTATTATAAAACACAAATCTTATGTTATATTATTTAGGCACAGTGGTATTTATACAGTGTTGATTGGAGATTATTAATACTCTGATGTTTAGATAACATAAACCTTTGAAGATTAAAAAAAAGTTTATGGCAATATTAACTATGATTTCTAAAATGTTGATGTCAATAAGCATAAGTTTGTTTAAATTAAAAATTAAAATGCTGAATATGGCATTGATAAACAACTGCAAAATGCATTAAGTTATTATGATATAATAAAGGTTTCTATCTTAAGCTTAATACTTAATACTGAGGGCTTGTAATGGTTGTGGGAATGACCTTGGGAGACAGAAGGAAGAGCCACAGCCTAGACAATGTCTGATAAACAAAATTTGAGTCTGAAAGAGGAAGGGTGGTGAGAGCATCTCAGAAGGGACAAACAACAAATAAAAGTTTAAAAAGCTATTTGATTTCTAATTTCCTCCTTCTGGTGCCCCTAACAATTTGTGGTGTTTATAAGCATTTAGGCCCCCTTAGAAACTATATTGTAAGTGTTTATATTTGCCATACTGGATAATATATTGTATATATTGGAACTGAATATGTTTGGTCCCATACAGTTTTGAGGGTATGTGTAAAGAGAGAGAAGATAACAAACAGTTATATCTGGAAGTAATGTGGAAGATGGACTCACATGTGCACAAATTTGCAGATCATTGCCTTTATTTCTATGAGCCAAAGTAAACTACTGCATGTGTTCATTGCCAGGATAGAACCCCACGTAGGTGATATGGACATGGGGTGTGTAAACCTGATCACAGAGGTTTGGGAGTGTACATCATAGGGTTGCCAGTTCTTTACAAAGCTATATATTCAGAACTCAGAAGACAGTCTTATGTTGAAAGTGTCTTCAGTTTGTGGTTCTCTGCAGGGCAAATCTGATTTAAAGTTTAAAAAAAAAAGCCTAATAAAGGAAGGTTGGGGCCTTCAAGTTGGATGATTGAGCAGGCCTGGTCTTCCTTCCTTAAGAAGTATATATTTATATTTAACTTATAGTTATGTCCAGATTTATGCAGGTATTCATGGCTGTGAAACTTTATACAGGTTTCTGCTTTGTTTTGCCTTCTTTTTGGTACTACTTCTATTTTATTTTTTTATTTTTTTGGTGATGTATAAGTGCACTGCATATCATAATAGCAGTTCTTATTCCAAGGCAAAATCTATTCGGTTGAATAATTGCAGCCAACTTTCTCTGTGCAATCAGGAACCTTGGTAAAGAGGAATCTTGCAGTATACCCAACTTTGGTTGTCAGCATGTAAACTTGAACTGAAAATATTTAGGATTCTCTCCTAACCTGAGCATATTAATTCATTCCTGTTATATCATATGAATTGACCCTGGTCTAATAGAGATGAATCTAATTTTTACTCTGAAGATGATCTGGTCCTTATTTCATTTTTAGAGCTACAGTTTTCTTTCTTGGGGAACTCTCTCTCTCTCTCTCATTTTGCCATCCTTTATGATAGGTCTAAAATAATATAGAATATACCCTAATAAAATACATACATGCCATTGTGCATTTGCTCTCCTACTCTGGAACATAGCATTCCTGTCTAGCTGAAGAACAAACTACTGATATTGAATATGCTTGTTTGAGGTCCTTTGCATTCCAGAAAAGTGCAAACAAAATTAGAGAAAATTCAGAGAAAAACAACAAAAACAGTCTAGGGATTGCAGGGACTAATTTATGAAGATGACTTAGAAATAGCTCAGCTTTGGCGATTTTATGTAAGTGATCAAGAAGACAAATGCAATAATGATCTGCTTGTATT
Source organism: Liasis olivaceus (assembly GCA_030867105.1). Taxonomy (NCBI): domain Eukaryota; kingdom Metazoa; phylum Chordata; class Lepidosauria; order Squamata; family Pythonidae; genus Liasis; species Liasis olivaceus. The sequence continues at coordinate 86,573,834 of CM061352.1, read as the reverse complement.
TGGTTGGTGTATTCCAATTGAAGAGAGAGATGCTTGCTTAGCACGATTGGAGAGATGGGATGATTTTCTTTGCACAGGAAAATACTGACAGCAACTCTTTACCTGATAGTGAGACTCATGTCAGAATATGGTGATTCTCTTTCTCCAGTTCTTTCTATCATTCTCTTACCCACCCACACCCCATTCTCCTTTAGATTAAATCTACTCACTTCTGCTATTTGGAATTAAAATTGAGCAAAAGCCTGGAGAATAAACTGGGGGTTGGGGTGGGGAAGGGAATGGAATCTGCAATCTCCCCTGAGAATGGTTTAGGTATCCTGTCTTGTAATGCCACTGAAAATTTTGCTCATTTACTGAACTGGAGCTAATTTTTGTGCTCTGGCAAGTAACCACATTCTCGACTTCTGAGTGCCTTTCTCATGCTTGCTTCTTATTATTCCTCTGGGTGGCAAACACAGGAACAGATCTGAAGGGAATCTGTGGAAATGCTTCAGCATTCAGGAACTAAAATAAGCTCTTAGCTACCTTTTCTCATTCTTTTGCTCAACTGCCAGATGAGATGCAGATGACATTAGAGGCTGGTAGCTTTTAGACCTTCAGAAATTATTGATCTCTAGTCTGAATTATGCCACTTTATAATGCAGGTATGGCTCACATAACTGGATATTTTCTCTACAAAAAATGTAAACAAGCAAGAAAATACTGTATACGGATTCTAGGGAAATTAACCATTCTTCTCACTGACATGCTAGTTTTTATTTACAAGATGTTTTCTTGTTTACCCTTTTCTCAGAAGACAAACTGATGAGACTCAGAGGCAAATTACTTGGCAGGACAATTAATTCCAGAGTGGGTCTCTGAGATTCAAGGATAAATCACAAATGTATGAGACTTCTCTGTTTATATTCTGGGAAATCCATGTGAAACAAAATATGTCGGCACAAAGAAGTTGATATGTCTTTTGGAGTTTGCACCATAAATTATATTTTGTATTGAGATTCTTGGAGAATTTACTTTTACCTCGTCAGTTTGGTTTCTAGAAAGTAGGTGATTTATTACTGGCCGTATCTTAGTAGCTTTGTACGGTTTTTGTCTGAGCCCCAAAACTGAAACTTCCTCTTTCAACTTGTTAACTGCTTCACTTCCTAATACAAGAGAACCTGGGAAATGGCCTCTGGAAGTAATTTTAATAATAATTTGGCTGATTCATGTGGGAGAATTTATCCTTATGCTGGTTATGCATGTAAGTATCTACAGATTTTTTAAGCAAGGGAAACATCCATGATTATACAATGTTCTTTGTCTTAAGGTATCTAGTGTTTTTTTACATCACCTGACTGCCAGCAACTCTGGGCAGTTCACAGATAAAACCCAAAGAACAATAAAAGAATACAGTACTAAAAACAAAGAACAAACAATGGCACAAACTGACATCAACCAAAGCAAATGTACTTTACACAGAAGGGGGCTTCAATCACTTTCACCAAAGGCTTGGGTACAGGAGCCAAGTCTTCAAGGCCCTCTGAAATACCAGTAGGGTGGGGCCATCAAGATCTTGGAATAACCTCATTCCAAGGTCAGGTGCTAGATCAGAGAAGGCACACTTCTGTGACACTGAGAGATGACATTACTTAATTGAAGGAACCCACAGTGCACCAAAACTGCCACATAGAATCAGCTGGGTGGATGCTATGGGAGATAGATAGTTCCTCAAGTAACCAGGTCCTAAGCCATGTAAGGCTTTACTTGTTTATTTATCCAATTTGTATAGCTGCCTATCTCAACAAGTGGCTCTGGGCAGTGAACAGAATTAAAATAAACTAAAAACAATTACAAACATTACAGAAGTTAAAATACAAAACAGCTGAGAAACAACAAACCCAAATCACCAACACAACCAAGAGGCGGGTCCCTGAATACCCTCAGGGCCCCAGGCCTGGGCACAGAACCCAGTCTTTAGAGCCTTATGAAAGGCCAGCAGAGTTGGGCCATCCTGATCTCCAGAGGGAGAATGTTCCATAAAATGGGCACTACAGCAGAAAAGACACATCTAGGCTGGGCCAACTGGCATTCTTTGGCTGATGGAACCCAAAGCTTGCCTATCCTGCCTGACTGGATTTGTAGGTAGTAAGCAGCATCTTGAATTGCACCCAGGAGCAAACTGGTAACCAGTGCAGCTCACGGAGCAGAGATGATACATGGGTATACTGAGGTATGGTCATCACTGCCTGCACCACTACATTTTGGACCAGTTGAACCTTCCAGGCACTCTTCAAGGGGAGCCCTATGTAGACTGCATTGCAGTAATTCAGCCATGAGGTGACCAGGACATGAGTGACTTTCTGAAGGGCCTCCCAATCTAGGAGAGGGCATAACTGGTACACCAGACAATATAATAAAAAGGACTTCTTGGCCATAGCTGCCACCTGCATTATATCCTGAGAGAAAAGTCCAATGTTCATACAGGGGTCTAAACTCATTCAAGCACTTTGTCCACATCCTCAGAGGAAACAAGAAAAAATGAATACCACAACATTTGAACAAGGCAATATGCTGATATCCTCCCTTCTTTCCTCACTACTATTGTCTTCAATTTTCTTATGGTTTGTCTGAGAAAAATATTTGTAAGTCCACTGGTTTGTTCCTGAGGGTACAATAAGACCTTCTGTGACTTTTATGGGATGTCCCTGTACCACAGCTCTCTTCAGTGATTTTCTGCAGGCAGAATGACAGAGAAAAACATCTTTTCCTCTGCCCCTAAAGCTATGGCATAAGCAATCCAGTGTGCTCTGAGTGGAATTTAATCATATTTGTTTTTAAATTTCTATCACCTGAGCGCTAGATCATTGCTTTCTAACTTCATAGTTTTCAATTCCTCAGTAAAACAAGAAAACCTACAAGCTTGGTGAAGAAGCAGATATCAATTAGCATCCAAGTGTTCTAGGGTCTGAGCATCCAAATGTTCTAGCTGGACATTCAAGACTGCCACTCAGGCTTATCTGAAATGTTTGGTGCTCCCCAAAAATGTTCCACAAGTCATTTCTGAAATTCCTTTGGTCCATAAGCCATCATGGGTGGCCACTCACAACTGACAGAGCCAACAGATGTACCTTACCAGGTAGTGAGTTGTCCATGACAAATGAATTACCTATGATTCCTCTATCTCTTCTGTCCAAAAAACCAAAAAAATTTAGAGTGTATCTGTTTTTCAAAGGGGGCAGATATCAAATGTGAAAGACCCATGGAAATCATGGCAATTATGAATTCCTAAGCCAGACCTGAATGATTAATGTCAGCATGAAGTCCCCAATAGCCAATGACCTGGAGAATCTCAGTACTAGATCTGAATCCACCTCCATTAGCTTTGGTAGGAAAGCCACTTTGCAGTTGGTGCCCAACACACGAGCAATATCCCTAACATGTCTCACCACCCAAAACCTATTACAAACCCTCAGATCCTTTGTTCTCCTGTACCTTGGCCTGAAAAGAGGAATAGACCCCTTTGACAATACCAAACCCTCCACCTTAGTTCATAGCTTATCTCTATTCTAAAAGCCAGAAACCTGGTTGGAGAGTCTGGGATCACGTTACATTTCCCAGTTCTCCTAACAAGTTTCCATTATGTAAACCAGGTTGGAGGTTTCATTTGCCACTGCCTGCCATTTAGCAAGAGAAGAAAGGCAATTGGGAAACTCCTGGGACACTTCCCTGCCTTTCATGGCTTGGAAGTCAAGTTGGACAGAGAGAAGGGCTCTACTTGCTCCTCTGTTCTAACAATGCAGTGAAATAGAAAATGACATGCAAGTCTTTGACATAAGCTTTTGAAGATTTCTGCAGAAAATGCTTCATTTTACCTGTACTTTTTCGTGCATAAGCTCATTCTCATCTGTATCTCCTCATTCCACCAAGGATTTTGGCAAGTTTTTCTGGACAAAAGGTTCGATTAAGCAACCATCCTATTATTATCTCAGAATTAATTTGTATCAGAGTATTAGAGGCATTGCTCACATTATTCTCAGCAGAGAAAATGTGTATTCATGTCCTAAGAAAGGCCGTAGCTTTTTATCTGCTCTATCACCAGCTGCATTATTTCCTAGAGAACACAGAAGCAGTCAGAGGTCCTGCTTGGTTCATCTAGGTTAATATCCTAAGCTGATGAAAGCATTGAGATAAATGTTTTGCCCTCTATCCAAATGGCTGAATCTAGAGCTCTCGTTAATTTGATGTGGAAATTTTACATGCTCAGTTTTAAAGGTTAGCCTAAAGTAATCTAAACAGAACTGGAAAAAGTCCCAGAAAGACTCTCTGAACGTCAATTTTCTGGATGGGAAGGTAGGATCAGGCAGCAATTTTTAGCTTGCAAATTTGAGCACATTATCCAGAAGCAATAAATATACACTACAGTTTTACAGCTGCTTTTCTGGTAGAACTTCACTTTAAATTAACTATGCTATAGCCAGAGTCGGCACTTGCATTCACTGTATAAAATTTTGATCATTCACATTTTAAAAATGTATCAGAAGTCTCATTTATACTCCCTCACTGAAAATTTCATGAGTTGTACGTTCCCCAGCGTCAGATGTTCAATAAACCTAAATAATGCAGCCATTTACATCCACCAGCCTTTATTCACAACTGCAAAGACTAAACAAATCATATAAGTTGGTGGAACTTAATCAAAAGCAAAGATCTGGTGAGAAATGGGATGAACTCAAGAAAGCAAATATATTATCAGAAGGATTGTTAGAAGTTCATTGCCATTGGGACAGTGTTTAGAAATAAGTAAGGTTAGAATTGAACAGAATGATGTGATCAGGACAAAATTTCAGCTTCCTGCAACTAACGCTCCATAATGGAGTAGAAGTCTGTGATGAGTACATTAGATAGAAACACTGAGTCACATAAAATTGTTCAGAAAGGATACAAAGAAGGAAGAATATGAATAATACAGTTATTAAAATCACCTGAGATTTGATTTGGATATGTGTTTTGATTTAAATTATTAATGTAATTTGATGATTCAGTTTAAGTCTATAGTCCACTGAATCTTTGAACCAATTAAGAGATGCTTGATTCAATTTGATGCATAGAACTGATTAGGCAATTTGACTCAAAGTTTCACTGAGACCAAATGAATAATAATATAGTTCAGAACTTAAACCATGATATTTTAATCTCCTTATTCTAGTTCAGAATGGTCAAATTCCCAGTAATGGTCCCAGGAAGGACAACTTGAGAAATTACAGACCTGTCAGATTCCAACAGATCATTAAGCAGCACATTTATGAACACTTAAGCATGCTGTAATTAACAGAAGCTGATAGAGTATGTTGTGGACAGATCATGTTGGACTAACCTTATCTTCTATTTAATAGAGTTACTAGTTTACAAAATCAGGGAAATGCCCTAGGCATAATGTATCTGGACTCAGAAAATAATTTGACAAAATTTATCATAAACTTCTCCTTAATACATGTAGTTCTTGCTTACCAACTACCTTGTTTAGTGATCATTTGAAGTTACAATGGTGTAAAAAAACAGGTTTGTGACAAATCCTTGCATTTACAACCATTGTGGTGTCCTGTAGTCACATGATTGCCATTTGCATGCTTCACAGCTGGATTCTGACAAGCAGAATTAATGAGAGTGTGGAAGTAAAATCACAAGTCATGGACATGTGATTAACAACTGAATGGGAAGTGACATAGCAAGCCCATTTTGGTAATTTAGCAACCATGGTGCTTAGCAATGGAGTTGCCAGTCCCAATTGTGGTTGCTAAGCAAGGACTACCTGTAAAATGGTAAAATATGGTCTACAATGTAGTGAAGCTACTACAGGATACTACTGTTGGATGGATTTATAACTCCTTGAATAACTGCATCCAAACAGTGCTTGTTAATGGCTCCATTTTATTCTGAAAGAAAGTATTGAATGGAGTACCACAAACCCTGTTTTGGACCCTGGGCTGTTCAACATTTTTTGTTGATGTCTTAGATGAGGGAGTTAACACAAAGCTGGGAGGGGCAGCTAATACTTTAGATGAAAAAAAGAAGACTCAAAAAAGATCTAGGCAGACTTGAGTAGTGGCTGAAATGAACATGATGGTATTTAACTTGAAGGAATATAAAGTTCTACATCTGGGTAGGAAAAATGAAAGGCACAGAACAGAAGAAACCGAGGTTGCAGTAGTACCTGTAAAATGGATCTGAATACCCTTGCTGACCACAAGGTAAACATGAGTTAACAGAGTAATGCTGTGCTAAAGAGGCAAATTATATTTTGGGGTGCATTAACAGGATCATGGAAAGTTACTGTGTTGAGTTCTGTGCAATCCTGTTCAAAAATGGCAGTAACAAATTGAAGCAGTTTCAGAGGAGTGCCTACAACATGATGAGGAATCTGAAAACCAACTTTTAAGAAGAATGATTGAAAGATATGGAAGTGTTTTGAACATAGAAGAGACAACTAAGGAGATATATGATAGCAGTCTTCAAATATCTAAAGGGTTGTCCACAGAATAGGAAGAAGACTTACTTGCTTCAGAGGACAGGACCAGAGGCACTGGGTTCAAACTGTAAGAAAGTAGGTTCAGGCAGACATCAGAAGAATCTTCCTGATCTTCAAGAATGGATTGTCATCTGTTAGAGATGCTCTAGCAGATTTTGTACTGAGCATGTGTTGGACTAGATTCCTTCAACTTTTATGATACCACGAGTCTTCTAATTTCCTGATGTTTTAACAGCACTGCTATAGTCATAGTTACCTCTTTTTTCATCAACAGAAGCTTGTATAATTTGTAATGCCCAACTGTATAACAAATTAAGCATTTCTTCTAAAATGTCTGCTGTAATCTAGAAGAATACAATTTTATGTGATCCTACACATGTGCCATCATCTTTTAGGAGGCCAGTCGCTCAAAGCTAGCTGCTTTGGAGTTCCATGTATCAAAATTGGTTTTGTACTGAACCTCATAATAGAGCTGAAACCCTTTTTGTAGTAAATAATGTAACTTATGTAAATGAACTTTGGAGGGAAGAGCTTTGGAGCTTTTTTCAAATGGTTTACATGCCAAATCTAACACTTTCTTATATATAAATAACTTTATATGTTTGTTGGATATTCTTTGTATAGCCAAAAGACTCTTTCCTCTCCCCCCATCCCCATGATTAGTGTTCTGAGTTCTCAGAAACAAACAGGTTTTCTTCTCATAAACTCAACTGCTGAACTGATCTGATTAGAGCCAAAGGTATTCTTCCATCTAACCCAGTAGCCTAACTTTCAGTGTCAATTAAAGGGAATGGTTTTGTGGACAATAGAAATGAGTTCCATAGAGGATTAGGACTGTCACTGTTGTAACAGAAATCAGAACAGCGATATGTTGGAAAGAAGCTGGCCTTGGCACTCAGAAGGGAACATCTGGTAAATTGTGTACAAGAAAGAAGGCATGATTTTTATGAACTTGCAAAGAATCCTTGCCTACTTGGCATGAGTTCCTGCACAGTGATCTAAAAAGATAGCTTCTCCTAGGACCTGTCTTCCAGCTGCGTGCAGCTATGATAATAAAAATTAGATTTATCTTCTCTTTTGCTTTCCAGTGCCCCTGCTTAATGGGTATGGAAACTACTCTGTTTAATATTTTCTTTGACTGTGCCATCTGACAGGAGACCTGGGCTCATGTTCCTTGCCTTTGCTAGTTGCAGACCCTAAGGCAACATGCTGTGGCATTTAAAGTTTAAACAGGGTAATGGTGGAGTGTGAAGTGCCTTGCAGAAATCCCAGTTTGTCAATTCAAATGGCACTCACCTTCTGGAAATATGCAAGATCTCTAATTGTTGGAGAGAACGAGAAAGCCAAGCATATGGAAATATGCCTGTGGCTATGAGCCCCCTTGGAGGCTAACATCAAGATCTACCAGAAATCTTTTACCCCATTTGTACCCAGAGGTGTCTGAGCATTATGTTTTTATCTCTTTTCCTTGCTCAATCTTTCTTACATACTTTCAGTTTAATAGTTTCAAATACATTGATGGATTAAGTCTTCAAATACCATACCATGGCAGAGTAATTAAAATGAACAAAGGAAAAAAAAATCTGAGTAGTGTCTTTAAAATGAATTTGTCATTTGAATTAACTATTTCCTAATTGCTTATTTATAAGGAATTTGTTTATATCAGCCTTCAACTACAGAAATTAGGACACTGTTTTACTGCTGCTGCTACTGGCAACATTGACAACAGTGCCATTGAATGACATCGTCATCTATCACCTTTCTACATATATGCAACAGCTCAAATATAAGAAACATAAAGCATTAAAATCCAACTAAAACAACATTAAAAACACAATAAAATCACAATTTACAGACCGATCTAAGTTGCTCAAAGGATGTTGATGCTGATGTTGTGAACTTCAATTATCCTAACAATCTGTTAGTTTTATCCTGGCTTTACCCAAAGTGTCGTAAAAATCATCCTTTGTATGAAACAATTGGGGGAAAATGCAGCTATTTCTGTCATGCTATAGTCTTAGTATCTTTTAGATCCAAAGTTCCTCCTTCACTGTATATCACTCAAATCTTACCACACTCTTTTAGGGACTTTTCTGGAAAGAACCAGTTGTAAAAGCCAGCTGGGTGATGGAATCTAGTATCCCATCTCTGATTCAAAGAAGGAAATCTGACCACTTTTAATGTTAAGGGACTAAATTAAACAGACGATCTGAATAAGGGTGTCCTTAAAATGACATCTCTTACAGCTCTCAGTAACTGGACAGCTGTTAACAGACCATTAAAATAAATACTAAATTAACATATTTATTTATTTATATTTATGTACATATCAAATTTGTCACTGCCCATTTTGTTAAAAAATGACTCTGAGTGGTTTACAAATATTTACATAAAATATTCAAAGGCAGCACAGATATAAAGTAAACAGCACTTATCAATGAACCTGGGCAAATAAGTAAGTTTTAACCTGGTGCAAAAAGAGTACAATATTTTCTACAGTATCCTCTCTAGAAGTAAAATACTTCACAACTTGGGCACTGCGTCAGAAGAAATTCTGTTTCTCATGGTTGTGCAATGTATGAAAAGTATCTGAAGAAATGTTTCCCCTAAGTCACAGACAGGCTGATACAAGCAGAAGTCCTCCTGGGCATATTTAGACACTACTAGGAGACAACATTTGCAATAAAAATAAGTGCTAATGATTTCAAACACAGATGCTCAAGCTGCAGATGTATGTGTATACCTGGGAGGACCATGCTCCATTGACTACAGTAGAAGTTGTTTCTGATAAACCCACACAGGATTGGGTTGCATGGAAGAAATGGCCCAGAACTCTATGGTTTTTGAATGGGCAAAAGGCATCTTACATGCCAGGCAGTCATACTGTCTTTCAGTCTTCCCAGTTGTAAATGCAGGAAAGAGGGAAAAGGTGGAAGGCAGAAGCTGTTAATTAAAATAAGCCAATGTCCTAAACAAAAATTTAATTGAATATTCAATATCCCTACCTTGGATATTACAATCCTGAGACATTAAACCTGTACACATTATTCTGTAAGCATACGTGCTGTGCAGTAAAAATGTCAGCTGTTATAATGGCATAGCATTAAAATCTCTTTTCAGCGTGTCTTCGGTATTGTTTGGTGCTGTCGCTTTTGCAGTATTTTTCAATAGCGGAAATGTTAGACACCTACAATGACTGACTGTAAGAGGAAAAGGACTTGTCATTTAACCAATTCATTCTTCAGGCAGGATTTCCCACAGAGTAATCCTGAATTCTATACAATTGTACCTCCTGAGCATGCTAAAATGCAAAATAGTGATGGAATTGTGGCCTACATACTAAACTTCAAATTCTTCCAAATGTTAATGCAAACATCTAATTAAAGTGTGTCATGAAAATGTGGCATGTTTGGTGCAATATTTTTTTTCAATCGATGCATCATGATCTCATCCATCACATACCTTCTTTGTCTCACATGCTTGGTGTTGATTTTTATCGTTCTGAATCCAAACTTCTAAATCAGTTGGTTTCTTTGGCAAATAATAACTAACAATAAATGTTTCTGAGCATGTACCCTAAGGAGATTTTTTAATTTTTTTGAGCATTAAAGGAAGCAATGTCTGAGCACATGAAGAATGGTTGAGTTCAGTTTGTACCAGTCTGGATAGGTAGAAAGAGAAAGTATCGAAATAAATTTAATTATGAATATATGACATTTTTGATAGATCACACTAAGAGATTGTTGCATATACAGTTAAAAAAACTAGATTCCCAGTATGAATGAAATAATTATGAGTTTGAACAGCATTAATAATGCATAGCTCCTATAACTTGAGTAAATATCTAGAATTTAAAAGACTTGACCTGTTTTGTTTAATACATTTGGTGCCATAAATAAGATGGGAGAGCAGTCCATATGGCACTCCAAATGTGATGGACTAGAGTAACCATGATCTCCAGCTACTATGAGAATTGCCTATTAGGTCTCAGAAATCTGTGCACTGTCTTAAACTTCCCACTTTCTCTTTTGAGAATGAATATGTATATATTTCACCAAGAACAATTTACAATTTTAAAGAAATTACAGTGCTGCAGCTGTAATCATCAATTAAGGACTTTGCTAAAATATCTTTTGCAAAAGTATTCTGGTGCCGTTCTTTCATTGTCCTATTGTAAATTTGTGAGTCAAGCTAACAAAAAAAAAAGTTTCATTGTCTTCTCTCTATTGCTATTGTAGTTTTCATGTACAGTTTTAACAGTCTGAAGCCCAGTAAATCACTAAGTTTTCATATCTGAATAGATGCATAGGTCAGAGCAGGCCATTCTACACAGTGTTAGCTGAAAGGAAAGATAATTAACTGAATTAATCTATGCCCTTACAATGAAAGTTGTATAATCTTATGTACTGGAATTAGATGGCTGCATCATAGAGAAATAAACCAGTAACATATATACTGGATGATCTTCAGTTATACCGCAACTTTCCGTCTGTTAAGTGTAACAAGTTCAGTCACTGGATAATTAGCATTTAAGTATTAGAGTCATTTCTTTGAAAGCAAAATGAAACTACTACTTAAGCCTACAAATTTATGGCAAGATATATTTGCAAACTACATTCAGCACCAAGTCCTGATTTTCCTTCTTGGACGTCGATGCAGCATTTTACTCACTACACATGCTAATGTATTCAAGCAAAAGTGAATTGCAAAGCTTGGCCTATTTCAGTCTATCTGAACTGTGGCAACATGGGGAGAGCAGATTGGAAAAACATGATATCCCATTTTTATGCAGACAGCTTCTTATGAAGCCTTTTAACGTGAGCAGGAGAGTCCTCATTTTAAATTAAATAAACCTTCAGATCCCTGCCGTTTAAATGGGCTGTTGATAAATAGAATCTGTTCTTAGCCATCTCTCACTCTTACATGCTTGAAAAAATACCCTTTTGTATACTTCATTGTACAGTTCTTCAGTTGTACTTTTCCCCCTTTTGTATTTTAGTCAGCTGCCAGTTCCATGCCTGGATAATCAAAATTATGATTTAGAGGAACTTTATGCAGAGACAGTTGGTTACTAAGGCTATCTTGAAGCCAAGTGGCACAGCTATTTTTTTAGAAACAGAAATCAACATGCAGCTAGGCTGCAAAGCCCCTTTGCCTCTAACTCAGCAGGCCTGCGTGACCTTGTACAACAATCCGCTTTTTAAACCTGAGGGGGGGCTTTCAAAATGCAGGTAGCTATTCAGTGAGAACATTTTAAAAGATCTGATATACTCAAGCTACTAAAGATGCCTGCCATAGTGTTTTACTAAATCACTACTCCCCCCCCCCTCAGAATATAGTCATGTTTATTTTGTAACCCTCTTTTTGAACACTGCATCACCATAACTGTAACTGGTTCTAGAAATCCACTCCATGAGGATGTGATGTTTTTCAAGTTGTACAGATTTTTACATCATGAGGAAGCTGACTAGATGCCCTTGAGGATACTGAATTGCAGAATGAAAGTTTAGTGGATGTGAGAAGACACCTGGAAGAATGAAGCTTATGAATCCAAGAAAAAATAGTTTACATCATTATACAGAGGCATGGAAAGGGATAAGGCCACATGGGGTAGAGATGAAAAGAAGGGAGGAATTTCATTATATGGGGTGCAAAGTTAGTCCTAGAGGCACAGACACTGAATGGTGGATTATGCATTGCTTGAAAGCAGGCCAAATTCTAGAGTAACTTATGATTCACAGATAGTATGCAGCTCTCATAGATTTTTGAATTTAACCATAAACATTTTGTACATAGACTATAATAAAATATTAGAGAAAACATAATTAGGGGCCAACATTACTGCTGAAAATTTAACCCCCTCAATTTAGCCCCCTCAAGACTTTGTATTTTTTAATTTATTCTTAAATTCATAAGCAATAGTTTGCAAAATTATAACTTTTTTTTCCAAAAGAACAACTGTTGGGCTTGCTTGTTTTTTTTTTTTTAACTCATTGACCTTTAAGTATGTTTTAAACATGTAGCTTCTTTATTCTACGATATTAATGGCAAACAAAATAAACTGATGGGAATATGTTGTGAAATCCATAGAATGGTGCCTGTCCCTTCCTCAGCCTGTACTGGTTAGATCAGAAATGTGGTGTTCTTCTGCCTTGTTGGAGAAACGGGGCTTCTCTTGATGCACACTGTGGCATGGTTGGCAGTTCAGATATAAACTGGCACAGTTCATCGCATACACCAGGAGTTCCACAGAGCTGATGGTATATGTGATGGACTGCAACAGAGTGGCTTTTCTAAAACATCTTATAGTTCAGGAGAGGCAAGTAAACAGCAGGGTTAGTAAATAATGGAGCACACAGCACCAGATCTAGGATAGCTGGAAAATTTTAGTTGGCCTGTATTTTTAGCAAACAATCCTACAGGTCACATTTCCTGGACTAATATGTGAACATGAAAAAATGATATGCACTTCTTTGAATTCTTGCCTCAAAAAATATACAAAATGAAATATATTTGAGAAAGATACTGTAGCTGCCAATATAGTAAGTTTACTATCAATAAATACCAAAGGCATCATCAGGAATGTCAAGTGTGAAAATAACAGTGAATTTCTTTCATTTTATTATCCTTTGAATTCTCAGAATTATGGGTAAAAATAGACAGAACGGGCCTATGAAAAATGCAAAACTGATATGGATCAAACATATCCTGATTTTTAAAATTTAAAATTCAAGGGATGTCAACATGGAACCCTCCAGATGTTGCTGGACTGCCCTTACATTTCATTCACCTTTAGCAATATGCTCCAGGGCTGATGGGAGTTGGAGTTCAAAACATCTGGATGCAGGGTTCTGCAAATAATTTTAGCCTTAGAAAGTTCTGACTTCAAAATGGTTATCTGCAGATGTTCCATGGATGAAATCAAACAGACTGCATTTGAGTGTTCTGTGCCACAGCCAGACAAACTGTAGTTTATTTTGACTCAGATCAAAATTTGGCAATTTCAGTTATTGTTATTTTAAATGTTTTAGCTGCTACATGAAGAACAGACTCACTGATGGAGGGACTAACTCAGATAATGAAGCCCAGATTCTGGCAGGGCACCCAGCCCCAAAACACGCTGGCAACTGTCTTCTCAAGAGAAAAGAATGGTAATTGGGGCTATATTACAGCAATCTCAATTTTTTTCTCCTTCTTTGGAAACAACTCCACTGCTTCAGACCCATACTCTATGGCAGGGTTCCTCAACCTCAGCAAATTTAAGATGGATGGACTTCAACTCCCAGAATTCCCCAGCCAGCTGGCCGGGGGATTCTGAGAATTGAAGTCCACCTGTCTTAAAGTTGCTGAGGTTGAGGAACCCTGCTCTATGGTATCTTGCCCCAAGTCTCTCTTGCTCTTTGCATTGCATTTGGACCCCTAACTTGTGGAATGCTCTGGCTGTAGACCTTGGACTGTTTTGGACCACTGTTGTGTCTCTGCCTCCAAATGCCTCCTGTTAGTACCTGCAAACTATTCAAGTCCAAGGTAGCTCAAATCTCTTTGAATGCATCAAGGCTTGATTGCTTCCTGTCTAAATGTTGTCTTATCATTTACTCCTGTCAAAAAATGTTATACTACAGCATAAAAACATTCAGGCTTTTCTTTACTTGTTTTGTGTTTGCTTAGGACATTTTGTGTCTTGTGACTGGGTTGCTTTTTCCAAGTTGTTTTTAGCCTGGGCAGTATACCAGCAGGGAGCAGTCATTAGCCTTCTGCAAGTGGTTTAGACTGGAAGGCATGATGAAGAAGTCACACATTGCTTCTTTATTGAATATTAATGGAATGAAACAGTTAATCACATGGCTAGAGAGAAGACAATGGGTGCTTACACGTGTATACTTACCAGCTTCTCTGTTAAATTACTGTTTTGTTCTGTTTTTTACATTTTTCTGGGGAAGGTAAAGTTCATGTGACAAGGTAGGTGGTGTTTGTGTTGTTTTGTACTATTTTGTTTTGTGTTATTTTGCAGGTAGGTAATGCAAAGGTTAGTATGTGCATGCTTTGCACACAAGTGTTGATAATTCCACTAAGGCTGTTTCCATGAAAAAAAAAAAAAATACTAGTACAACATTGGTTGGTTAAGTACTGTGCATATTACACTCTGTGCATGATCTAATATCCTGTTAACTTGGAGCATCAGAGTGCATTTAAAATAAAAATACCTGTAAAGATTATGGCTGGTTTGTTGAGTTTTGGAGTATGCATATGTTTCTCTGTTCTGCTGTGTAATGTTATCTACTCAGTTAAGAAGTTAATATTCAATAAAGAAGCAGGAAGTTTTGTTTCTGGTTTGGTTTTTTTGCACCAGCAACCACATTTATGTGCAAGGAAAAAAACATCAGCCAGAAACAAAACAAACAAACAAAAAAACCCCTTTGCTAAGTTTGTAGCAGTAGGCTAAAAATATCTTGATCTTGCTAAGTAAGCAAAGTAGTAGTGATCAACAAGATTGTTTTTTTAAGTAGAAATATTAACAAAACCTTCATAGCAGAGATTGTGTTAATTGAAGAGATTAAAGTATAGAGCCATCCTAAAACCTGTTGTTTAAGTGACCCAGAGGGTTTATTTAAATTGGGGGGGGGGGGGAGGAAGCTCTCCCTTCTGTTGAGAAAGTGGTGCTGGGACTGATAACAGATTCGAAACAAAATTTCCAGTGGGCAAACCAGAACTGTACTCATTTTATTTCTTTTGGAGATTTATTTTAATGGTTTTTGGTGGAGGGTGGGTAATTTGGGCAATAGATGAGGGTGAGGGCTACCTGTTGCCCTGAAGTGAAAAACAGAAGCAGCACCAGGTCCCTTGTTTCCATTTTTTCTTATGACCAAAACTCATTTTTTATTCCAGCAGAATACAGAACTTTCAAGGCGTTCCAAGTTTTATTCATTGGATCACAGCCAACTTGAAACATTCTGCTAGATATGGAAAAACATATTTTCTATTTCATACAAACCCCTACTGGAGGTTTACAAGTTGCTTATACCTAAAGAGTCTGGAGCTAATAGATTATAATTCTGTTCCAAATACATGCCTATATTAATATCATGTATATGCACATGTGCAAGTTATATTGCAGGATTTTCTTATGTTCAGATATATAATCTATCTTAGGTTTTCATGGATAATTAAGACTTGTTGACAGTCAGACACACATACCGTAGCTTGTGCTATTTTTTACCTACTACGTTTATATAGGCTTAGGGTTCACATTTATATGAAGTAGTTCTAATGCACATGTGTACTGTATATACTTATATAGGAGAAAAAATAAATAATTCTGATTACATATTTTTAAAAAGAGCTCATTGAATCAAATATTTTAGCAAGAAAAGGGGAGGAACTAATAGAGATGAAATAAACATGGCCCATTGTTTTGAAAGATTCTAGCTAAAAGAGAGGCTGTTTTCTGGCTACTAAGCAGGGAGTAGGGGTGGGGTGCGACTGAAAGAGTGATTAGCAATCATATGTCATTTTTTATGTGTGATAAGAATGTATCAAATAACTGTACACAAGTACTCTTATGATCTGTGTATTCTCAGTTCTAATCTAATAAGCAGAGGCAAGTATGCAAATTTATACACAAAGCAGCACTTGATTTCACTTGACTTGATTATTCTTGGCTGACATACAAGTAGATATGGTGATAATAAGGGCCCTACTACTTCAGTTCTTAGGATTTTTTCATGATTGTGAACTCTCCATCATGTTAAAAACATTTTCCTCCTTTCCCAAAATAAAACTTAAACAAATTTTTTTTTTTAACCTGATGAGTAAACTACTCTCTGAAATTCTTTATTAAGTTCCTTCCTGAGATCTTTGTCTTTGTTGGCAATGTCTGCCATCTGTTCTAACATCCAGTTTCCTTTCTTCTGTTTCTTGGGCTTTGCAATCTTTTTTCAGATTCACTCTTAACAACTTTCAAATCATTCTACAATTAGTTTCTGTTGGTAAGGGTTAGGACTTCAAAGTGATTCCTGATGCTCTCTTTCAAAATGATGGATATAGTCTCAAGATCACATAAGGGCAACTGGTTGGCTTCATTCTTTCACTGTAGTTTGACTTGGAGCTCGCAGATGAGAGGTTTATAATCTTTTCCTCACTCAGCTCCTGGCTACCTCTTTGCTGTTATAACTTTGTTTTTCCACTTCCTTGTGTCAATAATATAGTCAATTTGATTTCTGTATGCTCTGTCAGGTGATGTCCAAGCATATAGCTGTCATTCTGGTTTAGAATCATTGTCCTGCTTCATATCTGTTTCCTAAGCCATATAATCCAATTATGTTTTTCTCCTTAGTACTTCCAACTTCGGCATTCTAGTCTTCTACCTTGCTTGCATTTCTGTCGATTGTGGATTGAACTTGACCTTAACTCTCATCAACCTTCTCTCTTTTTGTGTGTTTACACCTATATATCACCAGAAAAAAATGTATCCTCCATGGTAATTGGGGTAATGTTTAAGCTAAAATACTCTTTATGATGACCTTTTCATTGTTGCATGATTCAAGTGCAAGGCGGCCTACCAATTGGCTAAACATCCCTATTGTCCATATTTTAAAAGTGCCAAAAGTATTTTAAAGAAGCTGAACATTCCATTCCGTTGCTTCAAGTGAAATAATTTTATTAATGCCAGAATATCTTGGCTCAGGTTAAAAAAAAAAAAGCAATTTCCACCTGTAACTAGTGTGCCCATTCTACAATAAAAGATATTTCAGAAAAAGAGTTATTTTCTATAAATGGATGCCCTGATTAGCAATAACAAAAAGTAATGCAACATTCAGACTAGACCTTTGTGACTCATTGTAAACATGGATGAAAACTCATTTTGCTTGAGTACAGTAATAAGAATGGTCTTTTTCTGGTGTTTCTAGGTTGGGCTATTCATTCTTACACATTTGATGCTAGTATTCTTGTTAGCCATCATGAACAAGCACATTTAAATTAATAACCAGGAGCAGAAACTGATGCCAGTCTCCTTTTTGGACTAGAAAGTGATGTGTACTATGTATATAAGAAACTAATGAATAATATTAGTATTCTTATATATTAGAATTAGAATAAGAAACATTCTTATTTCTATTATTTGAAATGTATTTTTATTTTCATTAAGTTCTCTTTAAACCAGTTATCTGCTTATCCACTTGTTAGAAAAATTGAATCTCTCTTTTAGACAGGTCTGTGTTTCAGGTTCTTTTTCTATGTTCCCCCCATAACTCCTCCTACTTCAAAGCACATAGCACAATTTCCGTCAGATATTTAGAGCTGTGAACATCTTGTGCAATTCCTGCACTCCTAAAACTTTTGCAGTGTAATTACATTAATGCCAGATGCAGCTTCATCACAACAATTGATTCCATGATGCTTGTTTCAGAATCACCTGTGAATAACATGAGGCACAATTAGCGGGCCTTGGTCAAGCTCCAAAATAAGCTATAGACCAGAGGTAGATGGTATGTTTAAAGTGAGGGTGAGATCAGGTACCATAGCAGGCAGATAGGTAAAAAGAAGGTACAGAACAAGCACTGGCATGTGTACAAGCCACAATGGCATAATACATATAATGATAACATTATTCAAATGATACGATGCTGATATGTGAAATTATATGTATGACATCAGTTGACTCTTTTGCCTCTCCCTGCAGATGCCCATAAAGACTCCAGGCAGAAAAGGAAAAGGAAAAAAAAAAATGTAAAATTGCCTTTGGTTTTGGGCTAGTATGGGCATCTATAAAATGACACAAAATGTTATAACATTTGAAATACTCCAGGAGATTGTCAAAGAATGGGGCCAGATATTAGTAGCTGCAATGTCAGCAATGATGTCTGCGTCTGTGGATAGACTATGTCCAAAAGTTGTTACTGAAGGAATGACAGACATGAAACAAATTTTATAACCAGAAATACTGAATAATAAAAAAAAAGTGTGGATTATAAAACAGAGAAGGCAGCTAAAGTGGAAATACAAATGACAAGCCAAGAGAATGACCCAGATAAGGACTTTCTACTGGATATACAAAAGAAGTTGGTAAAAACTTTGAAAATCAAAGTGGAAATATAAATGATAAACTAAGAGAGTGACCTGGATAATGACTTTTTATTTACAAAAGAGGTTTACTAAAGCCTCAAAAAAGCCTTTGGGATGGGAAAAAGAAAAATTGAAGAGAGACTAAATCCTACAACAATATCTGAATGAATTAAAGATCAAGATTGTCAGAAGTAAAAGGAAGAAATACAAAGTTGGTTAAAGACATGTTTCTATAAAGCTCTGGTAACCCTTAATGGACTTTTTTCTGACACCAGGACTGACAAATTGATGATTTATGGATTTGTGTACATAGATAAAGGGTAGGTTACGGGAAAAAGAGATATTTGTTTGTAATCATATAGGGGGTGAAGAGTTATTAAGTTTGTTTATACTTATTGTGATGAAGATCAGAAGTCACTTCTTTATATATTTCTTGTCTTTATCTTCTTTTCATTTTTTCTTCTTTTCTTTTTATTTCATTTTATTCTCTTTCTCTTTCTCTTTCTCTTTCTCTGAGTTTAGTTTGTATTTGCTTTTACTACTGTAGTATATATATGTATGTATGTGCATGTGTGTGTATACAGACACACACACATTCTGGAAAACTCAAGACTTGCTCACTTTTTGCATTGTTGTGCTTGTGATCTGGATTATTTATTTATTTCAATTTCAGTGCTGACTCCAGATCGACTCTTCTGAATTTTGAATCCCTACCTCATGAATCAATATGGCTCAGATTGCTTCTTATATATTTTAATGTCTTGTACTCTTTCACACGCATTAGTAGTATTGTTTTTCTCATTATACTTGACCCAGAAATATATATATGGGTCAGATTAGAGGGGAAAATGGCACCTGCATGGTTCTTATTAGATATAGTCTCCCTTTCACATGGTTCTTCCAAGTCCATTAGAGTGAAATAGTATATGAAGAATCCAAGAGAAGTGGCATTCAGAACATTGCAAATAAGTTGCACTGGAGTTTTGGTCAAAACAGTCCTATTGGAAACAACCATAAGTATTTTAATTGAACTCCATTCAGGAATTAGCAAGACGGCAAGTATAGAGATGAACATGTGAGTAAGTGGGTTGATGGGTGCTTTTATAAAGTAGCTGGTGAAAGGAAAATATGAGTCCTGCATAAGGTAACGGGTGACACATATGAAAAAAAAATGATTTTCTGCCTAGGACGAATGACTCATCCTGTTTTATTTCCTTCAAACTTATCTGCTCTGGTAAGGGTTTAAGAGATGATTTTTCAAGTCTTATGTGTCCAAGGATGTTGTAGAAAGTCTATGCAATTGATTAAATATATCATTAGCTTTTTTAGGACTTTTGTCTGAAGAAAAAACTGTAAGACTAGAACTAATACTATTGCTAGAACTAATACTATTGCTTGAGTTTTAATATGAGGCTATACTATTGCTTCTGAAGAATAAAAGACAAAATCCAAGCCTCTGGCACTTTGCACTCCAATTAAGAAAGAAATGTTGAGGCCATTTTATTTCCTTTTTTTTTTTTCTAATGCATGGTGTGAAAGTACAGCTGTACTTGTGTTCTGGCTTCCACCTCCTCTGGCAAAAACATAAAACCAGTAAATTCCAGTTCCCTCAATTCCTCTCTCTTCCTTTTTCCAGGAAGGTGAGGAAAATCTTCCAAATATTTATCCCTGACTAATTGAATTTGACTTGGGAAGCTTTTACAGGTAATGCTGTTTATGGGGTGTTGTATAGATCTGACACAGCTTTCACTTTGTTCCAAGTTACCATTTAAATAACAGCATTGATGGCTACAAATCTATATCTGGTGCTCACTCCTTTATTAGAAGTCCAAACCAATAAAGAAAATGGCTGTGTGGTTGCAATTCTCTAAATCCTTTTCTTTTATCTGAGTTCATTTTCCCCAGCTTTATAATAGTGCTTTGGGATGATTGGCTCTTTAGAAATGAGAATTGGAGCAATCAGGGAGGAGGACCAGCTGGAGTCTGTGCTTTTTGGAATGCTGCCATTGAATGACAACATAGTAATAAGTCAGTCTTATATGCTATGGCAAAATATGCCTTGCACTTTTCCTGAGTTTTCTTTCCCTGGAATATGGCTTCCATTTTTCTACCTTATTCTTAGGGTGCTTGAGTTTTTCCATCATTTTTTCCTTGATGGTAGTTTTTAGCTCACTTTTTTTGTTGGAGGTGGATGGGGGTGCTGAATCTGGTGTTCCCTGTTATACATCTTTCCATCATTTTGCCCCCACCATGACTCTTTCTGAACTGAAAAGCCCAATGGGAGGGTCTCTTAGAGGTTAGTTGAAGCATGGGAACCAGGAGGGCTGCAGGCAGCTTGAGAGATATTTCTGCAATGAAAAATATGATATTCACACATGTATTATCTTGCACAGGGAGCCAGTTTGGTGTAATACTTAAGGCACCAGGCTAGAAACCAGGAGACTGTGAGTGGCTAGTCCCTCCTTAGGCACAAAGCCAGTTGTATGACCTTGGGCCAGTCATTCTCTTTCAGCCCTAGGAAGGGGGCAATGGCAAACCACTTCTGAAACCTTGCCAAGAAAACTGCAAGGAGTAGTCTAGGCAGTCACCAGGAGTCAACACTAACTCAAAGGCACCCCCCCCCCATCTTTTAAAAACAATTTCTCTTTCATTAAACCCTAAATCTGCATGAAACTAGTATGTAGGTATTATTGTGAAAAGGTGAAATGATGGACACACAGTTCTTTGGATCTGAAGTCAAAATTGTAATTGATATATACATGTATGCCACAATTGTTATCACCTCCTTAATGAAGCTGCATTTTTTTCCTGGCTCACATGATAGCCACCTTTCCTTTTGAATTAGGGCAGCAATGACAGGGTACAACAAAGTGATTTGCTATCATGTGAGCCCAGGGAAACATCCAGCTTTTTAAGGAAGCACTGGGCCCATTCTAAAGTACCTTTTCAGCTTCACATCTAAAGCACTATACATTCCTAGGTCAAACTTGTCTCGTGACATGTGGGAATTGCAACAATAACAGAATCCATGTATCTATATATTTTTCCTTCCCATTCCAAGTCTTTCATTTCCTCCCACATCAGTCTAAATCAGCAATTTGTGATCACTGAGCATTCTCAGTACTATTGGTCTAGTTCAGCATCCCCCTTCCCATTTTCCCCATAAACTTATTTCATACTTCTGTAATGCAGGTGATATCTCTGTGTGCATGTTGATGTGCTAGATATATATGTAATGGCACACACAGTCAATATCAGAAGAAGTTTAATCTAAGGTGTATTTTCTATTTATAAAGGTATTTCAAAGAACTGATGCAGTAAGGTAGTCTTTGAATGTAGACTTAATCAACTTTAGCCCTCAAAAGATAAGCTGTATCTTATTTCAAAATGTGCATTGGGCATGCCTTGAAATATTTTGTTGTTAAGGCAAAAGGCAAGGTGACATCCTGCTCCCATTTAGTGTAATGGTTCTGGCAAATGACACTTGCTGCAATGTTGGCAATGAAGGACAATCTTCCACTGAACTTCAGACCAGCAGACTAGTCCTATAGAGCTTTCTACTGCTACCACATGAGGCAGGAATCTCATTTCAGCTAACACTGAAATGTCCTCATTATGGACATAATCCTAAATCATAATGGGTTGAATTATATGTTACACTAAGCCAAAAGCCAAAAAAAACAAAACAATCCTTTATTTTGATTTAGTAGTATATGAGAATCAGGTCTAAGTCATTCCAAAGTGAATAATTCTCTGTGGTCCCCTCAGAGAAAGAAAAGTATCACCATTGCTACTGGAAGAAGCACAACTAGCTTTAAAGAGAGAAAGGAGCAGGGGGAAGCAGAGGGAATCCATACCTGCCTACCTGGATGAAAAATAGGGGCATGGCTTGTTCAATACCCTTTACATAGTGTGACCTCCACCCCAAAAAGTTATGCTAATGTCCTCCCAGTATACATTCTATATTTTGTTCCTTAAAGGAAAAAAATCCAATGAAAGAACATCTGTGGTTAAAGCACATAGTTTGTAACTATATTTTTGAGAGCTTTTGCAGCACTCAGTGACAGAGCACAAACTATATGTAACATATTTTCCTCCTTCAATCCATGACACCTCCTTATATCCTACTTGTCTATGGTCTTCATGTACCTTAGCTGGTATTATGACTCTATTATACAGTCTGAAGAGGGGAATTCAAGAACTCCTGTAGAAGTTTTCACTTGTGGATTACATATCTAAACAAAACGAAACTTTGGCCAGCACTATACATTACTGATTATAAATGAGAGCTATCTTTAGACATGAAACTAATATTGAAGATAAGGAAGTATGAATGCCTTGAGCTTGTTTTTTCCATTGTGAGCCTCGTCTGAAAAAGAATGCTCAAACTTTCAACTTGCAAAAGGCTACTGCATTAAGGAATGAATGAACCTGTTGGAAGAAGAGTACAAAACCCTGACTGCACATGAGAAGAAGATGCTTTTGAATGTGAAACATGTTATAATTATTCCTACTGGTCCTTCAGAAGTCATATCACATTTTTGTATTCAATATACATAAATATACATACCTATGAATATCTGATATTCGCTGTAAAAACATCTTATATATTTAGCCTATCTCCATCATGTCCTGCTTGCAACTTTCCAAGCCATTGTCTTGAAAGGTTGCAATGGCCATTGTTACCAGCCATTGTCAAATAAGACATTTGGTCTCATTCAGAAATATTTAGCATTCAGTGTTTTTATTTAGTATGTGCTTATATCTAAGAGCAGTACAAAGCCTATTTTTAAATGCAATTTTATGTTTTTATGTCAACAAGCAGCAATGGAGGTAGATGATGTAAAATCTAGCATTGATCTACAAGTAAGAAATCAGTGATTGTTGTATTATATAATTATAGATGTAGCTGGAAATTGCCATTGGCAAAGCAACACTTACTATTTGTTATGCTTTATGGTGTCTCTAGCATGCATCAGACCTCTTGTGTTTGGCTCTCATGTTCCCATTCCATGTTTATTTATATGGTGCGCCTCTTAGCTTTCATATTTCTCCTGTGAATGCAAGTTATAAAAACAGCGCTACTTTTGTTCCAGGGGGCCATAAAGAAAATAAATTCCTGCAGATATCACTGAAGGCCCAAGCTGAATACAAAAGAATGTGAGGAATGATGAGCATGGGAATAGGACTGAAAGATATCAAGCTCTTTTAATCTTGCCAGCTTAAGGGGAGACTGCCAATCATTTAATAAAAATGTACACCTTTAAGATGTTCTGTGTTTTGTTGTTGTTTAATGTGGTATTTTGATAAAAGCACTGACTACCTCTTTGTGTTGGTGTGGTGACTAAAACAAACTCATTTTATAGCAAATTCAAAATATTGAGATCAAATTATCTTTCTTCCCACTTTTCTGCTCCAGAGCCTTCTTATTTCAGAGAATTCCAAGTTTAAGTAATTTCTCAAACCCTTTTAGAAAGAATTTGTGTCTTACCTGCTGAGGAAGCAAACCGTGACATTTGAACATATGCTGTATTTCAGTATTTTATCCCCTACTGATGAAGGCTTTGTTCACCATCAACACTTGAAACTAGGACATTAAATCTAACCATCTCTGTCTCTGTCTCTCTGTCTCTCTCTGTCTCTCTCTGTCTCTCTGTCTCTCTGTCTCTCTGTCTCTCTGTCTCTCTCTCTCTCTCTCTCTCTCTCTATATATATATATATATATAATCTTGCAAGATTGTTGTCAGCCTTCTCAGGTACACCAGACAGGAAACACGACCAGATGAGCTAATTCTACTTTATTGTAAGGCTACATTAACAGAACCTTGCAAGTCTGAAAGTACAAATCTTCCGCCATCTCCTTTACACCCCAAGAAAATAGGGAGGGTCCATTCTGAGCATCTTGCCCCTCCCATTATGCATCTGCAGGCTTTGCTGTCTGTTATCTGACAATTCCCTAGGCAGTATCTCTTTGTCCCATCTCCCAAGGTCCTTCTCACATACCATTACAGGGGTTTACTAAATGAGAGTGGATTTAATTAGGATTATTCTCATGTTATAGAGCAGTGTATCTCAATTTCAGCAACTTTAAGATGTGTGGATTCAAGTCCCAGAATTCCTCAGCCAGAAGTCCACACATCTTAAAGTTGCTGAGATTGAGAAACACTGCTCTACAGACTAGAATCCTAATTTGGAATGGGTGGATATTATAAATTTGGTTTGTTTCTCTCTCCCTTTATGCTTGCTTGCTTGCTTGCTTGCTTGCTTGCTTATTTGTTTGTTTGTTTGTTTGTTTGTTTGTTTATTAAATTTCTCCCCCGCCCATCTCCCCCCAACGGGGGACTCTGGGCGGCTCACACAAAACATTAAAACCATAAATACATATAAATACATAAAACCTCAGAATTTAAAAAACATTACTAAAAAAGAGGAAAAGGAGAGTCCAACAAGATGAAGAATCTGGGGCTGAAGACAGCAGGCCCAATTGCTAGAAATAGAGCAGGTGACAGAAGATTAAGCAGAATGTAGAAAATGGGCAAAATATTACCACATCAGAAAAGAAGTAAAATAATAAGCACTTACCAAACTATCAATTTTTAAATAACCCTTGGTAGTAAAAGTTGATATCATGCTGTTATAAATGAGATTAGTTTAACTGGCTTAATGCAGAAGGTGTTTTAGATAATAATGAGGGAATACAAAATATAAGAATGTGTAATGAGCTGATTATGTTTGTAATGCATTGAGAATACAGAAAGAGCACAAATAACAGTATGAAACTTTTGGGAAAATGTACATACCTGGTTTCATGAAAATTTGATTTGTTTAATGAGAATTTTTAAAGAACTAGGTGAGATAGTTGGAACTTTGATCCAAATCCTTCCATCTGTACATTTGGGGAGCACAAATCATGGCTTGGGTTAGATTCTTAGTAAAAGGTACTTAGCAGATAAAGAGCTCCTGCACAAAGGTTTGTTTTTTTGTTTTTTTTTTAAATCTCATTTCAGATTTGATGAATGAATTAATCTATTATAATTTACTCTAATACTCCACTTTGCCATCACTCCTTTCCTTTGCATAAAGCTCTCTTTACCTATCTGTTGCAAATTTGCAACAGATACTACCATTTTTGTTGCAAATTTCATTTAATTCTTTTTCAAATCATAATCACAAGCACTTTTTAAGTACAACCTCCAAAAATAAAGGGCCATACTTCATAAGCTCTCGCAACAGTTTAGGTGAAAATTGAGTTAGGGACTCTTAAAAATATTTGAAGGCATGCATCTCAAAAGCCTCTGCAATGAGTTCTATGCAATTTGGCTTTTGCCCTTCACTTATAAGGTCCTCAAAAAAAGAAGTTAATTGTCATTTATTTATGATAGACATGGAAATAGAGAGCTCTGTTAATCCCAGTTCATTCTGTAGAATCAGGATGAGCTACTGCAGTAGCAATTAGGAATCTGATCTCAAAGTAGATTGAGGACTTCCTAATAAAATAGAAAATAGACACACAGAACCCATATTCTTTAGAATTTGTTCACTTCAGGAGAATGCTTAACTAGGGCTATGGTATCTGAACTTCAAAAATGTGGATGACCGCTACTTGGCCACAAAGATTTAGAGTTTTCTCTCGTTCTTTGCTGCTGTCTAGTCATCATCAGGATTCTTGAACCCCATATATGGAAGCCCCAGTTTAACACTAATTAGTGGCTACATTAAGTGCCGTTAGCAACAAATGATTTCAATCATAGCTTATACAATGGTACCTCGGTTCACGAACGCTTCTGTTCACGAACAATTCGGTTCACAAACAGCTCCAGTCACAAAATTTTGCCTCTGTTCGCGAACGCTGGATCGGGTTACGAACAGGATCCACAGCCATTTTCCCTCCCGTGACACGTGGTCGCGGCTTCCTATAGGGAGGGGGACTCTCCCTCCAAGCAATAACAGCCTCCCCACCCGCCTTCCTGTCCTCCACGCCAGAAGTCGTGTCGAGCAAGGTTAGCTTTCTCTCTCTTTGTACTGTACTTTGTGTCATATTTTTGCGGTTTTTTTAAAAAAAGAACATATGGTTCAGAACAGATTAACCGTAATTACATTGAACCTTATAGGGAAATTTGATTCGGGACGTGATCAAAAATCAGCTGGCGACCAAATTCATAGGGGTCAGAACGGATTAACCGTATTTACATTGAACCTTATGGGAAAATTTGATTCGGTTCACGACCAATTTGGTTCGTGACCAGAGTCACAGAACGAATTAAGTTCGTGAACCAAGGTACCACTGTATGTTTGAACTACACAGGTTATTGACAATACTATAAGAAAGTGGACAAAGAATGCTGAGACAATACAGTTAGTGTTCAGTATATCCTTGATGAGAAATTAACCATAAAAAAAAGGTATATTGAATTATTTTAACAATATAAGAAATAATATGAATCCCTGAGCTAAGTGCCAAAATCTGCACCATCTGTTATTTAAAAATACAAGAAAAAGAAAAGAAAGGAAAAAAAAAATAGTAAAAAAGTCCTATAGATAAATAGTAGTTTCTGACTTCCTCTTTGCTGGACTCTGACTGATATACAATAATTATAAACATTTAAAATTTGGGAGTATTTCTGATTTCAACTCTTTAGTCAGTTGTTTTTCCCGTTAAAACCCATATTCTAAATACTTATATTTGTCTTGCTGGGTAATATGTAGTATGCATGGAAGCCTTCCTTGCTTAAATTTGGTTAAGCTTCTGTTGTGAATATATGCTATTAATTTTGCCATTACTGCATATTCTCCAAGTTTAAATTGGAGTCTTATATGATTGGTTATTTATCTCTTTTGCAGTGTTGTGCTAAGTTTACCATTGTGGCCATTAACATCTATCTTAATAAATTGGGATATTTTTGTTAATATGTTTTGGAATTATGCCTAGTAAGAACTGTGATTTTATATTTATATTTCTGCATCATTTTTTTTTCTTTTTTCCTTTCACTTGTTCGTTCAGTCTTTTTTTCTTTTAAAATGATTAATAAATAATAATATTTTTTTATAATACTGTAAGATAAGCACATATCTGAAAATGATCGCTGACTTGACAGCCTAATTTCTGAATGACGAGCTATCAGTCCCTGCATATTATATATCAAAAGAAATATTATGGAATATTTGGGGCAAGTTCAAATAAAATGGTAATATGAATTTCTGGACAGCTACTGCAAAAGGAGGACACTGTTTTGAGGAACTGTTAATGGTCTTATCAAAGATTACATCATTTTTTTCTTTACCTGCCCTAAACCTTCTATATACTATCAATTGCTCTTCTAAGCAAATAATCATAATTTGTGAAAATATAAGGTTAAAATAATATAACATACAGAATTAAGGATAGTAACATTCAGGAGATCTGTGGGAATTAATAATGCATTGGATGAAATAACATAGATTGATTGAATGGTGCTGCTAATGTTGTAATAAGGATGTACCACCCCACTGAAAACATCTTTGTAATGAGTTTGAATAAATTGGAACCAAAGATAGAAAGAAAAATGTGGAAATTAGGCCAAGTTTTAGTAATTGGTGTAATGTGGGTCTGCCAAAGAAATATGTTTGGCTGACTGTAGATAAAGAGTGAAGAGGAAGTATGCATCTCCAGATGCTGTTGAACCATAAATCAGGTTTCTTCATCATTTGCCATACTAGTTGCAGATAGTTAGAGTTATGAATGAACAATATTTAGCAGCCCTCATATGTATGCATGTATGTTTGAATAAGTTTAGCATACCTGAATCAGTAAAGCAAGGGTGGGGGTGGGGATCTGAAAATAATTGTAATGGTATGTAGGAATGACCTTCAGAGACAGGGAAGAACCATAGCCAGGAGAATGGTCGGATAAGAGGCAGCTTGATCTTCAGAAGGAATGTGGACATTGCAAATTTCTCAGAAGAGACCGTCCCTAGTTTCTTGGGCTGTAAAGGCAACATGGTAGAATCATACTTTCAGACTTGCAAGATTCTGTTAATGTAACCTTACAACAAAATAGAATTAGTTCATCTGGGCATGCTTCCTGTCTGGACTATCTCAGGGCTGACAATAATAGGAAAGAGAGATGGATTTAGCTGCAAATGTGTTGCTCGTTCCTGTTACAGGTAATTACTTTTATCCCACACTGTCTATTCAAGTCATATTTATGTAACTGTTAGTTAACTGGTTGTATACCAGAGGTCCATATTTTAAAAATGAAGCTATTTATACCTATATCCTTTAATCTTGTTGGTTAAACTTTTATGTTGCATTGAAATACTCCATAATAGATAATGGACTTAAACTAGAATTTTGTCCAGATCAATAGCTTCTGGTTGGGTAAATTCAGTCTGCTGAGTCAGGATAGACTGTTGGCCAAATGCACAGGTGGGTGAGAACATCTGAGTGGTGACACAGTAACTTTCTTTACTATCTGGAGATCTTCTCAGCCTTTTCAAGTGTTGGCCAAGGTAGGAAATGCTCTTTTTAGTTACTCTTCTGCAGTGTTCCTTTCCCAAAAGACAGTCAGAATTCCATGGTTGTTAAGCATGTTGAGTTCTCATAGGGTTATTTTCAGGGACTGCTTTCCACCAAGTGTTTTTCTTTTCTTTTTTACAACATCTGGGAAATTCAAGGCTCTACTGAGCCCAACAATTTCTTATTCACATATAATAAGAAACTATCATTCTGTTTGCATGAGCAGTGACATTCATACCTGAGTAAAGAAAAAGAGAATTGTTGTGACTTAGTACTCATAACCTAACAGTTCAGTATTCCACCACTCCAGCCTCCAGTAAAAATTATGATACTTATTCTATCACCTAACTCTAAGTCCAATGCTTTTTTCAGGTAGCATAAAAGTGTATTTACAAACATAGCTTTGTGAAATAGCCTTCCTATGAAGGATTTTGGAGAGGTGTTTCCTGGGAATGACAGGAAAACAATACAATTCTTCAATGCATTAATGAAAGTTTCTGTAGTTTCCATTTCATAGCAAAAGCTAAAATGGTCACAAATACTGAACAGTCCTACTGTCTGCCTCATCATAGCTCTGTGTGTGTGTATTACTGGGAAAGATAAGCAAAGAATGACAAGGGTGTATGCCAAGAGTTCATCCAAGGCATGATGGTTATTGCAGCTGCCCAGCTAAAGGAAGCAGGGACCTATATTAGGCAGCAGTGATATAGGAAGAGGTGGACAATCCCTTTAGTAATAACAGCAAGGACATCTTTTCATACTGCACAGGAGAAGGCTATGGTAAACCACTCCTGTATTTTTACCACTACCACCCACTGAATAGGAAATAGAAAATGATTATAGTGCCAGATGATGGGCCCCTCAGGTTGGATGGCACCCAACATGCTACTAGGAAGAGTTAAAGATTGTTCAGAGTATGAATGGCATTTATGATGCGGCTACACTGAAGATTTTGGAAATTCTAGTTGCTGATGTTGCCATGCAGGAAAAGAAAACCCAAACCTGCAAAGACAGAATTACAGTAGGAACATGACAGGTAAGAAGCACGAACATGAACAAGCTCAGTGCAGTGAAAGATGAAATGAATTGACTACACATTGACATCTTAGGCATCAGCAAATTGAGATGGACTAGAATTTCAGTCAGAAGATTGCACTGCTTACAAGTAGGACATGAAAAACAAGGAACAGTGTTACTTTTGTGGTTAGGAAGGGTATACCAAGAACAGTATTAGGCTACAATATAGTAAATGATTGAATAATGTATATTAGACTTTGTGGACAGTCCTTTAATATTATGATTACCCAAGTTTATGTTCCAACCACTGATGCAAAAAAAGAGGAAGTTGATTAGTTTTATGAAATTGATAGAACATGCAAGCAAGATGTACTGCTTGTGATTGGAGACTGGAATGCCAAAGTTTGAAATATTAAGGAGAAAATATAGTTGGACTGTATGGCCTAGGAAACCAAAATGAAGCAGGATAATGATTTACTAATTTCTATCATTCCAATGATTTCTTCATTATTATCACAGTCTTCAAACTACCAAAACAATCATCAAACAACCAATACAATCATCATCATATAAACATGGACATCATCAGATGGAGTACACAGAAATCATATTGACTATATTATTGGTAGGAAATGGAAGAGCTCAGTTATAATAGCAAAGACCTGTTTGTTGGCTAACTGCGGAACAGATAATGAATCACTCATGTGCAAATTCCAAGTGAAGCTAAAGCAGCAGCAAGTTCCATGTGAAGCAAAAGACAATCATGATCTTTAGCTTCTTTGCATGATCTTGAAAATCCCCATTTTAAAGGAGTATTAGAAGTAGCTTTGAAGTCCTGAACCTCATTAATTGGAACCAGAAGAATTGTGGATTGAAATCAAGGAAGTTCTTAAGAATGTCTATTAAAAGAGACTATCAAAGATGAAGAAACAGAAGAAAGTGAACCAAATGCCAGAACAAATGGTGAAAATTGCCAAGAAGAGACAAGAAGCTAAAGCCAATAAAGACAAAGAAATTTAACAAAGAATTTCAGAGAGATATTAGAAGAGACAAGAATGGCACCTGTAAAGACATTGAAGATGGAAGTAAACATGGAAAACATATAGTTTTTCAAAAGTTCTCTGAACTCATAAGAAGGTTCTAACCTTGAACTGGTATACTAAAAGATGCCAATAGACAGATAGGAACTGATTCAAAGAAGATCAGTGATAGGAGTATACTGAAATACTGTACGGTAGAGAGGTCAGCATCCAAGATACCTTAGAAGATATTTCCTACTTCTTGTAAGTAGGAAGCATTTAGTACTAGAAGGTGAAGTTAGATCAGCACTCCAGTCATTATCCAGTTGGAAGGCACAGAAATTAACAGAATATCTGCAGAAATTTGGCAAACAACAAAAGAAGAATCTGTAAAGATTCTTTGGAAACAGAGATGCTAAATGTTCAAGCTGGCTTAAGAAAATGTGAGGAACAAAAGACATTATTTCTGATGCACACTGGCTAATTAAGAAAGCCAAAGAATACCAAAAAGAAGTCAGTATATGCTTCACTGATTTTATAGAAAGACCTTCGATTGTTTCAATCATATGCAAAATATGGTTAAAGAAGCTGGAATCTCAGGACATGTTATTGTCCACTTGTGAAATCTATACACAGATCAGAAAGGCACAGTATAGGCAAAACATGGTGAAACAGATCGGCAAAGGAGCGCAACAAGGCTATATACTCTCCCCTTGTTTATTCAATATATATGTGGAATATACATTCATGGAAGCTGAACTGGAAGAGGATGAGCATGGTTTTAAAACTGGAGGAAGAAACATGAATAACCTGTGCTATGCTGATAACACTGATTATTATTACAATGAATTATAAACTCTAGTAATGAAAGTCAGGGAGCACAGTGAAAAAGGACTAAGATTAAATATAAAAAAGACCAAATCAATGACAACAATGTCAACAACCAACCTTAGCATTGACAATGAAGTTATTGAAGTGGTGGATAGCTTCTGCTTTTTAGCATCAACTATCAACAGTAAAAGATCCAACAGTCAAGAAAAACATCACAGATTAGCATTTGGTCAAGTACCCATGAAAGCCTTGGAAGAGATATTCTGATACTGGAATGTGTCTGGACCTACAAAGATCAAAATCATGCAGGCAATGGTTTTCCCTGTGACACTCTATGGAAACTAAATTTGGACTTTGAAGAAGCAAGATAGAAACAGTATTGACACTTTTGAACTTTGGTGTTGAAGAAGACTCCTGAGAATACCATGAATAGTCAAGAAAACAAAAAACTGGATCATCAAATATATTAGTCCAGAGTTCTCACTGAAGACACAAATGACCAGACTCAAATTATCCTACTTTGGACACAATATGTGAAGATTGTGGAGAAATTTATAATGCTGGTAAAGATGGAAAAAAAGAAGAGAAGAGGATGACCAGCAGCAAGTTTGATGGACTCAACTACAGCAGCAATGGGTACACCATTGGAAGACTTGAATGACCAGGTTGGGGAAGATTGTTCTGGAGAAAATCTACCTATTTGGTCACTAAGAGTCAACACTGACTTGATGGCACATAAGTCTTAGAACAGAAAAAGTTTATTCATATCCAAACTCCTAGAGTATTTTAATAAATAAAAAGTAAAACATATACACGGAGCACATTTATTAGAATGATATATACAGTCAACCTTCCCTTAAGCTCTCATAGCAGAGAGATACTGATGTTACATTATGTCACGTCACCATGTACAGGGTTTTATATGACTTCTACTTTCTCTGGAAGGAGTGGGGAAATGTCTCTATTTTTATACAGTGTATACCCTGTGTGTACGTATGTATGTATGTATGTATGTATGTATGTATGTATTTATGTATGTATGTATGTATTTATTTATTTAACTTGACCCCGCCCATCTCCCCACAACGGGGGACTCTGGGCGGTATTTCAGTTACATTGACCACCAGGAGGCACCACATGAACAATTTGGTCCTTTTTGGGGAAGTCCTTAGATATAGGTAGCCAGAAATTATTCTATGGGTTCAACCCCTCTACTGGGAATTGAACTCATGGACCTTTGCACTTTAGATGACTATGTACATGCGGATTTGACCTAATGTAACATCTGTATGTCTCTGAGAGCTTAAGGGAAGGTTGACTGTATACAGTATAGTGCCTCTTCTTTCCAGTTACCCACTTTGGGATTACTCAGAAAGGAAATTGATATAGAGGAATAAGTATATTCTGCCATATTCTTGCTTTGCATTGCAAATGTAATATGTCCTTATATCACTCTCTGATCTGGTACTTTAGATAACATTTGGAGAACTTTTTTGTGACAAAATGTTCCTTTCTGCTCAGCAATGTGTTAGAGATGGCTTCCTGACCCTGGCTGGTCTGACCACAGCCTTTGATTTCATAGTTTGATTTTGTAGAATGGATATCATAAAACAGCTCTCTGGGGTAGACTCTTATTGGATTAATAAATCAAAATGACATTCAAAAACTTTTCATTCAATAATTAATCTCTCAACCAATTGAGCAATTTGCCCTTCAGATTTGCAGTGAATTCTGTCACTTTTTGTTGAAATGTTATTCATACACATATGCATGTGTGCATGAAGACCTTTTTCACAAAGCATATCAAGTATGAGTTCCACATTCATTCTTATACAAGAAAATGTACATGCCTTTCCATCCAATCATGCATTCCATTGGTTCTTGCATTAATCCCCCTCCTCAATATTGGTTTCCAGCTACAATGTTAGGAACTTGCTTCTTGTCAAACTAAGAAGAAGGGCATTCATTTTTACCAACCATAATATTTTCAGCAGAAGATAATGTCTTAATATGCTCCACTAGAGATCAGGATGCATTGATACTTTCCAGATCTGTTTATCTCTCTAAAAAGTAGAATTAAAAAAAAAAAATATTATCTAAATTTGCATCCCTGAGTCAAAATTTGGATATTCTATGCCAGTTTTCACAGTGACCTCTTGCATGATCTTGGCACTTCCAGATCCATCAGTAAATTGGGGATGGTAATACTTAGCCATCTTTTAGAGAATGATTTGACACCTCTGGATGGAAGGTCCTTGAAGATTGCAAGCATTATTATTATTATTATTACAATGATCTATGAATGTTATTAATGTGCATGACATTTTCATTCTCTCTTTTAAAAATCAGCTCAGTGTTTGACTTTGTGCAGCCAAATGAACTTCTCTGAATGGCAGCAGACATGAGTATTTTCTTGCCTTGGCTTAACATTCAAATCCCTCTTTAAAAAAATAATGGTCTCTTTATTATTGTAAGAGGCTGTAAGAATATCATTTAGTCAGGTTCTTGATAGTTACAGCATGCAGGGAGGAAGGAGCAGATGAAAATCAGCCTGAGATATGAGTTAATACTTCTGCCAATATGAGTTAATATTAGAGTTTCTTTGGCTCAACCAGCATGATTGTTGGGTCAGACCCACTGTGTAGTCTACTGCTGCCACTGCTGCTGGTTGTGTGACCACCTTGGGGTGAAAAGGTATAAATTATCTCCCTTTCCTCTACCAAAAATTAGGAACTGTTTGAGCAAGAATTGCAAGTGTTGAATAACTACAGACTTTGTCAGGAAGAAAATAGAAAGATGAGTTGGATTATTGCTGGTTGCTTGAAAATACAACTTCTTAGCAGAACTTTCTGGCTGCTCAGGTAAACATGCAAAAGTATTACAAAGCTCCAGGGAATTCAGACAATTGGTAAAAACAGGGACTGAGATTCATTTCTTCTAAGATCGGATACTGTTCTCCATGGCATTGTTTCCATGCTCTTGTTTATGGAGCTTTTCCACATGGATGTAGGGATGATATATATCGAGTCTATTAGCATACCACAAGATTTTGTTTTGGGAGGAAAAAAATCTACATGCCTTTTTTCAAATATATATTTCTTCAACACATTTTTATGCACTTTCTTGAAAATGTGGATTTTTGTATACAACTTTCACACTCACACCCACGTGTACATACACATGTGATCTGACCATGGCAATGGATTAATAGTAATACCTTCCAGAACCAGATCATGTTTTAACTGCCCTTGAGACAAAACCAGGTCTAGTGTATGACCCCTGCTGTGCATCTGCCCCATTATGGCTTGGGATGGGTCCATGGTTGCCATGGTGGCCATGAACTTGTGAGCTACACTGGACTCATTATCACCAGGTGGTAAATTGAAATCCCCCAAAATCAATAGCTTTGCCGGCTCAACCACCAGCCCTACAACAGAATTTAGCAGTTCAGGCTTGGAAGATGCAGCATGGAGGGAAGTACAATAGCAGCAGTCCCAACTGTTCCCTGGAGCCCACCTTCATCCAGTCTCACACCCAGTTATCTATGAGGCAGAGCCTCATAACAACTTGCAGATGACCACTGCTAGCACACTTCCTTCCCCCAGAGTCATGTCTGAGCAGACACATCTCCAAGAGGGGACACCCCTCCCCACCCCCCGTGAGGCCCACTCAGGTCTCAATGATACTAGTCAGATTGGCTACCTTATCCACAATCATAGATTTATTGCAGATCAAGTGGTATTCAGCCACAGCAGCCAGAGCCTGGGGCCACCAAGGATCCAGTAAAAGTGGATGGTAGAATTGTCCCTGAAACTGCATATTCCCAGGATCCTGCCATATCTCCCTCTGCCCATTATTATGTTGATGTTCCAGCCTGCATGGGTCAACTCCATGGGTCTGGATGGGATGGAACAATCTCAGGCTCAGTCCTGACAAGACTGAGTGTCTATGTCTGTTTGGGCCTCCTGGGTAAAGAGATATATAGATATATTCCATTGTTAGCCCTCAAGGGGGTAGCATTTCCCCATTTAGGAAGCTCAGCTCCTGCTTGCTGAGCAGATGGCAGCAGTGCCCAATTGGTGTGCCAATTGCACTGTTTCATGGAGTGGGACGCTCTTCAGACAGGTACTCACACTCTCGTCATCACAGTAAACTTTGGTTTACTGTAATGCAGTCTGCTTGGATCTGCCCATGAAGACCATTCAGAGGCTACAGCTTATAAAGAATGCAGCAGTGTGAGCAGTGATAGGAGTGGCACATTATGCTTACAAGACCCTGCTGTTCTTCATGCTGCACTGATTAGTGATTTGTGCAGTTCACAGTGCTGGTTATTACCTTTAAAGCCCTTCATGGCTTAGGACTGCTAAGGGACTGCTATCTCACTTGTTGCTCCCATCTGGTGAGATCAAGCAGGGTAGATGCACTCTGGGTCCCATCTATTAAACAATGTAAACCTGCAGGACCCAGGAGGCACACCTACTCAGTTGCAGTGGTGACTACCTTTTGGAATGATATCCCCCCAGAGATTTGTGGGCTTCCCACCCTTATGATGTTCTGTAAATTATTCAAAACCTGGTTGTTTTCCTGGGCCTGGCATGAAGATGAGTGCATAGCTCCTGATAGTTAGTTTAGTTTTGTTTAATTTAACACTAGGTTTTGTTTTCTGGTTGGCCATGTTCTTCTTCTTTTTAAAAATACTTTATTTATTTGTTTGTTTGTTTGTTTGTTTGTTTGTAAGATGCCCAGAGACATCAAGGAGTTGGGTGGCCTCAAAATAAAAATAAATATATAAACACATTTTTCTCTGATACTTAATCCTGAAAAGTAGGGGGGAAAGTGTGAGACTACGTACAATTTATCCCATTAGAAGATTAGAATTAGAAAATTAGAAGAACAAATACCACCTGCAGGGTCTTCATACGTGCTTCAGGTAATGGATGGGTCTAGCTGATATAATCCTTTCTACACATTTTTTTTCTCCACCAAATGGAGATTATTTTGTGTTCCCTACTTTCACAAGTTGCTGTCAGTGATGACTCTGTTTCCTTTCTTCCCTAATTTTAAAACTCAGGTTCATTTGCACCATATACTTCAAATCTTTTGAAGTGTTATCTTTGGTGTTCTCTCCTTATGTATTGCTTTCCAATCCTCCTTTCTTAATCTCTTTCTTTACAAAACATATTCTTGACATTTTCAACTCAGTCACACATTTTTAAACCTTGCTAGCTCTAGAAATTTTTTTGGGGTGGAGGGAATGGAGTAAGTGGATGAAGTCTGGAAAATTGCCATCACTGGTCTTCTTCCATGTCATTACTTCCACTTGCCCACTCACCAGAAGAAAGCTGGCAATCCACAGCTGATAGTTACCAATTTCCTCATTCTTTCTGCCATCAGAACAATAGGAAGAACAAATAGGAAATAATGTAAAGGAGGGTTGCAGTCGAGGGAGGGGTCCCTTGACCATAGATGTCTTTCTGTGATATACACCTCAAAATTGAGTTATCGATTCATCGACAAATGGGTTATCGATGAATATATATGGTAATACTTTTTTAAAGTACCTTTATTTCTCATATATATTTGCACATAAACCCATCTGTGGATAAGCAGACCCTTGAATTTTCAACCAAAATACCATGAAAAATGTGGGACAGCTTATCCGTGGGTAGTGCATTTTTCATGGCATTTTGGTTAAAAATTCAAGGGTTGTCTTATCTGTGGATGGGCTTATGTGTGAGTATATGTGGTAGCGCAATAAATTGGCAGCTTTCTCTAAATGTATGTATGGTTAGTTACCCAACATGTTTGATGCAAGCTATATCATTTTTCATTTGAGACCATTGTTCATGTAAATGAACATGCAACTTAGTTTTTATGTGTGTCCTAGCAAAAAGAAAAGAAAAAGAAAAATACACTGTTCATAGAAGAGGTAAATATAGGTATATATTCATTTGTAAATGTTAATGATGGATATCAGCTGATAGTTTAACAGGAGAAAAGAAAAAAGGGAGATGAACATCAAATGTAATGTTGTTATAGAGAGTTTTAAACTGGGGGAAGAAGTGGTCTATGTTTTCAGCTGTCTCGCTTTCTGTGATTTAGAAAGCCTTCTAGTAATTCCCTTCAATTTCTGAAGCAAATAAATAAACGTGTACCAAGATATTAAAGATTTATTGAAAAAAACCCACACATATATTTAAACCACCTTTTGGGGAGTGAAAAAGAGCTAACTAAATATTTATTATTTAAATGGTGGGCAAGTTCTACGTACTTATTTATTCCTCTGTAATCCTCTCTGAAGTTTTATAAATATTGCAGAAGATTGGTCAATAATATAACATGTTTTCACTAATCCAGAATAATAATTAGGAAGTGTTTAGGGTAATATTGTTCTAAGCAAATATTGCATAAATGTGTCTAATGGCATGACTGGAACATAGTAAGCTTCCTAAGCTAAGGGCTTCTGCTAGTTCCTGTCAGTCTATCAGTATCTGTTAGGGCTGCCAAGCAGCTGGATAGACTCTGTTCTTTTGCAGTGACCACTTGATTTATAGCAACAAGTTAATTCTGAAGAGAGATAGCAATCACAATTACGGCACTATTACTTTAGGTTATTTAAGCCTGAGATACTTGAGTATTGATGCATCAGGATTGCCTCATCTACTTGGGGATTTCATAATCAATCTAGATTTTAAGAGACAAGCTGAGGTTCAAAACATCAGTCTACTTTACTTCCCTGTCTTCCCTGTGACCCCCCTGGTTTTAAACTCACATACATGGGAATTACAATATTATATTTGAATGGGGGTGGGGGAGACAGTGAACTATCAGTTATTTTATTATTTTAAGTGAGAGTAGTGGGAAAAAGAAATACTCTGTTCATTTACATATTACATACTTTTGCAGAAATTGTTGCATATCACTCAACAAGGAAGACAGGTTAAAGACTTGAGTGAGATGATTTGCAAATAAAATCTAAATTCTTATTGGACTATCCTCTGTTGGAATCAAAACTCAAGTTTTTTAAAGTACTGTCTCTGACTTTGGCACATTTCTAGGTTAATCTTCAAGTGACATCATAGCAAAGAAGGTAGGATCAGGTTTAGATGAGGTAGGGTTACATGAAATGCAAAGGTAACTTAGCACTCTTTACTAAAGATTTAGAGCACTATTTTTCAATCTTGGCAGCTTTCAGATGTGTGGACTCCAACTCCCAGAATTCCATAGCTAGCAGAGGAACACTGATTTAAAATGCTGATTCAGAGGATGGAAGTAGCCATCTTGCATGTTTCTCCCCCTCCACAAACACAACCCCATCATATACTTTGAGCTATTGGGTTGTGGCCAGCATTATCTGAATGCTCCCTATTTTTCCTGAGTTCTTCTTAAATGATTCTCCCACTGCTTTGGGACTTGGATGGGATCATTGGATTGGAAGACTAGAAACTCACTTTCTTGACCTTAAGGAAAATGATTCTACCACAAGGAGGGTAGTGATGTTATATTATCCTGCCAATGAAGTTCATCAGACTTTTAAAACTGCCTGATGCAGGAAGTGCTGAAGATTATGAAAAAATAAAGCTGGCAGTTAGCTAGTATTTTAATATTTAAAATGGATTTTGAACAATATAGTTTCTAGCAGGCAGGCCAACAAGAAACCAAATGCTAATTATACCTGGCTGTGTCAGCTAGCCTGATCCTGTGCTTTTACAATCCCAGACCATGAAATATGAGCTTAAATAATAAAAAGGAAATTCCCAACTGAAAGAGAAGTTCTTTAATCTGTTCCAACTGTTGTTTGTACCTGTGTGGCTCTTTTTTTTACAAGCCCCTTCAGCCTATGTTCAACATCTTATTTTATTTTATTTTTTCAATTTCCTCTGGACATTGAACAGTAGAGGCTAAAATTGCAAAGATATGATTACAAAGTACCTTATTGTTCAGGCAGAAATAACCAGCTGATTATTTCTCAAGATATCCAATTGCTAATACAATTCCATACTATGATACTTTACTTTTCGTTGAAGAGCATATGAATGTTATTCTGTCCCATGCTGTTCCTAAAAGTCTTTCTTTCAGAGATGGGGATTGCTACACAACAGGATTTGTGGGAAAAAAGCAATCATAGCAACCATTTTCAATGGTCAAGGAAAATTCGCCTGAACAATATTGCCCACGTGACTACTAAAGCATAAGCTGCTATTTGCTCTGTGACCAAAAACCTTAGTAGAGAAATGGCTACTAAGAGAAACATCCTCCTTCATGGCCCTTGTTTAGTTTTTTTTTTTTTGTCTGCGCTCAGTCATTACTGACCCTGCAGTGCCTGCCTGGACGAGTCCTTGCCTGGACGAATCCTTGCCTGGACAAATCCTGTGCAGTTTTCAAGGCAATTGTTTCGGAAGTGGTTTGCCAGAGCCTCCTTCCTAGAGCATAGCCCAGCTGGCGAGCACAGGAGGCGGGATTTCTGTTGCTTCGCGCCCTTTTTGAGCGAGCGCGGTTTCGCGCTTACCAGCAGCTGATCCCATCTCTCTGTGCAAGGCACTGCCAGCATTTTTCCTCCCACCGGAGTGAGAGTACCCATTTATCTACTCACGTAAGTTTTCGAGCTGTTGGGTTGACAGGAGCTGGGGAGGAAACAAGAGTTCACCTTGTTAACGGCAAAGGCTGGACTCAAACCGCTGAAGCCGTCAGCCATTTCTGGCCGGCAACTTTCAGCATCATTAAGCCACTGCGCCACCGCGTCCCCTCCTTGTTTAGTTACTGCTTAGTTTCTCCAGTGTTGTGCTGGAGAGTTGCCTATGAAAGGCACCAGAGGTTGGTAAAGACTAACTTGTCCTGTGAGAAAAGGCTTTGTTTCTAGGAATAGATACACCTGTAGCCCTCTGCCATTTCATGTCTCACCTTTCCCATCACTGGCTTAGGACAGTGTAGATTTTTGTGATCTCCCAACACAGCTTCTTTGTTTGTTATTATTTATTATTACAAACATAATTTCTTAGTGGAATTGCTCACCACCAGATCTGCCAAGGCAGTAATACCAAACCTGGACAAAATTTTCTCTGCACATGATGTACCTGCTAGTCTCAAAAGTGATAGTGGAGTGCCTTTTTATGCTGGGAATGTTCTTAATTTGCCAGTTATTTGGGTTTCACACATTAGCACATCACCCCTCACAGGTCAATGGGAAAGTTAAGAGTTATACAGACATTCAAAAACATTATTCAAGTTGCCACAGCAGAAGATGCTAACCTGCTGCAAGAACTGTTCAAATATGCTTAAACATCCCCCATCAGTGCTCTTAACTGCAGTTGAATGATTTGGCAAAAATTGTAATGAAGATAGTATGCAAATAAACATTGGCTAGCTACAGAGTTGCACTTTTAATTGTGCCATGATGACAATGTGATAGAATTATGTTTACTAATCCACAGTAGCTATATATGGTATCTACACAAACAGCTGATTGCTTGAAAGCTGCAGGTATACAAATTCCATTGGGATCAACTACAGGAAAACAGTGCCATATATGAGAAAGTTGCACATACCTAAGGAGATATGGGGCCAAGTTCAAAGCACTCCTAATGTTTTTAATATCTCCAAGCTGGGTGTTAAATCTAACTTGCTCACTTTCTCTTGAGTGACAGTAGCATCCTTTGTATAATTTAGAACCAGAAGCTTCTATTTGGGTTCAAAAAAAAAAAAATGTGAGCAGGTCTACTGAATATCTTCATGCTTCTTGTTCATGGGAAAATATATTGGGAGCAGGGGTGCCATGTGTTTCTACCCTACTAACTTACTTCAGATTAGGATCAATCTCTTTCATAATTTATTTCAGCCTATTGTCTCTTACCAGGGTAACAGTCTACAGAAATTTAATTTTGTGCATCTCTTCCCACATGCTAAAATTGATCCAGATTTACTTTCAGAACCACATTGTAAATAAAATCTGATGAAGCGATTCTGGGATGAATTTCTAGGGAAGATACAGAGGCAGACAGTGTGTTGAACACATCCATTTTTTCCAGTGTGCTGCTGAACTTAGATTAATAAAAATGTACAGATAAGAATCAGATTTTTATTAAAGTATGCTCAAACAGCCTCAGTGCCTGACTACTTCCTGAGAACATGAGCTAGAAGCTTGCTAGCCTCTCTAACTTCTTTGATTACATGTACTGCTTATCATATTTAATAAGCTTTCCTTGAGAAACACAGAAATAAGCTGAACACCTGCAAGCTCTTTGAGTTAAACTTGTCCTTACATTCAGTGGTTCACTGTGACAATGGCTGTATCTTTCCTGACCTTACTGACATTTTTTAAAAAGGAGATAGAGGTCTTATGGAAATAGTAACTGGATGTTGGTATTCCCACTGTTTCCATCCTGTGATCCTCACACAATATTACTGTTGGCTAAGGAGAATATTTTAAAAAATTCTCCCTATTTCCCTTCCCATTTCTGTTTGTCTATTCCATTGTGGATATCTAGCCACCAAAATTAATTAGAAAACTAAATTATAA
Source organism: Liasis olivaceus (assembly GCA_030867105.1). NCBI lineage: Eukaryota > Metazoa > Chordata > Lepidosauria > Squamata > Pythonidae > Liasis > Liasis olivaceus. Next base: position 86,531,386 of record CM061352.1, on the reverse strand, counting down.
GGGCCAGAGATAAGATTCACATGTTTCCTTTAGCTGGGAACAATAGGTTGGTGTTTCTGAACTTCTGGGGCACAGCCTTTAAAAGACTAGTCTTTACTAGTGGAGGTTGGGAAGTAAAAACAATTATTGTGATGAGCAAGAAAACAAACAAAGCAAATCTCACTCTTTCTCTTTCCCCTTCCCTCTATAACAACAGTTCTTCCCCCCACATATTATTCTTTTCTCTTGTCTATTCACTGATTTTCACATCTTTGCACCACCCATGTACAACACACCTTTTATTTCCTTCTTATTTCCTTTCACTCACCCGTTATTTTTCTACACCCATATATACAACCACCTTCTCTCTGCTTTATGTACAAGGTATATATGCTTCAGCAGGTGGCAAAATTTAGATAATCTTGTTTGGACTGGAAAGCAAAGCTTGGTTCAATTGATTAGTACTTAATAGGATAACTTTAGAGAATAGTGGGGCTGTAGACTAGACAGTAGACATTGAGTAAACATTCAGCAAGAAAGCAATGACAAAATCTTTTTCTATTTTTTTCCAAAGAAACCCTGTATATATCTGTCTATGAAGTCATCAGAAATTAAGCTCAGCTGAAAGGAGAGGCTTAACTTTTTAAAGATGTGTAGGAGACTTCTCTCACTCTCTCACAGTGCTACTACAAAGTCAAATGTGTGCATAGCCACAAATGAGAGATTGGATGTTTGAAAAGATTCTGGGTTGATTTCAGATTGTCAGTAGTGGTCATTAAAGGATATGCTTTTGATTTTAATAATTTTTATTCCAAATTTCTTCAGTACAGAAGAATCAGAGGTTTTTGTGAAGCATTTTGTGAAGCAATGGTTAAAAATTGTTTAGGCAAAGTTGGCAATCTTAGCAACCAGATCATACAAACATGAATTCTTGCTTTTTAACAGGGGTGGCCATGCACCTCCAGCCCCTTTATTGTGACCCCCAGAACCTGCTAGGGTTATGCTAAATTTTAGTGGCATATAATATAACCTTGGTGAGAATTCTCATTTTTGGTGGGGTGGGGTGGGGTGGGGTGGGGTGGGGCAGGGTGGTGATGAAACAGATAAATAGATGCATTAAGGATCAAACAGACTTAACATATCTATTGTAGTGAGGGGAAAAAGCAAAACAAATAACCCACACACATCAAGTAAGAAACAAAAACAAACCCTAGGCTGATAATGCTTCTCATGTCTTCATGTCTAATTCATACACCCTTTTCTTTTAAAATGGCCTCAGATTTCGTTTATTCAAAACAGTAGTTTATTCAGAAGAATGAAGAGAAATAGGTTTTAGTCTGTTATCTGTTTTTCCTTAGTAGATTTTTTCACTGCCCAGTTAATACTCACCTTTTCTCTTTGTGGGTTATTCCCTGAAATATAACGTTCTGACTCTTCCTTTACTGATTAGGAGCACATTCTAGTACATTTTTTAGCCCTTGGTAGAAAATATGTGAGGTCCCAAGTAGAAGCTTATATACATTTAATTAAATTTTCTCTAACCTATTAACCACCAGAAGTACTGGGACTGCAATTTCCATGGGGGATTTGTTGTCCCAACTGTCTGGTGAATTCCAGACAGGAGAAAGTAGCTTAATGTGAAACTGTGAAGAAGGAAAAAATAAAGTACATACATAAGGATTTGGAAGAAGTGTTTGGATCTAATGTAAAAATATCATTCTCCTGCTATTAATTAGTAGCCTGACATTTTCAGCCTTCCCTCACAAGCTTGAGGGGAAAAAAGAGTTGCAATTGCTTTAAGAGTGTTGCTAACTTTAATGAACTCCTGCTTAAAGCAGCTGCAGCCTGGAAGTTTGAAAAATGGTTAGGCCGCTCCACAGAACCTCAAGGAGCTACTGCCTTAATAAACATGCAATGTCTGAAGTGCTTCTTCCACATAATTTTTAAAGTACAGTCCTGAAAGGGAAAAGAAAAAACAAAAAATCTGTCGGCTACCCACCGACTTGGAGAACTGACATAGTCATTTCCAGAATCATGTCTATTCTTTCTCAAACGGCCACAATGAAGAAATAATAAGTGTAACATTCCTGTGTTAAGGATCCAATTCACATTAAAATCTTTCCCTACAATTATGTACTTCATTCACGAAGAACTGTCAGGCTTATTTATAGAGCTTTGCAATTATTGGTACATTCATGTTTCTTGGGGGAGAATTCATAAAATGGATGCAAATGCTAGAACTTTCAAGTCTATTCATAAAAAGTAGTATATTTTTCATTTGTGCATTGTTTGCCTGATGCTGTCAATCAGGCAAGCCCCATACATATGTACATTTGTGAACACACAGATACCTACAAAAGTGCACTACAGTTTGCAAATGATGGAGCCAATCTTATTCAGCTTGGGCTTTTAAGCAGATAAAGTACAATTCCATAGGGAATATAATGGGAGCTAATTAATCAGTTGAATTCAGAAAAATCAGAAGAGAAGAGACTGCCTCTGAGTCTGAAATAGGCACTTACCTCTAGTGGTTTGGATGTTTGAAAAATGGGGCTATGATGAGTAAATCTGCTTCACACACATATTGAGAGTATTTAAACCAGTTTGAGATGGGGCTTTGTACTGAAGTATTTAAAAGAGCTATGATTTTTGGCAGCTTAAAAAACACCTGCAGATTTTAGGAAAGAAACATCCACAATCTATTTATATTACAGACATGCACACATTTCATATAAAAGTACATAGTACTGCAACTTCAATGGCTCTTCCATTTCAGATGATAGCATTATTTGTGTATATGGGATGGAAAGACAGATAATATTGCCATATGAACTGGAAGAGCCATTGAGGCTGCAGGGCTATCTGCTCTTAGTAAGAGTAAGTTTTACTGAATTCAGCCTGGGTAGACATGCATTGAAAAATATTCAGTCCTGCCTTCAGTTCCAGAAATCTCTAAAGGGGATTACCCAATATACCCTTCCACTCTCTGCTTTTGGCAGAATATAACAAAGACTAAACTCTACTCTGAAAAAGTTGCATATATATGTGCAAGTGTTCCTTCATTTAAAAAAAAAAAATTGGAAGAATCTGCATTTATATCAGCTAATCAAGGTATATCTGTTACTTCATTTTCAGCCTAGGAATATAAGCCTGTCCCTAGTCATGATTTATTTGCTTAGGAAAATGATTTACATTTTTCCAAGGGGTTTTCAGTACCTGGAAATCTGAACTGTGTTTGTTATTGACAAGGTAGGTCTGCTTTCTGCCATTTAACAATCTGTTATATCTTTTGAACACAGCTATTTAACATCCACACCACCACTGGCTAATCTTCAAAGAAAAAAAAATTAGATTGCTCAGATTTTGAAAGTGCTTCAAGGTCATAAGGAACTCAAATATTTGCATTTTAATGCTTATTTAGCTTATGCTCTTAATTATACTTACTGTTTTGATTTTTTTAAAAATTATATACAAGTTTTATGAGTAGCTCTCTGGGTACACTACCCTGAGATTCATCTGGGATGAAAGTATGTTGTAATTTCCAATAAACATTTGGATGAAAAAATTCCTTGTGGCTTACAGAAATAAAGCCCTAACAACATTTATGACAAAATATTGTCAAATATTTTAAACGTAGCAAACCATCAGTATTATTTAAAAAAAATCTAAGAATTTAAAAACATAAATGCATTGAAAAATAAGTTGAAATAAATATAGCTAATTAGCAAACAGGAAAAAACATCTGGGACTTAAAATATACCCATCATACTGTGCCCTTTCAGGGTAAGCTACCTTAAACAAAGCTCAGAATATAAATAACAGATAGGAAGCCAAAGGAATTAAGGTGTGGGAGAAGTGAAAGAAGATATAGCTGACACCATTCACTGCATCTCTTCATACTTTTCCATCCTTGAGAACCATCCCTGCTTCCTCCATGTCCAAATAGATACATTGCCTATCGTTCTTTTAATTTCTCACCTCTCTTTTTTTTTTTCAAGGTCTCATGAACTCCATTTATTATTACAATTACAACGTTCTCAGTGTTCTCTTTCCTCTTGACTCATACACCCTTCCTTCATATATTTGTTTTGCAGTTCAGTTTCTATTCAGTTTTTCCAGATGACCAAACGACCTCCCTCTCTCTTTCATACTGGTCATTCTCTTTTGTATGCAGCCTATATTCATTCAACACCCATTCATCCTTGACCCAATGTTTGCTTGTTTTAGTTCTCAAGTAATCCATTGCCACGGCAACTGACTGACTTCTATGATTCTTCTGGTGTACCCAATTTTTATATCCATAACAGTTGTTGCATTAAAGCAGGATTTTTAAAATGGTGTTTTCTCTCAAATAGGAGTTCCAGGATTTTTTTTTTTTTAAGTAACAGGTTCAGCAGCCTGAAAATGTTTGAAAACCCTTAAATTATACTTTCTAAGGTTTATTGCAAGTCATCTGAGTTCTCAGCCAACAACATAACATCAGCTGCATTTCCATTCCTAACTAACACACCATAAGCATTCCCCATAGATTGATCCATAAATACATTAAATATATATGGATACATCATACATCCTTTTCTTGTTCTCTGCTAAATGCTGAACCATATAATCATTCTATTTCTTCTCTCCCATGCTGTATTTCCATCATGTATCATCCTTATGTCATTCTGCATCTAACCTTCAGCTCCATATTTGAACAAACCTTCCAAAATTCAAGCCTACTCAAATTATCATATGTTTTCTCTGAACCAAAAACATAGATTAAAGTTTATTTCTCACATCTACACATTTATCAGTAACCTGCTGAAAAGCAAAGCTCAGGTCTACACGTTCCTGCCCAAGGTTGCTGAATCAAAAGATAGCAGAAACTTTTTTTTAAATTACTATTTTCTTTTCCTCAACTAACTAGCTTATACTAGGTAGCTGAGGGTTGGGAGGAGGACTGGTTTTTAAGTGCAGGATTAAACTGTGTCATCAGTTTTTTAGGCTTGAGGTTAAGTGTCAGTGTTGTGAGATGAGTGACAATAAATACAATAAATAAGATAACCAAGCAAGTAAGCTGGCAAATGTATATGACAATTCCCATCTTTGGCACATTTTCTCACTAATTATTCCTGTACTAATTTCTAAAATATTCCTCCTAAGATTCTGTCAAAAGTTTAATCCCTAGACATTCCATTACTTAAAAAAAAAAAATCCTTTCTCTTTATTGGAACAGATTTTTTTTTAAATTTATTTTAGTCCTCCTAGATTGCCCCAACAAATTTCCAAAGAAGGGAATGCTTGGAAGTAGAGAGGGAAAAGAATTCTATATGTTGCTTCTTTTTAAGGAAAATAACCCAAACAGAGTGGAAAGCAATTAATCTTTGGATTGCATTTATTTCTGTATGTTATGGTTTAGCACTTAGTTCATAGATAGATGTGAGGAAAAAGTTAGTTATATGTATGTGAAGAGAACTGTATAGAAAATATGCATGTGAATATAAATGTCATACGAAAGCAAATGTAAATTGTGGTGCTTTAACATGCCACTGATTCAGAAATTGTATAAATGTAGCTTTTTATTTTATTTTTATATTGCTCATCCTGCAGAAGAAGCAAGGACAGTGCATAAAAAAGAATAAAAGAATAAAACTATCTTAATCAAAAACATTTTTGTAAAACAGTCAACAATAACACTAACTCCCATTAGAGAAGATAGTTTTAAAAAATGTGAAATGGCAGCTTAATCTTATTAATGATATCAACAAGAACCAGATCCTTCACTGGTGCTGTTAGGACATGGGCAACATACTTGATGGATAAGATGCTCTATACATCCTAAGCAATATTTTGAAGTACATCCCAAATCTAATTCAATTAAAATTCTAATTCTATTCAACACAGGTAGGTATATTCATCATAATCAGCTCCAGTTAATAGTGAGCCTGCTATATCCACTTCTGAATTTTGATAGTTTTCATAGGTATTTCCCTCCACTGAAGTATTCTCCTCTGGTTCTTTTGAAGCACAACTGTTTTTTATAGATACATCAAATATTTAACATTTATTAAATATTTCATATTTATATAGCGTCAAATATTTTATAATATATTTCCTGGTCTTTCTTCAGAATCCAATATTTGAGAAGCCAGAGTCAGTTTGCATATTTCCTATCAACTGCAGCACATTTGACTTCACAAACATACCCAGAAATGCATATTTCTTTATGACTTTCAAGACATTAGGGGCAGGGGGATATTGTCACCAGAATCCAAAAAATCACTTTTATTTTTTATTTAATGGAAAATTATGGATTATATGAAGCCAATATTTTCTCCCTTGGAGGGACAAGAAAAAGAGAGAGGAGGAGGAGAGAGAGAGAGAGAAAGAGAAAGAGAGAGAGTTATTCTTAAGGGCTAGAAATTCTAACAGCAGATTGTTTGCAAATGCCTTTTTTAAAGATTTAGGACCCTTTCAAAATATATACATAGTTCATCAAAAACACATAAATGTGCCTGGTTGTGTCCCAAATACAGGAGAATTTTAAACTAATATGCTTGGGAAGAAATTTAGTTCCCATATTAAATGGCTGCATGTACAGTTCTAGTTAAATATTTTGCAAGACAGAGCTGCATCATGTTGAATAAATATGATGGGTACTCTAGATAATACATTTTTTCATTTGATTCCATTAATCTGATGGATTATGGGGACATGGGAAGGACTAGAGAGGTTGAAAATTTCCAATATCCCATGTCAGCTGTGTGTTAGCCCTGCAAGGTAGTCCAGACAAGAACCACAATAATGAATCTATCTTTATTGTTAGGTTACATTACCATGTATACATTACATACATGCCAGTCTGAAAGTATTTCTCCCCTCCTTCCCCACTCCCCTCCATTTCCAGAAAACTAGGGAAGGGAAACCCTTCTGAAACACTTCCCATGCAATCCCCCTTCTTTGAGCTGAGAGTTGCTGGTTGTCCAGTCTGCACTCTTCCTCCTGTCTCTCAAGGTCATTCCCACATACCATTACACTATGGCTTCAGTAGGGAAAGCAAAGTCAGGCCTGATGAATTAAACCCAATATGCAAAGCAAGAGATGTAACTTCTAACAACCATGATCTGTTATGTTATTTTTCTCTTCCTCTAAATCTTAAGTGGTTTGAATACGTCATCTCTGTTCTCATTAACATTGCAGACTGACTTAGTTAATCTATTTCAACCCCCCTCCTTCTTTCTTTCTTTCTTTCTTTCTTTCTTTCTTTCTTTCTTTCTTTCTTTCTTTCTTTCTTTCTTTCTTTCTTTCTTTCTCATTCTCTCTCTCTCTCTCTCTCTCTCTCTCTCTCTCTTTTATTAAGAGCTTGTAAATGCTTTGTAGCCTATATCCACTTTCTTCTCTAATACTTTCCAGGTACCTGGGAGATTTCCAGCCCCTTGTATACATATGCTACAACTTTCTCAAGAAACCTTGCCACTCCTGTCCACTTTTAAATGTGTTTGTGATGATGGGCCCATCTACTCATCCAGTCATATCTCCTGTCTGAATAGAAGGAATCTCATTCATTTGGAGTGCTCCAATGATGGGGAGAAATTATTCTCCAGTGATATTTGCACATGCATTCATCTTTGAGTCTTGGGCAAAATCTCATATAAGACTATACCTTTACGAGCTTCAGGAAGATTTAATTAAATTTAAATTTAATTTAATTGAAAAAGTTTTCTAATGATCATTCCAAGCTACTTCCTTCTCCCATCTGCACCTATTTTTCACACTATTTTCTTATTAAAGACTTCTTTGTCCTCATTTCTCAATTAAAATATTGCCCTCTTTCTTTTTCAAGGTGATATATCTAAAAATTGGAGTTCCTGTCATCCCTAGCAAGATAAAAAAGACAGAAGCAATATGAGCATAATCTACATAGATTTTGTTTAAGTGATCTCTTTTTAGCCAGTGTCTCTACTCTAGTAATCTACTTCAAAGTTCAGCTGCAGTTTAAAAATAATAATAATAATAATAATAATAATAATAATAATAATAATAAAAAACACCTCAACACATGGTCTTTCAAAGTGTTGTAATTTGATGTTAAACCACCAATCATAAAATAACAGATTTTGATGTGGTCTAATCTTGAGATTCAGTCTTAGTTAATCTTGTGCAAGAAGTTATGGCACGTATTGCAGAACAGACTAACAGAATCAACTTTTTGCCCTAAGCTCATCTTCCATCCTTAAATTTCATGAGTATTCCTCCATAGACAATATGGACAACTTTTGTCCAGTCTCCCACCTCCCCTTCTTGGGGAAGGTGGTTGAGAAAGTGGTGGCTTTGCAGCTCCAGAGGGTCCTGGAGGAAACAGATTATCTGGACCCTTATCAGTCAGGTTCCAGGCCCGGCTATGGAACAGAAATGGCATTGGTCGCACTTATGGATGATCTCTGGCGGGAGCGGGATGGTGGAAGTGCAACCATCCTTGCTCTCCTTGATCTCTCAGTGGCGTTCAATACCATCGACCACGGTATCCTATTGGGACGGCTCAGGGATATGGGGGTGGGTGGCACAGTTTTGTGCTGGTTCACCTCATTTCTACGGGGCCGATCCCAATTGGTAGTGATAGGGAGCGAGAGGTCCCATCCTCAGCCCTTCCTTTGTGGGGTGCCACAGGGTTCAGTTCTCTCTCCGCTCCTTTTCAACATCTATATGAAACCACTGGGTGAGAACATCCGTCATCATGGGATGAGGTATCATCAGTATGCTGATGATACTCAACTATATATCTCCATCCCTGGTGAGGTAAGTGATGCCATGACCGCCCTCTCGCAGTGCCTAGAGGCTGTGAGGGTCTGGATGGGGAACAACAGGCTCCAACTGAACCCTAGCAAGATGGAGTGGCTGTGGGTTAATGGCTCCTCTGCATCTGGGACGTTGTTATCGTTGGTCCTGGATGGGGTAGCACTGCCCCAGACAGACCCAGTGCATAGTCTAGGGGTCCTCCTGGACTCATGGCTCCTGCTCGAAGAGTAGGTGGCAGCTGTGGCCAGGAGGGCTTTTGCATAGCTTCGGGTTGTGCACCAGTTACGCCCTTTCCTGGACTGGGATGCCCTTCGAACGGTCACTCATGCGCTTGTTATCTCCCAGATAGACTACTGCAATGCACTCTACATGGGGCTACCCTTGAAGAGTATCCGGAAGCTTCAGCTGGTCCAGAATGCAGCCACGCGAGCAATTTTTGGGGCCTGAAGAAGGACCCATATAACACCTTTGCTCCGTGAGCTGCACTGGGTACCGGTTTGCTTCCAGGTCCAATTCAAGATGTTGGTTATCACCTTTAAAGCCCTACATGGCATGGGGCCAGGTTACCTGAAGGACCGCCTCGCCCCCACGATTTCAACCCATCCCACCCGATCTCACAGAGAGGGCATGCTCCGGACCCCCTTGGTAAAAGAACCCCGATTAGCAGGGTCCAGAAGGCGGGCCTTCTCTGCTGTAGCCCCCGCCCTTTGGAACATCTTGTCTCTGGAGGTGAGACAGGCCCCCTCACTCCAGACCTTTCAGAGGGATTTGAAGACTTGGCTCTGCCATCTGACCTGGGGCAGGGAGGGCGGATGTCAGAAATGGGGTTGGCTAGCCCCTTAGTGGCCTGGTGTGGCCTCTATTGGCCTCTTGGATCTTTTAATTTCTTTTTATTTCTGTAAGTGTGGTTCTTTTTATAACTTTTAATCATGTATTTATAATTTTAATTTGATGTAAGCCGCCCAGAGTCCCCCATTGTGGGGAGATGGGCGGGGACAAGTTTACTAAATAAATAAATAAAAATAAATAGACCACTCAAACATTCATGCAAGTAAACTCCTGATAGTCTTTCTAGGCTAGAGGTTAAACAAATTTCTCTTTCATCCATAGTTCTGACATGCATTCTCTGGATATAAATGGTTATGTGAATTTGATGGTTAGATCAGGCTGTTAATGTAATTGTTTCTTACTTTCTGCACTGAATTGCTTTCTTTCTCTTTCCTTGTATCAACACTTTTTGGCTTCAGAACCTGCTGATTTAGAGTTTCTAGAATATTTAATGGAGCTGTCCCTTTAATCAGAGAGCAAAGATTCAGTGTCATAGGCCAGAATATTCCATGATTTTAGGAGGATAAATGAAAGAATTTAATACTACACCAAAAAGAAAATAGAAGGCTGAGCACAATAGCGTAACAACTACTTTGATGTGGTGTCCTTCCACAGACAAGCAAAGATAAGGTCAAAAGTACAAAAAGATTTCTGGGGAGAAGAGGAAGTAGATCAAAAATAGAGAGAGAGACAGAGAGGAGAAAGAATTTTATAAAATACCTGACATCTTATTTTAGTTCATTCACCTTTGCAGTAATTGCTACTGCATTTGGGAAAGTTGAAAATGGAATACAAAAATACATGCAGGGAGTCAGACAACAATAAACCACTTATATAAACTGTATGTAAATAGCCATAATTGAATTGCTTGGAAGATGAGGTCCATCTGGAAGTACACATGCAAGCATTGTTTTACTGTGACAGCTGCATGTGGGCCATGACCACATAGCCACACAATATGTCAGAGATACATACATACACACATCACTTACCTCATCCATCCCTGGTGAGGTAAGTGATGCCGTGACCACCCTCTCGCGGTACCTGGAGGCTGTGAGGGTCTGGATGGGGAACAACAGGCTCCAGCTGAACCCTGGCAAGACGGAGTGGCTGTGGGTTAATGGCTCCTCTGTATCCGGGACGTTGTCATCGTTGGTCCTGGATGGGGTAGCACTGCCCCAGACAGACCCAGTGCATAATCTGGGGGTCTTTCTGGATTCACGGCTCCTGCTCAAAGAGCAGGTGGTAGCCGTGGCCAGGAGGGCTTTTGCACAGCTTCGGGTTGTGCACCAGTTACGTCCTTTCCTGGATCGGGATGCCCTGCGAATAGTCACTCATGCCCTTGTTATCTCCCAGATAGACTACTGCAATGCACTCTACATGGGGCTACCCTTGAAGAGTATCCGGAAGCTTCAGCTGGTCCAGAATGCAGCCGCGCGAGCAATTTTTGGGGCCCGAAGAAGGACCCATATAACACCTTTGCTCCGTGAGCTGCATTGGGTACCAGTTTGCTTCTGGGTCCAATTCAAGGTGTTGGTTATCACCTTTAAAGCCCTACATGGCATGGGGCCAGGTTACCTGAAGGACCGCCTTGCCCCCACGATTTCAACCCGTCCCACCCGATCTCACAGAGATGGCATGCTCCGGATCCCCGCGGTAAAAGAACTTCGATTAGCAGGGTCCAGAAGGCGGGCCTTCTCTGCAGTAGCCCCCGCCCTTTGGAACATCTTGCCCCCGGGGGTGAGACAGGCGCCCTCACTCCAGGCCTTTCGGAGGGATTTGAAGGCCTGGCTCTGCCATCTGGCCTGGGGCGGGGAGGGAGGATATCAGAAATGGGGTTGGCTGGCCCCTTAGCAGCCTGGTGTGGCCTCTATCAGCCTCTTGGATTTTTTAGCCTTTTTATCTTTATTTGTGTAAATCTGGTTTTTATAACTTTTAATTATGTATTTCCAATTTTAGTTTGTTGTAAGCCGCCCAGAGTCCCCCGTTGTGGGGAGATGGGTGAGGACAAGTAAAATAAATAAATAAATATGTCAGAGATACATACATACACACATGCATACATTCAGAACTTCATTAAAATAAAGATATTAAATACAAGAATGTTATTTAACACAGTTTACACTATTCATATAAAATTGTTCTCCTCCTAGTTAGCAAGAGGTTGCAATAAGAAAATAAACATAGAAAATAAACATAGAAAAAAAGTTAAAGGCTAGAACTTAATGATGTAGATTTCTCTATACTTCAAATTGCTACAATCTAGAGAAAAACAATATGAATACAGTTCTGATAACTCTAATCTCCTATCTTCAACTTTTCTCAAAAATCTGTTCAAATTGGGGAGATTTGATGCCCTATATTCCTTATCAGGAATATCTATGTATGTGCTGAAAGGTAAAAGTTGAGGCTGTTGTACAAGTACTATTAGTTGTCCTTTACACGGTATCTTAGCTAATGCGCAGAGCTTTTTTCTACCTTTATTAGCAGATGCTTGGGGGGGGGGGGCAATTAGAGATTGTATTTATGTATATATGCATTTATTTATTTATGTTTCAGTCTTATAAATCTTGCACCACTGTAACTGTATATACGTGTACAGACAAAAATAGATTTTGACTTGTCTGCTGGTTTATAAAGTTTGATTTTTTTAATGATTTCTGCACTTTTTTTTCAAGCAACTTTCTCTACTGAATTAACTTTTCATCTATGGCTGCACAGCAGATAAATAAAATGTAAAAAAAGGATATTTAGGCAACTTGTATTTAGGCAACAAATTCAGACATACAGAATATAGTTCAGTTAGAAAACATTTTCTATCCAGGCAAAATAATTAAAGGTACATTTCAGATAAGGCAGGAAAAAGGTCTTCCTGAAAATCTGCTGCCAATCAGTGTCAATCATATGTAATTATATTGGGTTAAATGGATTATGGGTCTACCTTTGAATAGGGCAGCTTCCTGTGTTAGGCATAAAACTGCCCTTAGCTACTGAAGCATGATGATGTGAAACATTTTCCTGGAAAGGAGACAGTGGAAAGAATGGGGTGATGATGGAGAGAGCTGGTAAGAATGTATCCTATTAGAAATAGCAAATGTGATTCTCCAAAACACATACCCTTCTGAGGAGAGTTATGATATACATAACTATAAGATTGGTAAATGTCCTTTATTTGTAATATTGAAAAGAATTACCCAATCTCTGGCATCCTTGGTTTGAAGGATTATGTGGAAGGTTCTATGAAAGACCTGTGTCAGAGAGGAAATAGCAGGCAGAATAATAGTTGAACGAATGTGGAATAGTAATTGATTACAAACTGAACATGAATCACTAGTGTTATATAATTGCAGGGGGAAAAGGCAATTATCATTTGAGGCTACCTTCAACAGAAGTATAGGGTTTTGTTTAGTTGTTTAAATTGTGGAAAGCAGTCATTCTATATTATTCTGTGCTGGTCAGACCATGCTTTGAATATTGTTTCTAGTTCTGGGCACCACGCTTTAAGAAGGATTGAAACAAACTGGAACAGGATCAGAGAATGTCAGTGAGAATAATCAGGGGCCTAGAAACAAAGGTCCATTTATAACGGCTAGGACTGGCAAGGGTAAGAGGAACCCACTAAGGCTAGAACACTAGAAAATTGTCACTGTATTTAAGTGGGGAATCTATGAAAGTTTAGATAAGAGAAGATTAAGAGGAGGATATAATAGCACAGAAGAATGTCAATGCTTGTTCTCTGACATTCAGAAAGCTGGTCACTGAATAATGGAACATAGATTCCAATTGAAGAGCAGTTCAGTAGTGAAACTAATTCTCAGAGAGGTGATAGGCTCTCCTTTACTATATGTAAAGCTGGAGAGTCATCTGTTAAGGATGTTTTAATTTGGATTCCTGCACTAAACAGAGGATTGGACTCTCCAGTTTTATAAATTTATGAAATAATCTAACTTGATGAATAGCCTAACCTAGAATAAGGAGGCATCATGTGTTTCTATGTTGAAAGAAAATTTTGGTTTCATTTGACCATATCTCTGATACTGTAATGGTATGTGGGAATGACCTTGTGTCAGGCCCAGCCCAAGAACAAAAATGAAACAATCCAGTCAAGTACAGTTCCTTTATTTGCTTATACCTTATGGACAGAATCTTGCCAAACTAAATCTATACTACAGGAACTAGTGGATATACCCTATGAGATTCTAGGGAGTGGTTATCCTGAATCTCTTACTGTTCTCATGCTCCCCCTGCAGACTATGTTGCCTCTTGCCTCCTCTCCCCTCCTGGAATGCACCCCCTCCTTCCTGATAGCCTTGATCTCCCACATCACTCTCCTCCTTGTAGATACATTCCATCCCACCTTGGGAGACAGAAGGAAGAGCTGCCGACTAGGCAACCATCATGCAAAAGGAATTTCAGTCCCCAGAAGCAGAGGGAGTGTGGGGAGCATTTCAGAAGGGATCCTCTCTAGTTTTCCAGAGAGTAAAAAGAAAGGAGGGAAGAAATACTTGCAAGATTCTGTTAATATAACCTTACAATAAAGATACATCTAGTATTCATTGTTGTGCTTCTTGCCTGGACTACCTCGAAGGGCTAACCGATACCTTTACTCAGTAGTGGTTTCAGAGTGATCAGAACTGATCTGATTTTGGGTGTTTTTTTTCTTTTTTTGGTTTTTTTAGTACACATAAACGAGGTGAACTAATATTTACTCAACTGTATATGTGAGCACACTTTCCACCAGCATGTTCCAAAAGCCCAAGGTGGTTTCATGCCTGCTTAAGTGCTTTTGATTTATTGTCTGAAAATAGTTCTTCAGGACTCATGCTATTGCATATCCTTAGGTGTTCATCTTTGAATTTAATTTATAATCATGGACAACTATTTTATGGCTTTGGATGTATGGCATAGATCTTGGCCAGTGTAGGGCAAGGGAGAGCCATATCCTGAGGCACAAGGAATTCTCAGAAGAAATCTGAAATTCAGTAATACTTGAAAATATGTTTGTTCTTTGAATCTCATATAACTTTACAGTTGCTATTGGGTTTCTGCTATTTTTTTTTTCACACACACACAAAATTGTAATTAACTGATGTTTCAAATAGTGACCTCAAGTGCTGTCAGGTTATTAAAATTCTATTAAAATGAAATGATAAAAAAATAAAATATTCACACATAGATAATAGAGTAATACTTAATAAGAGATAATTCAATAGGAATATATATTTATCTTTTTTCATGAACAGTGTAAAGCATCCTTGAGAAGAGTGCCATGTCAACCAATAATTTTAAAGCACAAAGGGATAATTTGAATTTCTATGCTGAATGTAGCTCTTAAGCCCCTTTTAGAAAGTTCTTGGAACTCCCTAGAGCCAGAGGTGCTGATAATTGTCCTAATTACTAGTATTTTGAACTGTGTTAAGTAAATTTAAATTGTTTAGCCCCTCAAAACTTGGAAAATACAGAAAATCCTGGTCCCACCCATGTATGTAACATATATATTGCCTAGTTTGTATAATTATCCAACCTACTATAGTTTTTGCCCTCCCTGGCAAAATTAAATTGTACCTCCATTCTCTGAAAAGGTACCTATTCTTGTCTTAAACCAATATGAGAACAAGCTTAATGGGAAAGAGAATACAATTATTATGATAGTTTCCTTCCTGCAAGAGTCCCTATTTGCTTACCTAATACCTGATAAAGAAGAAAGTTGGGTGGATATGCTACTAGATTGTTGGAATGCAACAGTAAGTGGCAAAGCTTCTATCAAAAAAGCAAAGCTTTATAGTCCAGATTTCATATACCAAGTCTGCACCTTGTATGAGGTCTTACTTTATTAAGGTTGCAATCCTGGGCCTACTGACTTGAATATAAGCCCAATAGCATTTTTTGAATGCATTTTGGACAAATATGCCTAGTATTTTTTCTGCAAATCACTGAAACATGTCTTTATTAGGCTAGTGGTTCACCAACAGACAGTAAGTACCACATGTGTCTTAATGCTGCAAGGCTCAAATTAAATTTTTGCTAAACACTCAGAAGTGATCAGCTTTGCTTTAAAACAGCATGGTGCCCCTGACTGGGTCACAATTCTTATGGGCCTTAACTAGTGTTTGCTTAATAAGGAGAAAGATGGACTACTTCATTTGATGTGGCGGATTCTTTTTGCTCTGTTAAAAAAATAATCTAGGCATTTTCATACTATTTCCTTATCTTTGGGGGTTCAATTACTCAATATAAAATTAGAGTACATTTGTTTTTGAATCTGGGTGGTCCTTGCTGTTTTGAAAAGAAGGCTAGAGCTGTAAAATAAATGATGTCTCATATACTAGGGACAATTGGTTGCTACACGTTTATCAAAAATATATGTTCTGTATGATGTAATCAGGAAATATTGGTGATAGAGTAATGCAAAATCTATCTATCTATCTATCTATCTATCTATCTATCTATCTATCTATCTATCTAAACAGCATACAAAGATTAAGCTTGCAAACATAACCCCCTATGTGGGGCTTTAGAAGACTTTATCCTGAAAATATAGAGAATTAATTAACCAGTATAGATCAAGAATGGACAACTAATGCCCCATCCTATTTTTTGTCACAAGCAGCTCCTCCTCCCCCATCATTCAGTGGAAACTCAGGTTTTCATTTCTTTCCACAAAAATTAGCAACATTCACAGTGATGTTGTCCTACCATGGTATCTTATATGGATGACTACACTGTGGAATATATCATTCTATTTGCTGTAGCACACATTCTCTACACATTGTTCACATACTGTGAATGTTATATCTTGATTTTAAACTCCCACCAATACTAACCCTGTTTCCCATAGCTATCTGGTATGAATTTTAATGATGAAAATTATGATGAAACATATTTTGCAATGCCAGTATGGAAACTCCAAAGTTTTGTACTTGTGTCCCAATGTTGGATGTATGTATGTAAGTCATATGACTTGTGTTGTGACATTGCAATACACATGCCATCATTTGTTCCTCTGTTCCCCACCCCACCCCCGCCCATGTTTATGCTGTTTCTTGTTCCTGCATACCAGCCTATCTCAGATAATGCCTTGCAGATATGTGGGGATGAAAGCACCCAAAATTTCTAGCCTGTAGATTAGGGATAAGCAACTGGTCCCTTTATTAGCTGGAGGACCACAGCTGATATCACCAAAAGTATGCTGACACTACAGGAAGGTGCTGGATGTTTTCTTAGAGTTAATGAGTTTTAAGGGGAGCAATGGGAGCAGGAAGCCTCTGGGAAGCTATCTGTCCCCTCACCCCACTTTTTTTTTTTTTTTTTTGGTATCTTTGGGCAGAGTTGCCTCCTGGTGACTGCCTGGGCGAGTCCCTGCAGTTTTCTTGGCAAGATTTCAGAAGTAGTTTGCCATTGCCTGCATCCTAGGGCTGAGAGAGAGTGACTGGCCCAAAGTCACCCTGCTGGCTTCGTGCCTCATGTGACTAGAATTAATGGTCCCCCAGTTTCTAGCCTGGTGCCTTAATCACTACACCAAATTGGCTCTAAACTGTTCCCATATTCACTCTTAAAAATCACTTCCCTAGGGACCAGCAACTGTGCAGTTGAAATTCAGCTATTATGTTGTTGGTATGAGGTCAGACAATGTGGGTAGTTCAGGGATGGGGCTAATAGTATTGGGGCTAATAATATTGGAATTGTTTGCTTTCCATAAGCCTTCTACTTGTATATAGGCCCATTTTGGTGGCAGATCTCAGTGATACAATCTTGCTGGAGTGACATCAGCCTCTAGGCCACAGACTACTCACTTGTGTTATAACTTCTGGGAATTATATTTCCAATATCACAGTAAGGAAGGCTGCTATATGCTCACTGCCCTTAATTTTATAGCCTAATTTATATTCAAAGGGGTCTGTTTCCTCACTGGTATTTAGTTGATAAAGTGATGATGTAAATTGTTTATTGTGTTTCCTGAAATGCAAGATTGTAGATCGTAGATTGTGAGTGCTACTCTCCTTCCCAGTTTGCTGGGTAGAAAATTTGCATTTTCACAATGAATTTAACCTGAATGTTACTCAGCTATGCAAGTCAAAACTGTGCAGCTGTGCAAATGTACTTTTCCTTCCACCTACCTCTGCCAAAAGATTAGCTTTCTCAAGTGGGTTTCTTTTCAGTTACTTTTGCTCTGTCAGCTGTGACAGTTAAATACAGAAATTAAGAAGTTTCTAGGGGCTCTGCTATAGAGATGCTAGGGTATTTTGTTGCAAAAAGCACCTAGTCTTTTTTTGATTCCCACCTATATAATTCATAGCCATAAAATCCATCCGTGAGACTTGGAGCAAGAGTCAACGGCAGTCCACTAGAGGGCAGTGACAGCTATACCCACTCAAGTCAAATTCATGGGGCAGAAGCAACTAAAAAAGAATATTCTTCTGTTGCAGGAAAGCAGGAGGCTTTCTGTTTAGGAGGATTTTTGAAACTCTGAAGAGAAGTTATCAGGAGACTGATGATTACTCAAGTCCATGCAGGTCATAATCAGAAACAATATTAACTATGAATTCATTTTCTTATCTCTTAATATTGATCAGTGCTTGTGAGACAAACGAATCCCCAGAATAAGGAGTATACATTATATATAACATGGAGGACTATGATCATGATATGGATGCCCATGCACTTGAAAAATCATTAGATTTATCACCACAAGAAATTCTGTCCTCCAGAAACCACTGAGATCATTGAAAAATACAACCTCTATTAATTATATTTCCTCTGAGGATTTTCTGCAATCTGTATATCATTTTGAATGACTGCTTTCTCTTCTTTTTTTGGTTGCTTCTTCATATCATTCTTCTCCTGTGTGCGCCACATGTCCTCCTTTCTTAACTTACCTGTCAAATTAGTCTTGAATCTTTATATTGAATCTAAGTGCATTTTCTTTGTTCTCTTTGAACTTTGCAAAATTACACAATGTGATAAATATCTAGATTACAATCGCAAAAGTTTTCTGGTGATATTCATCAACCTGGTGATATTCATCAGCCTGAGGACCTGCTTATTTATATTAATACTGGGTGAGGGGAGACTTTGATGTTAAAGTAGAGCTGGGAAGTACATAATCGATATACTACAGATTTCTTCATTTAGTGCCCTGCATATATATATGGAACACAACTCTCTGAATTTCTAGCCATTGCAACCAAATTATGGTCTAATACATTTGCTTCTCCTTAAGGTGTAAAAGTCAGAAATGGATGAATTCCTATTTAAAAATGTGCTGTCTCTAGATAATTCCTCAGTTGCTTAAAGCTCATGATGTCATAGAAAGTTTGGAACTGGAATTAATTAGCAAGCCCTTTGGTTCTGCATGGTAGCTAATGAAAATAACCTGTTGAGATGCATATCCTGGATGCTCTGAGGCCTATTTTAGGGGTGGAATGGGAGTCAAAAGTAGCCATTGTTCCTTCTTCCCTTGACACCATAAAGTTTTCTAAACAAATAAACAAATAAAATGGGAACAAATAAAATGGGAAGAACAAATATGGGGTGACCTAGCAAAGGTTTATATAAAAGGGCAAGAGACATAGTCAGACAATTCAGAGATGAACGTAACCATAGCAAGTATGGATATAGGGCACAAAGCATTCAACATCAAGGTGTTACAGAAGTTGCTGAGGGTTTGATTGCCCTGTAAGAGTCCTACATCCTAGAAGCCCCTAGCTTCCATGTAAATATTGTTGATTATGATCAGATCTGCTAGAACAAATAAAGAATTGTTTGATCCCTGATTCCTGGAAATATGTAGGACATTTCCTACTTTAACATAAATATGGACAAAATACCAGATGTAGTTTGGCCTTCACTATTGCTACAATGATGTTTATTTTATTCTCTTGCCCTTGGGTCAGAATGTAAAGTGAGAAGAGACCCTGAGATTCTGCAGCTGTTTATGGAATATATTCTGAAATCATATTCATCTCTTATATGTCTCTGTTGCCTTCAGTAGCAGTGCGCCAAAGAATGAATTGGCCCCACTGAGTGCAGCCTTTGATTGTATTTTGTGAATTTCTCAAGGAACAATATCAGTTTTTTGTTTCTCTGTTATTCCTATAGAACAGTTTTTCTCCCATTATACTATCTGAGGGAAAAAAAATATGCATTTTTCCTTCCCCCTTTGGATGTAAAAAAGGGAGAGAGGGAAAGAGGGCATAGGTATAGCTGGCTAGGGAAATACTGTATTCCACTATGTGTTAGGTTTTTTTGAACCTGGAGCATGTGACTTCAAATGTCACCAAAGCCATAAACCTAATTGATAGTCTTCCCAGTGAAGTAGTTTTCTCTCTGCCTCAGTTCCTTAATTGTAAAATGTCAGCATGACAAAGTTGTTGTATGAAGATGAATGAGGGATTTGCAAAACATGTTTGCATGCTTTCTAAGCACTTAATAATAACATTGTGGCAACCATGAAGTTTCTTTTGTAGGATTTTTGACAGCCCCCATCTGATATGCCTGTGTATGTATATTATTAATGCTTACATAGACAGGTACAATCCAGCAGCACAAAAGGAGAGGAAGCTTCTCATGTTTTACTCTGCCATAGTCAGCTCAGCCATGTTTTCTAAAATAGAAATAAACCTCCTTAAATAAAAGTTTATTTAATAACAGTTGGGTTCAAATATTGCGCTAAGTCATAAACCATAGGTTACATACCACAATGGCTGGATTCAAACAGCATGTCAGACCCAAATCAAACAAATTCTGTTATTGTCTTGGCACAATCTATGAAAACTGTTTGCGCAAATCCAATTGGAAGAGACTTTAGGCTTCTATGCAATATAAAACACTTCCCTTCTTTCCTTTTGGGATTCAAAACCCAATCTATTTTATCAATATCAGGCTTATAATTTATTTCCTTTGAGTGTTTGCCAAAGAAGGAACAACATAACTAGAAACTTTACCCAGCATGAATTACCTAAAGCATGTTTTAGTATCTGTTAGTAAGACACAGAGCTACTGGTGGTTCTTCGGTCTGAAAATGTTGCTGTCAATGTGAATTTTGTAATTTGTTAATTTGAACAGCAGAACTCAGAAATAAAATCTCACAATTTAAGGTTTTTGGTTTTTTCCCCTTGAATTCCAGTCAGTCAGGATGGGAAATTAATCAAATGCAGGATGTAGATCCTGAGATCTTACTGATGGATCAGGAAAAGATTAAACAGCCTAGGGAAATATAGGAAATTGAACAGCCATTGCTGATAACACAGATAACATATAATCTGCAATAAGAGCTGCCCCTGGCAAATGTGAACAAATGTTCTTCATGTCAAACTCAAGAGAAGTCAGACTGACCACCAGTGAGAGAACCTCACCAATTGTTGGTGAAAGGTTAGGTTATATTCTACAAATAGCAGACTGCCTCTCCAAAAATAATTACTCTTTCTTCCTGGACACTCTCTCATACCATATTATACTTTTACAGAAGACATGTTCATAGGGTGATTTAGAGTTGAGTAGCTATATAGTACTTACTCCTGAAACCATGAAAGTTTTAAAAGAAGTAGGTTAAATGACAGTCCTGCTATTCTTGTTTCTACCAGATTACATAACTTCTTCCGTATGAATCTTTAGTAATGGCTCTTCAAAAAAACTAAAAAGAAAAAGAAAGAAAAAAGAGAAAAGAAGGTTATATAGCTATTTCACTGTTAATATATATCTTTTGCTGATGCCCACAATGTCAGATTAAAGAAATCTTGGTCAAACTAGAAGAATACAGAATTAAATTGAAAGTTAACCACACTGGGGCCTTTGTCATCCAAGATGTCAACTACAGTAGAAACCCCGTCTTCACTTCTTTAAAAAATCCAAACGTACTATGAACATTGTCAACATTTACATATATATCTTAAAACTTGCTTAAAAACTGTGTAAATCTCAGTTACTTACTATACTAGTGTCACTTTATCTTGTTTACCACTGAAGCCTTTTTTGTAATAGATGAGGACAGTAGGGAATATTTGTATGTCAGTTGAATAAGGGTATTTCTTTTTGTGATAGACAAGTATTTGTTAAGCCACACTTAAGAGAAATTGTTCTCTTCCTTCAAGATATTAAAGAAAACTCTCAATTAGCTTTATTAAATGCATGCATTTATGTAAAACCAACTAATTAGTTAAAACATTTCAATTCAAAACATTAGTTGATATGGATAATATAGTATTTAATAATAATATATTAAGTATTATAATCAGAGGATCTTGCTACTAATGATTCACAAGATTTCCTGAATATCAAAACATTTTGAAAGCCAAATGGATATATCATATACTGTAATGAATTTTTACAATAGCTTTCCCAGCTTACTGCCTTCCAAATGTCTTATTATTATACCCCAAGAGATCTCCCAAAATCCCAAAATCCACAATGGTAAGGAGCTCTGGAATATGCACTTTCAACAGATCCATACCCTCATAGCAAATTTCTTATAATTGCTCTTCATAGTAAACATATCCGTATGCCAAGAAGATTTTCATAGCTACCATGCTATCATATATCAGAAAGATTTCAGCTTTTCGTAGTTTTCAATCCCTCTCTGAAAAGAGAAGGTTTTAGTCTTCACTTCCTCTGGAGCAAGTTAGAGGATACACCAGATTTCTTGGGTTCAAGAAGGTTTATGGTTGTTGAGGAGATGCAGTGGCTCAAAAAGCCATTGTAGCATAGGGTTTTTTTTTTGGAGTGGATTTGTATCTGTGATGGTCTTAATGTATTTATCCAAACTATTGGCTTTAACACTATTTATCTGGGCATTTGTATTTCCCTTTTGTTGGCTCTCAGGCTGTGACTATTCAGCTTTATTAGATCAACCTGGGTTTTAGGATTACAAAAGAAGAACTACTATTGTCTTACTCCATATCATATATCATTTTATAAAACTGATCTCACTCATTTTGCCTAATTTATCTCTAAACTAAAACATCCCAAAAGTTATAATTTAATTTTCCTGGATTCATGGATTTTTTTTATAGCCGCTTGATGTTTCCAATCAGCCTTTTCCAAATATATAACATTTTAAAGACACAGTCTGAGGCAGTGTATTCTAGGGTGAGGTAGTTCCTTGGATTTTTTTAAAAGCAGTAAAATGATGCATAGTGATCTCCAGCATGGCATTTGCCTTTTTCTGCAGCTGCTACACACTGGGTCAAGGTATTCACAGCAATGAATTATTACTGATAGATTGACTGATTTTATTTATATTCCACCTATCTACTTTGACAAGTACTCAAGGCAGCTAATAAAAAATTGAAAAGCAACAAGAGAATATATGAAGCTAAAAACACAAATTTAAAATTAACAGTAAATAAGTCCTAACATCATTTAATAATTAAAAATCCGGAGAAAGAGATAGGTGTTTACAGATTAAATCAACAACACTTGAATGGAGCCCACATGCAACTTCTGAGGAAACACATTTCATAGCCTGAGAGCACCACATGCCTCTTCTACATCCTCTTCTACATGCCAGAAACACAGGTCTTTGACAGCAGATCCACCTTAAAAAAATATCTCATATAGTTCTTCACAGCTGAATGGGTTCATAACAGGTGAGAAGGTCCCTTAAACAGCTAGGTTCATTACCCCAAGATCTGTCTTCTGATCATTCATGACAAACTCAGGTGCCATTTGTATTTATGGTTAGCTGTGAATTTTATTCTGCAGCTATAGTCTTTTCTTTGAACAAGGTGCTATAGGAAAGTGATCCATTTTAGCTACAGAGAAGCTTACCATTGTAGTCTCAGCCAATGTCAGCAGGAACCTCAGTAGAAAATAGCCTGAATGCTGACTTCATGAACTGCAATTCATCTCTTCAGCCTTTTTTTTTCCCCCTGTGATTTCTGTGCATGCCCACTTATTTTAGAGGGAAAACAGAATCAGTAGCTGTGATTTGTATCTATGATGATTTCTTTCTTGGTGCTTAACCAAATCCCTTATTAACTGCTCCTCATTCCTCCTTGGAAAGGTAAGGCATTTCACTCTTCAATTTTATGCTAGTTTCTTACATGAAGGTCTTTTGTTCAGTCCTAGATGATGATCAGATACAGAAACAAAATGTAAGGCACAGAATATCATTTCTAAATGAGACTTCTACAGTGCACCAAAAATTTTTATGCATTTAAAATAAAATATAAAATACAAATTCTAAATATTAAAGCTATGTCTTTCGTCCATTACAGTCAGGATTGCATGGGATAATAAGTTTAATTAGAAGACTTAATCAACTGAAACTCTGGTTGATTAGTTAGTGAACATCAATTGTAATCAGTGGTGAAAAAAAACAACAACTTAGAGTTTAAGGCCAGATTTTTTTAAAGACCATTTTGGTTCATATCTTGTAGGATATCCTTGATATAATAACATAAGAGGAGCCCTAATATATCAGCAAAAAGCTATTTAATTCAGCATTCTGGTCCCACAGTGATTGCTGGATATGTATAAGGAAACTACAAGTGAAAAAGCCATTATGGCTTTACAAATTTTATAGATAAATAAGTAAATAAATAAATAAATAAATAAAGCAAAGTAGCATTCTCCTGCTCAGATTCCTTAACAAGTGATATCACTGGATCAAACCTGTACTGGAAGTAATATATGCTTGCTGCGACTCCTGATACTATCATCATTTTTACAAATTTTTTATCAAAGCCATCCAAGTGTGTGGATATCACTGGATCTTGAATGTCCAGTAGGACATTGAAGAGACTGACTATACACTGATTATCAAAACACCAACCCTTAAGTTTCCTTTGTCTAATCCCTCAGTTCTTAAGTATATTCACAATAGCCTATTCAAAAATATAGTTAATTTGAAATTGGTTTTGGCAATATCCACTTGTTTGTATTAAAAGCCATTTGGAAAAGGCCAAAAGTCTATGAACCATTACTTGGGAATACATTTCCAGGCTTTCCTTTTACAGTAAATGAATGGACATCAGCTAAGGGAGCTTTCCATCTTATAGCTACAATGCTACATGCAAGAACTTAGTCTACATTAGTTTAGTTACAGCTAAATAAAATTTAGCATAAATTCTATTTATGCTAAATATTCAGGAATAACATAAGGTAACCAATATGCACATAAGCATGTACCCATCAGATCTTTCCCTTTTGGATTAAGCAACATTATGCAAAGAGCAGAAAAGGAATAAGTTATGAAAAACAAAAGAAAGAAAATAAAGGGGAAGGGAAGGGAAGGAAATCTAAAGAGATTTAATTTACACCATCAGCATTCACTCTAGCTCACCATACCTTTCTATCCTGGCAAACCATTCTACGTTCCACTGTATCCATGCATCAACTGATGCATTGCCTTTTTCAGGATCTTATCAATACCATCTAATCAATTACTAAATCTTCAGCTTTGACTCTTCATATTTGGAATTAAAATCTCATTCATTTGTTCCAAGTGATCAAACCACCTCCACATAATTTTTCCACCCTGTGTACATTATAGTCAGCATGCATTTATTCTGGACCCAACGTTTCCTTGTTTTACCAAGCACATTTCTTAAATAATCCATTCCCACTATATTCAATTTACTTTTATGTTTCTTCTGACATGCCTAGTTTTCATAACTGTAATCTTTGTTGCATTAAACAGTCTAAGATTCATTGAAAGTCATTTAAGTTTTCAGTCAACAACACAGCATCATCTGCATATATGTACATTCACAACTTACACACCTTACATGTCACCACAAGTATTCCTTACACTTCTACCTATAGATATATTAAACAAGTATGGGAACATCATCCTTATCTTTCTCCCTGTTCAGTGTTTAACCATTTACCAAGCAATCTGTTTATTCTCATGTGTGCTTTATTTCCATCAGATGCCATTCTTACTTTAGTCAGAACCAACGTTCAGCTCCATATTTGTGGAAACATTCTAGAACTCAAGTTATTCGCATTATTACATGTTTTCTCTGAAACAAGAGACATATAACTTTTATTTATCATAAACCATTGTTTGTTTCTCAACGACCTGAAAAACAGCAAAAATTTGCTCAGCATACCGCTTGTCCAGTGTTGCCAATTATTTTTTGTATCATATCCAATTTTCAGATCCATGCTCTTTGTTATAGTAAACAACAAATCTAGTAATCACTACAAATTGTTTGATTTCTCCACCAGCAATTCGGCATTTTCCACATACATATCCCCAACTAACACGGCAATAAGCATTTCTCTCAAATTTATCCATAAATACATTAAGTAATTACAATTACCTTTCAAACCAATATACTGATGCCCACACCCTACCAAGAAGTAAATGCAATGTACTGAGAGACACTCAGATTAAGATAAATAAATATGTATTTAAAAATATTGTCAAATGAAGCAATATGTTACTATGGTCTTGTAAGAGCTCATCATTTAGGTTTATAATAGTGTAATAGTTTGCAAAAAAAAAAAAAGGAAAAACAAGACTGTGGTGAACTGTGAAGCCATGGTGTATAATTATGCCCCTTCTAAGGACTGTTACTAGGTTCAAGCAGCTCTGTATGGCTTATCCTGCAGCTGTCATCAGCTCTCTGGAGCCATCTATTTTAATGTCCTATATCACAAACTGTGGAACAGATGTTGATCTGTATATAACACTCATAATACATCTCTGGCATTGGGTAATTCACACATAATGGCCTTATTGTGCTGAAGCAGAATTAGGATTACACTTTCAGCCTTGTTCTCAATATTTTTTCCTCGAAGTTCAACACCGCCTGTCTGCAGTGTAGTGCAGAATACTTATTTTGCCTCTCTAAAGCCTATTTTATTCCATTTCGTGGAAAATACATTTCTTTTTGTGATTTTTCAGAGAGGAATGTCTGGTGAGATTTTTCATGGTAGAGTGTGATTTTTTTTTTTTTGGTAGTCAGATACAAGATAATGGAGGTAGGTATGTGTGTGAGTGTCCTGTTTTCATTTTTAAAACTCTTTAGAAGGTGGGTGCACTGGGTGCAAGAAAATATATTGTGACAGAGCTCTTCAGGTGGCGTTTTTCAAATCAGGGAGTTAAAGGGAATAAAGTGACCCCAGAAAGGAGCAAAACTAGCATAGTCAGCCATGACACAATAGCAAAATAAGCCCCAAAATAACCTCCTAAAATTCTAAATAAATCCTATAGAAGCCTAAAAGCCTTGAGGAAAACAAAACTTCCTCTGTAGCAGGAGAAAATGCTTAGGAAACAGATTTTGGCATAGAAACTGTTTGCAACAGTACCTTTATGTGGAAGGAGTTAATGTTTAGGCATTTGCATGTCCAGCATCCTTCATTATGCATGAACAGCTGCTTATGAGGGTTTCAATGAGAACAATCATGCTCTAGGTGTCAATATAGGACATCAGTGAGGGGACATTGGGGACAAAAGTAAAAGCTAATCCCAGTCCAGGTAAAGTCTTCAACCAAAGCTAATGCATCGTAAAGCTTCTGTCAACAGTACTGCATTCCATCATGATATTGTCTTTCAAAGTTCTGTCATGCCTGAGGCTAAAATATTTTAAGGCATATTTTGAAATCCAAATTTCTTCTCAAAATAGGTCACTAAATACATACTGAAAAGCATATTTTTCCTCCAAACGTACATCTTATTTTGATATGCTAAATATGCTGGAAACTGTATTGTAATATTCAGGAACAAGTTGAAAATAGTTGTATTGCTGTGTTCCAGCTGCTACATTCACTGGATGTGTGTGTGTGTGTGTGTGTTGTTTATGAATATATGATTGTTCGAGCATACTTAGGTACATTAAGATTCCGTTGCTTTGAAGTTCTTCCAGGAAGCTAACTTAATTCTTGTGAGGATCTTGTTTATATCCTTTCCTGCTCTTCTGATAGTGTTTGGAAGATGAAATACATATATATTTTTGAGATTTTGTGAGCTGTGTTGGATGTGTTGTGAGCTGTGTTGGATGTTTTGTGAGCCATTCTTATGTGAAATAAATAATGTAAATACATAATGTGCAATATTGGAATATAGAATATGGTTTGAGCAAAATTTTGAAGCCCAGGTGAAATAGATAAAATCTTCCAGGATTCATGGGAATTGTAATCTACACTTCTGGAATATGCTAGTTTGGAGGAAGCTGAAGCAGTTTGGGTAGTCACTTAACTATCAGGACCACAGTTTCACATGTCTTCACTTGACCAAATGTTTTCCTACTCCAACAGTCACTGGCTACTTTTCCCATTCTTTAGATTCACTGGTTTTATTACTGTATTCCAGCTCATTGCTTGAAGTTTATTAGCTTAGGAGGGCAGCCATTTTTAAAAGTAGGATGAGGATCAGTGTTTTAAAATAAGAAATTTCTGGTGCATTTGCAAAGCCCATTGTAGCACTCAACTTCTTTTTCATTCCTTGAAGTTAAAATGGCTCTGGATGTCAATTAATAAAGTAGCCCAGGGGTAGGCAATTATATCCTGAGGTCTACCTGCACAGCTTGATTTTCCTTCATGTGAACCATAGAATTCTTCCCAGCTATGACTGTTGTAACTGTGGAGTCCTTGGGGTTCTCTGAGCTTGGTTCTTTTCTTGCAAACATTTCAATACCCGGCTAGGTAACATCTTCAGTGCTATTGTAAACTGAAGGTCCAGTTTCCTGCCATTCTGAAGTGAGAAACTGATGAAAATATCCTGAAATAGACTGTCATGATTAAAATAAAAAATAAAAAAATCCCCAAATGCATTTTCCACTCAGTCCAGCATACATTTGTAATGTGGCTTCACTAATTTTGGGGTTCTTGCCCATAAACAAAAAACAAACAAAAAAGTTAATTGAGCCCTGCCCTGGCCACCAAAAGATTTCTTCTTCTGAAAGAGGACATTTATAGTTTTGTTTTTTTTAAAATCTACTCTCTGCTCCTCAAGAAAATATACTTTAAATAAATACTATATAATTGACTAATGCTTCACTTAAAACAAAAGAAACATTGCTAATACCATGTTGATTCATTATATAGGGGTTTCTGTTTTGTTATCTAGAACATTATCTCCTAAAATTAGAAAGAAAGCTGGGGCTCCTTTTTTTCAATATGACAAAGACACATTTATCTTTCGGCTTTTCCTGAAAGGTTAAATTTTCCCCTTGGTTGCATATTTAACATTTCATTTACATTGTCCTTTGCCTGGAAGAGGATTTCACCCTGTCTTTTTCTGATTTTCCCTTCTTGAACGCATGTCATCCTTATGTCCCAAGTCTTATAAAAACCTCCTCTCTTTTGCTCCTTGAGCACATCCTGATTTTTATGAACTAGAAGCTTGTTCAGCATGCCTCTACTGACCTGAGAATATTTTACCTTCAGGAAAAATTGGGTAAATAATTAAATAATTAGTCATAAAAGATTTGCCTTGCTTCGGTTCTTAAGTATTAAATCAATCACAGATTAACTGAAGTTTTCTCTGGGCTCCCTCCTATTCCCTTTACTGAAGAAACACCTTTTCCCTTTTGTTGGATTTCATGAGTCATTTTCTTCCCATTGTATCTCCTCAGGCGTCCTCAGAGGGCACCTTAAGTCCTTTGGTTGTACAGTTTTGAAGTGTGCAATTTGGCAACCACTGACTGAATTAAATTAACAGGAGGCACTCTGTTTCTGTTTGTGTGTGTGTGTGTGTGTTTTTTTTAATTAAAGTTCTCCTTTTAAAGTCCCCACAGAACTTTTTTATTTATTTTTTCTATTATTGTTGAATAAATGAAAGAGAGAGAGAGAGAGAAAAAACAATGGAAATGGAAATGTGTGCGCTTCTTGGTTGTTTGGTTTATTCAGCTGGATGATTATTGTAATTTTGTTCATATTCCTGAAGGCCAAAAAAAAAAAAAGAGGCTAAACTCTATTCTCATTTGATTTCATTCTATGACTTCGGAATGGAGTGGAGGACTCACTAGATGTTAGCTGTTAAATGTGTGTATCTGGAGGACATGCTAACAGCTGTTGATGCCCTTAAATACAAATTTTCATTCAGATATAATGGTATTGTGCTTAATTTTTTTTAGATTTTTTTTTTTATCCCACCTTTATTACTTTTATAAATAACTCAAGGTGGTGAATATGCCTAATATTCCTTCCTTCCTCCTATTTTTCCCACAAATACCCCATGAGGTGAGTTGGGCTGAGAGAGAGTGACTGGCCCAAAGTCACCCAGCCAGCTTTCATGCCTAAGGCAGGACTAGAACTCAAAGTCTCCTTTCTAGCCTGGTGCCTTAACCACTAGACCATTCCTGCTTCAACCCATATTAACAGTCAGAAGGATGTGTTTTTGGCAACAGTACTGTCAATGGTTATGCTTCTGTTCACATCATGTTTATAGTGGAGAAGTCTTAATGTAATAGACAGCTCTAGGCTATTGGTACATCTAACCTGATGCTGCTTACTCTGTGTGGCAGCAGTTGTCTGGAGAAAAGAGGTTTTTTTCCATATCCCATTCATGTTTTTTATAGCTCTTCCCTTTCAAAAGTGGAATTTTTACACATTGTCTGTTTCTGGAAGAGTGAGTGAGTTGACCTGGTTTGAAGGAAGCAAACTCAAATCACAATCCATGCTGACACGAGTAATCGTCTTACTACTGTTGGATAAATTTGTTCCAGGGTGGAATCAGTTGATAAATCACTTGATCACATCTGATGGAGAACTGCCATTTCTAGCAAAGTCTGGACAGCAGAAGGAAGAAAGAAATGACATTAGAAGTCTTTAGACAGAAAACTTTGGTTAGAAATATGAGAGCCAGGTTTTGCAACATCTTTTATGTACTTCGTATATCCATTTCTCATCAGAAGTTGGCATGTCAGCTTTGCTTTATCCCACATCTCATTTTTTGAAGCAGTTTATTCATCCTGTTTATGAATGTTTAAATTCATATCAGAAAATGAAGGAAAGAATATGCAGATACCTAGCCTGAATAATACTGCAGTATTGTTTTCCTGCAGCATGCAGTTTAGGAGCTTGCTGATTTAAGGAGATCCAACCTAGCCAAGGGCTCTATGTAACAAATATCACTGCACTGTGCTGCACCCACAATCTGTGAAATTTTTGATCTGGCAATGCTTAACTGTAGCTGAGGGTTTTATGAGATGGAATTTAAAACAGCATTGTGCCTCTCTTCCCAAAGGAGTGACAATAAACATTTTGTGCCACATCAGATAATCTGTGTATCGCTTGCATTATAGGCAGCTTATTTAAGACTGTTACCATACAGTCTTGATGCATTTCTTTCTACCCATCTGGAACCAGATTTTCTCAGTCAGGTTGTTTAATCTGTAAAGTGCAAACTGAGAAGCTGGAAAACATAATTTGCAAAACCAATGATGATAAATAAACAGAATAGTTATACATTAGTAAGGATAGGATGACCAAAAAGCGTATTACAGCAGAATATCTGAGTCTTGAAACAGAGTCATGATGGAAAGGTAAGCTATGCTAAGCTGTGATGGGGAGTGGGTGTTCTATTCTCAGAGTTTATTTATACCACAGGGAAAAAGGAATATGAGGCAGCTTTCCTTGTAGTTGGTTGGTAGGCAGGTAGGCAGACAGATAAAGAAGCTGGCTCAGTATACTGAACAATAAAATAGCGTTCCCCCATCTATTATACTCCAGTTAGTGTTCCCAGTTCTAATAAACCATCTGATTTTTTATAAGACTGCTTTGTGATTGCCTTTGATATTTATAATTTTTTGGATAATTTATAATCCAAATTATGGTACAATAAACATAATAAAGTCACCATAACATTATGAAAAAATACGAAAGACAGACGATAAGGATTCTTAGAAGGTAGTTAGAATTTTATGCAATTGCTAGGAATGACTTAATGGTTTTTGGCATGTATATCAGATATGTCTGAATCTGGAACTGAATAAAGCTGGTTCTAATAGATTCAGAACATATCCAAGTAAAAACACAGCTCCTCCAAAGAAACTTAATCCAAATTCGAACCTTTCCCAAGTGTTGATGATTACTGAAGACACTGAGAGACAGGAAGGTAAATACAGTAGGACAATGTGAAGCTTCAAATGGATGATTCAGTTCAACAAAACTTCAGTTGAATCATCTCACTGAAGCAAATTTGTAAATCAAACTGGTGACTACTTCAAAGCAACACATTGAACCAGCTGGCTTGAAAGCAATTCAAAGGCTTTTCTGCTGCTTTTCAGATTCTGACAGGTAATAGACACTGTTACATAACCTCAAAACAGTAACTCATCTCTTCATCACTACCTAATTGGGTTTCTGGAATGCATTCTATCTAGGATTGTCTTTAAGGCCACTCAGAAGCTACACTTGGTCCAAAATGCAAAGGATTATTTACTGACTTGTGCTGGGCACCAAGAATATATAGTGTGAGATATATGAGTGAATGAATGAATGAATGAATTTTACATGAATAAAAGATAATACAAACCTAGAAAAGATATACAAACAAAAAAGAAAAAAAAACAGATTAAAAAAAAAGAGAGAAAAAAAGAAAAGAGAGAGATATAAAAAGTGACTTCCCTTCCCTCCAAACAAGTATAAAGATTTGCAGTAGCTTAAGATCGTCTCTAGTATTAAAAAAACCCTCTTCTTCCCATTTGTTATCCCTTAATAATAGCCTAATTGTAAAAAATTCATCCATCAACCTGGCACATCAAAAGCAGTAAAAGTATCAGAAATAATAACACATATATTTTAACCTTAAACAAACAAATCCATTATGCATTTTAACTAAAAATTTCTCTAATAAGTAAAACATAAAAGATTCATCCCCATAGGCATAAAAAATACCAACACAGTACCATATGTATCTTAAACTAAATTAAATAAGTCCCTTTTACATTCAAATGTAACTTTCTTTAACAAATAGGACATAGAAAGTTTATCTTCATATGAAAAAAACTTTAAATCCTCACTGTACAAGAAAAGATAAGACTCCAATAGTAACAGCCCAGAATCACAACTTATACAATTTCACCCTGATCAGATAACTCCACTCTGAATTCCTTTTTCTTCTATTTAAGAGGCTTGATCTTCAGCTGTTTCTTCAGAAAAAATCACACATAATAATCTCTTATTTTTCCCTGTCTGTTTTCATACTACCCTTCTGTGGATCCAAAATAAGATGGCTTTCAGAATCACTCTTCTGATTTATAATCTGAATGTCTTCTTTAATTGTTAAAAAATCATCTAGTATAACTTGTAAGTCCTATATGGTTTCTTTCTCCATGACACCTTGTCACCAAAGTCAAACATTTTTAAGTTCCATTTGTTTGTTTGTTTGTAATCTTTATTGTCATTGTACTTCTTATACAACGAAATTAAATGCCACCCCAGTGCACCTTTAGAAATATAAAAACCATAGAACACATAAAACACATAAAACACAACCTTCACATTCCATTCACCATTGCACAACCCCTAATGCTACATTAATATTGCACTATACAGTAGAGTTTAGTATAGTTACAGCTCTGAGATAAAAGCTATTCTTCAGCATATTTGTCCTTGTTTTTATTATCCTATACCATCTGCCAGATGGTAATAGTTCAAAAAAAGAATGTCCCAGGTGGGATGGGTCCTTAAGAATGTTTTGAGCTTTCTTAAGGCAGCAGGAACTATAACGTTCTTCCAAAGAGGGGAGAGGGCAACCAATGATCCTCTGGGCAGTGGTGGTAACCCTCTGGAGCGCTTTCCTATCTGCCACTGTGCAGTTAGCAAACCATACACAGGTGCAGAAGGTTAACATGTTCTCTATAGTACAGAGAAAGAAGGTCACCAGCAGTTTTCCATTCAGTTGTTGTTTCCTGAGAAGTCTCAGGTAATATAATCTCTGCGGGGCCCTCTTAACCAATACTGCAATATGAGCGCCCCAGGTCAGGTCCTCCTTTATGGTAACACCTAGAAACTTAAAACTGGCCACCTGCTCCACTCGGTCTC
Organism: Liasis olivaceus; assembly: GCA_030867105.1. Taxonomy (NCBI): domain Eukaryota; kingdom Metazoa; phylum Chordata; class Lepidosauria; order Squamata; family Pythonidae; genus Liasis; species Liasis olivaceus. The sequence goes on along the minus strand of CM061352.1, from coordinate 86,497,864 downwards.
CATTGATAACCAGGGGCTGGACATCTAATCTATTCCTTCTATAGTCTACTATAAACTCCTTGGTCTTATTGATATTAAGGGCCAAATTATTGTCTCCGCACCACGAAAGCAGCCGGTCCACCTCATCCCGGTAGGCAGACTCATCTCCTTCGGAGATAAGCCCCACCACTGTTGTATCATCTGCAAATTTAATGATAATATTGCTGAAGTGAGTGGGGGTACAGTCATATGTATAAAGAGTGTAAAGTAAGGGACTCAACACGCAGCCCTGTGGTGAGCCAGTGTTGAGAGTAAGAGCTGAGGAGATATAATTGCCTAATCTAACCCTCTGGGAGCGGCCAGACAGGAAGTCCAAAATCCAAGAACAGATTGAATATGGAAGCTCAAGATCCATAAGTTTAGACACTAGTCTATGTGGAAGGATTGTATTGAATGCAAAACTAAAGTCTACAAAAAGCATCCTCACATAGGTCCCCTGCTGTTCCAGATGAGTCAAAGCAGTGTGGAGAGTGATGGCTATAGCGTTCTCTGTGGATCTATTAGTTCTATATGCAAACTGATGTTTATCAAATGTATACGGAAGGCAGGAAATGATGTGCCTACAGACCAATTTTTCAAAGCACTTCATCATGATAGGCGTGAGTGCCACTGGTCTGTAGTCGCTGAGCTTGTTAATAGGGAACTTCTTTGGCAGAGGAACGATGATAGAAGCCTTCAGACAGGATGGAATAGTGGACTGGGATAAATACTGATTAAAGATCTTGCTGAAAACCCCAGCCAACTGATCAGCACAGTTTCAAATCCACATCTTCTTCTGTGTCTTCCATATAACTTTTATAATCTGGCAATTTTTAAAAGTCCATTTTAAGATCCCTATTCAAATCAACCTCAGCCTCCGTTTTATCCAACAAAATATTTTCTTCTTCTATAACCTCTGTTAACTCCACTTTAGGTGTATCAAAAACTTTTCTTTAAACTTACTTAAATCTTCTTTCTTCAGGGATAGAAGCAAATTCTCCCAATATGCAGCAACGCGCCCTTCAGAAGGTCTTTAATTCCAAATAGGTTGTTAATAGATCCTTTGTCAATTAAAAGAGGAAGTGTATGTGAATCTGGTGTCTTTTTGAAGGTTACGAACTGTGGCTTGGGCTCAATGGGACTCCCAGTGCGCTCAACCCACTGGAGATTGCTAATTTGAAATCTCTTCACAGGGAGCCTCTGTAAGGAGTACTTGAGGGAAATCTAATTATCTCCTTTATCCAGAGATGGTTCCGAAGAGCGGGGTACTTCTCGGGCTCCTCTTAACTGCCATGGTTGTCAGTTTTGCAAAAATGGAACCATCTTCAATCTGCCATTACTCCCCCAGAAGTCCCAAGAATATATAATGTTTTATGCTCTGTATTGGTTGTTGATAGGTTTCTGATTTCTGATACAACTATCCTGTGTAGAATTGCTAGTGATCTCTCATTTTCATGATATTAGGGAAGCTTAGGTTAGGAAACATTCCTTCTCTACTGTGACCCCTATACTTTGAACAACTTGTCTCCTGAAGTAAGAGTTGCTCCAGCACTGACTACCTTCCTGAAGGTTGTTCTTCAGAGTAAGAAAGATGACTTTGATGGAAATCTGGGTTCATTTTGTTAACTACTATGGATATTTTAATGTTATTATTTCATTAAATTCTCTGCCTATCAGAACTTGTTTGGGATGGCAAGGCTAGTATTCTTTGAGATTCATTTACTTCCTTAGATTCAACTTCTTCACTGTGGACCATTCAAAAACTTTGCTCTTCTTGTGATAATGTTACATCTTTGTGTTTGTCCTGACAACCCAAATGGGAACTCAGCTCAGCTGTCATTAAATGGGCTCAAGGCTGAGTTTAGTTTTAGAGGCATTCTTATGTCTGTTGACAGTAAGTGAAGAAGTGTCCAGAGTAGCATTTACAGGTGTTGGGCCAAATTTTTACTGCTCTAAATGTAGACCTGGGCTGACAAGGCTACAAATGCCACTTTTTGTGGATCAGTCTCTTTCTTTATGGCTCATTGCTTTGGTGCTACTGTTAGTCATTGGGCCATTCAGCTCCCACTGCTTCTCTTAACCAACAAACCACAACTCTGACACCACCAGTTCCTGCTAGACATGAGTCCTTTCTGGAAGAGACAAAACTTGCCAGCTAGTTATACCAGCCTGCCTGACACTCAAGAATATCTAGTAATCTAGTAATCAGGATAGCAAAGCACAAGCCTGTGGCATACAAAAAAAGTATGCGGACAGATAAGAGTTTTTGAAAGTTAGTATTTTTAAATTCAAATAGGACAGTTTATTGATTCAGCCAACTTCCCTTTGGGTTATTTCAAAGCTATTCTGTTATTCTTTCCTTAACTCTACTATTTCTGCCCTAAAAGTGGCACTGGGATGAGGGGATATAATTGTGATAAACCCCTTGAAGCTACCCAACCAAATTTGGTATGGTTAATTTTCTGTAAAGGACCTACTATCCCTGCTATTTTCAATCCACTCTGCCAAAAGTAAAGCAGCTTCAGGTAATTTGAATTTTCATCATTATAACCTATGGACAAATCTTTTTCTAAATAAAATTTTGAATCTCAAAGTAACTTGAATCAAACTGAGTTTCCATCCAGTCTTGAAAAACAGATGTAAATCAAATAATGCAGTAGCTGAATCCCCAATTTTAATAGAATTAGGTGATTTGTATGGTTTTAATGAACTGCTTTTGTCTAAAACTAGATGGATTTCTTTTCAAGCTCTCCATATAAGAAAAATGTCTGGAAGGAGACGAAAAGGTCTAGCATTAAATGATTGATTGACTGATTTACATTAGTTTTCATTTTGGAACAAGAGTGTTCCTAAACAAAATACTTTTATTTCTGATTGTAAGACATAGGAGAGCACAGAATTATGTGCTTGCTTGGGAAATGGGAAAATGAAAAATGGGAAATTATGTGTTTGCTTGGAAAATGCTGGATGTTGAAGTTTCACTTTTTCTGCCACTGTTTGCTCAACATCAGTTTTCCAGTCCTATTCTATTCCATTTTCTGTAGCTTGGGTGCTAGCTGAATAAAACATATACCATTTTAAACTGTAATTCATTAACTTTAATAAAAACAACTGTCTTGTCTGAGGATATATTTATGCTTACTTATACAAATTGGGAAAAAGAAAAGGAGAAATAGTTTATTCGCTTTCTTAGAATTGAAGATTTTTTGGAAATATTGTGGTTCTTAAGTAGAACTGTGTATGTGCTGTCTGTTGTTTGCATATCAGTTGCTAAGAACAAACATTGTATGCTTTTGGGGAACCTCAGTTTGAAGTCACTGCACTTGTGCAAAAGGTTCAGAGCTTATTTTTTCTGAAGCATGGTAGAGTATGCATGTTTCCTTCTGAAGGGAATCTTTGCCTGAAATAACACAGAGCCAGGAAACAATAAATCAATCAAACAAAGATAAAGAACGTGTTTTTTCCCTGAAAGTTGGCAGACTTCATTTCCACAGAAGCTGATATTATCATATCAATTTTAACTTTAAGGAAACATTCAGATATGCAACCACCAACCTAATTATTACTTATTTTTACAATTGATATCCTCATTTGTTTGTTTGTAGGGCATTCTAGGTGACCAGCAATACAAATCTAGTATGCACTATCCAAATAAATAAGATTATATTACCTGACTTTGGAGCATATGGAGATCTACCACATCTCTCTATCTAGACTTCTCGTCATTCCTGTCTGGCCTTTTCTATCATGCAACTGTTATTCTGTTATTCCACTTAGCATATGTCTACTTCTTTGCTTCTTCTCAAGCTGTTTTATAAGCCCTGTAAGCCCCCTTCCACACCTGTAGTAGAATAGCCATCTAAATCTTTCTCTGAAAGAATCTGAGAAAGTGTTCACTGGACTGACATACGCCTTGAGAAGAAACAGGAGGGAACTGGCAAAAAGCCTAGATAAGATGTCATGTATAGGCATAGGCTTTGGGATCTTAGCAGGAAGACATAGGGGAGAAAAGAAAAATAGGGGAGCAGGCAATGGAGAATTGACCAAGCTGCAAACATTCAGCAGGTAACAAATAGCTTCCCTTCACAAAGTGTTTGTAACACTGAGCTTCTGCTATAAAATGAAGGCTGGCTGTGCTTCCTCCTGGAAAAGTGCTAAACCCATGCTCCCTCCGAGTAATAAACTTGGTACAGAGTAAAACCTTTCCCCAGGAGGTGTGTTATTGTGAGTTGCTGCAGCAGAGCAAAGGGGGCATTTATCTCCACAGAGGTAGCATTTGACTCTTTGTGGTTCATACAAATCTCTTTTAAAGTCATTGATTGCCACTGTCAGTGCGATTAGTGGAAGCTACAATGCAGAGCATGTTTGTAAAAATATGGATGGAAGAAGGAAAGGGGTAAGATAAATCTCTCAAATTCTGTAAGAGATTTAAACATACTGGAAGAAAAAAATGTTGGCTAAAAAGAACAAGAAACAACTTTCTTTGTACCTGCCTGATTAGAGCAGGCTTGTGGTAATCAGTAAAGTGAGCATCTGCTACTATCAAAGACCACGCAGGGTGAGCCCATAAAGTCAATTTGTGCAAAGATTCATACTTGGACCTGACCCAAGACTCCAAATAGATGTACACTCAGTTCATCAATATAAAATTTGGAAAGCTAGTAAGTTTGATGCTGTTAAAGCATTTTATATATCTCTCATGTGAATTTGAGAAGAGATTGAAAAAAAATATGTTTTAAAAAATTGCATGCATCAGCACTTTATAGCTGAACCCCAGAAGTATTTATCCTGACAAGGAAGAGCAAAAAAAGTTACAGAAAAGCTATAGTAATCATCCTTATAGACACAACTGACAACTCCCCTGTGATAGACAAACTCTCCTTTCCTGCTTGCATAAGGTTATAAGCTGAAATCCTCAAAAATCAGGAAGCAATTTGTTTTATTTCCATCTGGAACAAACTGAATTTACTTTCTATGAACCATAAAACACCTCTTACCCATCCCATTCCAGATTTGGAGACACATAATTCTAAAATCTCATGTTATCACTTCAACATTCTTGAATTACTATGTTACCCAACAATATATACTTGATTTGTCATCTCCCACTTTCCTCTTTTCTATCCTTAAAATACTGCAGAATATACCAAACTGAGATGGGGTGATTGGCTCAAAGTCAGCCTTTGAGCTTTTCAACAAGCAGAGCTTTGAAACAATGTGCTTCCAGATAAAGGTTTTATTGTGCAATCATCCAGCCTTATTAACAGAATTTTATGGGAGATCCAGACAATGACATCTTCCACTTGTTATCCATGTTTATCCATTACTTCCATCTTCTTTCTTACAACAGAAAATTCATTAAGGATGATATATTATGTAGCTACATCATGTCCCACTTTGGCCTTATACTGTATTATGGTTGTAAAGAAAATGGAGAAATCAATTTCATAAAAAAAATAATGTATTTTCAGTATGGGAAAAGGTCTGCGTCATCCTGCTCCAAATACTGCTGTATTACAAGCATTTTACCTTAAGTTGACTTTCTAACTTCTTCTTCCTTGTCCTCCTCTTCTTCTTCCTCCTTCTCCTCCTCCTCCTCCTCTTTCATCTGAATAATACTTATAACTTTCCTTCACTTTAGTATTTTTCCATATTTCAGTGTTGTCACTAAAGATTTCAACTGTTTCTAAAAGTGACTGAGTTTGTCTAGATGACTTTTGTATAGTTTTAAATTATCCATGTAGAGTAAATATGAAACTTTTGTCCTTTGGCTGATGACGCTTTATTCAAAATTGTCAGTGGAATTAGAGCCATATTAAAAAGCAATGGAAACAATCCCTTGAAAAATTCTTCTGATTCTGACTTCTTTAATTTTTTTCTGTATTTGAAATCAGTTTTGTTTTCCATTCTATCATTGCATTATATAAAAACTATAGGGTTTTCTCATTATTTCCAAAAAATTCCATTTTTTTTTTTTTAAATCCATGTATGGTATAGTAAAGTGGGACGCAGTGGTGCAGCGGCTTAATGACGCTGAAAGTTGCTGGCCATAAATGGCTGACGCTTCGGCGGTTCGAGTCCAGCCTTTGTGTTAACAGGGTGAGCTCCTGTTTCCTCCCCAGCTCCTGTCAACCCAACAGGTTGAAAACTCACGTGAGTAGATAAATGGGTACTCTCACTCTGGTGGGAGGGAAAATGCTGGCAGTGCCTTGCACAGAGAGACGGGACCAGTTGCCAGTAAGCACGAAACCGCACTCGCCCGAAAAGGGCGCGAAGCAACGGAAACCCCGCCTCCTACGCTCGCCAGCTGGGCTATGCTCTAGGAAGGAGGCTCTGGAAAACCACTTCCGAAAAACAATTGCCTTGAAAACTGCAAGGATTCGTCCAGGCAGTCATTGCAGGGTCAGTAATGACTGAGCGCAGACAAAAAAAATAAAATAAAAATGGTATAGTAAATTGGAACTTATTTGTACTCAATCCAAGCCATATTAAAGTTTGTTTTACATCTTTTAAAGTTTTTAAATATTATTTTATAAATCAAAAACAGTCTTTTATACTTCTAGAATTTTTGAAATCCTCTTTTTGCTCTACCAGCTACAATAAATTTAAGATCAGATCTTTCTAATGTTATTGGCAATGATTCTTGTTAACAGCTTGAATGCTATAGGGAAATACGTGATTGGACAGAAACTGTTTGGTGTTGTTTCTTTAGTTTTATCTTTCATGATTAGATATGTTTAGCCCAAAGTGACCTAGTCATCTGTTAATCCTTGCTGCAACATTTGATTGAAATTATTTGCAAAATAAGAATGTAAGGAAAGATGTTTGAGCCAAAATTTATGATTTCGTGGTGCAATCAAATTCTTTGCCTTTGTTTGTACCTTTACAATTTTTGCTGTTACAACAATATTTATTATTTGGTTATCCCATTTTTTTCCAAAATCCCAGTATTTCTTTCTTATTTTTAAGGGATTCAGCTGGTTTTGTGTTTTCAGCTAATCTTTGAAACAAACAATGCTGATATGTCTCAAATTGTCTATTTTATCAGAATTGCTTAATCCTACTTTTATATTGTTCATTTTTCTTCAACGTTGTCATCATTCTTTGTTCTAATTCTTTCATGATTTCTGTGGTTGCTTTGCTATCCAGATTGCATCACCTTTTAAAACTTGTTTCTGTTTTCTCATTTTTCAATTTTTGTTGCTTTAAATTTTATATGCTGCTAATATCTTTTAGAAATTTATTTTCCAATGTAATTGTCCACATTGGCATCTGATTTTTATTTGTGACTTGCTTTCAGCTTAGAACCCAGTTCTATTACAATAACTTTTGTGAGGTTGCACATGAGCTGATTCATCTGTTTAATTATTTTTGTCTTAATTGATTGGGCAACCCTGTTTACATCATGCACATTTGTATGTAAATATTTATTTTGTAGATTTCAGAGAAAAAAATCTTTGTCTTATAGTCTCTTTCATGTATTCCAAAACTTTTTTCTCTAAGTTTTTTGTTGATAGTCAGATAACTGTAGTTCTATCTCATTATACTGAAAGTTCAGAACTTTCATTTGCTGCATCCAAATGAATGTTTATTGACTTGTTCTTCTATTGCTTTTGTAGCACATTTTTATTTTCAGTTCCAAATCTTTTGTACAATAATAAAATATTTGCATTATAATAAAATATAATTTTATTAAGAATTTTGACTATAATAGTGAAATCTAATACAAACAAAACTTAAAGAAAAAAATAGAGAAAAGGAGTAAAAAAAAGTGCAACGAAAAAGAAAGAAAAAAGAAAAAGAGAAGAAAGAGAAAAGTAAGAATATAATAAATATAAACAAATATAGAGAAAAGAAATATATAAAGAAGTGACTTCCAACCATAAGCAAATTTAGGAGCTCTTAACCCTCTCTAAAGTTGCAAACATTTTTCTCTTCTCTTATCGATAAATAAATCCATAAATAAATCCATCCTTTTCAGTCCTGGTGTCAACAGAAAGTCCAAAAAAGGGTAGCCAGAGGTCACAACATATCTTATTTTAACCTTGATTAAATAAACCAACTTTATAGTCCTTCCTTTTACTTCTAATAGTCTTAATCTTTAGTTTATTCAAATATTGTCATAGGATGTGATTTCTTTTTATTTCTTCTTTCCTTCATCACACAGAGTTCTTCAAGGCTTTAACAAGCCTCTTTGTAAATCCAGTAGGAAATCCAGGTCAATGTCATTTGTATTTCCTTTTTAAATTTTAAAACCTCAGCCAGTTTCTTCTGTAGATCCATTGAAACATCTTTTTACAAGTCATTCACTTGGCCTGTCAGTTGTAAATCCACTTTCAATGACATCTCTATCTTATCAGATAAAAATTGTTCTACATCTCTCATTTCTTCAATAACATCTTTTGGACATAGTCTATCCATAGAAGCAGACATCATTACTGACATTGTTGATATTGTGGCTACTATTTTCTGATTCCATTCTTCAAAAGTCTCCTTCAGTATTTTTATTGTCATATTGCCATCTTTATTTAACTAAAATATTGGAAGCAAGGGAGGCTAGTGCCCTTGCCCACAGAGTCAACTTACAATTAAATATGGAACAACATTTCATTCTACCATAAACATTTCCCTAAAATTCTCTTCTACTTTAAAATAATTTCAAAGCAAATTACCTTCCATCAACTTTAATGAAAACTTGTTATAAAAAATGCAGGACAGTGTTCTGCCCTGCGCTAACATTGACCATCTCTTTGGGTCAAAGAATGTAGACCAAAATCACAGCAGTTTTGTAAATTTGAGCTTAGAGAGACTTCCAGTGGAACAGGTCTGAGTATGAATTTGTGGTGTTCATTTTTGTGGCAGTTTTTGACTGAACAATTTGTGGCTTGTTGTATTATGGACCTAATGTCTAAATACTGGTGTCTTTGCTTGAGTGGTCATTGAATACTGGGAATTACCATATATATCACAACAGACTGTTAGGATTTGGACTAACCAAATGGTTTGGCTGAGTTGCCTGGAGCATCTGGAGTTATTTGCTCTGTAGGAATTGTTTGTAATGCATCTGCTCCCTCTTTGTGGTAACTTGGCTTTAGAAACTGAATTGTGTTAAGCTGATGGGGAATTATGCTGAATTTCAGCTAGAGTCAGTTGAAATATTAACATAACTGAAGTCCATTAGTGGAATCTAAAATTCTACATCATACTTAATGGCCATAAAGCAGGGAATCAACTGAATTTCTCTATAGAAGGAGTTCCAGAATGGAGGTTAGGGGCATTGAAAAAGTTCCTTGTTTACAAAGCCAGATGCCCTTCTGATCACAACAAGACAGATAAAGGCTTAAATAAACAAGCACATGGTACTTCAAATATTCATAATCAGACAAGTAAATTGAGTCCCACTTCAGACTACCTACAGTAAACTGTGGGCCATGGCACATCCAACAGTTTATTTGCAACATAAAATTGCACCAGAAGATATAGTTCCCTTCAAGCATGCCAAAACAGACTTGACAATGGCCAAACCCAATGCAAGTGTTCGGTGTTGTCCAGACTTTTGAAGAAGCAGAGCAAATGTCCAACCATCACTAGTGAGCCTATGCTAAGTTCATAAACTAGGACCATAAAAATAATACGTTCATGCTCATATTCAGTCATAGAAGCTCCTGGGTGACTTGGCCAGTCATTGTCTCTCATTGCAGTCTACCTTGTAGGGCTATTATTGTGGAGAAAAACTGGAGGAGGGAATGATATGTAAATCACCTTGAGCTTTTGGAAGAAAAACAGATATAATTGAAACACAAACAAATGAAAAAGTAAATAATATACTATTCAGTTTATCCAGGATCAGATTGGCATTTGAGTGAAATATATAAAAAGGAATTATGTTTGTTTTGGCTGTAGATGCTGCTGCTGCTGTTCCAGAGGGGAGAATCCAAAACAACTCATTCAAAATTGTAAATGGTTTTGAATAAGCATTAGGAATAATTCTGATGACTGGCTGTGAGGGAGATTGTTGTCATAGAGTCAATCTAAATCTGAACATTAATGTGGATATCAAATATCTCTCTCTAATGTGGTTATTCTGCAAGTAGTGCCCCATAGCTGGGAAGGCCCTGTCCCCCTTTCAAAGATTACTGAAAAGCCCAGACATATACAAAGGACAAACATTAGTTGAGGTTTTGTGTCCCCAAGCCATTCAGTTTTTTAAACTTTGGGCCCAGAAATGCACTGATTCATTTATGATAAAATCAACCAATGTACCTCTGCTTTCAGCTGACTAAAATTTCAAACCTGTCTTCAGAGATAGCCTTAGATGCAGCATGGCAGAATCAGGTAATGATAATTACCTGAGCATGTATAATTGATTCTAGAAATATTACAACTGGTTTATCCACCTAAACTTGTAAAAGACTCCCCTAACATGCAAGACCACTGGTTCCCTTAATTATAGTGATGGATACAAGATCACTTTCAAAACTCATACCTTATCTCCAAAGGGAGTGTAGGCTCTTCTAGAATAGACTTAATAAAACATTTGCCCAGGCCAATGATCAACCCAACAATAATGTCTCCATCTTTTTAGAACCTGAATCTTTATCTGGAAGTATAGAATTGAGCCTGAATTGAGATATAACAGGAAAAAGAAATTTAAATGAAAAAAAAATTAACCGAAAAACAAAACTCTTGATAACAAAACTGCCTTCACAAGCACCAAAATCGTGATAGCAACATAATCTGAGTATCTAAATATATAGGATTTGTTGTCTTTTCTTCTGTTCATGCTTTCTTCAAGTCCTGGGATTGATGAGAAGTAGACATAGTCCTGACATTGGAACCTCTGCTGCCAAAGCAAAATAAGACATAATAGACACATAACATTTATTTGGTATCTACTGAATATTCTTTGTATGTAATGTGATATTATGATACAAGCATAAAAAAACAGAGAGAGATATAATTCCATAAGTAATGTGAATTACAGTTTTACTCTCATGAATGTTTCATATTTATTGTTAACATTAAGTTGAAATAGTTTCAGACCTCCTAGCTTGCTCCATTCTGCAGTTCCAGTGAGCATTAGAAATAATATGCCCTACAGTTTTAATTTCTGCGCGTGAACTGATCTGAACTATTGAGTTACATGTGCTAAGGCAGTGGCAGAGGTTTTGTTGGCATGAACTGGCATCTCCACAGGATTGTAGTTGTAGCAGCAAAATAGAACTCTCACTCAATCTAACTATCAACCTGTTTTATTTATTTGTTTGTTTGATTGATTTATATCCAAAAAAATCTTTTGTGGAGATTTTCCTTTATTTTATTCCCCCAACAGCAACCCTGTGAGGCTAAAGATAGTGATTGGCTCAAAGTCAGCCAGTGATTTTCCTAAGGATTCCTAAACTTGAACCTGCCTCTCCCTTGTTCTAGTCCAATACCTTATCCATATACCATGCCAATTCTCTTCAATTTGATTCCCTGAATGTGCTACTAGATTTTCTACACTATCAGAGGGTAGAACACATGTCCTTTGAGATTCTCTCCAAGTCAGCGATTCTATGAACAGTGTTCACAATCCTTGGATATAAACCAAATGGGTGGTTGTCATAAATAAACATACTATATAATTCACTGAAAAGGATGCCTCATGTATGTCTTCAGCACACAATTCCCTGGTACACAGTGGAAAATTAGACAGCTCTGAATTAACTAAAAGAAGTTGATACTGCAGTGATCTATATGTGAAATATAAAATATATTTTAAGACACACTTTTCATCCAGAGTTAGGCTCTAATACTTGCTGACAAGTTACTCTGCTTGGCCTTAAGTCTGCCACTCAAGGAGAAAGGTAGGTATCTGCCAATCAGGAAGTGTGATGGGAGATTAATTACTCACCATCTTTTTGACATTTTTGAGTCTCACAGGATATGGGAAGATATGTGTTGCTTTTCTGTTCCACTGTTCTCCCTCTTGGAAATAACAACGTTGACTTCAAATGCTTCTCTGTACAATCCAAGGCTAATTCCATTTGTCATTTTTAGACAGCCTTTTTCTGCTTCAGTGTTTGGGCTGCTAAAAATGTAGTCCAAATGTATGATGTTCCTGGTTCCTCAGAGGGAAATTGCTTCTTTGAAAGGTGGGGCAAGGACATGCACGGTGACCTAGAGCCCAACGGTGCTAGGAGGCACTGAAAGCTGCAAAACAAGCAAACAAACAAACAAACAAACAAAAAACAGCTGAAAGAACTGGGAACTGTCACTCACTTCCTCTCTCTCCTCTGAATTCTTTTCTCAGTTGTTTTCCTTCAACATTCAGAATTGCCTGCAAAAAACAAACAATCATGTTACATACATTTTTTTAAAATTATTTCTATAGTGAATGTGGTATGGTGTCTATAGCTCAGAAATCAATCTTCTGGATGTATTGGAACTTTAGTCCCAAAATTTCCAACCAGCATAGATTGTGGCTTTTGAATTCTGAAATGTTGTCCTAATAGCGAAAGCCTGTGCAACTTTTCATACCCCTTTTTCAAACCTAAACTCCCAGCCACTCAGATGGACAGATTAGTGTATTACTGGAGAAAAATGGAACATTTTAGGGACCATTGAAATGCTCCATCTCCTCAACTTATAAATGTATTTTTTGCATGTCAGTATAGCCATGTAAAATCTTGAGATTCAGTCACCTACTAATTTTATCATCTAAAAGCTTATGGGACATAGGTATTATAAATAAAGATTACCTAGAGCTGGCACTTTCCTTTTTATCCTGCTAATTTCCCATGTCATGATTTTTAATGAAAATAATAATAATAGTAGTAGTAGTAGTAGTAATAATAATAATGGAGATGAACTCTTGTGGACACCAAATGTGATATTAGTTGATACATTTATACACACAGGAACCAGATTCTTAAGGCAGGGACTTTTATAGGACTCTGTTTCTAAAATCTTTCTAAAGAAACACTCCCCTTTTAGGCACTGAAACCCATTTACTTCAGATAGGGTTTTTTTGTTTGTCTATAAGCTGTTTCTTATGAACAGCCTGGCTGGTTTATTCCAGTTCTGGAAATCAGTGCATGACTAGGAACCTGGTGTCCTTACAAAGAATTGCTAATATTTTAATTGTTGCTATGCCACTCGCTTAGAATCTGGCTTTGCACTATTTTCTTCACATAAATTCTTCAGCCAGTTTTATCTCACTCAACACATTTTCACTCTCTCACTTGCTACATAAAGCATAAAATGAACAGCACACAGAATATGCAGGTTTGTAAAAGTCTTACTGAGTGATGCCTGATTGTCAAAGATGTGACATTCTTTCAGAAGAGGTATGTCACTGCTTGAATATGATTCTGAATTATTTGGGGGATCATCTTTAAGTACATAGTTCCTCTGGTGGGAAGACTATACCCATATCTGAACATCCTCTAACATTTTTATTTCGTGTATTAAATAAAGCTTATTTAACTTAATTGATATGGCTAGAATGTTTTATGCATGTTCAGTACATTAGGAATTTGATCATACAGGGTACAGCTCTTAGCTCATGAACAAGATAACATCAACTGATCACATATTTGTATGGTATGGATATCCTATAAAAGAACATAAAGACTTGTTCTCCCTTGTTCAAGAGTGCAGGACATTGAGTAATTTGTTTAAATTACATGAAGGCAGATTCCAACTGAAAATTAGAAATCTTATTAGCAATAAGTGCAATTTGAGAGGGGAACCAATAACCCAGAGATGTGGTAGGTGCTGCTTCATTTTATGGGTTCAGACAGAGGCTAGACAGCCGTCTCTCTTGGATGCTTTGATTCTGAGCAGCAAGGAGAATCTGAGGGCCTAAAAGGCCTTTTCCAATCTATGGTTCTGTGTTTCTATGTGCTTTACAGTAGCTTTATCTTTTACAGAGAACATTTATGTATTTGAAAGGCTGCTGGAAAACATTCTGTAAAATATCTTCCAAATCCTGGTTAAAGAAGAAGAGTGCTGTGGAACCAACACATTTGGGAATTGCTTTTAGTCCCCACACCATAAATCCTCTTACAGGAAAGGCAACACGGTTTTCCTATTTGTTAGGCCTTTTAAACCTTGCAAAAATTATGCCTTTTTCCCATCCAAAACAACAGCACATAAGTTGTTTTCTTAGCAGTCTTTGTGGAGAAAGGAGATATATAAATTAAAAGAAAGAAGTACAAGTGCCTTCAAATGGTCCATCAACATTTATCACCTGGACAGAAGGCTGAGCAGGTAAACAGCTATTTGGTCACTATGAATTATACTGTATATTTAAATTATAGTAATCACTCCCAAATTTTGCATTTATACACATGAATGAGCACATGCACATTGAAAGCAAATAAGATACCATTTGTCCTTTTGTAAGTAAGGCTGGTGTTGTTTCTGTTTTGGGTGATGCATAAAGGACCCTCAAATCTCTCTTCCTCTCTAGGCATACATATGTCACTTTCATTTCTGTGAATTGGATTCAGGCTTTTTGTACTTCTTTTCCTAACCAAAAATACAATGAAAATGTTCCTGCTTGTAGAAGACAGATATTCACTTCAAGTAACTTGCCCTGAAGAAAAGTTTATCCATCTGCTATCTCAACCATCTTATCAAGGTGCTTTAGTGCACCAAATAATTACTTATTTTTCATTAAAGGAGAGCCAAGTTCTAGTACTGCCTTACTGTAACGGTATGTGAGAAAGACCTTGGGAGTCTGGGTGAAGAGATGCTACGAAGGAATGGTCAGATAAGAGACAGCATAGCTGCAGCTGGATAGAGACCCTCCCTAGTTTCTTGGGCTCAGAAGACACCGTCCCTAGTTTCTTGGGCTGTAAAGAAGATGAGGGGTGTGTGAGGGAGATTTTCACTTTCATACTTGCAAGATTCTGTCAATGTAGCTTTATAATAAAGTAGACTTAACTCATCTGGTGGTGATTCCTATCTGGTTTACCCTGCAAGGCGACATCAGTCTCCCAAGGTCTTTCCCATATACTGTTACACTTAGGCACAACGTCAGCTAGCTGGGTGACCTTGGACCAGTCACTCTCTCTCAGAAGCAGCCCTAGAAAGCAGTCAATGGTAAACCATTTCTGAAATCTTGCAAAAAACAAAACAAAACCTGGAGGGACTTGTCCAGGCAGTTGCCAGGGGTTAACACACAAAAAAAATCCATATAATGAACTGGTCAGTGTAAGGATGTACTATCATTATGTAGGTTTTAAATGGAAATGAGAGAGACAGAATTAATGTATGGAGTTACAGTACTTACAGTTGCCATTTATCACTTCTGATTCTTTTTTTTCTCTTCTAAGAAGAGAGTGATCAAAGTGGTGGAGACACAAATAGCATTTCACTGGTCATCCTACATTAAATTTAGTCTGTTTCCAGTTTTACAAACATTGTTCCTGAGAGGGCAAATGCTGCTGATTTAAATTTGCTGGTGCTAAAATTAAGAGATGATCTGGGCAGCACTTCTCCAATTTTTCTTCAAGAACTCTCTTATTTATATTCATCTTATTTTTCTCCTGCCTTCGTTATTTTTCCTTTATTTATTCTTTTTACCTTAAAGTTCTAGATTATAAACATATTGCAGCAGGGAACAGAAATAACCAATAACCAACAGTAACCATCAGTGCCATCTACACCAAACACTTTTAATGATAATTAGCTTTTTTACATTTAATGTATTCAAAATATCTGATTCATTTCACTTATTGTAAGACTAACAACAGTGCTCCATTCTAAAAAATGTAAACATTTGTATATCCTTTTGTATAAATACAACTCATTCTGATAAATATATCATCCACATATGATTTTTGATGGACTTTGTTTTATTTTTTTCCAGTGTGGTTAAAATTGTATCTTAACAGAATTGTATGTTTGTCATGTTCTCATGTTACAAATGAGGGAGTGAGGCTGAGAAAAGAAGATTGTTCATATTGTATAACCTCTTATCAAATAATAGATATAAAATGGATTAATTCATAGATACATACTAATCACTGTTTCTTTTCTTCCTTCTACATTTTAACTTGTCTTTACCCTTTCCCCATTATTTATTTATTTATTTATTTGTAAATGGAACTATTCACTTTCCTCCCATCTTCAATTTTATTTTCTATCTATACCATCCATTTATTTAGAATATATTTGTATATATTTTGTAAAATAAACTAAAATCTATCTTAAAGCTTCTGAAACTCTGTACTGTCATTGTCAATCCAGTTGAATACCAGTTGCTGGGCAACAGGAATGGGAAGGTGGTATTTGAGCTACTGGAGAATATTATTATAATAGTATTGGGTAACTGGGGTACTTGTCATAAACAAGGCACATGATTGGCCACTGTGGGAATTAATCGCTGGATTAAATATACAGGAGCTGTTCAGCAATGAGAACAATTTGCTAGAAGACTAGTGACCTCTCTGAAAATCTTCAGACAGAGGCTGGGGAACCATCTATTCCAGTTGTCGAGTGAATTTCTTGCACTGAGCAGAGAGCTGACACTGATCACCTGCTAGGACTCTTCCAACCATGATCTATATGCAAGGGTGGGATGTTACAATATAAGTGCCTCAGTGTGTAGCAAAATACATTTGCATTCAGAACAAACCTTATCAAATGTAATGCATGCCTTTGCTGTCTCAGAATAATCTGAGTTTAGTAAAATGCACATACACACACATGCATAATGGGGAGCTAATAAACATAAACCAAATGCTGGCACAAAGCCAGATTCAAAGATAACTATGCCAAAATTACCTGTTAAATTAGATTATTTGGGAACAATCTCTTATGGTACTAAAGTCATAAAGGAAAATATCAGACTATTCTTTCATTGGAACATGATTTATATATGTTATGTCATATTGTGAGTTTCAGTATGATGCTTTAATAGTTGTCTCCAAAACTTTGACATAATTTCTCCTCATCTATGATGATAATTTTAGTGTTTTCCCCATTTTCCTAAAGGATAGGATGCTTCCAGCTAAGTATGGTGAAACCATATCAGATAGCTGATCTGAAATTGATATCTTCAACCTCTGATGTTGTAGACTGAGATTTTATTTTCTTTCATTTTCTAAAATATTCCAAACAATATTGATTTGTTTGTTAGTTTGAATTTGAATGCAGGCCTTCTATCCTGAAGGTATATAGTAGTTTCTGTCATTTTTGGCAATATAAATCATAATCGTTTTAGACAGGTAATGAACTAAGAAATCTGGATGTCAGACAGAAGTATAGAAAACATTCTTACAGCTGAATTCTAACCAAAGCAGATTTGTATCATACTGGCTAGAATTGATCAAGTGACAAGCCCTGTTTTTCTTGAAAAGCTTCTGAGTCAGGCTTGCTTCTTTCATTTAACCATAAAAGGCACTTGGCAATCTGCAGCTGCTTCCCAAAATGAAAGTGATGTGGGAAGATTTCCAACACTTACATATGAAAGCCATCAATACAGTGTTCACTAAATGGATTGTTGGAGCCAAATGAAAAGTGGCAGGTGGCTAGGAGTTAAATGGCTTTTTAAGAGTAGCATTCCTCCCAGAGATACTCATCTAGAGCATACATTGTAAGTTTGCTGGTAGCAGGCAGAAGCCATTCATGGCATGCCACACTGCACTGTCCTTCAGCCTCCTCTGCACCTTCTCCTAAGTATCAGATATGGCAGAAGTAGCTGCAGCTGTGTTCAGATGTATTGTGGTGAGCTATCATAATAATATTTAGTGGTGTAATGGTCACACTTAGCTCAGTGGATCACATGTCCTGTGAGACAGAAACAATTATAAAAGTCTTCCTATTTCAGCTGGGAGCACATTTAAGGAAAATGTCTAACATTTCTGTTACTTGCATCTGGCTCAGATAGAGTTACTTTGATTGACTTGATTAATGACTACATGTAATGGTATGTGGGAATGGTCTTGAGAGGCCAGGGGAAGAGATGCTGACTAGGGAACTATCAGATAAAAGGGGGAGGAGCCACAGCTGCATAATGGGGACAGAAAGAAACTTAGAAAGGATCTGGCCTGACTTATCAGGCTGTAAAAAGAGACGGTGGGAGAGCTGTACTTTCAGACTTATAAGTTTCTGTTAATGAAGCTTTACAATAAAGTAGTAGAATTAGCTCATCTTGTGTTCCTGTCTGGTCTACCTGGGAGGCTGTCATCAATCTTGAAAGTCTGAAGGTACCATCTCTTTTTACAGCCTGATTAGTCAGGCCTTTCTAAGTTTCTTTCTGTGCCTGTTATGCAGCTGTGGGCTCCTCTTCCTTTTATCTGATCTTAAGGCAGCATCTCTTCCCCTCACCTCTCAAGGTCATTCCCACATACCATTATACTACATGACTATTCTATACCTTTGATCTATGTTTTCATTCTAAATATGCTAAGCTGTTTATGCATTAATACTTAGTTTGTCCAGATATCCAAGCTTTGCTTTCTGATTAGTGCTAGATGAATATCCTAAATTATACCTTTCATAGGTAGCTCAGAGCACCATTTGAATTACAGCTAATGTTAAAAATGGAGAATAACTGTAAAAGAAAATCTATCTCATTTGACCAGTGCTATTGACATCAGCAACTAGAAAATGTTAGACTGAGCTTTTAAATTAGACTTAATTCAATTTAATTTGATGATCTACTCAATATTTGTTGAAATTATGGAGTAAATGCATGGACATAAGATACATTTGTCAGATCTGAAATGCTGTGAGCTTAGAACTTCAATCTTAGGTGAGTACTTAGACCCCTACTAAGGCATCATTAAATATAAACCATGGTCTTTTTTGATTTGAAACAAATGAATAATGGATTGAAATCCTTAATGATATCATGAGAGATATCCCTTTTGAAATCTCATGAAGCTATAATCTGTTATTCTTGCTATCTATATCTTAAAAGAGATGTAATGAGAACTTTCCAATGTATCCAGATTAAACTTGTCAAGATTAATATCCTCAAAAAAAAATCTACTATCTCTACAACATTGATCCCATTCTATCAAAAACTGAACAAGCTGCAAGTTTTGATGTTTATTCATAACAGCCAGTATATGAGTTATTTTTTAATCAAATCTTATACCTTGAAATGACTCAGATCAAATAGGTCTGCCTTGAAATCAAATCCCACCTTTCTCAAATCACAACTTTCCTGTTTAAATCTAATCAGAGCAGATAAACACAGGCTATCCTCATATATGTCCCTTTCTTCCCCAAACATGTACATTAGGAAAGATATCCACCAAAATGTTTATTTTTGACAAATACACACTAAAATATATACAAATATCCACATAGATGTTTAACAAAAATACAAACAGAATGGAACAAAATAATGAAAAATTAAGAAAAATCACATTTGATAGGTGGCTTCACCCTCATTAGGAGTAACTGCATCCCTTCAGTTAGATGGCTGATACTTGGCAGAGATCTTTTATTTGGCTTCTGACCACTCTTACCAGTCTAGCAGAACTAATGTATCTATTTCTAGTGAAATGAGATAATTTCAAAGCATATATGTCTGTCTATGAGAAGGAAGAGAAGAGGAAACTGTTAAGTTTGGGGTGGGAGAAAGACAGTTGGGAATCATGACCTGGGTGAAAGAATTCAGAATTGGTTCATCACACAGATTTCAGGTTGTCAACATCTTATGAATTATGAAGCCACCAATGAACTTTATAATAGGGTGTATGGATCTGAAATAAAAATGTTAAAAATGAAACAGGGCTCAGCAACTGGAGATTCTTTGGCAGCTCACTTTTAGAGTTTTGACTGATCACACTGTGTTCCAGCAGCTGGCAAAGCATGTGGACAGCAGGTAGGGAAGCAGAAAGAAAGGTGGTGGGTGTATATGTGTGTTTGTAATGAAGAAAGAGACAAGGGGGAGGAAGAATATCTATCACTGTAGATATTCTTATCTTCACATTTAAGTGATTAAATTTCTCCAGCATGATCAAAGGCAGCAGTTATGGAACAGTCCGTTTCTCTTTCCTGGAAATACTGTATATATAGTATTTCTTGTGTATCACTTTTTAATAACTTCAGAGCCAGTATTAAAAACAATTCTTTTTGTTATTTTCCACACTGAAGATATAAAATTGAGGATGTTGATACTAAATATCCTGTTTTTAAACCCAGAGATACCAATGTTTATTCAAGTATTTATCTATTTTATTATATTAATTCTTATGCTTCCTAGGTTTTCAACCCCTCCCTTACCCTATACCCTAATGCCTGTTCATCCCAAGCTACCTTGGCTTATTTTTGACACTAGTCATTTGGTGGCATCAGGAGAATAAAGAAGAAGAGGGAACTTTCTTCATAACCTTTACTATTGGCAGTTCAGCAAGATTTTATACCACACTCAAATGTAATCCAAGTGTGCTAATCTGTGTGAAGAGCACTGGGAAAATTGCATTTTCCAGCACTCATCTGGCCCCTAGCCATGGCAACATGTCTGGCTCTCTCTCCTTCCTAGCAGAGAGAGAGCAGTGCCCTTTAAAAGCATAGGTTTGAATCCATTATGAATAGGATTCGCTGATGGCAACAGTCTTGCGGTGGTCTGGGGAAGAAGGGGCCAAAAAAGAGCAGTAGACAGAGTAGTCTGATATGGTGGTAATGATATTAAATTATGATGGGGAAAAGTAGATTCAGAATTGTGTTCAGTCCTGAAAGCAAGCAAGCATTTATCCAGTCCCTCCCTCCCTCCCTCCCTTCCTTGTATTATTCTCCTGCACTGTCCTCTTCAAGGATTTTGTTAGTCTGTGTATCTGAGTTCCTGTGCATCAGCCAAGATCTATTTGCTTTGAAATGCATGGGCATGCCCAGAATGAACTCTTCTGTTCTTAATTTAGAAGAGATATGATTGCCAATTGATTGCAGTCAGTCTATGTTGTTCATGACAAATAAGAGACTCCACAGATGTTTGTTCCAAGACAGAAATTTTGAGTTCTTTAAGGCTAAACTATAAACATTTGAGTTCTGAATCAAAACATTTATGGAGTGCTTGGAACATATAAATGTGCTACCTTCTTAATTGCCAAACCAGGTAAAACATTTGGTTTAAATATAGTAGAAGAGCTGAAACAAACAACAACAAAAATCACACCATTCATGCAGTACATTCATTTCCACTGACAGCTATACAGGGTGATTTTCACACCCACAGTGAAACTTGACAAGGATTTGAATGACTCCAGATAATTTGCTCCGATCTAATTTAGGGATGTTCATATGTTACTTTCAGGGTAGAAATAATGATTATCTCCAAAGAAATGCTGCAGTTTCCCCACCTACTGTCGAGGGATATATGGAACAACACATGCCAATTTCCTGAAAAAAGGTGCATCTTATTAAAACTTTTGTTCACTATAAAAATTTCATGAATGTCTAAGTAAAAACTTTCAAATTCACAACATCCAACTTCAGATTAAACTTGTTGGCAACTTTAATAATGTCCAACAATAGTAATGATAAGTATTTTTGTTATTATCTTTATCTTGTCTTTTGACTTATGTTGAATTAAGGTTGATAATGTGATAATATCAAGAAAAAAAAAATATTCCAGTTCAAACAAGGGAAACAAAAAATCAGCAGAAACCTAAATAGGGAGAACATAGAAAAACGTACCTTCATGGCAAGCTAAGCATCTTACCTACTTCATTATGCTCCTACATAGTTACTTTTAAAAGAAACAAATATAAATGAGTTAAGTCAAACTTGAGGCTTAAGTTCTGCATTTTTTTGTGCCTCCATTAGAAGTGCCACAACTAATGAAACCTTTCTGAGCCCTGTGGCTGCCCAAGTATTGACATCAGATCTAGAGGGCCTCTGTTTTTTTTTTCCTTAATGATGATTTTTATTATTATATACAAATAAAAATACAAAGGAAAAAAAACTAATACAAACTAAGAAAGATATAAAAAGTACAAAGAAAAAATAAAAAGTGCAGAGAAAAAAGAAAATGAGAGAAAAAAGATAAAGGAAAAGGATATACAAACAACAGTTCATCAGGACAAGTGCAATTTCAGAAACTATTACCTTCTTTAACATTTCAACAAAAGATCTCTTCTTCCCATATCTCATCTCTTATCTATAAAGAAATTATAAAGCCTCATAATTCAGTCCTAATCAGCAAAAATCCATTAAGAGTTACCAGAAATAATAACATATATATATTTAACTTTAATCAAATAAATCAGTTTCATATTCCTTTCCTTTCCTTTTAACATAGTAACTTATCATTTTCACTAAAAATATAACAAAAAAAGCACTCTTCTTCCCATATCTTATCTATAAACAAATCTTTAAAGCCTAGTCTAGAAAAATCCATTAAGAGCTACCAGAACAACAACATATTAAGAATCTTGATCTTTAATCCCTTCAAATTATGTCCCACAACTTGATTTCATTTTCTCACCATTTTCTCTTTGTCTCCTCTCAGAAACTCCTTCACAAGTTTAGCATGTACTTGAAATAACATTTATATTTTAACCTTCATCAAATAAGCTGACTTTGTCTTTCCTTTAATTTTAGCACTGTAGCTTATCATTTTCTCTGAAAATACAACCAAAAATATCTTCTTCCCATATCTTATCTATAAACAAATCTTTAAAACTTCATCATTCAGTCCTAAAAGAGAAACCCATTAAGAGCTTCTAGAAAGAACATCATATATATTTTAACCTTGATCAAATAAGCTAACCTTACATTACTTTTTTTTTTTTTTTTTGCTTTTAAAAATCTTGATGTTTATTCCCTTTAAATAGTGTCTCAAAAGCTGATTTCTTTTCATTTTTTCTTTGTCTTTTCTCAGGAACTCCTTCATGAATATAACACATTTATTTTGTAAGTCCAAAATAAGAAAGTTGTCCAAGTCATTCTTCTGATTTATTATTTGTGTGTCCCTTTTGGTTATTAAAACATCACCCGGTTTCATTTGTAAATCCAATGAAACTTCTTTTTCCATATCATTCTTGTAACTTGTCATTTGTAAATCCAAATCCAAAACAGCCTAATTCTCAGTTATAACTCTTCTATCTCCTCTTTTAAACCCATTTTTATTGTAACAGACAGTTTTAAAAGAAATTTCTGAGTGCATTGTTCCTAGATAAATTCTTCCAAAGTTAAAATAATTTTATCCATTCTGTATTAGTGGGTCTATTCTCCTTTAATTATAACCAATTTCAGGTTGCCTCTAGTGTCCAGTTTTCAAAGTCTTCTCTTATCATGTTTTTCTCTAATCCACAACATTTTCCCATGGGAAGATTTCTTACACTTACTGTAAACTGAAAATCTTCATATATTTTAATAGGATTTTAAACAACCCACAAGAAGGATTCTCATAATTAATTTCAAAATCTTATTCCAATCCATCTGGCCCCTTAATCCATTTATAACTTTCCAAAATCAATGTTCTAATCACCCTTTTGTTGTTTATTTCAATTTTTTAAAAATCTTAAACTTATAAGAAACTTCTGTCACTGAGGACTGAAGAAGAATCACTGGTGTGATGAAACTTGTCATTCTGAAGGTTCTTAATATCCAAAAAGCAGTTAATAAGCCATTTCCAGAAAGGATTAAGAGAGGAAGTGGGCAAACCCAGTGTCCTTTTGCAGGTTCCAAGCCATGGCTTGGGCAAAGCTAGCTTACTCTTGGCTCCCAGAGCTCTAAAACACACTGGAGACCACTATTTTATGGTCTCCTCATGTGAGGCCTCTGTATGGAATGCTTATGGGTGATCCCAGACCCTCCCCTTTATCCAGAGAGGAATTTCTATCTGTTTGCTGACTTCTCATTCTGCCACGGTTGTCGGCTCTGTTAAAAGTAGAGCTGTCTTCAGTCCACCATTGCTTGTCTGGAAGTTCTAGATGGCCTCTGTTTCTGAAAAGGTTTATATTGAGCTGACAGGCTTTTGCTAAGTAACATGTGGTGTGCAAATTATATCTCTCAGTGAGCCAGTGCATGCTCTGTGAACAAACAATCTGCTGAAAAGTGTTTAGAAGAAAATAAAAATTGTTTTCCTTTGTCTTTCCAAGTTCTAGAACTGACATGCAAATCAGGAATTTGTTAGTGAAAATTAGTGAAAAATATTTAAAGTAGGTGAATTTGGCTTTTATCCCTTCTTTCCAAGAATCCAAAGATACTAAGCCCTGCAATTCATTTAACTAGATACAGGAAGAAATGAGGAGCTGCTACTGCACCATATCTTTCTTCCACCTCTTGCTTAAGGGCAATGCTTGGGTTCATATGTTGCATTAAGTCATGTTTATGAATAAACTATTTTTGGCTAGGTTTACACCAGACAGTAATCTATAAACTATAGTTTACAACTATAATGGTTGGATTTATTGAAGTCAAAAACAAACAAATCACAGTATGGCTTGGAATAATGTGTAAATCAGGCCACTATGTAATTTAACATCTGTTTTTAATTTTGCTCTAGTTTTCTCCAATATCTTTAGCTGTTAACAGTGGGAACTGACCAACATGGAACTTGATACATTCCACCCCAAATCTTCAAAATGACATAATGTAAAAAATATGTCTATTTTTTGTATTCTTCCACTGCAGTGGGTAAAGATAAAAACAAGCCTTGTTGAAAAAAAAGTTTTGTTTGGTGTGAAATTGCATAATTTATTTTAAATTTATTTTGGGGAAAAATAACTATAGTATAAAATCTGTTACCCCAAATTGTTAAAGCTTCTTATACAGATATGATATCTAATATAAACTATTAATTACAATTTTGTTCCAGAGAATTGAAGTAACCACTATTTGCCATAATTTCCCGTGGCCTCTGTGCTTGTCAGTTACTTTATTAACTTGCACTTGCTAGACAGAATCTCACCAGACTAACTCTAACTCCCAAAGCCTGCAACTAAACACTACGAATTCCTTAGGGTGGTGCCAGTCTCATCCTCTTGCCTTTCCCAGGCTCAGGCTGTGGGCTGAGGAGATGCTTCTGTCCTTGAACCTCCTCATCCAAGTCATCCATCACAGTGCTGTGCAACCAGCTTCATTCACCATATCCTATTCTTTTTGCATTTGTGCTTGTTCTAAGCCCTGGATCTATTTCCTTGCTTACATTTGACATATCTTCTTAAATGAATAAAATTATCTTTTTTGAAATTTTTATTCATTGATGTTGATCTTCAAATGTTGTAATAGCTAAATTTGAATTGATGGCTACTGTTGGATTATTTTTCAAAGGTAACAGGGTAGCGCCTGACTTATAATTGTCCCCCTGGAACTTAATACACACATATGCACTTTCTCTGCTTGTTGTTGCCTAGTTTTTAATCTAAAGGCTAAGTTACAGAAGGTTTACATGATAAATGTGTGTAGGTCTTTACCATATGTATCTGGGTATGTGTGTGTGTGTATGTATGTATGTATGCATGTATGTAGTGTTGGAGAGATAAATAGTATGTTTCAATTCTCTCCCGTATTAAGTAGAAGGCCCCTAAATATACAAAATAAATATGTCAGTAAGGTTACAATATAATTTTCTGTGTCTTTCTAATTCTGATTCTGCATAAATATCTTTTTGGGGAGGGGAGGCGAGGCGAGGGGAAGGGAGGGGAGGGGAGGGGGTAATATGATGAGGTTAATTGAGATATCTTGTCCCTTATATAGAGAGAAAAATAGTATAATCCAGCAAACTTGCATCATGTAGTTGTGTGATTCCACTCAACACCTTTCTAATTTGAAATTTTAAGATAGTAGTTATTTACTAAATATAAAACAATTAAATATATCAGAATCAGTGATTTATATCTAGCTAGATAATAGCTATTTTAACTGCCTTCCTAGATGTTGTATACCACTCATTTCTTCAATATGATCACTGTTTTAGCATGCTCTAATTAGTACATCATGCCCTGATGATCAAGTGTGGTGATTTTATCTCCGTATGATTGATTCAGCATGGGTAGAGAGAAAATAAAGCCAACAAAGTCAAGTGGGGGTGTACAGCTTAGAAGCTAACTCTTAAATTCCAGTAAATCTGCTTGGCATAACAAGAAAACATAAACTCAGAAGTGCACAAGAATACACATCAGTGGTTCACTGGGAGTGGTCATCAGATGTGTTAGCTACATTTATTTCCTGCCACATGATTAAGAGATCATACAACTCAAACTCCACCAATGTCCTTAGTGAGTTTTTTCTTTTTTATTATTTATTTATTTAAAGCATTTATACCACCTTCCATCAAATTGGAGGCCAAGCCTATGCACAAGAGTATAGATAATAAATCCTTTAAAACTGACTACAGTACAATAAATTACTACATTCAAGAACCAGAATAAAAAGGTTATATATAAAAATCTCAAGGCAGTGCTAACAAAAATAATCTGAATCGAATATGAATTATGGTTAAAGATTCTGAATAATGAACCACTCCTATAATCCAAAGGAGAATGTGATTCTATTGATTCTGAGGGGGCAGGTTTAAGAATAAATTAATAGCCAGTCATGTCCCAGATCAATGCCCAGTCTTTCATATAATCAAAATTCTCCTGAAAATAATAATATCGAGAGCTTTAAAATAATTATGCTGCTACATTTGTTTAAATTAGGGTTTTCCAAAGAAGCTTCCTGCAGTAAGTGCCAGTTGTCTCACTGGCTGCAAAATAAAACAAGACAAGACATTCTGGACAAACTCAAAGAAGCCTAGTTCTGTTCTGAACAACCTCAGATACTGATTGCCTCTGTTTTGGCTTCAGACCAGAAAGAAAATGCAAGAAAAATACTATGAAGAAATAATTTTCAGTGCTGGAAATCTCAAAGCCATTAAATGGGATTCTGAGAAGGGCAAAGAGTTCTACTTTTGTGTGTGTGTGTGATTATAATCATGTTTGTATAGCAAATTCTGGAAGTATAAAAGATATTAATTAGTACATACTGCATTGGTGTAATGAGAACTTAGGTGAGATAAATAATGAACTAAGAAAAATGAATATCAGGCAACAAATACACCAACAAGCCTTTAACATTTGTTTTTTTCTTCTATTAATTATAAGTGTTAGCAACACAGAATAGATTGACATTTACAAATGCCAGAATCCCACTCAATTACTCTTCATAAGGTTCTGTTCATGTTTCTTTAGGATAGAAGGTAAATCCTGTTCCAACCCTTTACATAAAAACAGGATGATGTGTATTTCATACATTCATAATCAGAAACAAACTTTGATTTGCTAACTGATACAGAATTTAGTATCTCAAAATCCTAACTTCTTTATTCAGCTCCTCCTTTCCACTTCCAAATGTCTTGCAAATGAAGAATGAATAAACTCTGCTTGACTTCTAGTTTCAATTCCTTCCTAGCTCAGTATCTGCTATGATCAGGATTATACAATATGTTTTATTTGTGCCCCATTCTCCTACAAGGAGTGGTGTAGGATGCTGAAAAAAGTATTTTTCCTTCACTATAAGAAATGGTTACTTTCACTCTTACTTTGTTAGGGGTTAGTAGACAGTTTGCAGGAAAAAAGCTGATTGTAGCTATCCACTATTTTTAATTTCTAAGGATGCCTATAAGGCACTCTTGTAAATGAAGATTATGCTAGATTGGTGTTTGCTTAATTGCATGTCATCTTAATCTAACAATGTGAGATAGGGAACCAAATGAGGCAGGAAGAACTCCATGGGCACACTAATGTTTGTCAACAACACATTGCCTACTGCTGAAGTAGGATATTTTAGCCTTCATTTTAGTTTTACAGAAAAATAACAAAATGAATCCAAGTTTTAAAAAAAAATTAAGTGGAGTTGGAACAGAAATGTTCCTCCATCCTTAACTCCAAGAGGAAAATGTTATTACTGCAAGTGTTAATAAATGGCAGGCAGAATGGAAATGTGCATTAGGAGGCTTTTGAAGAATTGTTTTTTACCTCCTTTGCCCATAGCAATGAACAGGTATTATTGCTAGTTGTTGGTTATTAGGGTGGTTGTTTTGTTTTTGTTTTTGTTTTTTAATGTGCATTTTGAGGTGAGTAAACCAGCAATTACAGTGCCTATAAATTTTAAGGCCATTATTAAGAAAGTCAATAAAGATAAGGTGAGATTTTAAAAGTTGCTGTAACATCAGTGTGAATATGGAGATGGCTTCCTTCAGGACTATTAGATTCAGGAGAAAATATTAGGATCCTCAAGAGCAGTGTTTCTCAACCTCAGCAACTTTAACTCCCAGAATTCCCCAGCCAGCTGTTCTAGAGGCAGGCCAATTTTTTTATCCAAGTACTTCAGCATGTCGGTGGATGTGCAGCACAAAGGAGGTGGAAGTAGTCCTAAAAACTCCTAAGCTTGATCATATTTTTAAGCTTAGTGGCATGTGCTACTGGCACCTTCACACAAAATAATTATCCACTGGTGCAATTAGGAAATTTCAGATATTGGATCCTTGTCCTTTTTTTTTTAAATTCATTTACTTTAAAATATGTTAAGATTTGCACGGACATGGAGGCCTTCTGCTCATGCTTCTGCCCCCAAATCCTGCTCTGATGATACCATTAGCTATACGTAGTGACAGCAGGAAAAAATATAGGCCTTGCAGATCCATGGGCAAACAAGGTTAAAAGTTGTGGGCTCAATTTAATTCCGTTCTTGTGTCTTGCTTCTTTATTTCCAGCTCTGGATGAAATCTGCAGCCTTGCTCTCCAAATCAATCAATCTCTCTCTTCCCCTCTCTCTCTCTCTTTACTGATGATCTTGCAAATAGAAGTCCTTTTATGTTGATTTAATATGCAGTGAAACCTTTATTCTGTGTCAGGATGAAAAGAAGAGGTGACATCTCTTGAAACATATTTGTATTACACTGTTTCTAAACTGTAGGTTTTTGAAAATATACTTCCAGAAGGCAGCTGGCAACTACTACTTATTAAAACAACAGGCACATTCTAGACACATCAGCTAACTTCAATTCTCCATCTTGTAGTGGATGTAGCTTTCTTTGAGTCAGGGCTGAAAACAGAAGTGGCTTCCTGACCTGTCTCCAAGATTACAGGTGAGGAGTGATTTACAACCCACTTCCTGAAGAGCTCTTTAATCTTGCCTTTATGAACATTTAGCACCTACAAATCACCTGCTTGATTTGATATACATCACCTGCTTCATGCCTTGGTGGCCTGGAGGTGAATGCATCAAAGGTACAATTTAGCTACACCAGAGGCTACTTTAAGGGAGTGATCTCTCTCTGCCTCATCTCTACATGTTGGTATCAGCACTTCCTTTTCAAAGTCTTTGAATGGAAATTATCATGGGGTAAAGTGTGGACATCTCACATAAGATTTATCTCTACCTTAAAATGTTCTATCCTTTGGGTGAAAAATAAATGAAAACAAAATTATTATCTTTATATCAGGGAAGTTGTAGAGAAGCAATAAAGCTGAATGTATTATCAAATTACCAAAGGGATCTTGGAAATCATCTTGTCCAGGGGTTGCTAAACTTTTTGCCATCATACCTTCCTTTCAGTGTATACTTAATGTACACACCTCCCCTAAAGATCCAAAGGTACAAATGAACAATGAAACTTTAGGAAAAGTGGATCTATTGTAACTATATACAACTAAAAGGTTTTTCACACCTCCCCTGGACTCTGTCTGTACCTCCCCAAAGGAGGTACACCTCCAGTTCAGGAAACCCTGATCTAGTCCATTTCCCCACTCCACCCCCAGTACATAAATCTCCTCCCTACTAAGTCATTGTGCTGATTCTTGTTTTCTTCAAAAACTTCTGCTACCTTCCAATGCAAACTGTGAACAAGAATAATGCATAGGAAGCTGACTGAAATAGTTCAACATGGAAATTTGGAAGGAAAAGTTGTTACAAGCATCCCAGATTCTCAGATTTCTACCTACAATGGGATGTCAATAATATTTAATGATATATAAAAGTAATGGAAATACCTAGCATGCAAGTCATGTTAAATATCTCCATGCTGACTAGAATCACCAAAGAGCAGCCTGACTGAACATAGGCTACAATAGCTATTTGAATATAAGTTCTCAATTTTATAAAAAAAGGATCTGGAATGGAAAAGGGGAACCATTTGAATATAAGTTCTCAATTTTATAAAAAAGGATTTGGAATGGAAAAGGGGAGGCATGGGGCAAGCAAATATTTCTGTGTAGACCTGGAATGTATTTTCTCCCACTAATTCTTCTCAGAATTCCCCATTATAGACTCTGATGTTGAACAGTCTCAAAATATGTCAGTCTAAATCCCATCCAGCTTTTCTCCAGGTTCAAACTCCCCAAATCGAAAAATTCTTTGACAGTCATGTAGAGTGGCAGAATTATGACTAGTGGGGAGGGGTTAGCCATAATGCAAGAGGAACAGAAGGAGGAACAATGTTTCCTTTCCTTCAACCAACCCTTCTCCACTTGGATGCCCTCCAAATATGTGGAATTTGACATCCAGAATTCTCTAACACTAAGTAACTTAAATTGCCTTAAATTGCTTTAAGAATGGCTTCATGAACAAGCTGGAGACAAGGCAATGCAAATCTGCAGATAACTGTTGCTTGCTTAGATAATTTCTGAGTTCAAATTTTATTTAGTTTCATATTTCACCAAGTCAAAACCAAACAAATTATGCTATGGGCTTAATATGATGCAAAATTATAGCCAGGTTGTCCAAGAAACACCCCCCCCCCCAGGCCTTTATAGATATGAGGGTGAGTACATAAAGTAGCAGCTGTGAGCCTGACTAAATCAGGGGGCTAAATATCCTTAAATGTTTACTTTTATAGCGTGACTTTTTAATTAATTAATTAATTTTAATTAATTAATGTGGGTATTTATTTTTTAATTGTTTGTGGGTTTTACTTTAATTGTGAGCCACCCAGAGTCACCACCCATTGGGGGAGATTGGGGGCATAGAAATGTAATAAATAAATAAATTACCTAATGTGAAATAAAAATGTTGAACATTCCTGTATTTTATTAACATACAACATGTTGTCCAGAAATAGGTAAGTAGTAATAAGATAAATTGTACAGGCAGTGTGTATTGCAGCTTGTTTTTGACACATTTGATTTCAAGAATTGGCAGCATTTGATAGTTGACATGCTCGGGTATTTAACATTTGACAATACTGATAGCTGATAACTGTGGCGTATCAGCTGCTTTCAGGCTTTCTGTCTCTGAGTAACCCTTCCTACATCAGCTTGGCTGGCAAATAGCCGCTAAGCATCTGCCACTAAACCTCTAAATATAGCACAGGATTCTGGGGCATGATGTATGACAAACACTTGAGTTTCCTTGAATCAGAGTTCTGTTGTCTCATCATCACCCATTCAGTAAATGATTAGAAAAAAATAGAGAATTTGTTCCTTGTCATCTAACTGGACATCAGGAACCATTATATTACCATTGTAGAATATAATAAATTTATAGATTATCAAAGGAAAACACTGTCTGAAACCTTACTAGGTCTCCTTTAAATAAATAAATAAATAAATAAATAAATAAATAAATAAATAAATAAATAAATAAATAAATAAAATATTTCAGTAGTATTATAATTAATGACTCCGGTCAAATAAAGCTCGATCGATGCCATTTTTCTTATGGGAAACTTACATGAATCAACAAGTTTTATATGTGAAATCCATCAGTCCTGAGACCACATTTTTGGCAGTCAAAGAAAATGGATGGCGTGATCAGCTTGTTCATTCACAAGAAGGCTTGTAACAGAAGTTCAGTTTACCAAAAAACAAACTGTTAAGGCTGTTCCCTGTCATTTCAGCTTACTATCCTGAGAAAACTTAGTATACATTCTCAGCTTCTGCATTTTTTCCCATTGGGGGAGGGATGTTATAGCAAATCATTAGACTCTACCTAGGGATATTTGTATGAGGGGGGTCAACTGGTCAAGATGGTGCCCTTTT
The DNA here is from genome assembly GCA_030867105.1 of Liasis olivaceus. Lineage (NCBI taxonomy): Eukaryota > Metazoa > Chordata > Lepidosauria > Squamata > Pythonidae > Liasis > Liasis olivaceus. The sequence continues at coordinate 86,465,933 of CM061352.1, read as the reverse complement.
GCAATCAGAGGCCTGCTTTAATCACGTGATCATGGCCATCATCCTTTTTGACACACCCACTTCCCCACACTTGGGCCCACCTGTGTCTAACCACTCACATTAACATTTCCTATGGGGTCTGTAAGGAATACAGAGGCATTCTTTGAAATAAAAACTATTCTGGAAACTGTTGATCTGCTTTTCCCCATGCTAATTCTTATTTTAATTTTCCTTAATAAAAACAATAAAATAAAATAAAATAAAACAAAACATAGTTTGGGACAGTGGGCATTGTAGGTAACAAAAGAGGTGCCCACAGGACCATTGATGGCTGTAGGTGTGTGATTTTAATTTTAATTGCATTTATACTGTGTACTCATACATCATCTACTTTCAATCTACTGGGTTTGGAGGTAAAATATCTCCTTCAAAAATGGCTTCTAGCCATACAATTTACTGGCGAATATTAGGCAAGTTTCTCCCTTTTGATTTCCAGAAAAAAGAAGTAATTCCCAAAATGATGCAACAAACAACTTGGGATACTACAATGGGAATAGAATTATTTATGAAATCATTAACAGGACTTCTTCCTTCCTTCTTTGCTTTTCATTTCCATCTCTTGCGTTAATATCATCTATGCAGATATAGTATATAATTTAAAAACTATAATGTACCAGATGTGGTCGGGCAGTGGTAAGGAAACTAAGCTGACAGAATAATGCAAGGTACCAACCAGCCATTCTGCATTTCAAAGAGATGAATGATGGCATATCTTAATTCACAGGAACAATAAAACATGATAGATTTCCTAACCTTTGTGTCTCTTTCAAACAAGCTTGTCCACTACTTCTGATACAGCTAGATTAAGTTGGCCTTTCTGATGCCAGCTGGGCCTTGAGCGTGAAGCAAAAGTTGGGAGCTTTTAGAGATGCTCTACCATATTTGATGGCACCAAAAGAGGCCAGGACAAATCCCCATAGAATAGGAATGCATAGATGGACATTTGGGGCACCTCTACTTCTGCAATTAATCTATGGCCATTGAATATTAAGTATGAAACACAGTAAAGCATTGCATATTTTTTTATTCCAACCATCAAATATTGTTAAACTGGAAACTGCAACATTAAAAGTTCATTTGACATTTAAAACAAAGCATACAGAATCTAACACACACACACACACACATAAATACATGAATCACTCTGTATTGGTATCTCCAATATCAATATCAGTAATAATAATAAAACATGTATTTTCATTTGTAGTTTTACTTATCAAGCTAAATGTATAAAATACATTATGTCCACATTTTTGTATGCAGTATAAGGCTGTAGTAAGAGCTCTCCTGGATCTGTCCAAAGGTGTTTCTAAGCCTGCTTTCTGTGTTATGCAAGAGGCATTTGGAAACTCACAAACCCTCTTTCACTGTTACTTTTCAGTCCCGAGATTATAAGGCATGCTGCCTATGAGGTATTAAACAAGCCATGAACCGGTCCAGTCCTCTTTTAAAACTTCACAAATTAGTTTCTATTATCCCAAGTGCTGGCAGCAAATTCTGTAGTGTAACTATATGTGTATTTAAAGGTGGAATTCTCTGTCATTGGAGGGGGTGATGGCCACTATTTAGATTAGACAAATTCACAGAGGAGATGGTGGTCACTGGTTACAAGTTTTCAGAATTAGAGGCTGCCTGTCCCAAATACCAGTCAGTAGGGAACAGATGATCCCTTATGTCTTGTTAATGAATTCTGGTTCCATCTCATTGACCACTCTGTGGTGTCAAAAACCAGATGGTTTGATCTCTCTTTTTGGTATTCTTCCATGTGATTCTTTTTTTTTTTTTGTCCCACCAGGACCAGTAGTTATGACTAACATTGCTTATGAATAGTAATTTTACTATGGACCAGAGTTGTTAAACACTATGGAAATATTCCTTATTTATTTACTAGTGCTGTGCAGAGATCCAGATTCAAAAAAATAAAATGTGATTCTGAGCTTCTGTGGATGTGCATGTAGCCTCTATTAGAAACAATTCAAAACAGTTGTATTTTTCATGGCTTGCATAGCTGTCCTCTGCAATGCAGCCATGTATAGAGTTTAAAATGTCCTCAGCAAGTGCTGTGTATGCACCTGCACATCTTCCAGATCACACTTTGCTGCAGTGCCCTGCTATTTATAGCTCTAGAATTGTATCAGAAGTATATTGTGGGCAATTTTCTGGAAAGAAGAAATGCAATATTATTATAATACCCCAGAAAGCTTCACTTATAGGTGATGAGGAACTTGCTGATATACAAATGTTTTGCCATCGTTACAAATAAGCTTTAAATAACTGATATTAAAAAAAAAAAACACTGATATAATTAAAAAAATAGTATACTCACCCTAAACTATACTGTTTTATTCTGTTCCAACTGCTGTTGATTGTTGTATTCTTGTCAGTGAATGTAATAAAGAACTGGACCAAACAGTATATTCACATTTAAAACAGAAATCCATAAACAGAAATCCAACATACTGCCTTTATCCAGTTTCATTTTTCATTCTCATCATTAACAGTTTATCCCAAGCAGAAGGCAGAAATCCTTTCTCCTTATATTGGCTTCTGAAGACTGGAAATATTATATGCATGGTAGGGAAAGACCCTGTCATAAAATTGTCCATTTGGTCCTGACTCTAAGAATATGAATCTTTTTTTTTTTTTTAATCTAGCCAAAGTAGTAGTAAAAGTTCCAATTACAACATATGTGGCTTAGTTAAACTGGAATTGCACCTTCTGAATTTTAGTCTAACCCAATAGCATTATTTTCTTTCCACCAGTACCTGAAAATCCTATGCTCTTTTGTTTTCGTAGTTGTGCTGGAAGAATAACATGGTATCTACAGTCTGCCCTTTATACAGTACTTCATCTATGCTCGCTCACACAGTAAGCTCTTGATTCTACTGTTAATTAAGATGTATTCCATGGCACGTCCCAAGGATTCAGAGCCAAGCACCGGCTTTCTGTTTTCCAAGCATTAGTCACATCATTTGTATGATTGCTATCAGCATCACTAGAAGGACACTGTGTATTAAAACAGACAGGTTTGAGAAATAGTATCCACATTTACAAGACTTGACACTGGCAGGCAGACATGGTAGAAGCTGAAGGACCACATATGGTTGAATAGCTCTACAAATCTATGTGGATTTTCCTCCTCCACGAGACTACTGCATCTCTGGGCTGCAATTCTCTGTTTGGGCATAAATCCCTGTGAATGAGTACTACTTTAAATTGGGTTGTAGCAGTAACTATTCTTTACTGTGACTGGCTGTTTCCACAGGCAGCACCACCATCCCTGGCCTGAAATAAAAATCTGTTACAGAGAAAAAGCTAGCTAGCTTAAAAAAAGATCCCATACAATTATTTCATTAGACTGGGGACTTCCAAATTACCTTGCTATTTTCAAATTAAGATGTGCTTGTTTATTAATTTAACTCCCATGCGTTGAACAGAATTTAACAGATTGCTATTTGATCCAGACCTCGGTTTCTTTGTATATTCCCTCTTTACTCATTCCCTTACCATTTTAAATATGAAGTAACAAAACATTTTAAAAAAGAAATATTAATGGGATAATGTCCTTATGTGATTCTTCTATATTTCCATTCCTTCATTTACACCCTGAACATATCCCAAATGGAGTACAATAACATGCTGTACATGGGGCTGCCCTTGAAAAGTCTCCAGAAGCTTCATCTGGTGCAAAATAAAGCAGCACAAGCAGCTATGTGTGCCGCTAGGTGGGCACACTTTATAACTCTGCTCTGTGAGCTACATTCATTCATTCATTCATTCATTCATTCATTCATTCATTCATTTATTTATTTGGCTTGTATACCGCCCATCTCCCCCAACGGGTGACTCTGGGCGGCTCACACATTAGTTATCAATGTATTGTCGACGGCTTTCACGGCCGGCATACCACAAAACGTAGCATCCATACCAGGATAAAAGAACACGAAAGACACTGCAGACTACAGCAACCAGAAAAATCTGCAGTAGCTGAACATGCTCTCAAGCACACTGGACACAAAATCCTATTTGAAAACACAGAGATACTGGACAACACCAACAGCCACTACACCAGGCTATACCGGGAAGCCATTGAGATTCACAAACACCAGCACAGTTTCAATAAAAAAGAGGAGAGTCTAAAAATCAACAAAACCTGGCTACCAATCCTGAGAAATACAGCCTGAAAAAGGTCAACGAACTCAGCTCAACCACCAGGACATGCGAACAACTCACACAATGAACATGCTAATCACCCTCAGCAGCCACTCATTAACAACTCAATAGAAGAAGGGACCCTGCCTGGCCCACAGGAAGATACACAGATCTCCTGACACCTGGGCAATCAGCCACTCATTACCCCCCCCTCCATATCGCTATAAATCAGCCACTCATACCCCCCCCCCCCATATCGCTATAAATACCCACAAAAGGGTCACACCATCCTGGGCACAGGGAGAACTGCTCCTGTCTGTGCTCCTGCACTCTGAAGATGCCGGTCACAGATGCTGGCGAAACGTTAGGAAACAAAACTTCCAGACCACGGCCACACAACCCGGAAGATCCACACCAGCCTTCATTAGTTATCAATTTCCTTCCAGGTCCAATTCAAGGTGCTGGACCTTTAAAGCCTCCATGGGATGGGGGCCAGGCTATCTGAGGGACTGCCTCTCCTTGATTACATCTGTCCATCCTATCAGTTCCAGCAGGAGAGGCATGTTGTATGTCCCGCCTGCTAAGGCGATCCATCTAACAGGACTTAAGAGATGAGGCTTTTCTGCCACAGCACCCACCTTTTGGAACATCATTTCCCCTGAGGTGAGGTTAGCCCCAAATCTCATGGGACTCCAGAAAACCCTCAAAATGTTGTTTTTTTTTAATCAGAACTGGAGAGGCCCTGGCAGCAGGAAGCCCTCACATTGGCTGTATCACACATAACATTCTGATTTTAACCTTCTGGCAATCTTCTTAATTGTTTGAGATAATCTGTTTTTGGTTGTAGGGTTCTATTACCTCCAGCAGGAAAACACAATTTCCATCAGTCTAAGGGCTATGCCAAACTTTGTAAGATAGAACTGCAGAAAGGGGGTAGAGCCTGGCCACATTTTTGGGAGGGGGGTTCAGGAGGAAGTGGTGAACTGAGTGCTTTTAGCACCTTCCAGTCTCAAGTCTCCCATTTTGTCTCTTAAGCTTTCCAATCTCATTTTATTTGCAATCAACCAATCAATCACAGGCCCACTTTATTTTATTCCTTCCATTCTGGTGGGTTCTGGGGATAGAGGGAAGCTGATGCCTGGACTGTGCTTGCTGCACTCCTCTCCTGACAAAATACATTGAGGGCTGCATGCCAACTTGGTCTGGTTGAGAATAGTTCTTATTAGATGCTAAGAAATATTTATTTATTTATTATTTATCACATTTATATAGCCACTCATCTCATCATCTCAGTGAATCAATATTCTTTGTGTGTGTCGTTTTACCAATGTGTGGGAGTGCACCAAATACATTCTCTGTACAGTCATAAATCATACTGCATCAAGATTCCTTCCTTTTTTACTGTGTTTTATCAATGCACACAAGAGAATGGTCAATACAAAAAGAGATGGAAAAAATGGAAGGAACTTAAAGCTGTGAAAAACTGCAAACTTCTGGAATTAATTTAAAACTATTTAAAACTAGTAGAAGGAGAGAAAGGATGAAATGGAAGGGGTAGAAAGCCTATTATCTACCAAAAAGACATATATGCTTCGAGTCTCATGAGCATGGAATTTCTGTTATCATTTGGTGAATGTTAGAGACCTTTCAAAGAATCATATTCCTGGTACAAGAAGCATAGCTGTTATTTAGCTGCTATATGGAACCCAGGTGAGACATTCCTAGGAGGGCTTCTGTTACATGGAAATTGTACACTTGCAGCATGAAGGTTGAAATGGAATATTTGGAAGTTAAGAAAGACTCTTGAATTTAGACTAATGACAACTGACACAATTCTGTCACGGACACACATTTACACATTGCTTCTTTAGACTTCTTTCCTGAATGATAGAAAACATTGGAAAACAAGAAACATTGCCCACACAGCCAGAAGAACAACTTCTGGACTGTCTGCAGGATTACCCCACCGTTAAGAAAAATGTTCATTTTTTTTTAAAAAAATGATTTTTAATGTACCTGCTTTCTTGTCACTTCTCTATGTATCTTTTCTTTTTTGTTTGCTTTGCTTTGCTTTTGTTTGCTTTAAAAGATACAAGCATGCAGTTTTGTGCCTCCGATGGTTTGCCCAGGTTATGTATCTGCTGTGTGAGCTGCACTGGGTTCCAGGTTTTTTTTCCAGGTGCAATTCATGCTGTTGGTTGTCACCTTTAAAGCCCTGAATGGCACAGGACCAAGTTATTTGCAGGACTGCCTTTTCCTGAGGGTATCTGCCTGACCCACTAGATTTGATAGGATGGGCATGCTCTAGTTCCCTTCCATTCACTGTTGCCATCAAGCGGGTCCTAGGAAGTGCACCTTCTCAACAGCAGCCTCTGCCTTTTGGAACCCCCTTCCCCAGAATTCTTGCAGGCCCCTACCCTCCTGGCCTTCCAAAAAGCCTTGAAAATGTGGCTTTTCCCACAAGTGTTAGGACAGTGTGTTGGCTGGAGCCCAGGAAATTTGCTTGTTGTATGTGAGGGGTTTTTAGGAGTATTGGGAGTTCTTATGTTGGCTTTTTAAAGTGCCCAGGTTTATGATACATAAGGTGGGTGGGTATATACAAATCTTATAAATACATAATGCATACATAAAATGGGAGAAAAGGAAGTTGGATACACAACTGTATTTTGTAGCTGCAAATCAATAAAATTCAGAAAAGAATAGTCCCAGTCCACCTTGCAGATTCTTGTTCTCTTGACTGATGCAGAGAGATTCAAATAAAATAGGAGTTATCACAGAGGACATAGAGGAAAGGAAGCAAGGTTGGGTGGAGGAGTAGAAGACAGAGAGAAAATGGGCTTTAACAATGAGAATCCGGGAAGCTATTTTGCTGCCCAGCAATTCTGCTGTTATCCTGACAGCAAGCCATTGATGTCAGGCTTTGATATTGTAGGTTTCTATGATGCCATGGCAGTGATAATGCTGTCTTCATTGGTCTAAAAAGCATCTGCGTGCTGCAGCATAACACTGATAAGGCTGTTATCTCAGCAATGAATAAGGTTTCATGACACTAACTTCCTAGCAGCCAAGCAGAGCACTGCTAATGGTGTCATCATCATAACACTCTAGAGTAATTGGCACAGGAACCTGGTCATTACCCAACCCAGCCTGCTGTTGCATTTGCATTTCAGGTCTGTGAGAATACAACAACTTGGAATGAAAGGTAGGTGAGATAAAAGTGCTTCCAAAAATCCAGAGAGGAGGAATGTACAAAGTTAAGACATAAGGAGTCAGAAGAATCTCCAGCTCATCTAATACAGGCATAAACAATTGATTTCTGGGGATTCTGATTAATTTTATTTGGATCCTAAAATTAAGCCTGATAATACACAGTTTATAGTATAGTTGGCAATCTCTGAACTAGAGAAATATGAAGAATAATAATCTAAAGAAGCATCCAGGAATATGAAGAAATAAAATCTTGGACCATTCTTCTCAATCTGACACCCTTATCCTAATATGTTAAATATGTTTCCTATGGTATGTGTTTGTTCTGCGATACCTATATCAATTCTTTCCAAAAGGAAAGAGGTCCTTTGTTTGTATGGCCAAATCTAGGAAGATGCTGGACAAACATTGAGCTTCAAACAGGTTTGCAGAGTTTCATTTCATGGTTCTTACCAGGCATTTGGTTATGCATGGTTGGAAGTTCAGCCTCAGATTGATAAATAAGTGATCTGTATTCTGCCGGGGCCCCCCTCCCCATTTTTTCCATTAATTCATTTTGGGAAAATGCAAAAGGCTCCTTTCCATAAGAACCCCTCTTGTTTTATCATTATCTGCCTGTGAGTTGTATTTTCCAGAAGGGACTAACACATTTAGATAAAAATTATCACTACAAAAGGGCTGATATGAAGAATGATTGATTGTTATGCTTTTAGATTCCCGTTAGAGGATAGACTGGCCTTCCATAATATCCAAACAGCTTTGCCAACATGGTTCAGTTGTGCCCTACAGCATCTTTTGTGAGAGAGACTTGGATGCTTTTCTTTCCTGAACTGTGCCAGGGCATCTCTCTGGATAGCCCAAGGCAATGGTACTGCATAGTCTCCTATCAAATGGAAACAGAGACCAATTTACTGATCTTGGATGTTCATCTTTTTAAATATAAAATAGAGCCATTATTTAGGGATGTGTCCTTTTCCAATAAATGCATGCTTCATTGGATTCTGAAACTGAGCTTGTTCTCACTCTTGTACAAATGGTTGAATTCTTTTGGTGATAGCTGTTGTTAATATACTAAAGAGATAATGAAAAGATCTCCACTTAAAGCCTCAATTTCCCAACCTCTTACATAATGCAGTTTTACACCAGCATGATATAACTAAGCAACTAGTGTTCATGCAGCAGCATAAGGATATTGTTAGCTGATGTGTTGTCTACCTGTATTGCCCAATGATTTTGCTTCCTGATCTGGCTGGAATATCATGGGAGGTGAAGATGGAATCTCCATGACTGATTGCCTAAAAGACCTCAACATCCATATTGAGCCTCCTGCTAGGCGTGGCTTCCAGGGCAACTATAACCTAATTCTAGGTAATAATTTGCCCCAGTACATTCCAATAAATACATTTTGGAGCTGGTCTTTTGTGCTAAATGTTTGAGAATAATTGATATGGGTAGTCACTATCTAGTCAATTTTAGGATAATCAGCAATTCATATTTGTTAAGGTGGAGGTTTTCTTGAAGCTAAGAGTTCTTGTCTCCGTACTATTTATATAAACATACTCTTTTGGTGATTGTGGCCAATCTGAGGGTAATGCCTTGCTCACATTTTTTCTCTTTCTCCTTCCTCCTTTCCATCTCATTCCAGCAAGGGTCTGGGTTTCCCAACTAGGGGAATATTGGATTACATGTGTATATATTAAGACTTTTTAACATGAGAGTGTCAATAGAATTGATTTACTAAGTTGTGTTTAGTGTTAAGTGAGGTAAAACTCTTTTGAAAACACAAATTTTGTAGTTTAGGAATTATTTCTAGACCTAGTCAGGAATCTTGATGCTCTGGTCTCAGCTAGTATCAGGACTGTCTTTATTTATCCAACAGTAGTATGCCAACTACCTCTGGGCAAAGGAATGATACAATGTTGTATACTACCCCCTTATTAATTCATCCTATATATTGAATGTATATTAAGGGAAGCAGGATTGGAAGAAGATGAGTGTGGTTTTAAAATTGGAGGAAAAAAACATCAATAAGCTTCACTATGTGATGACACTATCCCGACAGCCAAAAATGCAAAGGATCTGCAAGCTGTAGTAATAAAAGTTAAGGACCAAAGTGAAAAAAATGGAACTAAAATTAAATATTAATAAATCAAAACTAGTGACAACAGGTAGAACAACCTACCTTAGAATTGACAATGAAGATATCAAAGTGGTGTATAGCTTCTGCCTTTTAGGATCAAAGATCAACAGTAAAGGAACAAGCAGTCAAGAAGGCTTTAATGCTGGGAAAGATGGAAGGACAGGGAAGAAGAGGATGACCATCAACAAGGTGGATGGACTTAGTTACAGTAATGATGAGTGCACTGTTGGAAGAACTGAAGGACCAGGTTAGGGATGGATCATCATGGAGAAAATCTATCCATGTGGTTGCTAAGAGTTGACGATGACTTGATGGCATGTAATTATGAATTATCATGATGAGACATGATTTTATGGAAAATTCTAGGTGACCGAGAATGCAGAAGCCAGGCTATCATAGACAACTGGGCTATGGCTATTCACCTGCCCACCAAGCAACCAAACACATACATACATGCATTCATAAATACATAGATTGGGCCTCATTTTTGTTTTTTGTTTAAAGTTGCACTGGCTTTCACTAGAACATTTTTTAAAAAGCAGTAGGATGTAGATTAGAAAAACTTAGAAAATTGCAAGAAGTTCAGTTCATGACACAGTTAATAAGGGGAAAATTCAAGCATATTGCTGTGTATCAAAACAGTCCATTAAAGGGGAAATGTGGGTCAAAATAAATGATACTCAAGTCATCCCTCTGCCCAAGAGACTACAGGTACTACTTTAAAGCAAGCAAAGCCTGTTCCCTTCATTTTTGTTTTCTGAAGGGTGCATGTTGATAATTTGAGAGTAACAATCTTTTTTTTTTTTTTTGCAGAGATTACTCATTCCTAAATGCTGCTTTTGCTTTTGCTCTGTTATTGTTCATTCAAATGACATTTCAACAGCCCTGGACTTTGTTCAGAGGCTTTTGTTAAGAGAAACCTCCACCTTTATGTTAAATTTTAAGTGTTATTGAAAAATTACAGGCTGGCACCTGGATGATTATATTTTCTCCCTCCCCATTCCAGATGACACTGTGTTTCATTAGCTTTGGGCATGAATTAAAGTCCTACACATTCAGCAAACTGTTGAACTTCTGCTGATCTTCTGCTGTTAATATTGTTATAGTCATATGTTAGGATCTATATTTTGTATGATTGCAATTTCAGACTAGGTTTATCTTTTTTAATAAAGGTACATACTGTCCATATAGATATATATACTCAGTATGGTATTCCCTCTGGGGATTATACAATGTAAAGAGACCCAGTTTGGTGTAGTGGTTAAGGTATCAGGCTAGAACCCAGGAGACTGTGAGTTCTACTCCCACCTTAGACATGAAGCCAGCTGGATGACCGTGGGCCAATCACTCTCTCTCAGCCCTAAGAAGGAGGCAATGGCAAACTACTTCTGAAACCTTGCCAAGAAAAATGCTGAGACTTGTCCAGGCAGTTGCCAAGAGACAACACTGTCTCAAAGGGACTAAAAAGAAAAAGAAAAAAGAAAAGAAAGAAAGTAAACTAAAGTAATAAATAGAAATGAAAAGAAATCATGGAATGATATAAGAAAAAGAAAAGGAAATATATACTAATACTTTTAACTTTACTTCTCCATATTTTCTAGCCTTGCAAACTATTCTGGCTACCACCATGCTCATAAATTTTGTTGTTTTTTCCCCCTGTCTCTTTCTGAGAATCTTACCTACTCCATATAACCACATCATGTGTCTTGGACTTCCCTTCCTCATGACCCATTTACTGTATATAATATTATAATTCGGTCCTCATGGTATCATTCATCATTCAGTACATTCTTTTTCTGAACTTGTTAGTCACTTTTGTATTCAATCCACATTGATTCAGCACTCATTCATTCTTGACCCCAGATCTCTTCTTATTCTACCTCATAAACTTATTAAGTAATCCATTTCAACTTCATTCAGCTAACTTTTATGTTTTTTCTGACATACCCAGTTCTCATTTCCACATAGCAAAGTGGGCCAAAACATGCTCTTATACATAGCCACATTAATTTATTTGAGCATGTGTTCATGCCTTGCAAAGACTACATGCTATACAGTACATTTCTACCAGTATTTGCACATTTTAAGTACAAATCTTATCAAGATACACACATCCATCTACTTCCTCTAGCTCTCTTTTTGTCTTTGATGTAGAAATTGTAATAGCTCACTTCATTTTCCGTGACAAACATAGCTATTTGATCTTTGATACATTAGTTTTCAGTTCCATACTTCTTGTTCCATCATGCAGACTGCCTAGTATTTACTGCAATTCATTCAGACTCTAGTCAAAAACATGACATCATACAAAAGTCCACACATATTCATGTGTGCAACCAGCACACCTTTCAGGTCACCATAAACATTCCTTATACATTTATCCATAAATATTGCAACAAACTGAATGATATCATATATTTTGCCTTATTTGTTGCTCAGTGTCAAAGCATTTTCTAAGCATTCTGTTTATTCTCAAATATACTTTCATCACATGCCATTCTTTCCACATTCAGCAATTCAGCAACCAATCTTCAACTCCACATCCATTCAAAATTCAATTACTGAATTCATAATCCAAGTCTATTCACTATCGTACACTTTCCCAAATCAACACAACCTACAATAAACTTCCTTTCTCATATTCTTATGTTCCTCAGTGAGTTGCTGAAGAACAAAAATCTGGTCTGCAGTTTCTATTTCTTTCACTTTGCTGGAAGGTTTTATTTTTGTCCTTTGTGTTCACATCAAAACAAATTTGTGTGAGTGTGTGTGTGTGTGTGTGTTTCCTAACTGTTCCTTGCTCTCTTTGGCTACATTCTTCACAACTGAGTTTTTCATTGTTTACACATTATATCTTTCTCTCATCCTCATTTTTCCAGCTATAATTTTCTTTTATGTGTTTTCTCATCCATAGCTTTTTTCACTTCATCAGTGCATCAAACATCCATTTGCATGCTTTTCATTAATGCACCTTCACACACTTCTGTAATACTCTGTAGCATAATGTTTTACTCTTTTTTAAGGAACTTCCATTTCTTTTTTCTTACACCCATTTCCATTCATTCTCCTGAGAAATAATTTGTCTTCTAATACTTTTTTCATACAGAACTTGTTCTTCTTATAATAATTCTAATTTCATTCTCAATTCTTTCATTTCTCTCCTTTTCTTCCATGTCTGTTCTTGCATGTCTAGGATCCACCTCTGACACTATGGTCTGTCCTGCATTACTTAATTTCTAAATTGCTCAGCATCAACAATCATACCATTAATTCAATCATTCATTCAATCCTTATGACTAAAAACATATTAAAAAAAACCATATATTTTTCTAAGCAGATGTTCACTGAGTATCACTTTTTCTGTTCTTTCCCATCTAGTCCCTACCATACTTAACCCAATTTTTCTATTTATAATATTGCAGAATGTTTCTTAAAACTGAGTGTACTAGTTAGTTTTGTAATACTGGGATGAGTATGTCACAAGTACAAACTACGCTCAGTTTTATTCCCAAGCATGCTCATGTTATTCTGTGCAAGCTAGGATCTTTAGTATAGACATTAACATGCAAGCAACATACTGACCACTGCATCTCACTAATAAGGTAGTACAGGTAACATACTGACATATACTGAGGGTGCACCTTTAATAAAAAGTCATCTAATTTGATAAAGTAAACAACGTGTCATTCACATTTCATTAGCTTTATTTTTTCCTTTAGAATTAGGTTTTCCCAATGAGACAACAAACATGGAATGATATATCTCTTATTTTGCTCCAAAAGAATATTTGTGGTCTTTTCACCTTGGAATTTGCATAAAGTTGATAATTATGAATGGGCAAATCTATTAATAATAATTATCTATTAACAAATCTCTAGTTTATTCCAGCTTGTTTCTGCATCAGTTTGCAAATGTGTTAGGGAAAAAAATGGATGAAAATTTCTGGGTAATTTTCATGCATTTGTTTCCTAATAAATGTCTTTTGCATACAGGTTCCCAAATATTTAATACTTTTTTCCTGAGCAGTTGACAAAATTCGATGCACCTTTCTCCAAATATATGCACAGATTTTGTGTGAGATATGAAAGGTACTGCAAATTTAGAAATGTGTAGAGTTTAACAAAATAATTACATGTATGTTTGGTAAATGTGAACTGGCTAAATGGAAACTGAGGGAATTTCTCCACCCTCCCTGTTCCTAATACACATAATGCAGGATTAACTTCATACCATCCCTGACAACTGTTTCCCCAGGTAGCTTTTTTCCCAGACTTGATTTGTATTATCACTGAAGAAGCTAGTGAATGGCCATAACAATTAGAATTAATTACTCTTTTCACAACCATACATCTTCTCTTTGCTTTCCTCTCATTTTCCCTCTGGAGTTTGTCATTGTCTTGGAGCCAGCCCTCTACAATAGAGTCACATGCTAATCAATAAGACTTTTATTGAGAGCGACAGACTGAAGCTAAGTGTACAATAGGACTTAACTAATGGTAAATGCTTTAGTTGGTCCTAAATACCAAGGCTTATGTACTGAGGCTTGTGCCTTGGCTGGTGTCTTGTTTTAGTACCTTCCTTGGCTAAAATGTAATTCATCCAATTCCCTGGAGGTTCACTTGATGGCTGAAGTGATCTCCCTGAGAGCAACCAAGCAACAGTGAAGTGACAAAATCACATCTCAACTTGCTAATGGGAGTCATCAGTCCATTAGACTAAGAGCTATGAGAATGATGGCATATCCCTGTTTCAAAGAAAGCAAACATCTGTGCAGGAAATCTGCATCGTCCACTAATTAAAAATAATCCTATTGCATGACTTTAATATACATTAAAGCATTATAGAAAAGGAATACTGGAAATATGAAATACATCTCACTTATTTTGATAAAAGGTAGGTTGGGCTATAGGTTTTGGAAACTGCTTCATACCATTAGGTTCATCCCTTTTAGCTGTACTTCTTTTGCTAATCATCCTTCAACAGTCAAATATATAATTATGAAAGCATAAAATGACTCCATTCCAGGCATAAACTGAAAAACAGACTTCAGAAATATCCCTGCAGACATTACACAATGCTTTGTTGAAATCCAACTATAAGGGACAGCCAGTCTGATAAGCATGAGGCAATTTGTTTCAGACATTTAAGTGAGTGGCAGCTCTTATATCTCTAGTCTTAGAAGCTCCGAAGAGGACTTAAAATCCAACAAATTCCAAGTCACACACTTTATAGCTAACTATGAATATTTCCTTATCACCTTCCTTTTTTTGGTCCTTCCACTATTCATAAACATTCAGAAAAATGGCCATGGACTTTTTAAGGATCAAAGAATAGTGAAGTTGTGGGGTTATTGGGTCATACCAGCCATCTTAAGTCTTAATTATCTAGAGATACTTGCTTGAACAACATCCTTCTGGACTAAAGGAAACATCTTCATTGAGTTGATCTTAGCACCTAGTGACTTTTTGAGCACATGGCAAAATATAGAAAATACTTGATTTTGCTTTAGTTCAGTTGTGTGTGTGTGTATGTGTGTGTGTGTTTAAACTTCCCAGTCTAGCTTAGTTTTGTTACTTTTGAATAATCTAAATGCTACCATATTTAAATGTGCTTGGCTTTTAAACATCAGGTAATGTTGACTAGGTGCTGCCATCTGGCTTATTTGTTACATTCCAGTTGAGTTGGCATCTGGTGATTTACATAGATACTTCTATGAAATTTTCTTGGCATCATACGAAAATGGTTTGCTCTTGACTTTTTCCAAGATGTTTCTTTGATGTCCAGTATAGTCTAAAGCTCTGGGCTTCTGGGATGGTCCCTTATCAAAATATTAACAAAGTTCCCCATCAAGGTAGTTTTTAGATCAGCCAAGGTCAGCTGGCTTCTACTTGATGAAAATAGCCAAACTTCTAAGCCCTGCATTATATTCTCCAAGGTTCTGATGATTAATTCTTGCTACAATTCACACCTAGCTTGCTGTATCAAAAATGTTTGAATGTTCAGGCCATAAACTGGTTTCCAGTTCTTCACTCAGTCCAGAAAATAGAAGTGGAAACCACAACTATTTTTTTTTCAAAAAAGTATAATCTCCAAGCCTTTGTCCAAGATTCTATTCATAGCTAAGGACTCGAGCAAGCCAATTTTCCCACCACCACTCCTTTTTTCTGTATGTGGTTTCTTTTTGCAACTAACATTGAGCACATGCTTCTAAGCATGGTTAGTGTTCATCAAGTTTTCCTAAAAGCAGTTCATCCTGCTGGCTTTTTTTTTTTTTTTTAATGTTTTGCCCTCTGCACACCTAGGGGTGCACTCAAGGATCTTTCACTCATTCCCAGTAGTCTTATTTTGGTTCTTACTCAGATGATACTCAAACACCAGTTTGCAAACTGACTTATCCAGTATATATTTGTAAAGGACCCTCAGAATTATATAGCCTGCAAGAATGTCAAAATAATTTTGGTTGTGTGATGCTGGGCAAATTGATACACAAACTGTTGCATGCAATTTTGTGTCCTGCAAATAGAAAAGCTGAGTATAGACCAAATTTTCCTCAAGGTCTTTACCTCATATTTACCTCAGAACTAAAGTGAGATTAATTTCTTCTAGCCTATTTCTGCGTAGTAAATCATTTATGACAATAGATGTTTCACAAATCCTTCTCTAAAGAAAACCTCATAAAAGATAAATAGTACAAAATACTTAGCCCTATTAACAATCTGCAACAGATGCACTTGAAATCATTCTTTCATACTGTCTCTCATCTTTCTCTTTTACAAAAAGAAGATTGGTTTAAAATTGCAAGTACTTAAAACCACAGTTGCACCATCTGGCATTATCTATAACTTCAGCTCAGAAAGAATTAGAGAAAAAATAGGATGCTAAGTTCAAGGTATGAAATGATGATGTAACTGTTTCACAATATTCTACAATTGGAATTTTTACCATTTTGATCCCATCATCTGCATATTGTTTGATAAATAATAGCCAGTGATGTTTTGTTTGAAGAGGTTATAGTTGAATGGAACTGTGTATTTTTTTTTTAATAATTTTAATATCAGTTGTGGAATTGTCATTCAGAATATATCAAATATTGAGCTAACTAAAAGTAAGTGTAAAATCATTAAGGACTCATCCAACTCAATAATGCAATCTTTTTTCTTTTTTTTTCATGGAAGTATTTTAAAAAATGCAGTGAATTTATGAACAGCATACTTGCTAACAACATGAGACTGTACTTGTAATTCCATTGTCAAGACCACCATAGAGGACTGACCCAATTTATCACCTCTAATTTTCAGATGGCAAGCAAAGGTGGCATTTTGTGCTTCAGTATTGACCAAGGAGCTACTTAAAATGGAGTTGGTGTTGTTTTTTTCTCCACATTAGGCTGCCAGGAAGTCTCCATAAGAATGGAAAAATGTAAACCATGAACCAACAAAACCAACATAGCTACCACTACATCCAACAATAAATGAACCTTCAAAAGTATCAATAGAAAACTGAAGATAATTTATACCATAAAAATAAGGTATAAAAACAGAATCTCATTTCTCAGAAGAATAAAACTTTTGAATGATTGCAAATCAGCTTTTGGCCTAGGATTAATTATTTTAAACTTCTGTTTTGTAAGTTAGTTAAATTTATGTTTTGTAATGTGAAAAAATGCAATTATGGTGCTCACATGGAACAAATTTGGACTCAAGCAAACATCAGGATTGTGCTGGAAAGCTTGCATTCTTCAGCAAAGTGCTTCATGTCACAAAGGTGACACAATTTCTCTCAGTGAGATACTGGTGTCATTTTCAAAGCCTATTCTCTCAGCTACAATATCTGGAAGAGACTTCTGTACATAAACAAAAGTCTTTTACCACTTGTGGAACTACCTTTAAAGTGAAGGAAGATGGTTACTTCCCTGTTAAAAGTGCATGTGAAAATTGCAAAGCATTTTCAAAGAAATGTTTTACCTTCATCCAAGTGAAGCACCTCTTTTAAACCTTGCACATCCTTAATATCCCTTCTATCACCCAAATGAATGTTTGGATCTTTCCAGATTTAATACAGTGACTGACAACCTGGCACCTTCATATGGTAAATGGTTCTGCTCATCTTTTCTTCAACAAACTGACAAAAAACAAAGAAACAAACAGTAATTCCTCATCAACCTGAGCTCAGCTTCTTGTTAATACTTGTCCATGTCCATGCAATTTTCCTGGCACCAATATACACATGGATTGCCATTTCTTCTGTCAAGATATAGTAAAATATTCAGCCCTGGTATTTCCTGGTGGCCCCTCATTTAAGTACTAACCAGGTTTGGTTCTCCTTTATTATCACTAGTGAAAACAAATGAGAAAAAGAGCCTTGTGTCACTAATAGAAATATATATTTTCTGAAAGTTTAGTGCCTTCTTACCTTCTTTAGATTTTCTTTTCTTTATTCCCTCCCCCAACCCCTTTTGGAGAAAGAGAGAGATTTAAGAGGAAAAAAAAATAACAAGTGATAAAGTTGTCTTCTACTTTTAGATAGGCTATTTTTTTTTTCTAAATCTTTCTTCAAGGTTATTCTAACATACATTTTTATTAATTGAAGTTATCCATGTGCATTCTTGTCAAATACTCCCACTGAATGTGGTATTGACAAAGAAGAGACAGATTGTCTAACCCATTTCCTGGTAGGTTAAATAAGTCTAATTATATAAGTCCAGCACATGTATGGGTATTATAAACTCATGCTTATCACGTGTTCCTGAGATGCCAGTGTGTAAGAAACAAGGAAAAGGATAACTGAATTCATTCCAGTCTTTAAATTCCTTTCTCCTTTCCTGTCCCATATTAGTGCATATAAAAGAAATAGATCTTCAGAATCTGGGCAAATCTTTGTTCATAGACACACTTCCAACAAAGCAGAGTTGCAACCATCTACAAAGGCTTCTGAGACTTAGAAGCATATCTAAAAATCAGATGCTTTGCTTGGCAACATGTCATTGTATTAATACATTAAATACGATCAAGTGGAACAGGGAGCCTTGCAAGGGAGGTTCCACAGCTACATTTGTGCCTGTGAGTACTTGCTATTCCTGGCAAATATATATTGTACAGTATATGCATTTGGCCTATGTCAGATATGTGGATGGCTGAGGATGCAGGCACTAAGAGAGTATAGTCACTGAGTGGGGGTAAGGAGTAGATTATGGCTCCTGTGTTTTCAATCTATTAAAGGAAACATAAACCCAATTTAAGGCAGCAAATTATAGAAGAGGTGCTAAATGCCAACATTTTATTTCATGGCACATTCTTCAAGGAGCTATAAGCTCTGATATGATTTTCTCTGTCAGTTTTGCCAATGCTCCCTTCTAACTATGTACTTTATAATGCTACATGTTCAGATAACCAGAAAATGGACTTAGCTTTCTAAGAGTAGCCTCCTCTTCCAGCTTATACAATATTTTCTGATTGAGAAAAACAGACCTTTCTGTTGTTAATATTTCATCACCCATTCACAAGTGCTACTCACGGAAACAACCACTTTGGACAATGTTACTTAGAATTTTTCAGCAATTGTGTTTGTTGACATGAATGCTGACTGAAGCAGCTGTGTGTCTGCTGACCTCAACCTTTCATATGACTTCCCACAGTGCCTCCTGGTGGGAGAGGTGTACTCTTGACTTTCCCACAGTTGGCCTTCCCTCATCATGATTCATTCTTTATGCAGGAGCTCTTGTTATATGGCTGCAGCACATGTCAACATTTACATCAAAGCAACATGTGAATTGTGCTGAGCCCTGAGCTCCCTGTTTCTCTCTCAGGGAGGGAAGCATGGCCTTCATTATAATGATACAGTTGACATTTTCCCTATGACACTTATTGTAGCACCATCACTTCCGGTCAGAATCTGTGGGCTTATCAGCGAGACAATCCAGAGTCGTGATGAAACTGTCCAGTAGGCAAGGAAGCCAAAACATGCAGGGGGTAAGTGCATGCATGCAGGAGGTGGCACAATTAGATTCGACACCTACATTCTCAGTATTTTCAATACAAAGATAGGAAGAGTGTAGAAGTAGAATCTAATTGAATTGTGTCCTCCTTTTGGTGTATCTATAGTTCTGCCTTTGGGTTTAGAGTGCTAAACTAATTCTAAACAAAACAAAACAAAAACAAAACAGCTTTGATAACAGGCCCAGGCCAAAGGTTTTGAAACTATTTAAATCTAAATTATTATAAATCCAGAAACCTGGAGTTCAAGAGAGTGTTCGTGTCAGCCATTATGTATAACCCAGTTCATAAATCATTAGTTATCAAACATATTGTTTCAGCTCCTGATTGAAAATGACTATTACATATGGTGTCAGCAGTAGACAAAATCATTTGGCTTGCTGTAACTAGTGAAAAGTAAAATTGAAGTAAAGCCATAAAGCAAAGTTAAGGAAGTAGGTTACAGAGAACTGTGTATCATCACTACTATTTCTATAGTCATAAACAGTGTTCAATGCTTTCAACTATAGGACAGATAAAAATCTAGATATCTTCCAAGTTACTTGTTTGTCTATATGTTATTAAGAAAAGTGCCCTAGAGTTACAGTTCAATGTTGAAAGAAACCGAGGGTGCTCCTATTCTAGAAGTTTTTGTGCCATATCATTAGTCCAATTAAATCAATTATTTTCTTACCTGCCAAGAGAAGAGAAATAAAAACATTCTCAGCATCCAAAATAGACTGCCATCTGATAGCTGATTCAAGTCATATCTCTATGATTATATAAAATATTACAGAAAAAAACTGTTTTTCTGTCTTTTTTTCTTTTGTTTTACCATATTTATTTACCAGACATTAAGGTACCATCCACTTTCTAGCCATGTAATGACCTCCGCTTCATTACAGACATTCTGGGACCTTACTTAGCAAATTTCTAGGTATCACTCCTCCTGTAGAACAGAACAGGCCCAAAGTATCAGCTTAAATTTTATTTAAACTGTTTCTTCAAGAAAAAGAAACTCTTAAAATGGCTTACAAAGATCAGTACTTAAGCTATACCTGCTCTTGTGCTTAAAGTCCAAAAGATAAGCACAAAAAAGAAAAGAGACTGAAAGGCAGAAAATAGCATTTTTAAAGTAAATATTGTTAACCTTTTTTTTCCCCCCTGGCTGGAAAGTAGAAAATTTCTGCATCTGTAATTTCTCAGTTCAATAGATAAGGCAAGTCTGGCTTTCCACTGAAATGAGGAAAGGAAAGTAACATTATTGTCAACAATATTATTGTTGAAATTATTATCATTGTTGTTACATTAGGTTTATATATATTTTTCCCCTTGTTTTTCTGGGAATTCAACTAGATTACACTGGGGTCTCCCTTCATTTTATCTCCAATTCCTATGAAGTAGGACATTTGAAGGAAGAATGATTAATTCAGAGCACCCTGTGGCCTTTATGATTAAGTGAAAACTGGGTCTCTTTGTTGCCAGATTACAAAAATCTAACCACTATACAACATGAGTTTTCCAATTTTCCAGGAGGAAAAGGAACTTCTGGCCTAATTCTTACAGTTCAACAGTGTTGTGGGATCATGTGTGGATGATGAAATATAGGGTTGCCACAAGCAAGTGTGCAAATTGTGCACTGCGCAAAGGCACCAAACAATGGGAATGTTAGTAGCCCAGTGCCACATTGTAGGATACCAGGTTGGGGGGAAAAGCCCATCAAGTTACTCCTCCCACATCTGTGCATGTATTGTAGAAGAAAAGGTAGAAGAAAAGGCAGAACAAAACACCAGAAAGCTAGTTGCCAAGTGACATGACTTGATGCTTTTCCTGGGGAAATATACCTTTTGGAGTAAAACGAGAGTCCATTCAGGTATTTTTCTGAATTTGCAGAGAGGCTAAAGTGGGAAATATTGTTTGGCTTCTGAATCATGTAGAGTGCCAAAGTGAATACTATCATTCTTTTTCCCATCTTGTCTAAACATGTGAAGGCTGGAGAGAGCTGGAAGCAAAATTATGCTCATTATGCCAATCTCTATACATTTTGAGCATTTTTCCCTTCTGTCAAATGTCTGAACAAGGCTAAGGTTGGCAGGAATTCAGAATTGTGTGCCCCCCACCCCTTACAGGAGACCAACTATCAGAGCCAAGAAGGTCTTTCTTCTTTTATTAAATTTATACGTTGCCCAACTCCCAATGACTCTGGGAATAGAAGATGAATTTCTTGCAATAAGCTAAAGCAAATCAACCCCTATAAACCTCCAGATTTAGTCCTTTTTAGCAATCCCACTTCACCCTAACTAGATCTGAAAGCATTTAATATTCTTCAATTCTTACTTGCCCTGCCTCTAAGATCTCATAGGTCTCAATATGAGAAATTAATGAGAGAATTTATAACACTTGCTAAAATAATGTAATGGGTAGAGGTTTTTCCTCAACACTGCAGAATCAAATTATCTCCTTGACTACAATATCTGTTTTCTTTGTTAATTATTGTTTCTCCCAGGTTTATGACTAATATGAATAGAATCACAGTTAACAAGTATTTTTTTTTAAAAAAACAGAGAATTCAACTACAATCTGTTTGAGCTTATGAAATCATATTTTAATGAATTTACACAGGTAGAGAATGTATATATTATTAATGCCTACATTAATAATATATAATTTATAGTATATAGTAATTGCTACCTGTTTGTGGTAAGAAGAGAAAGATTCTGACTTTATAATACTGCTTGCAAACAAGAATGGCTGTGTTCATATAAAAACTAAACATATATATGTATAAACATAGATATGCACCACACTCTTCTTTTTCAGCATTACACAAAATGCAGAAATGAGTAAAGAAATTGTAAATCAAAGAAATTAAGCATATGAAACAAAATAATAATAATAATAATAAATAAAAGATAGCTAAATCTAGTTTACACCAGCAGCATTCATTTTGCCTCTCTGTATCTTTTCATCTTGGAAACCATCATTGCTCCCACCACAGTGTTATACCACTTGATATATCTCCTTTTGTTCTTTCAACTTCTTTCCTCTCTCTTTTTGCAGATCTCATTGTCAGCTCCACCCAACTACTACAATCTTGGTCTTTCTTACCCTGTTAACCAATTTAATCTTTTTTTCCCCTTACATTTGGTTTGTGATTCAGCCGTCATTAATGCTCGTTATATAACTAAACCATCTGAGCTTACTTGTCTCATATAGATTGCTCTCTTTTGTATTCAATCCACATTCATTCAGATACTCACGATATTTCTCCTAGGTTTTTTAAGTAGCCCATTCCTAGTGCATTTAAGTTTTATATTCTCTTGACATACCTAACTACAATTTTTCATATAACAATTTGGAAAGAGCATGTTCTTTTAAATAAACATTCATTTTTCAAAATAGACCACTACTAACTTTTTACCACCATCATATGTCATAAAATTTCCCACCTTTACTAAACTTCTATCAAGACACTCAAATTAATATACGTATAGTAGCTTTTTTGTCCTCTTTGTATAACTTTCAATCATTCACTCCATTTTTCTTTTGAGACACAACCTTGATTTTTAATATATTAAATTTTAGATCCATACTCCTCACTGAATTATTCAAATTTCCTGAAAATCATTGAGGTTCTCAATCAACATGGTATCACCTGAAACACAGTGCATATACATTCACATTCCAATCCAATATCAAATCTACACTTTTTTAGTGCCTGGGGGCGATGGGGACCTGGATGGGGAACAACAGGCTTCAGCTGAACTCTGGTAAGACAGAGTGGCTGTGGGTTGGGGGCTCCTCTGTATCCGGAAGTTTACCATCCTTGGTTCTGGATGGGGTTGCATTGCCCCAGACAGACCTGGTGCATAATCTGGGGGTCCTCCTGGAATCACAACTCCTGCTTGAGGAGCAGGTGGCAGTCGTGGCCAGAAGGGCCTTTGCTCAACTTCATGTTGTGTGCCAGTTATGCCCTTTCCTGGATTGGGAGGCCCTCCAGTCAGTCACTCATGCCCTAATCATCTCCTGTATAGACTATTGTAATGTAGTCTACATGGGGCTGCCCTTGAAGAATATCCGGAAGCTACAGCTGGTGCAAAATGTGGCTACTTGGGCAATTTTCGGTGCCCCAAGGATGGCACATTTAACACATTTGCTGCGGGAGCTGCATTGGGCGCCAGTTTGCTTCCAGGTCCAATTCAAGGTGTTGGTTATCACCTTTAAAACTCTACATGGCATGGAACAAGGTTACCTGAGGGACCACCTCATCCCCATTACATTGACCCATCCCACCTGGTCAGGCAGAGAAGTTATGTTACAGGCCCTTTCTACAAAAGAATGTCAACTGGCAGGGCCCAGGAGAAGAGCCTTCTCTGCCATTGCCCTGCCCTGTGGAACACTCTTCCCCCAGAGGTGAGGCAGGCCCCCACTCTCCTGGCCTTCTGGAAAGGGCTGAAGACCTGGTTCTGCCAATTTGCATGGGACAAGAAGGGATATAACCAACCCTGGAGGTGGTTAGCACCTTGAAGATGCTCTTGTAGGTTAATATCCTTTTTACTTTATTGATAAGCTACAGCTGGATCAAAATGCAACCATGCGGGCAATTTTGGGTGCCCTAAAGATGACACATGTTACACCTTTGCTGTGGGTGCCAGTTTGCTTCCTGATCCAATTCAAGGCATTTGTTATCACCTTTAATGCCCTACATGACATGGGACTGGGTTACAGCAGAGAGGGTATGCTATTTATTTTTGTTTTTATTGTAAACTGCCCAGAGTCACTTCCTAGTGAGATGGGCAGTGACCAAATTCAGAATGAATGAATGACTGAATTAATTAATTAATGATGGAATGAATGAATGAATATTCTTATGTCATTATAAGCTTTTTTTTTATAATTTCACATATACATTACCCAACAAGGGAACATCATATATCTTTGCCTACCTCTCTGCTCAGTCTCAAACCATTTGCTAATTTTTCATTTCTTTTCATCATGCTGTACTTTCATCATATACTGCTCTTATTTCATTCAACAACCAACCTTCAATTCCACATTCATGCAAGAATTACATAATTCAACCCTATTCACAATTAAAATGAACTTTGTTTCTCATATTCATGTATTTCTCAGTGACTTGCTGAAGAGAGAGAGAGAAAAAGAGAGAGAGAAACTATTTTGAAAACCATCTGCCACATATAAAGCCACACACTACTTCTCAAATTTTGCTGATTGTCAGCCTTGCACCCTTTTGATAACAATTTACCAGCAAATTTAATAAACAAATTCCCTTTAGTTTTTTTTTTTTTTTAATTCACTCTTGCTACCTTTCTCTTTGTAGAAGGAATAATATTGACATTCTTCCAGTCATCTGACACAGATGCAGCTGTTACACATAAGTTAAACAATGCACATGGCTAGTCCATGGGTAAACCGTGGTTATATTTTAATATTTCTCCAGTTGCAACTTCTATATCTGTAGTTTCACCATTTTTCAATTTCCTAACAGTATTCACTACTTTTTCATCATTTTTTCTAAGGTGCTAATTTTCATTGCATTTGCGTCCATTTTACTCTTACTATTTCTTATTTATTTCTAATTATTTATAAAGGGAAAATATCAGGTATGTCAACAACCATCAGTTTCCCAGTTTCAAGGCCAAAAGGCACATGACAATATAGTGAAATTATAGGAAGGTAGGGTAAAAAAGCTCTGGAACTAAGCTACAGTGATGTGAGAGTCAGGACCAGGGGGGTTAAGAATTTACTCTCGTCGCCAGAGCAACGAGGAACTGATAAGAGGATGAGACTGAACCCTCCCTAAAGAATGCAAGGGAGGTTGGGAGGGTGACCCTGGAATTTGCTCTCACTCTGAGAAGATTTCTGTAACGGGAGAAAGGCCATTAAACCTTGCTGGATTAAATCTGTACTGTCTCCTGGAGTTTCCTGGGCTAATCCTGACAAGTGAGTATCACAAAGGACTATATGTCCATGTTGATAGAAGGCAATCAACAGTTTGAAGTGGTTTCTTCCTGTCAGAATCAGGTGGTTACTTTTATGGACCAGACTGGTGGGACAGAATAAACCATCTCAACCATTATAGATGGGGCTCTTCCAGCTGCAGCCATCCAGTCCTCATTTCCTTGAAAAATAAATAAGGTAGGAATATAACCAAATTGTTGTTTGCTCAGTGTGAACAAAATATCATCCCAAGGCCAATGGACTTAATAAGCTTAAGACTGAGGGAGCAACCTGACTTCTGATTTTAACTGCAGCTTCCAGCTAGGCACATTAAAGATACATCTGGTTTTCCAGGTGTATCTTCCCTCCTGATTTGAGAATAGCCTCCTTCTCCATAATTTATCTTGGCATTGTCATCATTTCTGAACTTAGTAGAAGAGGGGAAAGTTTTAGATAGACTTTGTTCTGGACTCTTGGCACAGGAGGAGCTCAGTTGATTATTCAATTGATTGAAAGTGTTACCCAGATACTCAACAGTCCTGTGAGACAGAAAATAATGGGTAGACCATCTCACAGTCTTTCCCAATTCCATTTTCAGGACTCATAAAAACCTAAGCTCCCCAACTGGTTATTCAGTAAAACTTTGGTGGGTATCAGAGGTTGTGACATTGAGCAAGAAGGGCACTTAGTAGAGGGAGAAAAGGAAAATAATTAATGACCAAAGAGAGAGTTGCAGGGAGAGATTTCTCCATTGCCTCATAACCCCTGGGCAGGAAGAGACTGTACTATCCCAAAGAAAGCTGAAAATGTGAAGCCTCACCACATCTAGCCAAAGAAGAACAACAGAAGTGGAGACCAAAGAGAAATGAGCTTCAATCACCATGAAAATGGCGTGAGGAGAAGAAACATCCCTTGATCCTACCACTCTGGAATAAAAGATGGTAGGGCCTAGCTTTTTCAGATACATAGAAGTGGAAAGGTAGAGAATGGAGGGAAAGAAGGTGTAGGAGTTAAACTAAAAACTAGAGTTTCTCCTGGCACAGAAGTCAGTTATATCACTAACCAAGGGTCACTTACCTTTAAGGCCAAAAAGCAAAGGCAAAAAGTCCTTTTAATAGTGAAGGGCAGGAAAAAGAAATAGAATGAAACTGCAATGAATATAAGAACAGACTCCACTTTCATGTCAACAGAGGGCAATCACCTGTTTAAATTGTTTTCATCCTAATATGCAATAAAGATTCAAATTCAGCCATGTCAAATCATTTGATTGCTTTATCTTTGTGCACAATTTTTGGAGGAAAGGATGGTATAGAAATAAACAGACTGCCTGAATGATTTAAGAGATAAGCTATCCATTTTCTCACTATGTGTGAAGACTCTTGATCTACCTACCTCATTTGTATTTCAAATTAGAGTTTATTTGCTTACAATATTTATTTAGCATTCCTAATTGTATTTGACTCAGCAGGAGGATCATGTGTATATTTCTGCTAATATATAGTGATGCTGATGATCTTTGGCTATATTTTACTGTTTCAGCAAATCTACAAACTTCAAACAAATCCCTAAGCCAGAATCTGGCTATCAGTAGAATGAATAAACTATGTGGCTCTCACATGCCACATTCGTCCATGATTAATTTTAGCATAGCTTATTTAATTAATCAAAATTCTGCTTCATCAAAACAAATACTAATTACAATGGGCAGTGTTCACATAACATGTTAGGCCAAAGTGGCTGCCTAATTTGTGGCTTAGTTTGTCATTCAAACACAGCTATGGCTTCACATAATTCTTTAAATCATAGTTTGCTTAATTGGGATATGCTGAGTAAGCCAGAACTGGTTTGATTGATACCAGACAATATATTATATTTATGACTTTATGTAATGTGTGTCCTGCTGTTGTGTTCTATTAAGACAGAAATATTAAAGATTGGTAAATAAAGTGATTTGGGATAGATAGATAGATAGATAGATAGATAGATAGATAGATAGATAGATAAATAGTTTATATTTTTAGGTGAAATCTTCTTCTAAATTATTATGTTTATGTAGCCTAGATAGGGAAGTGTGGTTGCATCTAAGACAACTTTTTTTGTCAGCTATGGAGGGCCAGCAGTTTCCCTTACAGACCCTTGAAGATAGTTTTCATCATGTATAGAATGACTACCTTTTCAGGAGTGACAGGTATCACATTAAATCAGTTCTTTGTCATTTCAGAATCCCGATCTAAAGTATTAACAATTATTTACAGCAACGGCTAGCTTCAGAATGCTTATGCCAAAATCTGTCTTACAAATCTATGCATGGTAGTACTTTGGGTTCAAAGAAGACATGCTGTTGTGCAGTTCATATTCTGTGATGCCGCTCACAGTTTTCTATCAGTTTTTAGTGGCACCTGTCTTCAAAACTGCTGGAGGCTTTTATAGCACAGGGATCACCAGTGGGATCAGTCACCAGCACAGCTTCTACTTCCCTTGGCTGGATGTCACAGTGGAGTAGGCTATCTTTGTAGTGCTTCCATGGTCAACCTCGAGGCCTCTTCCCAGACTCCAATACACTATAAAGCAACTGGTGAGGCATAGGATGATGATGTGTCCCACCCACCGCACCTGGACTCTGATAATCAGGGACTTAAAGGTGGTGGACTCTGCATGATCCAAGACCTCCAGGTTGGAGACATGGTCTTGCCAATGAATGCTGAGGATGGAGCTGAGAGCACACATGTGAAATTTCTCCAGTTTTTGATGTGTCTTTGGTACAGAGTCCAGGACACACATCCATAGGGGAGAGAAGGTATAACTACAGCGCTATAGACTTTCAGCTTTGTGGAGATACAGATGTTGTGTTGATTGAGCACTCTAGTATGTAGCTGCCCCAGAGCCTGGTTGATCTTGCTGATCCTGGAGTCAATTTCTTTGTCCAAAGATCCATCAAGATGATAGTACCCAATATTTGAAGCTGTTTACATTTGCCAGCTGGGTGTCATCAACAGCTATTTTTGATTCTATGGGGTTGGTATTTGGCACAGGCTGGTAAAGTACTTCAGTCTTGTTCAGGCTGATAGTCAGGCCAAAGAATATAGCAGTGTCTGATAATTTGTTCAGCACCAACTATAGATCACTGTCTTTGTATGCCAGTAGCGCACAGTCATCAGCAAAGAGGGTTTCTTGGATGACTGTATGGAGGCACTTCATCCATGCATTCAAGCAGCAAAGGTCAAAGAGACAGCAATAGGTATGTGATATACATTCCCTCCTTCAGACCCTGGACAGCACCTGAAAACATGCAAGTGAAGAACAGATTGAACAGGGCTGGGGCTAGTACACAACCCTGTCTTACCCCATTGGAAATAGCAAATGCAGATGATGTATCACTGTTGTAAAGAACCTGTCCTGTCATTCCATCGTGGAATAGCTGAATCAACTTCTTGAATTGCCTCAGGCATCCATAACATCTCAGAATGATCCAGAGAGCCTCCCTGTTTACAGTGTCAAATGCCTTTGTTAGGTCAATGAAGACAGAGTAAAGAGGCTTGTTCTGCTCAATGCACTTTTCCTGGACTTGCCTCATGGCAAATATCATGTCTGCTGTACTCCGTTCTGGCCGAAAGCCACACTGGCCCTCTGGGAGCTTCCTTTCTGAGACAGTGACCAGTCTGCTCAGGAGAATGCAGGCAAAGATCTTGCCTGTGGTGGAGAGCAGTGAGATAACCCTGTAGTTTCCACAATCTGATTTACTTCCCTTATTTTTGTAGAGAGCCACAATAAGGGCATCATAGAAGTAATCAGGCATCTCTTCTGTGGACCAAATGTCTTCAAAGATGTCTTGGAATGCCTGTAAGGTGTTTTGGTCTAGTGCTTTGTAGATCTCAGCAGGAATGCCATCTTGTCCTGTTGCTTTATTTGAGTTCAGCTGAGAGATTGCTTTCTTGATCTGATCAGTAGAGGAGGAAGGTCTAGGGCATCCAAGCCTGGCAGCTGAAGAATCTGCTGTAAGACATCATAATCAACTGTGGACAGCCTATTGAGTAGGTTGGAAAAGTGTTCAACCCAATGGTGTTTCAGTCCTTTCTGTCTTTGATCAGGCTTCACCTATCAGATGACAGCATGAAGGAGCATGTTGATTTACAAAGACCATAAACTGGTTTTATGGTGTTGAAGAACTCTCTGGTGGCATGCATATCTGAATAGTGTTCCACCTGCTCAGCCTTTCTCTGCCACTATTCGTCCTGCATTTGTCACAGTTCCGTCTGTACTTTTGGACTACAGGTGCTCAAATTTCTCTCTTTTTTTTTGAAACAGATGATGAGTCATTCTGCATAGGCCTTGTTCTTGGCCTGGAGGGCTGCTGAAATGGTCTTGTGGTTTTCAAGCCAATATTGATGTGCCTGGGTTTTCAGTCCGAGTACAGTTGTTGTAGCCTGTGTTATGGCATCTTTAAACTGTGTCCACTTTTCAGAATAGGTTCCTACAAGCGGTAAATTGCCAGAGAGTTTTTCATTGAGTACATCCTGGAAATGAAGGGAATCTATTGGAAGACAATTGCTAGTTTGTATCCCAAAATTTATGTAATCTAGCATCCTATGAATGACTAACAAATAAATATTCTAACATTGCCTGGACTTCAGGGGATTCCATATGCAAGGTACGAAGGAAACAAATATTCCCCATTCCTGCTCCCGTTAGGAATCCTACGTATACCCCACTGAACTCAGAGCTTTGTTCTGAGTAGAGATATATCAGATTGTGCTGTTGGTGGTCCTTCTAGACATATTCATATCTTCTGAGCATAGTGATGATTAGCTGCCTCATTTTTCTTTTTTTGTTAATCAGATAATGATGTTAGCGATTACTGTTTCGGTTACTGTTACTGTTGGAGCAGTTTAAATAAGAGTTTTTTCATGTATAATTTCATTCCTATTTTCCTATTTCTATTTGTGCAATCTTTGTTTATTTTATTTTTGTTCACAGTGGTGTTACTGCATACTGCCTTCAGTGACTTGTAGGAAAAAATATAAACAGTGTGTTTCTAAATAAACAAATCAAGAAAACACAATTGCCTGACATTGCGGAAAGCTGTTACTCATTCATTCATTCATTCATTCATTCATTCATTCAATAATGTAAATGAATATTAATTCCTTTTGCATTATTATTAATATTGTTATTCAGACCATTCCGTGCAGTAACCACCAGCTGCTTGCATATAGCTGGAATCTTGCTGAGGCAGAATCAGCTTCAGATATATCTGCTGAGCAGCCATTGATTTGCTTGAGTTTTGCTCAGAGCTTAAGAAAAAGAATTTGACTTAAATGAAAGGGAAAGGTGTCTGCCATATCACAATCCTCTTATCATGTCCAGACTTGAATCCAAAATGGCAATGGGTCAGAAAATATTCTTTCCCTCTTTTTTTTTCTTTTCCTTTTTTGCTGGTCTTCTTCTTCCTCTGCTGCCTGGTAGCTGAGGAAGAAATAGACTTTTGCCCTTGTTCATCAGGAAGAAAGATTAGGGATATTATTAATTATTTCTATATTTCTGTTTCTGGCAGCCAATGTTATTGTTATTCTAGGAGTGAGACTGCCAGAAGCACTTAATGCCCCTGCTTGTTTTGCAACCATGCTGGCCTCCTGTATATTATCAAGTTGGACTAGCTCATAATCATCACCTTGTAGAGTGGGGCATTAGTGTTTTACTAACTGAAAAGCCTGGCTCAGAATGCAATCATGTCTTTTACTCTAATGTGACACAGTGCCAGAAAGAAAGTAGAACACCCCTCTTTTCCTGTTCAATTACATTGTTGTGGCTTGTGAGTACACACTGTTCAATTAATTGTGCACGTTCTTAATGGTATCGTAACACAATCAAATCTTATTGCTATTGTGTTATCATCCCTGTTTATGATACAATTCCTGATTGGCTGAAATCACAGTATGACTAAAGTAGGAAACAAAGGCCTCTCTTTCAATTGTTCTCTTCTCTAAGTAATATTATCACACAACTTCAAAAAGTTGTATTGACTTGGGTTCATTATAGTTCACTATGTATTAGATGTTAATCAAGATGACACTTACTTATTGGGATGAGCTATGATCTAATAATATAGAAAATTATTAGCATATTAAGGTCCAGGCTTTAATCCTTGTTATTGCTAATTAACAGGATCAGGTGGTAATATTTTTTTCAGAGTTTGAAGAGTCATAATGTTAGGCTAGATGGAGAGATAATATAAAGAATGTTTAAGTGTTCAGTGAAAAATTCTATTGTCTCTGAAATAACCTGCCTTTGATAAGTTTTGTTCACAAATTTCATCCTATTATGGTTTATTTTATTTTTAGTAATGGTTTCTTTCCTCCTACATTATGTGGCCAAAAATACATGTTTAATTACCCATCAGATGTAAAATATTTGTTGTATTAAATAGACTTGTTTGAGTATTTTTTTCCTACATTAACTTTTTTCCCTACTGCTTGCAGTGGTGGAAATAGTAGCAGAGGCAAGTTTTCAGCAGCAGCTCCTGATTATTTTCAATTCATTTTCTCAGTATATCTCACAATATATCATTTCTGGGCATCCTGAAACAAAATGATGGCTTTTCCTGGCAATTCTTTTGTTTTCCTGCAGGGGGTGCCATTCCTTACCCACTTCCATAATACCTTACATCAAAAGATGGTGGATTTGTGGTCTACACAGAGGGCCTGAAAGTTAAGGTTCACAGATTGGAGATGCTATTGGAACTGGACTTACTGATATATGCATAATTGGAATTTGTAATTTAAAGCAATTATCATTACCTTCAATTATCCTAGTTACAATACTTCCTCAGAAAAGCTTGCTTTGTTTAATACATCATCCATGCATTTATAATATTCAAAACATTTAAAATTAGTTCAGAAAATAATGCTGAATTATTATTTTACCATTGCTTAAATTTCTACAGCTATTTTTCATTTTTACTTTACTTAGACCTGTTTCTAGACAAAATTCAAAGTCCTGATTTTGAAATTCTGAAGCATTAAACATTTGTGAGTTCTGTATCCAATTAATAGCATGTTATTTTAGGACCTTTTTCAGAGGGTCTGTAACTTTGCTCCTGTTTTCACAAACAACGGGATAGATTTTTCTGTGATGTTCCCAAACTTACATGCATACACATTTATTGATTTATTGTCAGTGTAGCTGTTACAATTGTTATAAACTGATATGAACTTATTTTTTGTTTTAGTTAACTTGTAGGTGTGGATTTGTTTTTTAAACTGCTGTTAGGTGCCTTGGACATGCATTAAATTGCAGGTACTTAAATGATAAGTATAAAATACAATAACCTGGAGCTGATTTATTTGCAATCCATTTCCCCAGAAATGTCCAAATCCTGGACTCCAAGCTGTTTACCTCGGCTACTTGTTTTCCCAGTGATCTCCTGTCTTTGCATCAGCACCTTGTACCGTTTTTGGCAGGGTGTCACTCCTGACTGCTTTTTCAACTACACTCCACCCATTGTGTCTTTGATGAAAAATCCCAGCATGCAGTGGAGTTTTTAGTGGCACTGATAATGCACCTTTTACCTGGAGTGACTGTAATGATATGTGACAACACTAGGGGATGAGAAATTTCCATTATTCTGTTATTCATCCCAGTTCTTCAGAGGTTGGGGAAGATTACACTTTGCCAAGAGATAGCTTATATTTGCAGGGCTCTTAGCTGTCTATCTAAGCACAGGCTGCCTTTCCTACTTTCTATCTGCACATCTCTTGCATCTTGGTGATTAAGCTGTACTCATCACTATGTGCTATCGGTGTGCTCTGTCACAAAGATTTTATAAGGAAGTGGAGATGAAAGAAAGAGGAAGAAAGAGGCTTTTTACTGTCCACTTGCAAAGAGTCCCATATACAGGTGAAACTCAAAAAATTAGAATATCGTGCAAATGTTCATTTATGTCAGTATGGCAACTCAAAAGGTGAAACCAATATATGAGATAGACGCATGACATGCAAAGCGAGATATGTCAAGCCTTACTTTGGTATAATTGTGATGATTATGGCGTACAGTTTATGAAAACCCCAAATTCACAATCTCAGAAAATTAGAATAATGTGAAAAGGTTCAATATTCTAGGCTCAAAGTGTCCCCCTCTAATCAGCTAACGAATCCATAACACCTGCAAAGGGTTCCTGAGCCTTTCAATGGTCTTTCAGGCTGGTTCAGTAGGAATCACAAGCATGGGAAAGACTGCTGACCTGACAGTTGTGCAGAAAACCATCATTAACCCCCTCCATAAGGAGGGAAAGCCCCAAAAGGTAATTGCAAAAGAAGTTGGATGTTCCCAAAGTGCTGTATCAAAGCACATCAATAGAAGGTTATGTGGAAGGGAAAAGTGTGGGAGAAAAAGGTGCACAAGCAGCAGGGATGACTGCAGCCTGGAGAGGATTGTCAGGAAAAGGCCATTCAAAAGTGTTGGGGACTTTCACAAGGAGTGGACTGAGGCTGGAGTTAGTGCATCAAGAGCCACCACACACAGACGGATCCTGGACATGGGCTTCAAATGTCGTATTCCTCTTGTCAAGCCGCTCCTGAACAACAAACAACGTCAGAAGCATCTTACCTGGGCTACAGAAAAAAAAAAAAAGAACTGGTCTGTTGCCCAGTGGTCCAAAGTCCTCTTTTCTGATGAGAGCAACTTTTGCATCTCATTTGGGAACCAAGGACCCAGAGTCTGGAGGAAGAATGGAGAGGCACACAATGCACGATGCTTGAAGTCCAGTGTGAAGTTTCCACAGTCTGTGTTGATTTGGGGAGCCATGTCATCTGCTGGTGTTGGTCCACTGTGCTTCATTAAGTCCAGGGTCAATGCAGCCATCTACCAGGAGATTTTGGAGCACTTCATGCTTCCTTCCGCAGACGAGCTTTATGGGGATGCTGACTTCATTTTCCAGCAGGACTTGGCACCTGCCCACACTGCCAAAAGTACCAAAACCTGGTTCAATGACCATGGGATTACTGTGCTTGATTGGCCAGCAAACTCGCCTGACCTGAACCCCATAGAGAATCTATGGGGCATTGCCAAGAGAAAGATGAGGGACATGAGATGGAACAATGCAGTGGAGCTGAAGGCCGCTATTGAAGCATCCTGGTCTTCCATAACACCTCAGCAGTGCCACAGGCTGATAGCATCCATGCCACGCCGCATTGTGGCAGTCATTGCTGCAAAAGGGGCCCAAACCAAGTACTGAGTACATATGCATGCTTATACTTTGCAGAGGTCCGATATTGTTCTATTTCCAATCCTTGTGTTATTGATGTCATGTAATATTCTAATTTTCTGAGACTGTGAATTTGGGGTTTTCATAAGCTGTACGCCATAATCATCACAATTATACCAAAGTAAGGCTTGACATATCTCGCTTTGCATGTCATGCGTCTATCTCATATATTGGTTTCACCTTTTGAGTTGCCATACTGACATAAATGAACATTTGCACGATATTCTAATTTTTCGAGTTTCACCTGTATGTTTGCTTTTGTGGTCCTAGACAAATAAAATACTTTGACAGGATAAGGAATTTATCCCTATCAACATTTTCTTTTTACTTATATTGCTATTCTTCTACCTTATCTTTCATTGTCATCGCTTTATCATTTTTTGCCCTGGGCAGATATACTGTAGCTGTCACTTCAGATCCTGTGCAATAGTGCATTCACTGAGCTCTGTCCAAATATATGATGACCCACCAGGCTAAGGTGAGCATTTATGGAGAACCAAAAGAGAGGGTTAAAAAGGATGCCAATTTACATACAATATAGATATGATAATGCATATACCTCCCTCCAGTTAGAAATAATTGCTGCAAGTATTGTGTGTAGGCTCAGAGTTAGGTCTAAGATGCATAGATCTTCCAAAGGATCAGTAGATCCTTATCCACAGTGGACCACCCATGCTCTCACCCACCCTTGGAGGTGAAGGTGGGTGAGAGAACATACCTGGCATGTATCACCAAAATTGGGTTGGTTAAGGAAACAGAAATATCCCTGTCTGAGATAAGCCCAGCTGGATTTCAGGTTGTTCAAGGTGCATCAGTAATGGTAATCATGGGATTGGGGAAGTAGAGTTACAATTCTGAATCAGGGGACCCCGGCAGTGATCCTTAAGGATCACTATTTCTGCAGGTGGCTGGGTATGAGGGATAATCTGGCAGTGCTGTTTCTGTACTGCCCTTTCACCTATATAACAGTATTCCTTCCCAGGTTGCTTAACCTCATTGCAAGGTGGTTATAGATTCCTCAGGTAATTAATCTAGAGTTATTTTAAGTTCTCCTCTCTGGGGTCAGAGGCAGTGCAGGAATTTATGGTGTCGGGAGACATTTCTATCAGTCCCTTGTCATGGACAGTTCACTTCCTAATATTGTAAAGCCTCTTGTTTTGCAGTAAATTTTCAGGGGAGTGGGTTAATGTTTTGATGGAAATTAACATGAAAGAAAAAGGGGTGTAAGGACAAATAAGGTGTATCCCTCAGGCAGCATATGTGGGTATGAATTATGGATAACTCACATCTGAGATTATCGTTTTGGTATGCTATCCTCT
Organism: Liasis olivaceus; assembly: GCA_030867105.1. Taxonomy (NCBI): domain Eukaryota; kingdom Metazoa; phylum Chordata; class Lepidosauria; order Squamata; family Pythonidae; genus Liasis; species Liasis olivaceus. The sequence continues at coordinate 86,429,885 of CM061352.1, read as the reverse complement.
TGCTAGTTTTGAAATAAGATTCTGTTGTCAGTCAAGTTAACCTTTGTATATGGAATAGATGCCCTTTTGTCTTTTGACTTATGCAATAAAAATGTATAGATCAAGCCATGCATGTAATTATATTGCCTGGATTTTGTTACTATTAATAGCAACTATTCTGCAAACATATTGGGTAGTGATTTATCCATGCATAGCACAGTAGTAGGTCACTTATTTGGAGCAGCAAGTAACCCTTCACAATATCATCAATATCCATTCTCCTTCATCCATCGGTCTTTCCTTCCTTTCTTCCTTCTTCCCTCCCTCATACTGAGAATTCACACACATCACATCCCATAAAGAGGCCACATTATCTTCACTTTGAAGTGACAATGAAGTGAACAATTTTACTTCTGTTCTCGTGAAAATAAACATTTTCTCTCATGATGGATGAAAGATCTTAGGAAACACAACTCCCCCATTTGACTTGGCAACAGTCAAGCAATAGGAAAAGAGTTTTAGTTAAAAGTAACATAAACATAAAGTTATGGCTTTATGAAAATCACATATTAGTGCAAATAGTTTAGTTTTTCTTTAACACAGATTCCTTTAAGAAACTATTTAACAAAACATAGGTGAGTTCAATATATTTGACATGGAAAGAAGCACAGTGTGGTACAAGACAGAATGGCTCAAAGATACAAATGAAAAAACGCAGCCAACTCTAATGACAATCTTATTATGTATGATTTTGAACCTCATAATTTTGGAAGCTCAACAGGAAACTCTATTAATCCATTATTGACAAACAAAAACATAATAACCGTAAATCTATGAATTCTGTAATTTATCTCAATGTTGAAAAAAGAATAAATATCCCATTAGTTATATCCCTATGTTATGTCTATAATAAATATTGATTTCTTGCTTGATCTAAAATCCTGATGCTGAAAATGTCTTACTTGTTTGATTAAAATGCCAAAGTATCCTTACACATAGCTATGATTTTACAGAAATGATCTCAAACTTGTAAAATACAATGTTCAGACTTCTGGTCCAGGACAACAAAGTTGCATAAGGGTGAAATCCACTATTGTTGCTAGTGGACTTCCATTTCAGGATGGAACTTTCTTTTCTTCTTCTCTCTGGATGGAAGTGAAATCTTGTTCCTTGATGATATGATTTTGTTTTGGTACAAGTGGAGGAAGTACTATATGGCATAGCAACTTTCTTTGACATGTCATGTTTCTAATACCATCTGCAGGATCTTCATGCTTTTGACACACTTAGAAAAACAGTGAGGCTTGCATTACAATGCTGTATTGCTGCATTGATCAGTCTCAACTTCATTATTCCTTCCCAATGCTGCTATCCATTTTTTCCAAAAGTAGAAGCAATATAGATTCTCCTCAAATGTTGTTCTTCTGTGTGTACTTTCCAAATTCAAGTGCAGATAACAGTATAGAAAATAGGATGTTGGAAACAAACTACATATGTGTTTTTAAAGAACACTTTATTTGTGAGAATCACCAGATTTCTTAATATATCATACATACAATTGTTTTAGAAAATGTGTGCATTTTGTCACCAATACCATCTCTGTATTTAGAACCACAAATTTCTCCAAGAAGAAAAATATTGTACTAGGACTAGTGCCAATTAGCTATAGGCTCTTTCCAAGCAATAACAACAAATTTCTGCTATTTCCTTTCCTTTATTCTTGTACAAAGGACCATCTAGATGGCAGTCACACAATATACATGAAATGACTTTCTGTTTAGTCCTGTGCAAAAAAATGCTTCTGCATTCTTTTCTACTATCTCTAATTTAATTTGATTCTGTATTTACTTGAATGGGGGTGGACGGAATGGCTCAGGAAGAAAATTTACATATGTGTGCAATGTGTTTGAAAACTTGGGAAAGAAGCTGAGGTAGCTGTTAATTTCATAAGTTAATTCAGCCACAGGAGCAAGGTACTGCTAACCAGAAAAGTTCAAGTGGATCAGAAAATCAAGTTGCATTTCCAGTGATTTATGGTTGAGTTATGAGTATATAATTTATTAATAAGCACATGCTATCCCAATGTGTGTAAATATAGATTTTAAATGTGCTAACACAACATACATTAGCAATTAAACTTCTAGGGTGCTAGCTGTGATGGCCGTGTTAATCTACATCTAACATTAGCAATGTTTCAGAAAGACTTGCCACTTTCTATTTTACTGGAAAGTTTTTACTTTATGCCCTTAAGCTGTGTCTCTTGTTTATAATATTTATAAAAATACTTGTGTATTATAAGTGTACATGTGGTAATGATATGTGTGCAGTCTGAAGGTAAAGAAGTTAATAAATTTCACTTTTCCCCCCCACTTCACTCCACTCCCCACCCATCCCCACTCCCAAATAATATAGTATTGCCTTGGCTTATAGATAATAATGAGGTCCTATGAGCATACATTCTTGGAATATATCTCGGCATGCTTATGGATCTTGTTTTTAGTAGAGAGGAAGGAGGCCTTCTGAAGTGTTCTACTTACAGTTTTCTATCTGAAAAAAAAAAAAAAAGACTACGAAGCAACTTTAAAGGAATAGCCCCTGCAGGCACACAAATAGACATATTGAGTTCTTCTATGTGGCCTTGAGTGAAATTGTCCTACTGGTCCTCAGGCTGATGAAAGAAATGTGTTTGAAAGCAAAGAGGGTATGAGTCATTCCTAACTGAACCCAAACAATGCACAAACAAGACAAAATAAAACAAAACAAAACAATTGAAGCAGGCTGAATTCAAATATTGGAGAAATTTCACTATTGTTATGAATTGAAAAGCCTAAGCTTAGATGCTGTCTCTCCAGTCGGGTGGTCAGCAGGCATCTGTATGGCCACCTCAGGGGTTTCAATTTCGTGTGTCTTCCAACCCAGTTTCAAAGGTTCTTTAGCAAGAGGTAATGTGCCATTCCCACGTTAGTCTACTGCAAGAGTAGGTAGCTACTTCTAGCCCTTCATTTAATTTCAAGGGCTTCTTGGCTTTTTTTTTTTTTAATCTACCCTTTATATTGGGGTTTTATCATCTCTATCATGTGAGGCCCTGAAAAAAAATATTTGGGGAGAATGTGGCCTCTGAAAGAAAAACAGATGTCTGTCCCTAGACTACAAGATGGGCAGGTAAAAGATGGGTGAGGAGGGGTGGGGTGGGAGACAGAAAAGAATGGTGCCGTTGTTCTATTCATGGGGAATCATCTGTCTTTGGCCCAAAGGAAAAAAAAGCTTTCAAGGAAATTTTTAAAGAAATTGTTGAGAACTGCAAGGGAAATTTTGGTAAAACATTAAAAGTGAAGAGTTTGTTCCATTCCTAGATAAAGTATATTTGATGAGGTGTATTTGCCTGTGTGTTAGAAGTTTATGTTCATGGCTTCTTATTCAACAGATATTGCCCACCGGAACAACTCTACTTCCCAAATGGATTTTGTTCTTTTAGACTACCGTATAAGACAAGAGCCTAGCTAGATGACAACAATTGTGGCTGATCTTGTAAAGCTAGTATGCTCAGACCTGTTTAGTATTTCGATAGGAGACCACCAGAGTTGTAGGCTAGGCTGATATGTCAAAACACAAATAGACAAAACATTCTGGAAGAAGATAAAGGCAAATCACTTTTGTATGGTTGTTGGGTATACTAATGACAAAAAAAAGCTTGACTCAGACAAAACTCTACTGTGTAGCACAAGGTCTTCTCAAGACTCTGAAAATATGATCCCTCATGCAGGGACACAGGCACAGAAACATTTCTATATACACAGTAGTATATGCCAAATCACAAAGAAATAATCAAATAATAGTTTCTTTAAGCTTCCTTTCAAATATATGTCAACCAGCTTTAAAAATCAGAACTAATCCAACATATTAATCTAACAGCAAAGAGCACACTGCAATAATCTAAAAGTTATTATACAGACATAGTCACACACACACACACATACACACACAGAGAGTCACAAACACACATTTTACTTACATAGAGATTTACTAAATAATGTGGAACATATGAGTTGGAAAGGTTCTAGCTACTATCTAAAATTAAGTAGGAGGGATCGCAGTTGTCATCTGAGAATCTCTGTGGGCCTTCAGGGGTGCTGCTGCACAAGTGGCCAGTTGTGAGAACCCGTTCCTGAAGTTGGGCTCTTGAGAACAGTTGGGATTGTTGCCCCTGTACTAGCCTCCCTGCTGCATAGCAACCTCCCTGCCTGAATTGCTGGAGGCCATCTCGGTGTTGGCAGTGGAGTTCCCCAGACTTATAGTTCTGGGGGACTTCAATCTGATCTCCCTGGGATGTGCCTTGGAGGTGGCTCAAGAGTTCATGGCCATAACGGTGTCTATGGCTCTATCCCAGATTATTCGTGGCCCAACTCAGGACAGTGACCTCACACTGAATTTGGTTTTCTTGTCAGAGCAGTGGCAATGTGATCTAAAGGGGGAGTTAAATGTGTCCCCCTTGTCATGGTCAGATCATGCCCTGGTGGCCTTGAGATTCTCCTATGCTACCCCCTTCTGCAGGAAGGTGAGACCCATTCAATTGGTCCACCCACGGTGACTGATGGACCCAATGGGGTTTCAAAGGGAGCTGGGGACTATAGCCAAGAATCTGCTGCATGGTCCAATGAAGGCCCTGGCCACCACCTGGAATAGGAAGGTGGCTGGGTCCTTGGACAAGATCATGCCCCTGCAACATCTCTTGACCCGTCAAGCTCAATACTCCCTGTGGTTTATAGAGCAGTTGAGGGTCCTGAAAAGGATTAAGAGATGTCTAGAGTGCTGCTGGAGGAAAACAAGGACCAAACCTGACCGAACACAGGCTAGAACCACTATTAAGGCCTACCTTGTTGGGGTAAGAGTGGCAAATTGCCAATATTTCTCTGCTCTTATTGCATCTGCAGAATGCCACCCTGTTTAAGATCACCTGATCACTTTTGGGAAAGGAGTGCCTAGTGGCCCATGCTGAGGAGTTTCCTAGGCATCTGGAGGATAAAATTACTCAGATCTGTTCCCAGTTGGATACCAAGCATGGAGCATGGCCTGTGGAGATGCCTGGGGATCGTGCTTACCCTATTATCTGGGAACAGTTTGACCCTGTTGGTCCCGAGAATGTGGACAGGGTCCTCCGGTCTGTAAATGCCACCACTTGTCAATTAAATCCATGACCCTCCTGGCTGGTCAAGGCCACTCAGGATATGTGGGTGGGTCCAGGCAATGGTGAATTCATCCTTGAGAGAGTAGTGTTCCCAGCCATCTTTAAAGAGGTGCTGGTGCATCCCCTCCTCAAGAAACCATCACTGGATCCCACCGTACTGGACAATTTTCATCCAGTCTTCCACTTTCCCTTTTTAGGGAAGGCGGTTGAGAAAGTGGTGGTGCTGAGGCTCAAGAGGATCCTGGATGAAACAGATTATCTGGACCCTTTTCAGTCGGGTTTCAAGCCGAGATATGAGTTGGAAACAGCATTGGTCTCACTTTTAGATGATCTCTGGCAGGAGCAGGATGGGGGTAGTGCATCCATCCTTGCTCTTCTTAACCTCTCAGTGGCTTTCAGTACCATGGACCATGGTATACTGTTGGGTCAGCTTGAGGAGTTGGGGGTGGGTGGTGCAGTTTTGCGCTGGTTCACCTCCTTCCTTCAAGGTTGGTCCCAATCAGTGTTGATAGGGAATGAGAGGTCCAGACCATAGCCCCTCCTTTGTGGGGTACCACAGGTTCAGTACTCTCTCTGCTCTTTTTAACATCTACATGAAAACACTGGGTCAGATCATCTGCCACCATGGGATGAGATATCATTAATATGCAGATAATACCCAATTATATATCTTCATCCAGGGTGATTTGAGTGATGCTGTGACCACCCTTTAGAGATGCCTGAAGACTGTCAGGGTCTGGATGGGGCGGGGGGCAACAGGCTTCAGCTGAACCCTGGTAAGACAGAGTGGCTATGGGTTGAGGTATCCTCTGTATTCGGGAGTTTACCATCCTTGGTTCTGGATGGGGTGGCACTTCCCCATACAGACCAGGTACAGAAGCTGGGGGTCCTCCTGGAGTCACAACTCCTGCTTGAGGAGCAGGTGGCAGTTGTGGCCAGAAGGACCTTTGCTCAACTTCATGTTGTGTGCCAGTTATGCCCTTTCCTGGATTGGGAGGCCCTCCAGTCAGTCACTCATGCCCTAATCATTTCCCGTATAGACTATTGTAATGTAGTCTACATGGGGCTGCCCTTGAAGAATATCCGGAAGCTACAGCTGGTGCAAAATGTGGCTACTTGGGCAATTTTCGGTGCCCCAAGGATGGCACATTTAACACATTTGCTGCGGGAGCTGCATTGGGCACCATTTTGCTTCCAGGTCCAATTCAAGGTGTTGGTTATCACCTTTAAAACTCTACATGGCATGGAACCAGGTTACCTGAGGGACCACCTCATCCCCATTACATTGACCTATCCCACCTGGTCAGGCAGAGAAGTTATGTTACAGGCCCTTTCTACAAAAGAATGTCAACTGGCAGGGCCCAGGAGAAGAGCCTTCTCTGCCATTGCCCTGCCCTGTAGAACACTCTTCCCCCAGAGGTGAGGCAGGCCCCCACTCTCCTGGCCTTCTGGAAAGGGCTGAAGACCTGGTTCTGCCAATTTGCATGGGACAAGAAGGGATATAACCAACCCTGGAGGTGTCTAGCGCCTTGAAGACACTCCCCAAATCTAAGATATTTATTATTTATATAGGAAGTATTTTTGTAATGTATTATTTAATTAATATTTATTCTATTCTAACTAACATTTATTCTTTTCACTGTAAACTACTCAGGGTTGCTTGGCAGTGGAATGAGAGGTGACAAATTTGAAGTATAAATAAATAAAATAAAAATCTTACCAAAGTCTGAGTGTTAGAAGCCTTCATTTAGCACAGGTTTTTGGTAGCTGGCAAGTGTATACATACTTACATACAGTGTGTGAGGTGAAGGGGAGAAGACAATTACGTTATGCAAGATGGTAGGGAGATGTTTTTGCTTGTTTATCTGTTTTTGTTTTGAAGGGTTTGGGTTTTAAGTGTCCTAAGAACACTAATCCTCTCAAAGGCTCTAACATGTCTGATTTTTTTTTTTTTAATTTCCTCCTGGAAATTCATGGGAAATATCACCTGTGATGCTTGACAATGGGTCATTGAATTATGGCAGCATGATTCTGTGGGGCTTTTGAGAAAAATAAAAAGAGTCATTTCAATGAGACAGGTGATGACAAATTTGATATTTAAATAAATAAAAGATAAATAATTTTAAAAAAGCTTAAAGGCTGCAGCTGCACTTTCCTCCTCCTCTTGAGAAAGTCACTGAAAAAGGGTGGTGCTAGGAATGCAGAGAAGATGCTGTTGAATGATCTAGAGGCAGCACCTTTAAGCTGCTCAAAGTCAATTACAACTGGATCAACATATAAGCCCAGTGAAATAAATAAATAATAAATAAATTATCTCCTAACAGGAATTAAATAGTATAGTATGGTATATCCGTACAAGGTAGCGTGGGCTGAGAATGATGGGGAGTGAACTCCAACATATTTGGAGAGCTGTCTTTGGAAAGACAATACTAAGGTCTACTTCAATTTTAGTTTCATTCACAATACATTTAAAAAGACTTTGTGATTAATTTACAGTGTAAGCATGTTCAGATTCATTTTGTCTGTATCCTGTTTCTTGACTCAGAGGATCAGACACTTGTAGGATGACCAGTTGCACAAAGAAGACAAAAGAGGATTTGTTAGTGGTTAGCTATGTACTATATCACTCAGTGTAAATTTATGGTATACAACTTCTTTTGGGCTGCTGGCTGGGGAATTCTGGGAGCTGAAGTCCATGTATCTTAAAGTTGTCAAGGTTGAGAAACACTGCATTAGATAATCAGGGATTTTCAGCATCCTCTAGTCTTCAGGAGCGTTGGTTTTTATTCAGCAATGTTTTACATGTATTAAATGTTAAAACAAATACATACATCCTTCTAAAGCAGATAGAGAGAAAAAGTTCCCAGCAACAGGATTCTAGTATGTTCTGCTAGAATGGAGAATGTTTGTTTAATTTTATGGAGAGGAGGAACAGACTAGGATTATTTTATACTCAGAAGCAAAATCTTATTTGTTACCAAGCCTTAGAGGGAACAAAAGGAATAAAGGCCAGTGCAAGAGGATTAATAAGAAATGGCTTATGTTGCAGAACACATTTTGTACTATATTTTTATTACCAATAAAAAGGTGAACTATCAAGACTTAACCTAACAATGCCAGAAAAATGGAACTAGCGTAGACTGCAGCTGCTTTTCTGAAGTGGTCATTTTATGGCAAATGCTTGACAGATAAGGGAAGACAGTGGTGATGGAAATTTATTTTAGAATACAATTATGTATTTTATAAATGGGAAAAACAATGGAAGGATTTACTTGCTTCATAATGGGCAATCCATGTGCTGGGCCAGCTAAATCTTCTGCTGTTCTGTGATTTGCTTAAGGCTGGATTAACTGCAGGAATATCATATATTTTGCATATCATAATACACAGTTCATGGGCTGCATTTTACTTGGCAAATCACACATTGAACAGGCCTGGCTTATAACCAGTACTGTGCTGGAATGTATTGTTCCATTTTTTTAACCCTACTCATTCAACCTGACAGGAAGAAAAAAAGGGGGGACGCTCTTCAAAAGAGAAAAACATTTCAGCAACATTAACAACAACGCTGGGGTAAAAAGTCCTTGCATTTTCCACAGTTATGAGTTGGTTGAGAGATGTATGAGTGTCCTGTCCTTATTGTGCAATCGTTTCTCTTATGGTAGTAAGCTCCCTGGCTTCTGACCCTTTAGTCAAATGTCAAGGACTTCATCATCCCATGTTCCTTCTGCTGGTTGGCAAGTCTAAAAGTTGGGGACACTGCAGAGAGAGAAACAATAGTAACAATTAAGAAAGCTCAAATGGCAGTTAAATGTTTGAAAGAAATTCAAAAAACCTTGAAAAAGTGGTAAAAAAAGAAGAAAGCTTGTGAAAAAAGGGAAGAATACTTGCAAGAAACCAGAAGACTGATTTCAGCATCACATTGCTAATAACTATGCTGATCTGAGTGTTGGTGTTCATGTTGATTGTTATTTTTCATCTTTTGCTTTTTGAAGAAAAAAATGACTACCAATGATCTTCTACTTTTCTTTGTTTTCACCTTTGTTTTGCTGACACAAGTGTAACTCTTACCCTCTTGGAATAATGCCAGTGTTGCCTGATACATTTTGCTAACTGAAGTTGAAGTAAAATGATTTCCTAGCAAAAACAAGACACCCCAATTGCCTCCCTTTAGACTGGGATACTTTCAGCCAAACACAAGAGGAAGAGGAATTAATTTGCCAGTCTGAGTGCTTTAGATGTATGGATTTCAACTTCTCCTATTCCTCAGCTAGCGTGGCCATAGCTAAGAATTCTGGGAACTGAAGTTTACATATCTGGAGTACACTGTATTTGGAGAAGGCTGTAAGACAGCAAATGTGTTGGGCACATTCAGTACAAAGGGCTCACTTACTGTGAAGCCCTTTTTCTCATCTCAAGACATGGTTTGCTTGTTTCCCACCATTTACACCCTGGATATGAGAGATAATTTGATGTCCTTTTAAATCACCTCACAATCTCTGCAGATCCCTATACAGCCTTCCTCCCTTTTCAGGCTCAGAATTCTTAAAGGAAGATTTTTGATTTAGCTTAACATAGATGAATCTCTTTTGCCTATTTCCAGTAGTAACAATGACAACAAACTGTACAACTGCAGTCATACATGCATTTCATCTTTGTTTTGCAAAATAGAATCTTTGCATGCATTAAAACTAGGTCAGCAGAAAGCTCAAAATATCTGTGATTCAGTTCAGCTTTTTGTTCTGCTTAGCCAATGTGAATATTAGATGCACAGACAAACTTTCTGTAGAGTTTGCAACGTTCCTTGAGAGTGTAAATACTCAGTGTCTACTGTATATCCAGTAATACAATGAACAGGTGGATGTCACAGAAAGCATGTTGTAGGTTGGAAAGATAGGCCTTTAGATATTGAAATCCACCAAATATGAAACAGAAAAGCGGAGAAAGTATTTTTCCAAAACTGCTTATATCAGCCTTTTTCACCCTGGGAAAGTCTTAACATTCTCTTTTGTATCCTGGCATGCACACACACACAAGCACATAGGTGTTGAAAGATGCTAAGTACATTTCATCTAATTTATCTAATGCTTATTATCTATCTTTAGACTAATATCTAACTTTTTAAACTGTTGATACTATACATGCCTGTAAGAGATTGGTGTTTTAGTAAAAGAGGGAAAACAACTTTTTTTTTGTCTGAAAGACTGATTTAAAGATAAAATACTATGTGTCTAAAACTCCAGAGAGACACATGGCTTCAGGCATGTTCAACAATATAGCTCTAAAACACTTAAACACTTATCTATTGTTCAGCTAATGGCTTAACTAAAATAGAAACATACAGGTGATTTTTGAATATACTTGTATAACAATTATTCAATTTATTTTGAAGCATCCTAACTTCCCATTATTATGTTTTATTTAAAAGGAACTTTAAAAAATAAGTGGGCCAAAAAGCTTGTTGGGCACCAAGGAGAGTGTTGGCAGACAAAATGTCACAATGGGTGCCACACTGGCAATTCAGGAAGTAGTTCAAACACACACACACAGTGGCATCTAGTTGATACTAGTTTATGCATATGTTACATAAACATGAAAGAATGAATGCATAATTTTTTTAAAGCTACATATTTTGTTTTTCATAAATAGTATTAATAACAGTGAAATGAAAATGTTGTTTAGATATAAGACATGACACTTGCAAAGCAGTACTGTATTTAGTTAATGTTACATAAGTGACATCTGGCAGGAATCACCAAGAACTGCTATGGAATAACATATGTGATACTGTACTGAATTCAGGCATAGGTTACCTAAGTAGGTCTGGTTCTTTCCAGGTACAATGTAGTACAAATGGAATAGAAAAGACCTTGGAGATGAACTAGTCCAACTCTCTGCCCACTGCAGGAGTCTACTCCTATAGCCTCCTGTCTTTGTTTCCATACCCCAAGCAAGGTGACTCCTCTATCCCCAGAGGTAGTCAGTTCCATTGCTGAACAACTTTTACTCTTAGGAAGTGTTTCTTAATATCCAACTCAAATCTACTCTCTTATAATTTAAACCCTTTGTTTCTTATCTTGTTTCCTGGAACAAATCCATACAACTTTGCTCTGTCTTTTATGTGACAGCTCTTCAATTATTTGAAGACAGTTACCATGTCTTCCTACAGAGCTGTCTTCTCCAGGCTAAATATATCTAAAGTCTTCAACCATTCTTCACATTGTTTTTTCCTTAGAGGCCCCTTATACTCTTGGTTACTGTTTTCGGTAAAACAACAACAGCAACAACTCCAGTTTGGCAATGTCCTTCATAACACCAAGGACAGGACATAATATTCTAATTGCGGTCCAACCAACACAGAATATTTACTGAGGAATGATGGCTTCTCTTGATCCTGATACTGTAGGAGATACTGTATTATATGGAAAGTCAGGTTCAACTCCCCATTCAAACCACAGAGCTGTTTGATTTTGTGCCAATAGTACTCAGGGTACTATTTCAAAAGCACCCTGTTTGGGGGCTAAAATTAGGGAGGCCACCCCTTGAGTCTTAGCAAAAAATGTTAGATAGATATAAATTAAACAATAAATAAATAAAAGTAGTTTTGAGTTGTTGAGGTAAAACTTCAAAACAGTCAAATTACTTTAAATATAATACATTACAAAGTAAGAAGAAACCACATTTTTAAATTGACTATATTTCCAATTCCATTTCATATTTTCTGGATAGTGTAAACACAAGAAAATGGTGTGTGAAGCGTGCAGAGAAACAGCATATATCCCCATAACGTTTTACAGATGTCTGTTGCTTTGTAAGAAATATTTTCCATAGTTCAGATCAGAACAGACTTTTCTCTAGGTGTGATTTTTTTTTTCTGTTGGGGAATTTAATCTGAATTTTATTTTTTCCCCAACAGAACCCTGATCAGTTTTAGGATTTGGCTATGGTTTCTTTAAAACAAAACAGAAAACATTGTCATCATCTTTCGCTTCACTTGGTGTCTCAGATGTTTAAAACTATCCTTACCAACATGTTTCTTTGATCAAATATCAGGACAGAGAGAGAGAAAAAAAGGTCTGGTTTCCTTTAGTACTCATATACTTTCCAAATGTTGTGTCCTTTGCTACTGCCAAAGTTAAAGCTTCAGAGATTAAATAAATTGATGCATGTCTGGGAAATGGAACATGGAATAAACAATTGAAAATTAGGAAGGACACTTGATTAGGAAATCTTGCTCAAGAAACCATGAGAGTGGCTGATCATTCTAATTTGCATATATTTACATAAGCATAAAAGTTCCCCAAACAGAACATGATTTCTGGATTGCAGTGAGATAGTCTGGACTTAACATGGCATTTCCCAAGAGATTATGCAGAATTCCAGTCTTTCAAATTAAGCCATCTCTAGCTTTGGCAGTAGAAAAGTTTTTCCCACCCCACTCACCTACTTTTTTCTGGATGATTCTCTGGGAAGGATACCAAAATAGTATTGATACCATAATCACATAAAAGGTTCTGAGTTTTAGGTTCTGAGTCCTTTTAGTCCTCCCTCTCCCTGCCTCTTGCCCAAATTTAAAGAAAGTTGGACAATATGTATTTTGAACTGGTACCTGATTAAAAATTGCATTGTATTAACAGTACTCATTCAGGCTATTCCTGGTTCATACTGTTACTAAATGAGCATTAGTAATGTTCACTGTAGATGCCACTGTAACTGACACCTTCAAATTCAAAGAATGTTATATATCTAGAATTATCATGTTGGCAGTTTAAAAGTAGTCAGTAATACAACCAAGGGAATATGAACATGAATATATATGCATTCATACACAGATACATACACACACACCACACACACAGAGACTGTAAATAGCATATTTAAACATTTGCCAAGCAGAAATTTCCATAACCCCTTCAGAACTTGGAACTGCCATGTAATCTACTTTCTCAGAGAGACAGTTGAATTTTAAGGATCCTAATCCAGATCCTGCTGTTCTGTGCTCTGTTGAATTATGTTAGTTTCAAGTGAATGTTCCTGGCTGTTTTTCATCAGAAGAGACTAATTCTCTCTTGATGCTTTCTGTTTAAACCAAATGATCAGAATAAATATATCTGAGGGAAAAAAGTCAGATATCATAATCATCATCAATAGTAAATAAAATAGTCTGTGGATATCTCTCCATGGGGAGACAGTGACACCTAAGACTTGGTCCCAAAGAAACAAAATTCCATTTTGTTAGCTTATTACATTTATTTTGTACGAGTGCAAATAGAGATCTCTGTAGTGATAAGCTGAAGAACCTGTTACATGAAACCATCCACCCTGAATTTAGGAACAGGAAAATTAGAGACAATCCTCCTTGTAATTTCTTTGGTGATTGCTAGAACATTGCTGTGGAAGAAATATTTACACTGATATCCTGAATTCCCCTCTGTGACTACCATTTTCTAAAATTGTCTGAAATGGGAATGCTTTGTAGTCTTGTAGAGTTTGATTGGAACCAACTTGGTAAAGATTTGGAAATAACCAATTTTCTCTATTTAAAAACTACAGATATGAAGAAAATTTGAACGGTCTTTTGGAATGTATATTATTGTGGTGGTATAGGGAGGTACTGCTGTTGTTCTTTTCTGATATACATTTTTTCATTGTCTCTGAAGGCTCCTTGGTTGCCTCCAATTACCAGACTGAAAAGAAAAATAAATGTCTTATCTTGAGATTGAATTAAAATGTGACAAACTAGAGGGGACAAGACAACTGGATAGATGAATGTCTGAATAAAAGTCCTGAATAACTGGACTTCACAGAACCATCCCTTAGCATTCTCATAATGAAGCAAGTTCTAGGACACTCTACTCCACCTATGATAATTTCTCTGAAATTCTCTTCTCCTTTGCAAGGAATTTCAAAAGCATTAGATTGGAAGACAGCTGGTAAAAGAAAAAAATATGTGGTTCTTTGTTTTTTTTGTTTTTTTGCACTACAGTTGAATCTGGTATGCTTTGACCCATCTTCCACAACTTTTATCATAAAGCACTTAAAAGTCATTCTTGGAGGGAGAGTGCTGCAACAGTAGTGTACAAAGAAGAGACCTCTTTGGTCAAGGGTAGACAGAATGATAGAGGGATGTATGCATTTAGCATATATTTTGTGCCAATTTTTCTTTCCATGCAGTGATTCATGGCCTCAGATTTTCAGGGCCATCTTCATTAGAATCTGCTGTGTTGCATTTTTAAATGGCAAAGACAGACCTTTTGCTTTATGGCAATTATAAAAAGAATATGAACTTTGGCCAAAGAGCCAATAAGATAAATTCCAAAAGTTATTCTTCCTGGGTCAGTAGGCAGGAGGCAGTTTATAATCTTTTATGATATAACTCTTTTTAGTTTATGTATTTGTTTTTTAGCCTCATTAGCATGACATTCAGTTACTAGATTTAGAAATATTTATGCTCCTTTTAACTTCAAATTTCAGATGCATCATATCTTTCATTGCCTGATCCTAGGGTAAAAAATAACATATGATACTTAGCTCTTCCTAGAAGTATCTAACTATTTTTTAGACAAAGGAACATATTTTCCAGGTTTAACAAAGTATCAGAAATGTGCAATCCAGACTGAAATACTTCTAAATTTAAAGCTATCAGTTTGAAAGCTCCTTCTATACCTTTCAGCCCTTGAGGTTAAATCAAACTTGGAACAACAAAACATGCAAGCTAAAACTGCTTTTTCTATAAGGTTATAGTAACAGAATCTTGCAAGTTTGAATGTGCTTCCCCCCTCCCTACCTTTATTTCCATGAGAACGAGGGAGGATCATGTGTCTTTCTCAATTTACATTTCTGCCCTGGACCGATTTATTTTATCTGACTGTTGTCTTGGTTGCAGTTTTCTTCCTGTTCCTCAAGGTTATTCCTTCTACCCTATACCATGATACTACAGCTAGAATTCAGCAGCAAAATGGCCATGTTTCAACAGCACAATGAAAACTAAAATTAAGGATAGAAATGGGATTAGGAGGCCCCTATAATAAAAACTATTCCCATTTCCTTTTTTAAGTTTCCCCAGGAAAAATGTACTGAAAAACCTCAGGAATGGCAAATTCAAATTATATTTTTAGGGATTGGGAGAATTTTGTGTAGATGTAAAAGTGGTTTTTGTTTGTTTGTTTGCTTGTTTGTTTTTTGTTTTAATCCCAGAGGCCTATGGTTCCCCTTTCTACCCTTAAAACTCCAGGATAAAACAACGGAAAAATGGTACAAAGAATTAGACTTTCTGTTCTCTCAATCTTTAGACAGCTTAGGGGATATGAGCTCTCCCCCCCACCCCAAATATTGTCAAGTCCTGATTTATTTACTTTACTATTGTTTTATCTATTTGGTTTCTAGACTACCCATCACAGAACATTCTAATAACAAATGAAATCATGTAAGACATACAGAATTGTAGTCTTACATTAAAATATAATTAATATATTTTGGTCATCAAATCCAGCCCTCTAGTAATAGAGCCATCCAAATTAAATTATCCCTGAATGGTGGCAATCTAGTTTCTGCTTGAACACACCATCTCCTTTGGTAACTGTACTGCTGCATATCAACACCTAGAGCTAGGAAGTTTTTATTAAGAGTAATCATTTTTATGGAGTCCAGTAGATTCTTTCCTTCTTCAATGCAAAATATTTTTTTCCCTTTTTGCAACTCAGTTTTCACTGCAAATCTTAATTGAAAGTTTCTATTCAGTTCTGTCCATGTCCTTCTTATGATTCTGAGGCTTTTCCTTGGTGCATGTAGTGCGCAGTGCCAGAGAACATGCTTTGAATGCAGAAGTTTTCAGAATTGGGAGAATGTAGAAAGTAAGGAAAATGACATTGACAGATCCATTACCAAAGAGACAAGGACAAAAAACATGGCTTAAGTCCAAAAAGGCAGAAAGTATGTGTAAGTGGCTTGGACACTTCCTTAATTTACATGGGTATATGAAGTGGGGGAGGCCCAACACAATCAGACTTGCAAGATGGTTGCCTATCCCACCATGTAGACCAGACCAAGAACTATCTCCACAGGAAATCTAAGAGTATTTTATTGACAGAATTTTGTAAGTCGGATTGGGTTGTACTTCCTCTCCTTCTTATACTTCAGTGAATTAGGTAGGCGTCTGCATGTGCCACTAACACATATTTTGTGCTTCTTTTGGACTTAAGCTATGTTTTTCTTCTCATTGCTCTGGTAACATATCTAGCCTCTCTGTGTCAAGGTCAACTTCCTCACTCTATACAATGAGACTCCTGCCTGAAACAACGATCAGTATTGACAATAGTAGAGGGACAGCTTTCTAAAGTTATGTGACATGTACTTTTCTTGGACTCTTATTCCCTTACTCCCTCTGTCTGACAGTTCTCAGTCTGCCATCAACTCTTCATCTGCCATCCAGTTATTTCTGTATCGAGTTAGTGAGTTATCATATTTTATAACTCTGAGATTCTGCTCCACCCCTTCTTGTTTGTTATTATTTTTCCAGCTTTTTCTTAGCAACTGATTTGTAACAAATTGCAGGATAATTTGTTTTTCTAATTTCCACATTTTGATCTCCCTGCTACCAGGGGGTTCGTTATTTAGGCACCCAAATGCCAGTGATTTGGGACTGCACACACAGATTTGTGCTGTGTGAGGAAATACTTCATTAGACTTGTATTCCACGAAGACACTTTCACTCTTTAATGCCTATGATTTTAATTAAAACCTGGAAAGTGAAGAATTCTCTGACTGTATTAGTGCTTTCATATCCATTAGGACAGCTGAGTTTATAAACATGGGTAGAGTTTATAAATTAGACCTTGTAATGAATAATAGTGCCAATAGCAGCATATAGCTCATGTGGAGCTGATCCCATGTGCATCTTCCTTATTGCTCTCTTGTGTTTTCTGCAATTCTCTGCCTGTCTAAGCATGCCAGCAGACCTTCAAGAGTGAAAACTGTGCCTTGGATGTCTTCCATGTCCTTCTCTCAGATATGGAGTATACAGAGACTATAACTCAGTGAACCTTTCAAGGATCTTTAAAACAATCAGGGAATATATGTCCTTCTTCAATAACATTGGCCCTGACCCTGCAGGCCTTTAAAAAGGCAGTTAAGACCTGGCTGTTTCTCTCAGCACTTGGATCAGAATTGGTGAGATATAGTATAATATATTTTAGTTCCAATCACTATTTAATTGTTTCATTGCTTTAATGATATGTGTTATTTTTCTTTTGTATTTTTATTTAGTGATTTTGTACACTACCTAAAGTCATGTTGTTTGAGTGGAGCAAATAAATGTTCTAAAGTAAATAAACAGGGCAAGCCCCTCATCCTAGTGTCTTCCAGATATGCCAGCTACAATCCTAAACATTTGCATCAGCCAAGAAAATTACCTGAATTGGTTAGGAATGATGGAACTACAGTCTAACTCATTTGGGGGACAGAAAATTGGAAAATCATGCTCTAACAGTTCCTACATTAGGATGCTCAACATGCATGCTTCTTGCAGCATCATTCACCATTGATCATGCCAGTTGGAGCTGCAGAGAACATAGTTCAGCAACATCTGAAGGGCTTCAGAGTTCTGACTCTTGCCCAGCTCAACCCAACCCTGTTATCATTTCACCTACCCTTCCCAAAGAAATCTTGTCTAAACTTCTTATGGAAGTTGGAAACAAATGAATCTATGTAAGCAAGTGTGTCTGAGATCTTTATATTGTTTGCAAGTATTGATATGAGAAGCAGTACTGAATGCAGTATTCTATGAGGCTATTTGAAAATGGGAAGAACTTTGCTCTTGGCTTATCTGCTTATATATTTTTCTTGCCTGCTTGACTTTTTAGGATAATATAACTATCACTGGTTCAGTCAACTGTAAGGATGGAACAGGATGCAAAGATGGAGTCAAAGCCTTTATTTTAGCTGGAGGACCACAAGAAGTTACTGGATATTGTGCTGCCTTCTTTTTCTCCAAAGGATGAATTTAGCAAAATGCTGAGCTTTCAAATGGGATTTTGGGGATCCTTTCTACAATTCATATTTAATCTGTGGAAGTTTATTAAAGCGGGGAGGCAGGCAGGGGAAAAGAAGCTACAGTACTGCACTTTAATCTTCTGGGTGTGTGCATGGATGGGCACACACATGCATTTGATTTCTAACAGGCTTTTATTTTTTTTAACACAGATGCTAAAACAAATTAAAAAAAAAAAACAGGAAGCACATCATCTGTCTCTGTCTCCTTGAGCAGAGTGGGGATGTTATTGAGATATCCTTCTAAACAATTGAAACAGAAATGTCTGGTGACAAAATGAAAACAAATGCAGAAGCTAAGGAGATTTGTACAAGGGCTCCCATCTTTGTTACTGCCAGCCCCAATGGGAGAGGCAAGATGGAATTTCCATCTCCTTATTATGCATCTGAGTCAGGGATAGACAAAGAAGGGGTGTGAATGTTGTTTTTTCATATTTTTCAAACTACTTTTGACATTGCTTGAACCCATTAGGGTCCATTAAGTAGACTGTCTGAGAGAATTGGGAGATGTTCCCTCTTCTCATTTCTCAAAGGACTAAGAACTATTTCTCTCTCCCTCCCCAACCCCAAGCAATGGCTCATTAATCACAGTTATACGACTGTCTTTTTTCCCTCCCCCACTGAGCAGCATTTCAGGGTTTGTGGGTTTTTTAATGCTACTACAATTCAGGTTCAGGAAGAGTCTTTCAATAGGTGGAAAACAATACTGAGGAATGCAATTCACAAATGGATTGACTGACTCAATATTTCAGCCCTCCTGTCATATACATATTTCTGACATATTTTGGAGAAGGCATTCATCTTCTCTCTTTAAATTTTTAAAAGCTTTTGGCTGGTTTTCCTCATTGTAAAATCTGTAGCACACTGATTGATGGCTGTCAGTATATTAGCTTACATTAGAGGCCCACAACTGGGAATGCCTGTGAGAAAGGCAGACAGAATCCTTTCCTCCTTGTCCCAAGGGCCTCACAGAGCTTCAGTTTAGGTTTTTTATTTTATTTTTCTTTAGTCATCAATTACAACAAAGCATTTGTCTTATCCATTTAGGCATAACACAGCTGGGCACCCTTGTGTCATGAAATTCTCAATATACCAATCAAACTACCAAATTTGGATGCCAGGGAAGTTCTACAAAACTGGGTTTAGAAATTAACTTCAGAGGTTTGTGAAAAACTTACCCTCAAAGGAAACACCTCAAATTCTTCTTCATATGAGATTAAATTCAAGCTGCAGAGGAATTCTTGTGTTCTTTTCACCAACCTCCAAAGACTCCCCATTAGCCTTCTGTTCTTCAGTACACAGAAATGGTCTGTGGCATGCACAGAAAGGGGAATTGGGAAATCTATCCCCCACCCACCCAAATGTATGAAGTGTTTGGGTACTATGACAGTGTGCCATGATTAAAAGTAGAATGTTATACCATACATTGTTTTCTGTTAAAAACACTATTAAATATTTCTCTTTGATTCTGTTGTCTTAGCTTTGAGGACATGTTTTCCTCAATAACTAAATGTGGTGGAAATATACCACCACCACCTCAACCCCAGCACTTTAACAGATAGCATGGCAAGTGATTGGAGGACTTGGACTGGACAGAAAATGAAAGCAAACTTGAGGTATCAGTAGGATCATATTATCCTTGGAAGCTGTAATCTACATGGTATATGCAAAACAGACTCAATAAATGGCTCTTTAAATAATACTCAGGGACAAATTTGAAGGCTGCTTGACAATTTTGGTTCCTGTAAGCTCAAGAGAGCAGAGAATGAGATTTAGTATCCACACCAAATACTTACAGCCACAGTTTCTTGAAAAAATGTCTTATATGGAGTCCTTGCTTTTAAAAAGAAAACAAAAACGAGATGACAAATGCCAAAATGTCCTTTTTACAAACACAGATACAAACCAGACAGTTAAACAATGATGATATAGTCTAGGTCAAGAGCAAGTTATGCTTAGTACAAGGTTTCAACATACTTCTTTCTCCCTTCCAAAGTAACTTCATGTACATGTTTCCTAAAGGAAACTGCTTATCTGCCCTGCTTATTTGTCCTGCATACAAGAATACCAGGATATGTGTCTCAGCCAACTTGGGTGGATGGAACTCTTGGTTGTTAAGGTGCTGTACCACTGAATGTATACTGCAATTGAATAGTGAGGAGTGAGGAGACCCTTGTCTTACTTCCTGAATTATAGAAATTGAATCAGCTAATTGGCCACGGGAGACATTCTGATTCTCATGCTGTTGTTACCATATATACTTTGTGCATTAATAGTAGTGCTTTGTCTATATTACTGTCCAGAAGTTTCTTCCATAGAATCCCTCTGGAAATTGCATCAAAAACTGATCTCAGGTTAATGAAGGCTACATGGAATAAGGTTTTAGAGTCATATGTATATAACTGAACCAAGTGATTTAAATCCTGCTGGCCCTTCTGCTAAAATATTACTGTCCTCTATTCCATCATATAGTTTCTCATGTAAGTGTTTGGTGAACATCTTGCTTACTATGTTCAGGAGTCTTATTGGGTGGTAATTGGCAGGATCTTTCTTCTGACCTTTCTGATAGATTGGCACAATAATTGCCATTGTCCAGTGCTGTGGAATGTGAGCCAAATTGTCAATGTAAGTAAAATGTGCTGCCAGCCCTGAGGCCCACCAATCACTACTGTTTTTAAATCCCTAAGCAGGCACAAGTCATTGCCAGGGGCTTTATTTCTATAGCAAAATAAAAGCCTCCTTAACCTCACCTCTGCTAAAAGAGCTTCCAGGTAGAGAAAAGGAGGCATATATTTATTTTCTCCTGGAAGACCTGTAAGAGCAACATTATATGGTCAGTAGCTAGATTGTAAGTTGCCCAGAGTTGCTTAAGATGGGTGGCCATATAAATCTTTTATATAAATAAATAAATTCTGCCTACTAGTTATGAGGGTTTACATCCAGATCCTAGTGGAT
Source organism: Liasis olivaceus (assembly GCA_030867105.1). Lineage (NCBI taxonomy): Eukaryota > Metazoa > Chordata > Lepidosauria > Squamata > Pythonidae > Liasis > Liasis olivaceus. The sequence continues at coordinate 86,408,719 of CM061352.1, read as the reverse complement.
ATAGCAGAGTATCTACCAAATATTTAAAATCATGTGGTTTAAAACCTCCATCACTGCCACAGGGCTGTTATTTTTGTTTTACTTTTAATATTTGCTGTTATTTTGCTGCATTTTGCAATTATATACTGTATGTGACTCACCAATGGCCATAAATAAATTTTACTTACTTAGTTATTCCTTACTTAGTTATTAGTTATTCAAACACATGTACAGAAGAATAAGAAAAGAAAAGGGGGGAGAATAATTTTTTTCTTCATTCTTTTGAGAAGGAAGTTATGAAAAATGCATGCAAAAGTAAATTTGATCAATCTGCACTGAAATATGTATTTATGTATCTAAAGAACTCATATAGCTTCCTTTCTCACATAGTGATCCTAGGAAGCTCACAAACACCAATAAAAACGATAGAATAAACACAGGCACCAGACCAACTAAACCAGTGTTTCTCAACCTTGACAACTTCAAACTGGGTGGACTTCAACTCCCAGAATTCCCCAGCCAGTATGCTAGCTGGGGATTTCTGGGAGTTGAAGTCCACACATTTTAAAGTTGTCAAGATTGAGAAACACTGGTTTAGGTGGTCTGGTGCCTGTGTTTATTCTATTGTTTTTATTGGTTGTTGTGATCTAGAAAGAAACATCTCTCATTAGGAATCTAATTTTTAAGTTTTTTAATTTTAAGGAGGGATTATTATGTATGTTGCTCCCTTGAGTTATTTATAAAAAATAATAAAGGCAGGATTAAAAAATCAAAAAAACAAAACAAAACACCTCACTAGAAAATAGGAATCTGACTTCCCAGTGCTAGCTTGGGAATTCTGGGAGTTGAAGTCCACACATCTTAAAGCTGTCAAGGTTGAGAAACACTGAACTAAACTATTAATCTCCTGACTCAACCCTCCTGCATTAAATATGCCTGTAATGTCATGATTTTTTCTCAGGTAGATGCATAAAAGGAGCCAAAATGAACTTGCAGTTAGAAAAATGGGAAACAGAAAAAATGGAAACATTACCTTATTTAAAGTATCATTACCATTACATGTGGAATGCAGAAAGAAAAGGGAAGGTCTCTTCAATACACAAAGAGAATTATATTGAAGCATTATTGCATTATTTCTGTCCAATGCTGCTTTTGTAAGAATGTTTCTTTCTCGGCAGTGGTTTTCCATGGAACATGGAATGAAAGTAGAAAATACGCACAACAATAGCAGCGGATCCCAAAAGGGCTATTAATTTAAATGTATTTTATCAAAGTGCAAGAATTTTTGCTGCAAACTTTTAACCTAAGTTCTTGAGGTTATTATGTTTCCAAAATTCAGAGATTATGTAGTCCCCACTAGGCAGCAAAAAATGAGCCTAACCTGACAGATTAAATATATCTAAAAATGTCTGTCAGTAATGAAGAGGTGTCCACAGTTTCCCTCAATTTTTGTCATAGATTGTGCTGTATCAACATTGTGTTGTATAAAGGACTTTCATCACAGTACAGTAATCTGCAATAGATACACATAATAGATGGCAAGTGGTGTTGTTGTTAATTCTATCCTCTCAATTTCCATAGTCTTCTTCCTTCTAGAGTGCTCCCCATTAAAAAAAGGAACCACAGCTTCTTCGGCTGTATTCAATGGCAGTACAAGAAAAATTCCCATGGAATTACTTGTTTCCTTTTAAGAAAATAAAGCTAGCATATGTTTTGTTGTAGCCCTTATCTGAGAATCCTTCTGATATATTACAAAGATTCTGAAAGAAGGAAAAACAACTTATTTCCTTGATGTTGATATGCCTTCTTTTTTCCCGTGACCCCCAACAGAACATTATTATATGTGTTATTTTCCCCTTTTTAATAGCTGACTTCTTTCAATAATGATTATGTGTTTTGAAGGCATGGATATGTCCCTATTATATAGCCTATAAAGAACCTCTTTCTTTTTCTGATAGGCAGCTGCCAAATAATTCACTAGAAGGTAAAAATACTGCAGACATGGGGGAGAAAAAAAAAACTAGCTTGATGCTCTGATATAACATCAGTGGGTATTAATACTATCTTGAGTGCATAAAGGGCCCTACTTTTGACACTATGGTAGAATTAACACAACATATTTTATTTATTTCTTATTTATGTACTTATTTATTCTACTCCTCCTCTCCCATGTTAGTCTTCTTGCTAGAACTATATCCTCCTTCTCTTTCAAGAGTTCAAGGGGGCTTACACAGAGGTCTTTCCTCATTTTATTTTGTGAGATGGAGATGGCCCAAAATCACCCAGTGAGCTTCCATGGCTGATGGAGGACTTAAACCTATTTCTCACTTGTTGCAGTCCAACATCTTAATAAAATAGTATAGATGACAAATATATAATGTGGGCCTAAATGGTAGCTTACGTTCCTTAATGTAACTCTAGGGTGTGACAGACAGTAACAACAATGTTTATTATTCTTGATTTACTCCAGCAAAATCACATAGCTTCCATCCTACAAGGTAGCCTTACCCATACCTTGCACCAGTTAGTAACTCCCATTAGAGTCCTTCAGCTATAGATTTTCATCTATTATCATAGTTGTCTATAGCTCTGCTTGTAAGCACAGGCCCAGATGATAATCCCACAGTTTCAATATTAATAAAACGAGACAGATCATATATTGTAAAATCAGGCATATGGAATTGTCAGGAATATCCAGAAATGAGCAGTAAATATCTTCACTGCCCTTGGCTCTCTGATGTTAACAATGTTATATGAAAGGATAGCTAGTCCTTTGATCAATCATAAGCTTGTGAACACAGAATTCCTTGCTGTTGCTGGGAATGAACTGTATGCTCAAAGCATCTGTGCATCTCCACTCAGACTCCCCTGGGAAGATATGTACACTATCATTACTGAATCACTCAGCGCACCGGTGAGCATTTGGGACTGTCAAGCATTTGAGTTAAATCTACTCATAACTGTTGCCATTTTGATGCCTGTGACAGTTAGAACCTCTTATAGCTATAATCATTTATTGCAGTCTAACATTTCACTGTTGTGGGAGCAGGCCTTCATATATAATCCTTATGGAAAATCAAATTAAATTGTAAGATGTTTTCCTAGGGTAGAGATGTTAAGTGCTTTAACACTTGGGGGCACATCAAGTCTACTGCATATGATACTTGTAGTTCAAGGTTCTACAAATAGACTTGGAAGGTGCATGCACTTTTCCCATTGGAATTCTTGATTCCACACACCCAACTCCATGAGAATTACTGTATGAGAAATCTACCTGTTTGCTGGATTTGCATTCATCCCAATCAATATTGTCAGGTGAAACCAGTTTGGACCCGTCCCCCAAATTGGAAAATCAGATTTCCATTGCTCCATACCTTACATTTTGATTTCTTTTTGTTTTTTTAAAAGGCCTACATAGATCAATGTCCTGTTTCTCCATTGATCAGCCAGATGCCTCTGGGGATCCCATAAGTAGAACATGATGGCTATAGCCTTGTCCTGCTGTTCTCAGCAGATGGTTTTTGAAGCATGATGATTAGTTTACGCCAACATCAGGGCCAATGCCTGACTTGCAATCCTTTTAAAAGCAATCAGCTCAAACCTCTGGCAAAAGCAATTCATCATTTCCATAGCAATCTGCTTCATGGAGAGACAACAACAACAACAACAACAACAGGGTGTCAGAAGGCGACATGGGAAAGAAGAGGGGTCATTAAAAAGAGAGAATAGGTGACATCACCCATGTTTGACTTCCCCCCCACCTATTCCAGCATTATCGATCATTAGGTGGGGCTCCTAGGAGTTACATGTGAACATTTTTGTCATCCAGGAAAAAAAAACAACCTGATCCAATATTAAAGCTTCTGTATCAATTTATTTTTATATAAAGTATGTGTGTGTGGGGAGGGATGGTAATCCATATCAAGACTGGATAATCTTTCCCTCCCTAGTCCTAACATCTCCTGAAATTGTCCTCCTTTATTGCAATTTATGATAATAATGGAAGCTACAAGTGGCACTTATGGGAAATATAATTATTTAAAGCTATTGTTAATTACAAGATGAGGGATTTGGGATTAACTCTACCTTTCCCAGAAGTAGCGCTCTTCTCCCTGATAGTATTTTCTGCATGCCTTTTGAATTAAAACAACAAAACAAAAGAGATCTGCACAGTGTCCTTAATTCATCCTCAATCCTCTAAATGTTTTGAATAAAAATTCTGGGAGTTGAAGTCCACACATCTTAAAGTTGCCAAGGTTGACAAACACTAAACTAAACGATTAACCTCCTGACTCAACCCTCCTGCGTTACTTAAAAAAAAAGTCCTTGCATTACTTTCAGCCATATGTAAAGATGAACATATTAGTTCAAAGGTGCATATAACTTCCCATCCTCATATTAAATGTAGATAATTATAAAACCATGAAAATTGCTTTTAAATGTAAAATAAAATGAAAATTGCATATTAAATGTAGATAATTATAAAACCATGAAAATTGCTTTTCATAATTTAAACATGAATTAACTGAATTATAGGAGAAGAAAAGAGATGTATGTATGTATGTTACAAATGCTGCACTTGATCTTAGCCAAATGCTGAGATTCTTAAATATTCACAATGTAGAAGGTTTTAGATTAACTACCAATTAACCCCTATTTTGGGTTGGGAACTAACTTCCTGTGTTGTGTGAACCAGGGAGATAGCTGACACAACATTCAAGAGATACCCTGCAAAAATCTGATTGTGCCATTGCATATTTGTTTCGCACTCTGGAGAAAGAAAATTACAAAGATATAAAAGGAAGAAGTAATATTCTCCCATTTTTTAGGGATTGATCCCTAAAAATTTGACTATGGCATGATAGACACAGCCATTCTTTATTATGAGCCACTGGGATTTAAAGATGGGTCTTTTGTGGGGTGAAAGGGTTGGTTCACTGTGTGATCACAGCCAATATTTAGGGACATCATGTCCCCATTTTGAATTATATTACTTTGGGAAAGAAGAAGTCATGGGTCTAGTATTTTGAGCAGCAACTTCATATGCCTGGAAACTACTGAAATATATTCTATATGAGGCTACTTTGCAAGAATGTTTGCAAGTTTCAATTAGTGTAGATTGTAGCACTCAGGCTGCTTAATGGGAACATAGTATGCAAAAATCTGCAATGTTCCTAGTAGTTTTCCAGGCAGTTTAAGCTGTGCTGTTTACCTTTAAAACCCCAAATGGGTGGGCATCTGATTATGGGAAGGGCTCCTATTTCAACCCAGCCATCCTATATGGTGTGCTGCCAGCAAACAAATGTGAATCTCGTTATTTGAACACAGCTTTAAAATCATTTTAGAAAATATGAAATTCAGTTGAGAGGTGGGGAAGAGTTAATGGGGTTGATCTTATTCATAATTGCTGTAGGATAGTACATGAAAATGCATTGTTCCATAAAATGGAATGTTGCAGAAAACCCTGGAACATTAACTTCCTACTCTGGACCATTGGCTGTTCTGGAGGGTGGTCCAGGGTCATCCATGGGAAGGTAAAAAAAAGTAAAGATTGCACACACTATCTTGACTTTTTTGACACACACACACATACACATACCATGAATCCCCTGTTGTGATCCATGTTTTTTTTAAAGTTAACCCTCTGAACCAGAAACAGGTCATGTTGTTCATAGTGTGGTATTCTAGATACAGCAGGCTGTTTGGGGGAAAGATAATCTCTAGAACACCACAAACCACTTCTAGTTCTTCTAGCATTATTTTTAGAAAATTCTCCATTAAATAGGTGTCCATATAAAAGTCCATTATAACTGGGATGCAGATTATAAAGATACATCACACTTAATCAAATTGATGTGAATGAAAAGCCTGGATTATTTTTAAGAAGGGTCATCTAAATATTGGATAAAATTCAATGTAGTATTCTAAAAACCAGATCAGCTGTGAGTTGAAATGGAGCAGGAGCAAGCAGGGATAAGTTATTTCACTATTGGTACTATCCTTTGGAAATGAAGAAGTCCACGACATACACAGAGGCAAGATAATTCCTATGTGTAAACTGGTTCAGGGCTCCCAAATGATTATTTCAAGTCAAAATCACTTAAAATTAGCCTTGGGGTTTGTTCTGAAAGATCTGAAAGTAAAAGAGAAGGTGATTTACAGTTTCATTCAGAAGCAGAACATTTCCTTTTTAATATGTTTAAAGAACCCTTTTATCTTGGAGAATAATCTAAAGAACAGTTATTAGATAGCAGAGAAGAAAAAGAAATGTGAGGATGACGTATGAAATCTGAGGTAGATAATGTCTGATGCAGGAGGTCAGTTGGTTATTTACTATTTGTTTGTTTGTTTGTATAGTGAGCCAGATACACATCAAGAAAAAGATGAAGTTAGAAGGTTAAATTGTTGTTGGACAAACTATTCAAAATAATTATCTCCATACATTTATCCGAGTGCCTATGTAGCTAAAGTGTTAGACTAGGTATGGAAATACCTAGCCTCAACATGAAAGATTACTTGGTGTCAGCCCTACAAGATAGATCAGACCAAGAAAGAGATCTTTTGTGTGTCTAAAACTACTGTTATTAAGATTTTATTAAGTAACAGAATCTTGCAAGTCTGAATGTGCTTTCCCACCTCTCTCATTTATCATAAGAATTTGGGGTGTCTGTCTGAGATGCTTTTGTACCCCTCCCCTCTTGCCTAGGCTTCTGCAATGTTTATCTGCTCATTGCCTTGATAATGGAACTTCCATCTTTCAATCAAGATCATCCTGTTTACTCTCTGGAGTCCTGGGAGTTCTCTGAGCTTGGTTGTTTGCTTGCAGATTTTACCAAAGCAATTGTTTGCTTTGCTTTCATTACCAGCTAGGTAACGTCATCAATGCTAGTGAGTGTGGGGTTAGCTCCCTGTTTATATACAGTAGCTTGCCCTGCTAGTTTTGGTGAGGGTGTGGTTTTCTTTACTCTTTACTCTTTATTGTCTACACTTGGTGACTAAGCCATTCACAATCTTTTGGTTGCCGTCAACCTCCTGGAAGAGAAGCTGGGAAATAAATCTGATCTTCATTTTCACCACCTTTAAAAAAAAAAAAAAAGAAAATGCAACCATGATCAATCATCCTACTCTTAAAGTACGCACACATTAGCTTGATTACTATGATGGAATGTGAGGGTGACCTTGGAAGATGGGGGAAGGGATGCCACCTAAGGAATGATCAGATAAAAGAGAAAGGCGTCTGGAACAGAGTAATGGCCAGAAAAAGAAACTCAGGGAGTCTAAGTTTCTTTTTCTGGCCATTACTCTGTTGTGGACACCTTTCTCTTTTATCTGATCACTCCTTAGGTGGCATCTCTTCCCCCTGTCTTCCAAGGTCACCCTCACATTCCATCACAACTTCTGACCTTCACATATTCAGTGGAAGTAATGGATGGACATAGGGGGCAGCAAAATATATATATATAATCTGCTGGTGATAGTATTACTCACTTCTATATAGTCCCTCAATGAAGGATATGTCTAAAATGGATTTAATTGGAACAGAATTCATTGCTAAATTTGATATTTCTTAAGCAGTGGAGGAAGAAAAGATGTATATCATGTCCAATACAATTACTAGGGCTGCCAGTTTTAACTGATTAGTCAATATAATTGATTAACATATCTTCTGTTCCCTCCCCCTAAAATTTAATTGTATTTCTGAAAAGAAGCAAACATGTTGGGATTCTGGCATCTTAAAGGACTTATTGTTATGAAGGTCACAAAAATATACCCAGTTTCTAATTCCTGTTCTGCATTTGGTAACGGTGATCAGTTAATTAATTGGTTAAAAAGACAGTCAATCACTTAGGATGTTTAGCAAGCTGTCTTAACTATTCAGAACATGTAAATATTCCAAAGCAGAATAGTGACAAGATCTGATGGAAGAAAAATAATTAGGCTTTCAGTGCTGCAGTGGTTCTTTTGTGGATTTACTTCATAACTGCTGCCAGGAAATCTGATGATTTTGTGACATGAAACACTTGGAACCATTCAGGGAGCTAGCTAGAAGGTAAGATGCCTCATTGGATCAAGTGGGTGTCATCTGCATTTGGGAGCAATGTTGTCACTTAAGAAGAAAAGTACCATGTCATGTTTATGGGTAGTAAAAAAGCCCCTTTTCTCATCTCTGCTACAAGATCGGTTACAAAAATGAGGCAAGGGAAATAATATGCCCACATGTTCAGCATGTGAGATCTGTTAAGCCTCACATTTCAGGAATACATGTGTGAACGAGAAAGAATACCTTCTTTCAACAATTAATTCCTATTATGATTATATGCACAAAATACTGTTGATGGTCAACTGTTCCTCATATAAAACAGACTCCATTATCCCTATAGGGAAAGACAAAGGAAAATTGAAATAGCAATGCAAAAGTAAGAAGTAAAACAAAAGTTCTATATGTGGTTGTGGGGACAGAAGTTGGAAGGAATTGGGGCTAAACAAATCATGTATCAGTTGATCCAGGATAGCCATTTTCCAATTCTAAATGTTAAAACTCCTCACCTTTTTAAACATAAGGGAAAAAATCCATCATTTTAATTTTTTTTTTTTAGTCACATTCAATATATAAAATAGGGTCACTAACTTTAAAAATAATCTGTTTTGTGAAAGGACAGGAAGTATAATGCTATTGCTAATCTTTTTTAAAAACCCTTTCTACGTATTACAGACCTGAAGAGAATAGAACTGAAATGAGATAAAATTTAGTTGCTGATTTTGAAATCCCTGCTGAAGCCTTTTTTTTTTTTTGCTTTGCATACTTTTGGCAGGCCACACATGTCAGCCACAATATGTTTTAGCCAAACAAGTTTCAGACTCCATATTTATATGATATGGCAGGATGCCACATAAAACTCATGGTTTGCTTGACGTCTTGCTGGATTAGACCAAAGACCAATTAAACCAAAGACTAATTACACCTATCACCAAATTTCTTACAATGACCAGCTTCTTAATAAATATATAAAAACGACATTTTATGGAAACACATTCTCTAGTTCCATGTATAGATTCTTATTCCTGTAAATGTACAAGTAACCCTATCAGCTGCTGTTCAAGTGAGTCATAGGAGGAAGTCTTCTTCTTGCATACTTATATCTCCAGCTATTTTATGCTGATGATACTCAATTATATATCTCCATCCCGGGTGACCTAAGTGATGTTGTGGCTACCCTTTCGCGGTGCCTGGAGGCTGTAGGGGTCTGGATGGGGGACAACAGGCTTTAACTGAACCCTGGTAAGAAGGAGTGGCTATGGGTATGGGGAGCCTCAAGATCTAGGAGTTTATCATCTTTGAATCTTGACAGGGTTGCACTACCCCAGATAGACCTGGTGAGTAATCTGGGGGTCCCCCTGGACCCACAACTCCTGTTCGAATAGCAGGTGGCAGTCATGGCTAGGAGGGCTTTTGCACAACTTCGTGTTGTGCAGCAGTTATACCCCTTCCTTGATTGGGAGGCCTTCCGCATGGTCACTCATGCCCTGGTCACCTCCTAGTTGGATTACTGCAATGTGCTCTACATGGGGCTATCCTTGAAGAGTATCTGGAAGCTGTAGCTGGCAAAGAATGTGGCAGCACAGACAGTTCTGAATGCCCCCAGGGGGGCACATATAACACCCCTGTTACACAAGCTGCATTGGTTGCTGGTTTGCTTCCAGGTCCAATTCAAGGTGTTGGTTAATACCTTTAAAGCCCTTCATGGCATAGGACAGGTTACCTCAGGAGCTGTCTCGCCCCTGTTGTATCAGCTCGCCCCACTTGGTCTGGCAGAAGAGGCATGTTGCAGATCCCACCAGTCAAGGAATTTTGACTGATGGGATCTAGGAAGAGGGCTTTTTCTGCTGTGGGCCCCGGTCTGTGGAACAACCTACCTCCCAAGGTGCGGTGTGCCCCCACTCTCATGGCCTTCAGGAAAAGCGTGAAATCCTGGCTATGCCAGAAGGCCTGGGAACCAGATGGGGGCTTACATCAGTGGAAGTGGCTTGTGGGGTAATTGATCTTGCCCCCTATCATCTTGACTCTTTTTAGTATTTATGTATAGGGTTGTTTTACAGTCTGACTTTTAATTTATTAATTAATTTTAATTATTTACATGGTATTACTTTTAACTGTTTATCAGTTTTTGGTTTTAATTGTGACCCATCCAGAGTCACCCATTGGGGGAGATGGGCAGCATACAAATTTAATAAACAAACAAACAAATAAATAAATAATTGTATGATCTTGTGAACATACTTATACAGATGAGTACGCATGAACAGACACAAAAGCAGACCTGGGAAAGATTTCTTTCTAAAATCTTTGAGATAAAGGTAATACTGTACTACATAGAGCAGTGGATAAGTTGATCACTCTGTATGTGAAAATATTAGCTTTTTGATGAAGCATGTGTTGTCTTTCTATTTGAAACTTAAGGTCAATAGCTACATAGAGATAAAACCATATTGAACTTTATTTATGAGGATATGGTAGCTTCCCTATAGCAGACAAAGAGTTAATGCAATTGGTTAAAGATTCCCTTTCTGAGGGCTAACATTTCATATTTTGTAAATCACAAAATGAAATGTAATTTTCTTAAAAGCGATAGCTAGATCTTGTGTATTCTATGTGTGCTGTCCTGACACTGCTTAATTCTGTAATCCTCTCGTCCTCCATTCTTTGGAACTGAAAGCACATGCTGGGAAGAACTGGAGTGACAAGTGACTTCTTTGCACTTGATCATTCTGCCATCAGACTTGATTAAATGAAAATATAATTGCATTTATTTTTCAGGTGTAGAGTATGAAATATACCTAAGAAAGAGTTGGTGCACATAGCACTTCACCTTCCCTTTTTCTTTAACTAAGTTGTCTCTAGTATCAGATTTTCTCTTTTTCTGGTCAATGCTCCTGCTGTGTGGCAGTACTACCTCTTAAAGAACTTGAGGGACTCCTATACTTTTTAAATATTTATGCAGGGGTGGAAAGAAGTATAAGTGACATGAATGGCCCAGAGTTGCTTCCTATGTGACTTTTAAAGAGACAGGTACAACATAGTGAGTTACATCAATTTCTGAGTGAAGACATTGGAAGTACCCTGGGAGAAAGGACAGAGAAATTCTACTGGAAATAGATGGCAATAGAGTGTATCTAACATGAATCTTGTTGCGCATTCTATTTATTGTTAGGCATGGCTGGTGTTCAATCATGCATCCTACCTGTGCTTTCACAGAATACATTAGCAATGTAGTTTGAAATTAGTTCCACTAAATGTGTATAAGGCTGCTGTTGGAACTAGCAGATTTGAAAGAAAATTATGGTATACCCCAAATCAACTGTTGATATAGAGGCAGTCAACTAATGTTGGTTCATTTCTTAGTGTGATTAATTAAAGTGATTTTTGAGGGACAAATCAAATTGTGGACTTTATTCCAAGGAGATGAAAGAGTTCAAAAAGTATGATAAAACTTTACCTTTGAAACTTCTTGAACCCAACTTTGGCATGAGTATCAAACAGGTTGGGGATCTGAAACCCTCCTGAGAACACATCATAAAAAAGTGGAATATCAATCAAATAATCAGGGTATATGGTATTTCACTTCCCAGTATAGCTAAACTAATTTCCCCATATCTGTTTTTTGGATATGTGTTATTGAATACTACATCATTCTTTTTTATGATTCTCTGTGTTCTAGGAGTTCATGATAGTGTATATGGTTTGGCCTATCATATTTTCATGATGATGATGATGATGATGATGATGATGATGATGATGATGATGAAGAAGAAGAAGAAGAAGAAGAAGAAGAAGAAGAAGAAGAAGAAGAAGAAGAAGAAGAAGAATCATCATCATCCATCACACACTCATTAAGTTGTGACATTTAAAACCCAAGACTGAAAGAAGTATCTATTTTGTTTTCAAATGTCTTGGAGATTCAATGCTCTCTATGGCAAAGGACCCCACCTCCACTCCACATAAATTGTTTCCAATGACTTAATTACTAATTATCAGTCTGAAGTACAGAGAAAAGTGGATGGTATGATATTGCCAGTGAATTTTAGGACTGCATATAGATTTTATAACAAAGATTTCCCAGTACCAAATCAATCATGCCATACTGCTGCTATTGTGAGACTGCTATTGTGAGAGTAGATCAGTAGGTTACAAAAATAAGAGACAAGTGGAAGCTATCACTTTGTTCCACAACTTAGTGGCTTCTAGCCTATTAGATTGTAAAGGTAGGAAAAAGAAGCTTATGACTTTGAACCTTGATTTCACTATAAATAGAGCTTACATCTGATACATAACAGTTATAGAAATGCTTTTGTAATGGCCATTAGTTTTTCTACAATAAATCTACTCATCACAAATTATTGTATCCTTGAATGCTTATTAATCTTGCTAAGAGAAGCTGGGCTATGAAAACTGCTCGTTATTTTGTTGAAGAAGCTTAGAATGCTTATTGGTTTATTTCAAATAAAATCAAGCTTGACATACACGGGCATATATTGGATCTGGTGTTTTGTTGGTTTCTAATTGCTTAGGTGGCTCAGGATCACTTTTGCCTTGTTTTGGCTAACATACTGGTTTATGGAGCAAATAGACCATGTTTTAGTGTGTGTGCATTTCGTACCACTTGGTTAGATTACTGCAGTGTGGCCTGTTTGAAATTGTTCTTCAAGAATGTTCAGGAACTGTAACTAGTGCAAAATTTAACTCAAAGACAGCAATCAATATATATTGTGCCTTCGAATCAACATTGACTCTTGGCAACTGCCTGAACAAGTCCTAGCAGCTTTCTTGGCAAGACTTCAGAAATAGTTTCCTATTGCCTGCTTCCTAGGGCTGAGAGAGAGTGACTGGCCCAAGGTCACCCAGATGGCTTTGAGCCTAAGGCAGGACTAGAACTTTCAGTCTCCTGGTTTCTAACCTGGTGCTTTAACCACTACTTCAAACTGGCTCTCTCTGTCTATATATATATGTAGTGCTGTCTTCTGATTTGTGTCCTGATGCATTTAAAAGGGCTGAACCTTGTTTTGAAAGCCCAAAGCACTTTGAAGTGGGATATCCAAATGATTCCCTCCCCCTGTATGAACCAATCTGTAGGCTACAAACTTTTTAGAAGTCTGTTTCTTTGGCAGCATGTCAATTATGGAATTCCTTCCTAAAGACAGCCCTTGCCTGAAGAATTTTAGGTAGGGCATTGGAAATATTTTGATGTTACCACATGTCATAGTTTTTAGTAATTTGAGATGATGGTTCTTTAAGCCTATTTGATTTTGATCCTACTATTATTTGTTTTATAAATAACTTTGAGCCATTTTATGCAGTACAAAAATGTCTTCTTAAATCTTCTTCATTTTCATCATTGATTATATAGTTACTATATTCTTCCTCTGAAGTGACAGATACTCTTTGTGCTTGATAAATGCCCAAACATTCATACCAAGCCATTTATTATCAGCAGTACAATTTGAAACAGCTTCAGGTATGGCTCTTTCTCCTTTTCCCTGTCATCAAAATCTCTTTGGAAAAGTTATTTGTCTAGACATCCTCTGTTACCTTCGGTTAGATAAGAAAGAACACGCCATAGTTTGGGCCAACTCAGCCACCCTTTTTTGTCCTTGTTATTTCTGCTCTTTGTCAGATGTGCCTTACAGCCATCTGCTATCAGCTCTAAGCCAGTAGTATAAAAGACTTAAACTCTGGTAGGAGAGGCCTTCCAGTGATGTGGATGACAGAATGTATCATTGTTTCTTTGGCAAAGCAAGCCACACTTGTAGCTGGGAATTAGAGGGTTGTAAGCTTGATGGTTCAAAGAAGGAGGAAAATAGAAGTGGTGTTTTGATTCTCTGAACAAGAAAAATGGTTAGCCCTAGTTATTGCTGTTCCATGTACAGTGATTCCTTCACTAATTTTCTGCTGGATGTATGGAAAGCATGATTTATGGAACTGTCATGTCCAGAGATATGATATACACTCTCATAGAGCTTCTTCTGAATTGTCTTTTATTCCTCAGCCTGTTCAAAGTGACATTTCTTGAATAACTCAGACATGATTGCACAAGTCCATTTTATTTCTTCATCACATGCCACAATCTAGTTATACGTTTTACTTCTAAAAATTCTTGGAGAATAGGTATATATGCTATGTATTTACAATTGCTAAACTAACACTAACATTTACAATTTCATTAACTTCTTTTACTCATATCTTACTTACCGCACAATCCTTGTGTTTATGCATATCTAAACTTATACACAATCTTTATTATAAAACTTACGTTGTAGTGCATTGCCCAGTATAGTTTACTTCTGAGTAGACTGGATAAAATTATTTTATAATTGGCCTCATTAAAAAACAGAATATTTTTGGTCTCTATCTGAAATGAAATGAAGATAAATATACCAGCATTAGTTTATATATGTGTTACATGTTTATGTAAAATAACACATCTTACCTGATACCTTTTCCCTGGGGACAGTAATGAACAGGGGATCAGCGTGTCCTCCCTTGCAAAATAAGGGTCATATAGTCCAATTCTTCATCAGCTAGCTCTGATACTGTCTTAGTATTGTGAAATTAATCATCTCATCTGTAGCTCATCTCATAAAGGAAATGGAAGTTTGAATGCTTCACTAGCTAGTCAGTTTGCCATCAGAATAGCAGGATATTACAAAGCCTCAGAAAATGGTTAGCTGGTGGCTTACTGAAAGTGTATTGTGTGATCTCATGAGGCAAAACACATAGCACCTCTGATCCTAGAATTATGCAACTTGCTGTCTAGCTTTTCAATGCCTTGAAAAATAGGAAGAGATTATGTATCCACTAGTGTTCATACTCCTGGGGGCAAGACTTGGCTTGCTAGCACGATAGCTTAGGACTTTCATGACCATGCTTTCCATCCATCTTGTGGATATCATGTTGTATGCTCTACATCTACCTTTTGTGTGCTTGAAATTAATCTTTCTATCTATGAGATACTGGAATCAAACATTTCTCCTGACAATAGGAATATTTATGCTAGTACTTATATTTTTGCTTCTTGGTCATCTTCTGCAAAGGCACTTTGTTGTTGTTGTTGTTGTTGTTATCTTCACAACAAGGCTTTTTTTTTCTCCCTCTGTTATCCACCAGAATTGATCATCTACCTTCTTTGTCAATTATCATAACATGAGTTCCAGATGGGCTGCTAACATGACTTATTTTCTGCTAACTCAGTAGCTGTATACCTAAACATGTCTGAAAGATTATCTGAACTAGGCCCAACTGTTTCAGTTTTCTGCAAAATGCCTAACAAGTCTCCTCTACTTACTGTATACTTTTCAGATACATAAGGATTCACACACTATTCCATGGTAAGACATATGTCTTCTCCTTGTTGAGATAAGAACAGAATATGCTTTGCTGCAGTTTATGAACTTTACAGACAGCATTATTGATATGGCATTTGTAATGAATGGGGAAACTCTGTGCACAGACAAATAGATTACCAAGAGCTTTTGCTAGGAATTGTTAACTTTTTATGAAAAGGATAATAATTTTTTTCTTAATTATTTCATTTAAGGAAGATTCGATCTGTTTTTGTATGGGAAAGACTTAAAAAGGGAAAGTGGCAGCGGTATTATAGATGGTGTAATGTTAATGAGATACTATTGCTATTCCTTGGACAAATTCAGAAGCCAGAGCACAGGGAATTATCACTTGAAGAGTTTATGAGGCTTGACAAAAACTGACTGTGCTAGGGTACAGTAGGAGG
The DNA here is from genome assembly GCA_030867105.1 of Liasis olivaceus. Classification (NCBI taxonomy): domain Eukaryota; kingdom Metazoa; phylum Chordata; class Lepidosauria; order Squamata; family Pythonidae; genus Liasis; species Liasis olivaceus. The sequence goes on along the minus strand of CM061352.1, from coordinate 86,392,958 downwards.
AGGTATCAGTTGGGCTGAGTCCAGTCTCCATAGTAACAAGTTGAGAGGGCTCAGGACTGGAACTGCAGTGCTGGAATTTGAGATGCATCAGCAAATCTGTGTGTGAAGAACAGAACAGAAGCTGAACATTGTGGATTAGAAGAACTGGAATGCTCTTGCCAAATTAACTGAAGATAATTCAGGAAAATAAAAGTATTTGTACAGTATTTTGGTATGAAAGTGCAGAGGACTGCAGATACTCCTCTCTTCCTTATAAATTGATGTTTTCATACAGCTAAAATTTTCTTTAAGTGATTCTAGAAGCAGACATTTTAAATGCATGTGTTTATGTTCAAAGTCCATGATATGCTGAATATTTTATTTTTTAAATTTGGTTATTGAGGCTTGAATTCAAAGCTTCAGTGTGAAAACTCACATACATATAATGAAGAGTCAGAATCATGTAGTAGTTAAGGTGCTGGACCTGGAATGTGGAGGCCCAGGTTCAAGTCCATCCTCAGCCATGGAAAACCACCGGATGATCTGAGCCAGTCATTCTCTCTCAGCCCAAGCTTTTTCAGAGAATTTGCTATAGGGAAAAAGGGAGGAGGAAGCATTATGTTCAACATACTGAGTTCATAATGAAAGATAAAATATAAATCCAGTAAATAAATAACAAAGAGACACATGAGTACATACAAACATTAAAACTAAGTTTGATTGTCCTAAGTTTTGAGTTATCTTGGTCAGATGGACAAATAGCACAGGGACAATCAATCAGAAAATCAATCTGTCTAGGTCATTGACAAATGAACAGTGTGATAGAACAATTAAAAAAGTTGTGATCTTTCTTTGACAACATAACTATTAAGACAATGTTAGTTGGAGGAGGAATGTAAGACTATTAAAAATGAAACTTAATAAATAGTATGAAAGAAGAATGATAGATGCAGACTTTGTATAGATAAATCAGTACTGGAATACAGTGGTACCTCAAGATACGAACGCCCCACCTTACGAAAATTTCGAGATACGACCAGCTCCGGCCACAAAAATTTACCTCGACATGCGAACTCCGCCTCAAGCTACGAACTGGATCTATGGCCATTTGCCCTGCTGCCACGTGGTCGCGGCTTCCTGTGGGCGAGATCGCGGTAGCAAGGAAGCTTGCTCCACGAGGCAAATTTCCCCATAAGGTTTAATGTGTCAGCCGGCGTTGCATGGCTAGGAAATTCCCCAGGCGCGCTTTAGTCAGTTTCACCGCTTGAGCGCTAGCGCAGAAAGAGGAAGTGCTAATGAAAGGGCCACCTGGCGCCTCTTCACTAATCTGAGCGCGAGGGGAAAAGGCTTTCCTTGCGTGCACCACGCCAAGGGCTATGGACAAGGGAAAGAGCGCGGAGTTGAGGAAGAGGAATCAGTGCGGGGGGGGGGGAAGCTCCCTGTGCGTGCCACAAAAGCCTTTCCCCTGCGCGCTGATTGCTTTCACTGGGCTTTTGTCGGTGCACCACGCCAAGGGCTATGGACAAAGGAAAGAGCGCGGAGGTGAGGAAGAGGAATCAGCATGGGGGAAAGCTCCCGCTCCCGGCTGTGCACACCACGAAAGCCTTTCCCCCGTGTGCTGATTGCTTTCACTGGGCTTTTGTCGGTGCACCACGCCAAGGGCTATGGACGAAGGAAAGAGCGCGGAGGTGAGGAAGAGGAATCAGCGTGGGGGAAAGCTCCTGTTCCCGGCTGTGCGTGTGACAAAAGCCTTTCCCCCACGCGCTGATTGCTTTCATTGGGCTTTTGGCAGTGCACCAAGGGGGAAAGGCTTTTGTGGCATGCACAGCCGGGAGTGGGAGCTTCCCCCCCCGCGCTGATTCCTCTTCCTCAACTCCGCACTCTTTCCTTTGTCCATAGCCCTTGGCGTGGTGCACCGACAAAAGCCCAGTGAAAGCAATCAGCGCGCAGGGGAAAGGCTTTTGTGGCATGCACAGCCGGGAGTGGGAGCTTCCCCCCCCCTGCACTGATTCCTCTTCCTCAACTCCGCACTCTTTCCTTTGTCCATAGCCCTTGGCGTGGTGCGCGCAAGGAAAGCCTTTCCCCCTCGCGCTCAGATTAGTGAAGAGGTGCCAGGTGGCCCTTTCATTAGCACTTCCTCTTTCTGGGTTAGGGCTCGAGTGGTGAAACTGACTAAAGCACGCCTGGGGAATTTCCTAGCCCTGCAACACATTGAACCTTATGGGGAAATTTGCCTCAGGATGCGACCAAATTCGGAGGGTGGAACGGATTAGCCGTATTTACATTGAACCTTATGGGGAAATTTGCCTCGTGGTGCGACCAAATTCGGAGGGTGGAACGGATTAGCCGTATTTACATTGAACCCTATGGGAAAATTTGCTTCAGGATGCGACCAATTCGACTTGCGATCAGAGTCATGGAACGGATTAAATTCGTATCTTGAGGTACCACTGTATTGGTTTTCATGCAGCACACAGTGAACAATATGTATGTGTTTGTCTGTTAACATTTGGTTTAGTTGGTCAAATTCTTTGGTAAGTATCAATCACCAAGTCTGCTTTCAACTATTATACCAATATAGTTTGTTCTACATATTCATACCATTAGTTTATGGATGTACTTTATCAAATGATGGTAATCCATGAAATAGGACATAGCAGATCATTAACGCTTGTGCTACAAAATATACACAAAACTTTGTCATTTTGGTTGTAAAACAATATATCTGAAGTTTTAATAGCCAGTTAAACTACTGAGCAAGTTATAAGTTTCCCCAAATTTGAAATCCAGGTCTATGGATGATTCATGTTCTTTCAAACAAATGTTATTTCAAAATCCCAGTTGAACAGAATCTTTAATATAGTTTAGCCCAAATCTTGTACATCACTGATAGTAACTTGGACAACAACAGTGCAACATGAGAACAACACTGATTAGTGGAATGTACTTTGTTCCCCCATACTGAATCTACGGGAGTGGGTGGCTATAATAAATGTAAACAAATAATAATAATTTCATTCTAAAACCATAAAGTTGCAAATTTAAACTTACCATATTTGTATCAAGTATTGGAAAGACATTAAATAAAAATGAAGTCAGCGGCTGTTTCTCAGTTTTAAAACTACTTTTTCTTAGAGAACCTCAAAGACCAAGCTCATATAATTGCCAGAAGTAGTGCAAGGCTTTCTTATTAAAACTGGCTTTTGATGGACAAGTTTCAGGAATAATGGATTTAATAAAAATAATAGGGATATTCATATCGAACATCGTCTGTTCTCTAGGGAGCGGTGCATATTCTCTCTCTCTGTGTAGTGTATATATGCACACATGCACCTACAACTAAGCCACTGGGCCCCTCGTTTTCCTCCAATTTTAAGTTAGTATAGCAGGACATACACTTTTTTTCAGTATACTGGATTTTATCATCAGGTATTTTGCTCCAGTCATTGTTCAGGAAGAGTGGGAATTGTGGGTGAGGGGAGAAATGAAAGGTTCATAGAGATGTCTCACTTGTCAGAGAATCTGCTAATGAAGTTCTTTCATGATAATATATGGATGAGAAAGTAATGTTGCTAAGGCAGCATTTCTAGCTTGTCTTCCTTCACCTATGGAAAATTAATTTTATAGAGTCTCCTAGGAATCCCGTAATTGGTGAGTGTGTCTGCATCTGTACCTGTACAGTGATCCAAAACCTTGAAAAATTATTCAAAACTCTTTTCAGATTTCTCATTTGTGGTTGATATTTCCCCTCTTCTACACTCTAGAGATCAATAGCTCTGTTCCCAATCCAATCCCCCTCCCAGCATACAGCTCTGGAGAACTCTGTTCTTCTCCCCTCCCTTCTTCCTAACCTAAATAATATCATGCTTACATTTTCTGAGAAAGGACCACTAAGAACCATGAGGTTTGCTTCTTGACAAACGTCCTATTTTCACAGGCAATTGAACTGAACTGCAACATGTGCTCCATTCAAACATGTCAATAAACATTATTGCAAAGTCATAGAAGCAATAATGGGAATATATAAAGCTCACCTTTATTGCTACTTCCCATGAATTTACACACTGCTTTAAGCAGCTTTTTTTCCTGTAGGAGATAAAATGATGTTTTTCTACTTTATCTCAAAAAGCTTGTGGTCCTATTTAAACAGAGACATATTCTCTGCTTTCTTTGAATGCATGACAAGCAAGAAATCATTTAAAAACATTTCCTACTTTATAGAAAAAAAAAACATTTAAAATATGTAAAGGCTCCATGGAATGAATTAACATGGAGGATTTTTTTACGTAAAGCTTTCAGTGTTACATCATTAATACTTAAAGCGGTTGTTAATTTATTCTCCCATAACTCTTACAAAATTTTGTTCCCATTTATGTAGAGATGTTCACCTGACTCAGTCCTTACATTAAATCCTTTAGATTATTTTTAAAAAAAGCAAAACAAGAAGAAAAGAAAAGAAGCACCCTCATGCCAGACTAGCATATCCTAATTACAATAGTAATAACTATATATGGCTATTAATATCCTTTCCTAATCTGACCACTGTCCCTTCAGCTTCCAGAACCCAAGGCTGTATGGCTGTTGCTGAGAATTCCAAGAATTGGAGGTTACATCTGGAATGTGGCCAGATTCAGAAAGGTTTCTGGAAAGTGTCCACCTCCAACTATTCTCAAGAATGCAAGGAAATCACTGAGTTGTTTTCAGTGTAGTCTGAGCCAATCAATAATGTAGCTGCTGCATTTTGAATGAGACATCTCCAAATACAGCACCCTGCAGTAGCCAACTACTGCATGTATTTTTAGAGTAATCTTGGCTAGCTTATCTCTGTGACGGCTTACAGTTGGCACACCAATCTAACTTCATGGGAACATCTTGTGTCATCAATATTTCTCAGCTGTCCAAGAAGTCACTGCCTCCATTGTATCTGCACAGAACAGGTTGGCATTAATCTTTCATACTGAGTCACATCTCCTTCACTAACATGCTGGAGAAGGAGGCCAAATCTGCCAATGCTGTGCTGTGTATAATTTGCTTCATTTCTTGCAAGCAAAGTTGATCAGATTTCTCTCAGTTTAGACTTCAGTGTTAGGGCAGTTCATAAGGATGTATTCGTAGCAGTCATTTATTATCGTTATAGTATGCTTGTGCAGGAGAACTTTTTTGCTGTTTGAAGACTTGAAGGCTGCAGCCAGGATGGGTGGAAAGATAAAGGCTTACCAGCAGGTTGTCTCTTGATTATACCAGTCAGGCTAGACTGACTCAATAGTTACGGGAGTTATACATTTTTCCTTGTTGCTTTTAAAAGAGGTAGTAGTAAGAACTTTAATGGATAAACTCTCCCTTTACCTAGATGATCTTACAATTATAGGCCGGTCTCATTTCTAGGAAAATGAATTAAGATGGTAGTCAGAATAGGGCTTCTATTCTAGCAGCTTCCCTTCCTGAACCACTCAGACAAGGCTTGGTTACATCCTAGCTTGGTAGTGTCCTGTTTTAACTGCTGCAACCTGTTCTACATGGGGCTGCCCTTTGAAAAGTTTCCAGCTGTTACAACTGCATATAATATGGCAGTTAGGCTGCTGAATATTGCAAAGTTCAGGAATCTGTGCTAGTTGCCAATTGCTTCCTGGGCACAATTTAAGTTGTTGGTACTGACCTTTAAAATCAAAACGTGTTATAGCCTGACAGTGTAAGGAACTACCTCACTTTTTACAAACCTGCCAGGCTGTTAAGATCTTCATGACAAGCCCTTTTCAAGATGTTTCAACTGTCAGGAGCATCTCTTTCTAGCATAAAATGTTTTCATTTTATGCCCTATTTTATGTTACACTCAGTGGGAAAGGACCTTCTGTATTGCTCCTAGTCTTTGGATATAATTTTTGGGAAACAGCAATCAGCCCACCTCTCTCAACCTTTAGAAAATATGTCAAGGTGCATCTCTTGTTGTTAAAAGATTGTTAAAATTTTACCCCCCCAAAAGAAAAAAAGGTAAGCTGCCTCCCCACTAGATTCTAGATGGCTTATAATAATAAAAGGATAAAAACAGAATACATCTAATAAAATCAAGATAAGATGTAGCACATCTGTATTCACTTCAGTCCACTACTGAATATCTTCTACTCTGAAGGCCTTGCAAATATATATATATATATATATATATATATATATATATATATATATGTTGTTGTTGTTGTTGTTGTTGTTGTTGTTTAGTCGTTAAGTCGTGTCCGACTCTTCGTGACCCCATGAACCATATTGCGCCAGGCCTTCCTATCTTTCACTGCCTCCCTCAGTTTGCTCAATTTCATGCTCATTGCTTCAGTGATGCTATCTAGCCATCTCATCCTCTGCCGTCCTCTTCTCCTTTTGCCTTCCATCTTTCCCAGCATCAGGGTCTTTTCCAAAGAGTCCTCTCTTCGCATTAGGTGACCAAAGTATCTGAGCTTAAGCTTCATTATCAATCCTTCCAACGAGCAATCAGAGTTGATTTCCTTTAAGATTGACTGGTTTGACCTCCTAGCAGTCCAGGGGACTCTTAAGAGTCTTCTCCAGCACCACAGTTCAAAGGCATCAATTCTTCGGCGTTCAGCCTTCTTTATGGTCCAGCTCTCACAGCCATACATTACTACTGGAAAAACCATAGCTTTGACTATGCGGATCTTTGTCGGCAAGGTGACGTCTCTGCTTTTTAATATGCTATCTAGGTTTGCCATAGCTTTCCTCCCAAGGAGCAAGCGTCTTTTAATTTCATGGCTGCAGTCTCCGTCTGTGGTGATCTTGGAGCCCAAATAAATGAAGTCTGTTACTGCTTCCATTTCTACCCCTTCTATTTGCCAGGGATTGATGGGTTCAGATGCCATGATCTTAGTTTTTTTAATGTTGAGTTTCAAGCCAGCTTTCTCACTCTCCTCTTTCACCCTCATCAAGAGGCTCTTTAGTTCTTCTTCACTTTCTGCCATTAGGGTGGTATCGTCTGCATATCTGAGGTTATTGATGTTTCTCCCTGCAATCTTAATTCCGGCTTGTGATTCTTCCAGCCTGGCATTTCGGTAGAGGCCATTCTGACCATGATGGACGGAGTATTCTATGGTGAGGGGAGTGCTGCTGAGAAAGTTATGCTACGTGACCCTGAATCCTTAATCTCTCAGGCAGTGAGTATTCACAGCACCCCTCCTGACTAAACTGCATTGGACAGGCAGAAGATACTGTCTTCTATTTTTGTGCAGTTTCCAAACCTGGCGTTGGCAGTAAATCACAGATTTACAGATCACAGACACTTGACAGCAGTTCCTCAGCTGAATTAGCCAAAGAATATAGACACACGTTGGCCAGATTAGAAACTTTATTGCAGACAAGAATGAAGAATGCAAACAGTTGCCCACTGTCAGTGAGAAGTTGTAAATAAGATTTATACCATCAGAGGTTTAAACTTATGGCTTTCTTCTCCTTATTGTTACTGTTATTGTATTTTTAGCACGCTGTTTATATATATATATACACACACACACACACTCAAGGCAACAAACATACCTAATATTCCTGCCTCCTATTTTCCCTAAAACAACAACCTGTGAGGTAGGTTGGGCTGAGAGAAAGTGACTGGCCCAAAGTCACCCAGCCAGCTTTCATGCCTAAGGCAGGACTAGAACTCACAATCTCCTGGATTTTAGGCCAGAACCTTAACCACTACACCAAACTGGCTCTCAAGCATTAATGGATACTTGATATGGCACTTGGTGGCCTTGAAATAGAGCAGTTGTAGTATGCTTATATAACAATCATGTCTAGACTGGAAACCTCACCAATCTTCCCATATCACATGAGCCCCTTCTCCATTTCCTGTTTCCTCTCTCCCTATGAATCTGGAATTGTAAGGTCCTTTGCACTTCCTTCCATCTCTATATCTTCTATGTCAAGAAATCTCCCATCTCAGAACAATTCATCCTTCCACTTCCTTACTAGCAACAACAGAAGGGGAAAACATGCCTCCTCCTAATACTTCGTTATTAACTCCCACCATTTTAGAACTGTCTTTCATTTCGGGGGTTGGGAAAGTCTCTATATTAATCCATCAGTCATGAAACTCTCTTCCTGCACTGTAATCCAAAATCAACCATGGTGAAGTTGTTGGATGCAAAGAAGGCCTTTGATAGAGTGAAGTGGAAATTATTGAAACAAGGCTTGTCTTTTGTTTTTTTAACTAATTGGATAATACGTGGTACTTTAAATCTTCTGCTATGGTGATTACAGATGGAATTATTTTAGCTATGAAGGTGTCAAATGGAACTAATCAAGGAAGTCCTTCACCTTTTGTCATATCTAATTTGATATTGGAACCATTGGCCTGTATCCTATCAGGCAAATGGAAGATATTTTAAGTATAACAGCAACTGGGTCTGAACACAAAATGTTATTATATACAGGTATTCACCAGTTTAAGAACGAGTTCCATTCCCAAGGTCTGTCCTTAAGTCGAATTTGTATGTAAGCTATAACAGTATTATTGTATAATACCGTATAAGTAATATTGTATAATTAACTCAAATCATTGTGTATTTAACTTGAATCATTGTGTTACAAATTTTGCTACAATAGGCTCTGCAATAATCATTGTGTTACAAATTTTGCTACAATAGGCTCTGTTTTTAACTATGGGTCATCTGTAAACTGGGTGTTCTTAACCCTGGGTCTACCTGTACTGATAATACACTAGGTCTTAGTGATAATTATTGATGTTCTATGCTAAACGTATTGATAATGTGCCACAGTTTAGTAAGGTCATTCAATTAATTGGAGTGTATTTTATATAATTCCTATTAGCATGAGAGTTTTATCAAAATTTGTAAAATGTGGAAGATTATTATTACAAGGAAATGTTTTTGATTTCTATATGTAAATACATCAAATTGCTAATAGTTTAAAAGTAACGTAAAAAGGCAGCTAAAAATTTTACTGAACTTATGGGGAAAGATAAATGTTGCAAAAATTAAAATTCCTTCAACTAGTTTGAAGTATTCCTATTTTAAAATCTTTAAGGTATTTAAGCTATTTGCCAAAATATTAAGAGATGATGAGAACCATGGAGGAAACAGATTATGATGTATCCATCCTTTTGCGCCTTGATCTCTTGGTGGTTTTCAATACCAGTATCTTTCTGAGCCAGCTCTGTGAGTTGGGGATTGGGGGCACTGTTTTATGGTAGTTTTCTTCCTTTTTCCAGGGCTGGTTCCAGTCAGTGTTGGTTGGTGGGGAGAGATCATCCCCTAGACCCCTCATATTTGGGATGCATCAGGGTTCTGTTCTGTCTCCCCTCCTTTTTAACATCTACATGAAACTGCTGGGTAAGGTAATCTGCTGGTTTGGGGTTTAATATCATCAATATGCTGGTGATACCCAATTATATCTTTCAATTTCAGGCTGGCCAAGTGTGGCTGTTGAGGTTCTCTCCCAGTGTGGGTTTGGGTGTTTCTCTGACTCAATCCTACCAAGACTGAGTGGCTGTGGGTGTTTTGACCATCCACATCTGGGGATATTTCAACTTTGATATTGGATGGAATCATGTAATGGTATGTGGAAATGACCTTGGGAGACAGAGCAATGAGACACAACCAAAGGAAAAATCAGATAAAAGGACGCTTAGCCCACAGCAGGAATGTGGGTGAGGCAAGAGGATCAGAAGAGACTGTCCCTAGTTTTTGGGCTGTAAAGGGGATGGAGGGAGAGAAGTACTTTCAAACTTGCAAGAGCAGGTGGCAGCTGTGGCCAGGAAGCTTTTGTCCATCTTCATCTGGTGCATCGGTTGTGCCCTTTCCCACATCAGGGAGCCCTTCAGACAGTCACTCATCTCCTAGTCACCTCCCGGCTTGTCTACTGCAATGTGCTTGACATGGGGCTGCCCTTGCAGACCACTTGAAAGCTTCAACTGGTCCAGAATGCAACAACGTAGGCAGTGATGATCATGCCTCAATATACCCATGTAACACCTCTGCTTCCTAAGCTGCACTGGTTGCAAGTTTGCTTCTGACTGTGTTTCAAAGTGCGGGTTGCCACCTATAAAGCCCTACGTGAGGGACCACCTGTCTCCCATAGTATCTGCCCAGTTGGTTTGTTCTAGCAGGGTTGGCATGCTCTGAGTTCCATCAATTAAACAGTGCCATCTATCAGGACTCTGGAAGTGCACCTTCTCTGCAGCAGCACCTGCCCTCTGGAATGAGGTTGCCCCCAAAATTCGAACAGATCCACCCTACTGCTATTCTGAAGAGCCCTAAAGACCTGGCTTTTTATTTTTATTTGCTCAGGCCTTTGGCAAGGATGATTGATACTCCTTCCTTCTTTTTTTGTTCCCCTCCAGGTTTGTTTTCTTCACTATCATTGTTCTGTCTTGTGCACGCATTCTCTCTCCCTCCCTCCTTCCCTCCCTCTCTCTCTGTCTCATACTGATTTCTATTCTTAAATGTTTTTAACAGTTGTAAACCACCCAGAGTCACTGGGAGTCAGGCGGCATATAAATTTAAATAGTAGTAGTAGCAGTAGCAGTAGCAGTAGCAGTAGCAGTAGCAGTAGCAGTAGCAGTAGCAATAATAATAATAATAATAATAATAATAATAATAATAATAATGACATTTTCTATGAGAAGGACAAACCCTTATATTTTCTTTGTCTAAATTTATGCATGTCATGTTGTGAAGGGAGGTTTAATTTTCTTGATTTACAACATTATCACATTTTGACTTCAATTTCTGTATCAAATGGAAGTGGCAAAATAAAAATTATAGGCACATGTATAATCCTAGTGATTAGGATTTATATTCCTTTCCCCATTTAATTGCTAAAATAGTTCTCCCCCGCCCCCAGGAAGAAAATCATTTTCAGCATAATAGTCTGCAAAGAAGAGGTGCAACTAGTATCAGAGGGATGTTCAAATCCACAGAGTTTTCAGCAAGTGTACTTTGAGATTCAGAATAATAATAATTAAAAAAAAAATCCAAATTTCAAATTGTATTATTAAGCAAGAGGCTTAACTTGGATTACAGACAGGAATATTTCTTATGGCTGGCTGGCTTTATTGAGGGAGCTGGACTCCCAGGTTTCATTCACTACAAACAGAAACATACAATTTATAAGGGTTGCTGGGAGTTGGATGGCATATACGTCGTCGTCTTCTTCTTCTTCTTCTTCTTCTTCTTCTTCTTCTTCTTCTTCTTCTTCTTCTTCTTCTTCTTCATGTTGTTGTTGTTGTTGTTGTTGTTGTTGTTGTTATTATTATTATTATTATTATTATTTCAGTTATAAGCAGTGTATTAAAATATGGGAGAAATACTGTATGGAAAAATAATTAGTCCAGATTTGTTACTCATTGCTTTAATATTAAATATTTATTTTTATGAAGTTGAATGTACCAAAACATTTCATTGGTGGAGAGATGATAACACAGACAGAGTGCAAGAATTAATTATTAATAAAACAAAGATAATATTTTCAAGACTGTTTCTTCAGAATGGTCAGAATCACCACACTGGTTTCAGTATCCAAATGAGCAGTACAGTCCTAAGGGAATTATAAAAACAAGGTGGAAGACTTACAGACTTGACAGAATTTGAATATATAGTATATGTATGTATGTATGTATATATGCATGCATGCATGCATGTATGTATGCATGTATGTATATGTATATAACATGAGATACAAAACATTTGTTGGAGCTTATTTACAAATTACTGGTGAAAAATGATTTAGAACCTGAACAAATTAAAGATTATATGATTGAATGGATGCAGAATTTAAACAGGACAATTGACATGCAATGATGGGAATATCAATGGACGATAAATAGTAAATGCACCACAAACATTAAACTTAGAAAGAACTGGTACAAGAGATCCTATTGATGGTTTCTTATGCTAAAGCTGATTGCTAAAATAGATAACTCACTTGCTAAAAACAATTGCACAAGCAATAATGTTGGAACATTCTTTCATAACTGCTGGCAATGTTGCAAAATCCAAAAATGTTGGAAGTCTGATTTTCTCTTAACACAAGACTTTAATACTTAAGCTTTTATTTGGTTTGTAAATAAGATTAGAATTATTAAATCAGATAGTGCTTTTATAATTCTTCATTATTTGTGATTTATATTATGCTGGCGATTGTAGATAATTATTGCATATTGACATGATTTTAATAATGTTCTGAGATTCTCAATTGATACAAGATACTTTAATATGAAGCACTAATTCAATGTTATGTTGAATTTTGGTATTCAATTTTGTAACACTTTTAAATCTCTTTATTTTATTTTTTCTTACTTTCCATTTTTCTTCTTGACTGTGATTTTAAATATTTACTAAAATAAAATAAAAAAAAGGTTTAAGAATTCTTATTTTTAAATTTATAGCCAAAGGTAATAATAATTGTATTAGGAAAAAAATGATAGTGCTAATAAAGAATTCAATATTACTATGCTAAAGGTTCCATATATTAGAATGGCAAAAAAAAAAAAAAAAAAAACAACCCACAGACATAAATATAAACTTATTAGAAAAACAGTAATAAAAAAAAGAAATATATCAACCCAACTGTGTTTTATTTAAGGTAGCTTAATGTGGATTAGATTAAAAAAAAACTTCTTAAGAGACAGAGAGACAGAGTACACAAGGAAGAAAAATTGTTTAATAAAAAAGAAAAGTATATTGAGAAGGGATAGTAGAGGAGAGATTTTCGATTGTAAAATATAGTTAGTACTACATTATTAATATTGCCTGCATTTCACTCCAGCTTTTGAATATAAAAATGTCTAACTGTCCTTTTAATTCATGTTCAGTTTAAGAAGGCTGAAAAAGTCGAGCCAATCTAGTGTTCCCTTTTCCACAATGGCTGGTGATGCTGATAGAAAACAGCACCAGGAGTAATATGCTCTCCTCCACTAAAAGTAATACTAAGATAATCTATTGGCATCATGACTAGCAGCAGTCAGTCCTTCCATACTGTCTAATGCCCATCCAAGTTTCTCTTGCATCTAGTCAGTCATCAATCAGAATGAAACAAGTGTTAAAAGTGTTCTCTGTAATAGCCCCAAGCTGCAAAAACATTAATCCCTAACCTGTCTCTCCAGAGTATGCATACCTATTCCAACCTTTTCTGCAAGTAGGAAGCAGGCATGGGAAGTCTGAGGAAGAGAAGCTGCCAACAGCTTCCATTGGTGTTTGTGTGTGTGTTGGGGGGGGGGGGGGAGCTAACTCAGCAGCTAACTTGGGATTATGATGCAAGCCCACCCTTTCTGTATTTTGCAGCACAACATTGCACAGATGCCCCAAAGCATCATGACATTGTGATGCCCCTTTTGTCATGACAAAAGTGATGAGTTCCAGCAGATACCGCTGAATGCTAACTACTGTGGAGGTTTCAAGGGTCCCTTTCAAAATTGTTCTAGTCCATTTTTCATATTATTACCTACAAAGCCTCCTTTCTTTCTTCTTGCATTTGCAAAAAGTAATCTTTACCCTGGGTTGTCAAAATTTGATATAGCTTATTTATTTTTGGTATGCCGCCCAGAGTCCATTGGAGTTGGGCAGCTATAATAAATTTAAATAATAAATAAATAATTTTTATTTATTATTATATTTACATCCTACTTTTATGCTTACATTAGCATTCAATGCATCTTATAAGAATGGCCCCCTATACCTTAGAAAGCTTCACTAGCTGTCTGCATACCAGACTTTTCTTAAAGGATCAGAAACACATCTAGCTACATCATTTGCAATTTGGCAACAGTCATACTCATACAAAACCTGGCTTTCTTCTCTCCAAATAAACTGCTAGGCAGAAGAAGTCTTTTCCTTCCTTATAGCAGAGAATTTGATTTTCATTAAAGAGCTCTAATTTCACATTGATTGTTTATATTTTTATGCACATTATTGTAGAGGCTAAAAGTAGCTGAGATATTTCTTTTCTGCAATATTTGCAATATTGTAAAATATGTCATTCAAATGCACTTCTGCTTTTTGCTGAAATCATTTTGGATCTTTTGCCAGCATAAGCATAAACAATTCATTTGATAGTGTTTGCTGAATATGCTAAGTTTGAAGCCAATCTTTGTGCTGCTGACCAAATCTGCTTTGGCTTATTCTTTTTTTTTCCCCCCTTCCCCAATCTTTATTGCCATCCTACCAAGAATTTCTTCCTCACTTCTGCTTTCCCTACAAAAAAGAGGTCTCCTTTTCCTGTCAATATTGTGGTAAGTTCTATAATACTAGCAAAAGATTCCTCATGGGGGGAAAAAGTTTTAAAATTGAAGGGAAAGAGTATATGGGACATGGGACATATAGAAGGAAAATATTTTTTGCTGGTGGCAGATATCATCAATTTCTACTTAATTTCAAGAAGGAGGAGGAGGAGGAGGAGGAGTCACAAGGAAGACACCAGAATAATAATAATAATAACAACAATAACCAGTATCAGCCAGTAAGGCATTTTGTAAATCGTAGAGTTTGAAAGTTTCAAACTTCTGCTCCATGCAGGAATCCAAATTAAGGCATTCAAAACAGGTGACCAACCAGCCTCTGTATGAACATATCCAGGGAAGGGGAATTTATCATTTCCCTCTTTAATTGATCTCACTGTTAAATTGCTCTAACATTAAGAAAGCCTTCATTGTTTTATGTCATTCGTATTTTAAAAAATCTCCTCTTCATAAGCTAAACTTGGCCACTTTTTTTTTCAATTGTTGCTAGTAAAACTTAGCTTTGGTTTCCTTATCACCCATGCTTTCTTTCTTTGTATCTATTCCACATAGCCTAAATCTTTCTTAAAGAGTAATAAATCATGCTTGCATGGGTTCACACAACATGCTAAACCAAAATAAAACAAATGACATTGTGGCTTAAAGTGTACTGTGAGCCAAGGGCAAGAGAGACATCCAAAGTATAGTTCAATATTGAAAATTATCAGAGGGATCGATACTTTTCATTCAAGGCAAGACGACTGAACAGATAAAATATAATCCCAAGAGCATTTTGCTATTTTGAGTTTCTCCTGATGTTCCATTTCTTGGACCATTGGCTTCAGTAGATAAAAAAAATAAATGGAGGAAAAAAATATGTAGGATGCAGAGAAAAGGAAGTGCTAAGTATTTTCAGATGAATATTCTGCCTCCGAACTTCTCAAAGTCTTAAAGGTGATCCTGATTGAAGTACAAGAAAAAAATCTGGAGAGTTTCCTATGCAGTGTTTTGCCACCAAGATGCATGAGATGTTTGATTTACTTTCTTTTAATTAATCCAGAGAGGGGAGTATCCATATCTAAATAGAAACGTAATACAGATAATACAGATATATAAGATTCTCCCCTGCACAGCAGTGCCTAAGCCAGCAACACATAGCACTAATGAGGGCTAGAGAAAACTTTAGGAATAGAATGGGGTGCTCCAGGGCTTCCCCTTCATTCTTCAACTTTGACAGGAAGAGAGAAAAGTTCCTCTGTGCACATTTCCAGAATGACACATTGGGTAACAGCTAGCAAGATATTCAGCCCAGATTGAAGGCTACCATGTCTTTCCCTTGGACTGCTCTTTTGTACTGGTGCCTCCCAACTTTCTGTACCAGGAAACACTTTTCTTCCTGTGTATGTGCACAAAGTAACATGAAATGTATATATACAAAGTTAAAACATCAGAATATACATATATGCAGGCATGCAAAACAACCATGTTGAAACTAAAAATGCCAGATTTCTTTCACTTTCTTGCCAGATGTTTTTCACTCTAATGTCTACACCTCTTGTTTACCTTTGGGACTAAAATAGCATAGTAGCTAAGAATCACATATTATGTATAAGAAGTTGCTTATTCAAAGTCCAACAGAAATTTTTAAAAATTGCTATTTTCTTTCCTGTAGCTAGTTAGCTTTCTCTTTAGATGAACTTCTTGCCTGAGAGTTAACTATTACTTCTAAGGGCATGATCCTGTTCTTTAGGCATTCCACTCTGTGGTTGCTTTGGTTATCATTCCTCCTTTTATCATACAGAGAGGTAAAGAAAAGGAAGAAAAATGAGTGAAGGTACATTGTCCCAAACCTGCCTGAAATTTCCCAGATTATGCCACTGCAGATTTATATATAAGATTTTTCCATATAAGAAAGAAGAAGAGGGACAGGAAATGAGGCACAAAGACTTTCAGCTGTCTTTATAGCAGCTGGAGGGATTAACATGACCCAACCAATTTAGTAATTCTTGATCATACATTGTCAGCACATCAGGGTGAGGGAATTAATATGTAGCTATCTACAGAAGACCCACAATCTATTAAGGAAATTACTTGACTTAGTCTGTCAAATTTTGTTGTTAGCAAATCCATTGCTCTCAAGGTACTTACAGATCAATTGCTTTATGATCTGTTCTAGAATCTTCCAGGTATTGAAGTTAGACTCTGTTGTTTGCTAGATCATCTTTTTTCCTCTTTTTGAAGATAGGATAAAGACATTTCTCTGCTCCAGCTATCTAGCATTCCATCGGTTCTCCAGGAGTTCTCAGCCAGATCATCTGCTAGTTCCTTGAGTACCTCAGTATCTTAGGATGAAATTCATCTGCTCCTGGAGATTTAAGCTCATTCAAAGTAAAAGCATGTTTCCAAATCATGTTTCTATCAGTAACAATCTTGTCCCTTTTTCATGTCAACTTTCCTGCTGGAAAACAGTACATAGGATTTTTGTTTTGTTTTGTTTTGCTTGAGAAGACAGAAGGAGTTGATTACATATGCCTTTTCTTTGTTCCTACTAGCATTTGTTTTCTTAACTGGTATACTGACTCCTTTTTTCTCCTATCATTCTGAACATATCAAAAGGAGAGCCAGTTTGGTGTAATGGTTAAAGGCACTGGACTACAAACAGGGAAAGTATGAATTTCTAGTCCTGCCTTAGACGCAAAGCCAGATGGGTAACTTTGAGCCAGTCACTCTCTCACACCCCTAGAAAGAAGGCAATGGCAAACCACTTCTCAAAATGTTGCCAAGAAAACTTCATGGTCTTGTTCATGTGGTTGTCAGGAGTCAAGATTGACTCATGACTGACTCAAAACTCAAGATGTACTGAAGACATACACAGAGAAAGAGATAACTTACTTCACTAACCTCAACTCATTTGAGTTTTTACTTAACCTGGCATCAGTTCGCTATAGTTCTGGCCTACCTCTCTGAATTATACCTTCATGACATGGTCCTCTTTTTACTTCCTGTATGTTTCATTTTTTGTTTTGTTTTATGATCCTTACTAAGCTTTTTGTATAATGGCATTGACTTCTTTTGCTAAGCTTTTTTTTTTCTTCTCCTCATTGGGCTTTGTAGCTCCTTAGGAAATCCCACGCAAGTTGAGCTCCTCTTCCTATTAGGTTTTCATATTTATCATGGTTCACAGTTTATTCAAATCTACTTTCTTGAGTCCAAGATATTTATTCCAGCATTTATAATGGGCTGACAGCATTACATGGTCACTTTCCCCCAATGTCCCTGATACTTTCCCAAATAAGTCTTCCCTATTGATTAATTATGATGTCAAGGATAGTTGACCTGCTTGTGCCTTTCTACACCCTGAAGACAAAAGCTGTCAGCAAGACAACTCAGGAATTTTGCTGGAAGGAATATGGTTGGCAGAGTGTATCTTCTTCCAACAGATGTTGGGATAATTAAGACATGTACAAAAACAAGCCTAGGAAATCAGGCAAGGAGATGACAAGCCATATGTGTAATATACTGTACTATGAATTAGACCGCCACTAAGGAGACCAAAATGTGTTTTCAGTAGTCTTCCCCACCAACTTGCTCTAAAACGTAGCCCTAGACAGCTCTAGAGATATCTGCTATGTGTCCTGTTTGTTACGTGACGGAAGATTTATTAACTGCAGTTTTGATTTTCTGAACTCAGAAAGTTCCTCATACCCCTGATATTAATTCTTTCTTTCTTTCTTTCTTTCTCTTTCTTTCTTTCTTTCTTTCTTTCTTTCTTTCTTTCCTTCCTTCCTTCCTTCCTTCCTTCCTTCCTTCCTTCCTTCCTTCCTTGCTCTCTCTCTCTCTCTCTCTTTCTCTCTTTCTCCCCTGCCCTCCCTTGGGGCAGGAGAAAGAGGATCATTTGGAATTACTGCTGACAGCAGTATCTTAGAAAGTCTCTCAGGAAACTCTGAGAAGTATTAGTTCAAATGTCCCCAGCATGCATGAATGCTTTTAGAAAATACTTTTTGAAGCCCACTTCAAATCTCTAAAGTACTCTGACATTGCTATTTGGAAGGATAAATAAGTTTGACTAAATTCAAGTGATGGGATCAGAAGAATATGCATAGAAATGATTTCCTGCTTTCTAGCAGTAGTAGGAAAAAAAGAGAAAGAGAATCTCAGGAGTATCACTGCTCTATTAACAGCTCCTAGACACCTGCCATACTATTGCCCCAATCATGAAACTCTTACTCTGTCAGTTATGTTAATGGCAGCAAACTATTAGTCTAAGCATTAAAATGCTATTGCACTGGCACCACATTATCACCATAGGAGCAGTGTAATATAAAATATTGCTTTTTCACTAAGAACAATGTGAGCCTGGTGTCCCAAGAAGGTTAACATTAATTTTTCCATGCTGTTTGATTATACTCTGTGCAGATAAAAGTTGTTGTTACTACTTTATATGCAAAATTCATTTGGAGAGGTAGGAATTATTGATCAGTGCAAAATGGAGGTGAATGAAATGATACCTTTTAATCAGATCAATGATCACTGAAAGTAACTGTGGGATTCCCACCCATGTTACAATTTAGAAAGAATGTTGCCAATTTCAAGGGTACATTAGAAGGATTGTCTCAGATCTGAAACAAAAACAAAGTCAATGCATTCACAGCAATATGCAAAAAGGATACCATCATAGCATTCAAATCATAGCCAGCTGAGCTGTGCACAAGTGGTTTTTAAAAATTCTCCACCCTATATTTGACAAATTAATCATTTTCACATTTTTTAAAGGAAAGGAGAAATCACCAACCACCAGATTAGCATGGCTTCTTTCTTATTTTGTCAGGTATTTTCTGTAATGCTAGGCCACACTTTTCATTTTTCTTTCCTTATCCATATCGCAGAATGGGGTGAGATGAAATGTAGAATGAAAGGGATGACAAAGGGGAAACATTTATTTAGAAATTCAGAGGAAGGCAGGATAGGTTGTATTATGTTAAGAGCATGAATTTAGCCAGGCATTGTTTTTGTTTTACCAAAAAAAGAGAAAGAAAAGAAAAAGAAAGTCCTGTACAATCATCCGAAGCTCTATTTCCACAATTCTAAAGTTAGCTGCATGTTCTGGAAGTAATCGCACGCAGCATTCTGTAGTCATGGGATACTCTGAAGAAATTTTGCCGAGAAGGAAGGCCATAGGTGATGACAGCAGTATTTTAGCCATTTTTTAAACATAATGTTGTGGTTTCATGGTCACCATTTTGAATATTGTATCATGGAACCCTGAACTACAGAATATTAGGAGAAAACTTGCAGCGGCCTCTCCCTTTCCTTCCCCTTTCCTAGAAATAGATATTATCATACAGTTAACCATGTGTGTGTTTACTTGTAAATAACTCTCCGTCAGCTCATGGCATTTACCTTGGGATAAATTGATTTACCTTGAGGTTTCATTGCTGACAAGACCAAAATAGTTTTTCATCATAGCTGAATGGACTGCAGCTTTTCATCCAATATAAGAATTCACAATCCAGAATATTTATTTATTTATTTATTTATTTATTTGATTTGTCCCCGCCCATCTCCCCTACAACGGGGGACTCTGCGAGGCTTACAGTCACTAAAATCACAATACATCATTAAATTATAAAAAGTTTAAAAATTATAAAAGTTATAAAAACTAGAAATATACAAGAATAGAATAGGAATAAAAAGCTAAAAACTCCAAGAGGCCAATAGGGCCCCACCAGGCCGCTAAGGGGCCAGCCAACCCCATTTCTGATGTCCTCCCTCCCCGCCCCAGGCCAGATGGCAGAGCCAGGTCTTCAAATCCCTCCGAAAGGCCTGGAGTGAGGGGGCCTGTCTCACCCCCGGGGGCAAGATGTTCCAAAGGGCGGGGGCTACAGCAGAGAAGGCCCGCCTTCTGGACCCTGCTAGTCGGAGTTCTTTTACCGCGGGGATATCCTAGTTTGGCCCTACTAACTGAGAATTTTAGAAGGTGTTCAACATATCTGGAGGATGTTGTTGTTGTTGTTTAGTCGTTAAGTCGTGTCCGACTCTTCGTGACCCCATGAACCATATTGCGCCAGGCCTTCCTATCTTTCACTGCCTCCCTGAGTTTGCTCAATTTCATGCTCATTGCTTCAGTGATGCTATCTAGCCATCTCATCCTCTGCCGTCCTCTTCTCCTTTTGCCTTCCATCTTTCCCAGCATCAGGGTCTTTTCCAAAGAGTCCTCTCTTCGCATTAGGTGACCAAAGTATCTGAGCTTGAGCTTCATTATCAATCCTTCCAATGAGCAATCAGAGTTAATTTCCTTTAAGATTGACTGGTTTGACCTCCTAGCAGTCCAGGGGACTCTTAAGAGTCTTCTCCAGCACCACAGTTCAAAGGCATCAATTCTTCGGCGTTCAGCCTTCTTTATGGTCCAGCTCTCACAGCCATACATTACTACTGGAAAAACCATAGCTTTGACTATGCGGATCTTTGTCGGCAAGGTGACGTCTCTGCTTTTTAATATGCTATCTAGGTTTGCCATAGCTTTCCTCCCAAGGAGCAAGCGTCTTTTAATTTCATGGCTGCAGTCTCCGTCTGCGGTGATCTTGGAGCCCAAATAAATGAAGTCTGTTACTGCTTCCATTTCTACCCCTTCTATTTGCCAGGAATTGATGGGTCCAGATGCCATGATCTTAGTTTTTTTAATGTTGAGCTTCAAGCCAGCTTTCGCACTCTCCTCTTTCACCCTCATCAAGAGGCTCTTTAGTTCTTCTTCACTTTCTGCCATTAGGGTGGTATCGTCTGCATATCTGAGGTTATTGATGTTTCTCCCTGCAATCTTAATTCCGGCTTGTGATTCTTCCAGCCTGGCATTTCTCATGATGTACTCTGCATATAGGTTAAATAAGCAGGGTGACAGTATACAGCCTTGTCGTACTCCTTTCCCTATTTTGAACCAATTGGTTGTTCCATGACCGGTTCTAACTGTTGCTTCTTGGCCCGCATACAGATTTCTCAGGAGACAGGTAAGGTGGTCTGGTATCCCCATCTCTTTAAGAATTTGCCACAGTTTGTTGTGATCCACACAATCAAAGGCTTTTGCATAGTCAATGAAGCAGAAGTAGATGTTTTTCTGGAACTCTCGTGCTTTCTCCATGATCCAGCGAATGTTGGCAATTTGATCTCTAGTTCCTCTGCCTCTTCGAAACCCAGCTTGTACATCCGGTAGTTCTCGGTTCACGTACTGCTGAAGCCTAGCTTGTAGGATTTTGAGCATAACCTTGCTAGCATGTGAAATGAGTGCAATTGTGCGATAGTTTGAGCATTCTTTGGCATTGCCCTTCTTTGGAATTGGAACGTAAACTGACCTTTTCCAATCCCGTGGCCACTGTTGCGTTTTCCAAACTTGCTGGCATATTGAGTGCAGCACTTTAACAGCATCGTCTTTTAGTATTTTAAATAACTCAGCTGGAATACTGTCATCTCCACTAGCTTTGTTGTTAGCAATGCTTCCTAAGGCCCACTTGACTTCACTCTCTAGGATGTCTGGCTCAGGGTCAGTGACCACACCAGCACGGACATCAGGGACATTAAGATCTTTCTTGTATAGTTCTTCTGTGTATTCTTGCCACCTCTTCTTAATCTCTTCTGCTTCTGTTAGGTCCCTGCCTTTTTTGTCCTTTATCGTGCCCATCTTTGCATTAAACGTTCCTTTGATATCTCCAATTTTCTTGAAGAGATCTCTAGTCTTCCCCATTCTATTGTTTTCTTCAATTTCTTTGCATTGTTCATTTAAGAAGGCCTTCTTATCTCTCCTTGCTATTCTCTGGAAATCTGCATTCAGTTGCTTATATCTTTCCCTTTCACCCTTGCTTTTCGCATTCCTTCTTTCCACAGCTATTTGTAAAGCCTCATCAGACAGCCATTTTGCTTTCTTGCATTTCTTTTTCTTTGGGATGGTTTTAGTTGCTGCCTCTTGTACAATGTTACAGACCTCCGTCCATAGTTCTTCAGGCACTCTGTCTACCAAATCTAATCCTCTAAATCTATTCATCACCTTCACTGTGTACTCACATGGAATATGATCTAAGTCATACCTCAGTGGTCTAGTGGTTTTCCCTACATTCTTCAATTTAAGCCTAAATTTTGCAGTAAGAAGCTCATGATCTGAGCCACAGTCAGCTCCTGGTCTTGTTTTTGCCGTCTGTATAGAGCTTCTCCATCTTTGGCTGCAAAGTATGTAATCAATCTGGTTTCGGTATTGACCATCTGGTGATGTCCATGTGTAGAGTCGTCTCTTGTGTTGTTGGAAAAGAGTGTTTGCTATGACTAGCTTGTTCTCTTGACAGAACTCTATTAGCCTTTGCCCTGCTTCATTTTGTACTCCAAGGCCAAACTTGCCTGTTATTCTGATTACTCCTTGACTTCCTACTTTAGCATTCCAATCCCCTATGATGAAAAGGACATCTTTTTTTGGTGCTAGTTCTAGAAGGTCTTGTAGGTCTTCATAGAACCGGTCAACTTCAGCTTCTTCGGCATCAGTGGTTGGGGCATAGACTTGGATTACCGTGATGTTGAATGGTTTTCCTTGGATACGCACTGAGATCATTCTGTCGTTTTTGAGGTTGTACCCCATTACTGCCTTTCCCACTCTCTTACTGACTATGAGTGCAACTCCATTTCTTCTAAGGGTTTCTTGCCCACAGTAGTAGATATAGTGGTCACCTGAATTAAATTCACCCATTCCCGTCCATTTCAATTCGCTGATTCCCAAGATGTCGACGTTCAATCTTGTCATCTCATGTTTGACCACATCCAGCTTGCCTTGGTTCATGGATCTTACATTCCACGTACCTATACAATATTGTTCTTTACAGCATCGGACCTTCTTTTCGCTTCCAGATACATCCACAGCTGAACGTCCTTTCGGCTTTGGCCCAGCCGCTTCACTCTTTCTGGAACTACTTGGAATTGCCCTCCGCTCTTCCCCAGTAGCATATTGGACACCTTCCGACCTGAGGGGCTCATCTTCCGGCGTCATATCGTTTAGCCTTTTAACATTGTCCATGGGGTTTTCTTGGCAAGGATACTGGAGTGGGTTGCCATTTCCTTCTCCAGTGGACCACATTTTGTCAGAACTCTCTGTCATGACCTGTCCGTCTTGGGTGGCCCTGCACGGTATAGCTCATGGCTTCACTGAGGTACACAAGCCCCTTCGCCACGACAAGGCAGTGATCCATGAATACTAACTTGGAAAAGGATGAATTTTGATGCAAATGGTCCTTTACAAGACAAATGGGTGGTGAAATGGCAGAAGTGAACTGCATTTTGTGGCAGATCTCTAATGAACATAGCAGGTATGCCTTAAATTTTGTAATTCACATTTTCCATTTGTACACTTCAGAGAGAGAGGGGGAGAGAGAGAGAGCAATATTCATGTTGCACATAGAGGTAATGTGTGAGAAAAAAGAGAATTCTGTCAGTGAGTCCCTATATTTCAGGCAACTAAGTAGCATTTAGTTGGTCAACACATGCAGGCAGTCTAAAGAAGGGCCCAAATTTTTGAGAGAAACATTTAAAGAGGCATAAAAATCTGTGCATTTAATAGTTTGGTATTGTGGTTAAGGCACCAGGGAGTTCTAGTCCTACCCTAGGAAGGAGGCAAGGGCAAACCACTTCTGAAAAACCATGCCAAGAAAACTGCAGGGACTTGTCCAGGCAGTCACCAGGAGTCAAAAACTGACTCAAAGGCAGCAAAAAAAAAAAAAAAAGAAAGAAAGAAAAAAAAGATTGAATAGTTATTATTAAATTACTCCATTTGCAGCTAAGAGGATTGATTGGTGGAATTTGTCAGCTCAAGTCATTGTTCACTGAAGATATGAGTTAGAGGCAGAGGATAGGTTCCTATTTACCTGTTGATTGACATAGAATATAGGAAATCCAATTCTTTGCTCATTCCCTTTTTTGGATATTTTAGAAAACCAGTATTGCGTATCAGGAAAAATACACAGTGCTACTTCTAAGAAGGCTGACCATATAACACAAATGGGTAGAAAACAATAGCTACAATAGTAATGGGGAAAAGCAACTGTATACTAAACAATATAGTTACATTTTTTTTTTCATTATTATTCAGTTTTATTTGTTCTGTTCTGTTACACTTAATTGTAAATAATTGGCACATCTCAAGGCAATGAGACATTTTCTTCTGTTGCTTATAAGCTATAAATTAATATTTATCAATTTTACTTAATGTTTATTCTGTTTTTACTGTAAGCCACCCAGAATTACTTCACAGTGACGTGCGTGGTGACAAATTTGAAATATAAATTAAGTAATTAAACAGAAAAACTAAACTGCTCAACAAAACCATTAAAATAACCATCTTAGTCCTGGATTGCCCTTCCCATTCCAATGTCATCATCTTGTTTGTAGAATATAATGCTATTATTGGGGAGGGAGATTTAAGAGTTAACCAGGACAAGGGTCTCAACATTTACTTGTAGCTTAGTGAAAGTGTTCATCTTCATAAATATACTCACATCCAAAATTTTAAGGTAAGCCTGAAAAGCAATGTCTTTTTGCTGGTGATTTATTATTGTAATGAAGCCAAATCAGAGTGAGGACAATGCTGCATGCATTGATGGATTCATGTGTTAGGTGGGGTGAGATGGCACCATCATCTACGAGGATTTATGGGAATATAAACTCTGTTACCACATAGACTCTGAAATAGGAGAAGATCCAAGTTATTTGCAGAATAATAGATTATTTTCTTTGTAAAAGATACTTCCTAGCCTTATATAAAAAACAAGCCTCCACTATTATTTCTTCTTCCTGATTCCTGCAGCTGACTTCTTAAAGGTTAAAGATGCGAGAAGGGTAGGAAATGGGTTTAGTGCAGTGGAGTACAGCACCTAAGGCTACTGTAGACATGATAGAGAGATTTAAACATTTCCTCTGCCTGGCTTCCATTTTGCTTTCCTGTAATTTACCTTCATCGTGTTCAGAAACCGAGGGAAGATTTAACAAGTATTTGGTCTCCTCTTCTAGAAAAAAATGGATGCTTAGCTTAAACATTTTGGGGGTATACCTTCCTATATTGGCCATACATGAAATCAGTTCTGTCTTTCATGAAGATCCTTACCTCTTACAAGGGTTTTCACAGACAGAGTTACTTTCTTGTAATCATAAATCAATTCTATCCAGGTCTGGTATCAGTTATATGATTAAAAAAATTAATACATGAACCTGAATATTTATTTTCAGTCATAATTTTCTAAAATTCAGCTTTGGAGAAAGCTGAAAAATGGCACGATGCAACTTATAACTGCATTTCTAATCTACAGATAAATTTAGAATACAAATTAGGGTCCATTTCCCCATTTCCTCTCTTCTCTACAGTAATGGATTGAGGTGGTGCAGCACCTTAGAATATTGTCGTGATGGAAAAAATTCTCAAATTTAAAACTAGGTGGAATGACTCCCAATGGCAGAAATCCACTGAAGCTTAGGTTGGCATGCGGGATTGAAAATACAATACTACTTTTCAAGTATTTGAAACATTCCACTGTATTTCAGTGATAAGAAAGTTGTATCTAAGTAGACAATACCTGAAAAATGCTTGAGGAACCTAAGTCTAACTCGCCTTTAAGTCAGTGGAGAAAATGTTCTTGACTGCCATTTATCAGAAAACCAACTATTGATATATGTCAGTGTTCATAAGCAAAATAACAATAACAAAAATGTATATATGTATTTTTATGAAGACCACTTCCTGTTCCTTGGGTATATCATTCTCTAATTGCTCATGCCTGTTTTCAGGGTATGCTTAAAAAAACAGGTAGGGGACTTAAGTGTGCCATGCAATTGTTTAATGAGCAGAAATGATCTGCTTAAAAAACTAGGAGAGAGTTAAGATTTAGCTCCAGAATCAGCAAAATGGAGAAAAAAGTTTCCAAACATAGCTAATTTTCTACATATATATTTCTACATAATTTTCTGCATTTTCTATGATAAAGAAAATATAATCCAAGATGGCGACAGTCAGCAAACGCCAAGCGCGGACGCTGCTTTAGGGGGAAGTTTGTGAGATTATTCCCCCCCCGGGATTATTTCCATCTCCTAGGGCTGAATTGGGTGCGGGGGGAGACCTGGGAGGGGTTTTTCCCCTCGGATGGGTCCCCCAGGCGCAAGCCCTGGGACGGGTAGTGGAGCAGCGGAGTGCGGTGGAGAGCAAGCGCGGCGGAGAGCGGCAACACCGGGCAAGCGACGGGCGACAGACCTGGCTGGTTTCGGCACGGTGCCGGTGTGGGGCGACTGGCCCCATCTATCCCTAGAGTGGAGTGGGGTCAATGCGGCGGGCCCTGGGACGCGCCAGTGGGGCGTGGTAGGCCCATCGAGTTTTGGTGCGGTGCGGAGAGTTTGGCCGCGGAGAGTTTGGCCAGGCGGCGACCAGTGGCAAGCTTTTAGACTATCTGCCCCCTGTGGGGCGCAGAGAGTGGCAGGGAGCCTAGACGAACCGCAAACTCCAAGTGTGGCAAACTCCTATAGAATGCAACAAACTCTGGCGGGGCCTGATACGGCATTCTCGACCCCAGGCCCAGCGGGCCTACCGACCCAGCAGACTGCAGGCCAAGTAAGACCAGTAGCCCCCAACGAGCCTCTGACGGTGCGGCAAACTACAGCAAGCCCCGTTGCAAGGCGGCTGCCTAACTGTAGAGGAAGATCCCTTGGTTGGAGGAACAGTGGGGGAGCAGGGGGGGTGCAAGACAGCATCCCATTTGTCCTTGTTTTAAGAGGGGCGAATTGGGGCTCCAGGATCCAGCCACCCCTACTCAACCCCACCCAGTGCCAGTGCAGAGCCGTGGGGTCCCTCCAGTGGGTATTTGGGACTCCCCCCTGGTAGTGAGAGTCTGGGGGGGACTCTAGGAGTGTATGGGGGATGTGAGGCTCCACCTGCTGGGTGAGAGCCAGGAGGTGTGAGTGTGTATATGGGATGCCCGCCCTGCTGACAAGTGAGAGGGGTTGTACAGGGGGGCAGAGTGTGATTGTGATGTGAGGTTGGTGGGGGGTGGGTCTCAGCCTGTGCCGAGAGCGTGAGCTGGTGCGTGGGTGAGATCTCCCCTCATCTGGGACTGACTGGTTTTGAATGGAGATGTGTGATTGGATGGAGGGATCTCTACCCCAGATTGGGAACTCCGAGGGCCTGGGATTGGAGGTATTTGGGCCTGGTACCCCCGGGGATGTTGGGGGGGGGACTACAGTATCGAGGTGATGATGGGTAGGGGACGTTATGGCAGGAGCAGGGGGGCGGGCCATCTTCGGGGAAGACACCCCCGGTGTGTGTTGCTGGTGGCGTGTTTGGACCCTCCTTGCTCACTCCTAGATCCTGGCCAGCAGGTTCATAGGGGCCCTGGCCTCCGGCTGTTGCTGCTTAATGCCAGGTCAGTTAAAAACAAGGCCCCCATCATAGGTGATTTAATCTGCAGACCTGGCATGTATTACCGAGACCTGGCTGGGGCCTGAGGGGGGGGGGTGCCCCTCTTGGAAATGTGCCCAGCTGGGTTTACGGTGTGGCACCAGCCGAGATACCAGGGCAGGGGGGAGGGGTGGCTGTTGTCATCCGAGATTCTCTAGTGGCCTTCAGGGGCATTGCTCCACAAGTGTCTGGCTGTGAGACACTGTTTCTTAGGTTGGGTGCCCGCGAACAGTTGGGAGTGCTGCTACTGTACCAGCCTCCCTGCTGCATGGCAGCCTCCCTGCCTAAGCTGCTGGAGGCCGTCTCAGGGTTGGCGGTGGAGTTCCCCAGGCTTATGGTTCTGGGGGACTTCAACCTGCCATCCCTGGGACAGTCCTCGGAGGCAGCTCGGGAGTTCATGGCTACCATGGCAGCCATGGGCCTGTCTCAAATTGTGCGGGACCCAACCCGAGATAGTGGCCACATGCCGGATTTAGTTTTCTTGTCTGAGCAATGGCAAAGTGATCTGAGGGGAGATGTACAGCTTTCCCCGGTGTCATGGTCAGATCACGTCCTGGTGACCCTGAGTTTCTCCTGTGCCACCCCCTCGGCAGGGAGGCTGGACCCATGCGATTGGTCCACCCCTGGCGCCTGATGGACCCGTCAGGGTTTCAGAGGGAGCTGGGGGATATTCCCGTGGACCTGCTGCATGGTCCAGCGGAGGCCCTGGCTGCTGCCTGGAATAGAGAAGCAGATGGGGCCTTGGATAGGATCGTGCCTTTGCGGCCTCTCTTGCCACATTGGCCCCGACACTCCCCATGGTTTATGGAGGAGCTGAGGGAGCTGAAGATGGATAAGAGACGCCTAGAGCGCCACTGGAGGAAGACAAGGATGGAATCTGACCGAACACGTGTTAGAGCCACTATTAAGGCCTACTGTGAGAGCTAGAGCGGAAAGAGTTAAGCGCATTCTCTTATCCCCAGAACAGAGAGGTAGAGATAAGAAAATGAGACTTGTACCTCCCTGAGGAATGCAGGATGTTTGTCGGGTGACTCTGGGAATTGCTTTCACTCTGAGAAGATTCTGTAACGGGACTGAAGCCAATAAACCATGCTGAATTGAATCTGTACTGTCTCCTGGAGTTTCCTGGGCTAATCCTGACACCTACATTGTGGCGATAAGGGCGGCGAAGCGGCAATACTTCTCCACCCTTATTGCGTCTGCAGAGTGCCACCCGGCGGCCCTGTTTGGGATCACCAGGTCCCTCCTTGTTAAGGGGGATCTGGTGGTTTACTTGCAGGGCCTCACGGAGGAATTTGCAGAGCACCTGCAGGATAAAATTGCTCGGATTCATTCCACGTTCGTCCAGTTTCCCACCTCCCCTTTTTGGGGAAGGTGGTTGAGAAAGTGGTGGCTTCGCAGCTCCAAAGGGTCCTGGAGGAAACGGATTATCTGGACCCCAATCAGTCAGGTTTCAGGCCCGGCTATGGAACGGAAACGGCATTGGTCAAACTTATGGATGATCTCTGGTGGGAGCAGGATGGTAGAAGTATGACCATCCTTGCTCTCCTTGATCTCTCAGCGGCGTTCGATACCGTCGACCACGGTATCCTATTGGGATGGCTCAGGGATATGGGGGTGGGCAGCACGGTTTTGTGCTGGTTCACCTCCTTTCTCCGGGGCCGATCCCAATCAGTGGTGATAGGGAGCGAGAGGTCCCATCCTCGGCCCCTCCATTATGGGGTGCCGCAGGGTTCGGTTCTCTCTCTGCTCCTTTTCAACATCTATATGAAACCACTGGGCGAGATCATCCGCCATCATGGGATGAGGTATCATCAGTATGCTGATGATACTCAACTATATATCTCCATCCCTGGTGAGGTAAGTGATGCCATGACCGCCCTTTCGCGGTGCCTGGAGGCTGTGAGGGTCTGGATGGGGAACAACAGGCTCCGGCTGAACCCTGGCAAGACGGAGTGGCTATGGGTTAATGGCTCCTCTGTATCTGGGACGTTGTCATCGTTGGTTCTGGATGGGGTGGCGCTGCCCCAGACAGACCCAGTGCGTAATTTGGGGGTCCTCCTGGACTCACGGCTCCTGCTCGAAGAGCAGGTGGCAGCCATGGCCAGGATGGCTTTTGCACAGTTTCGGGTTGTGCACCAGTTATGCCCTTTCCTGGCATAACTGGTGCACAACCCTACGTACAGTTCCTGGCATAACTGGTGCAATGCCCTACGTACAGTCACTCATGCTCTTGTTGTCTCCCAGATAGACTACTGCAATGTGCTCTACATCGGGCTACCCTTGAAGAGTATCCGGAAGCTTCAGCTGGTCCAGAATGCGGCCGTGCGAGCAATTTTTGGGGCCCGAAGAAGGACCCATATAACACCTTTGCTCCGCGAGCTGCATTGGGTACCGGTTTGCTTCCGGGTCCAATTCAAGGTGTTGGTTATCACCTTTAAAGCCCTACATGGCATGGGGCCAGGTTACCTGAAGGACCGCCTTGCCCCCACGATTTCAACCCGTCCCACCCGATCTCATAGAGAGGGCATGCTCCGGATCCCCGCGGTAAAAGAACTCCGACTAGCAGGGTCCAGAAGGCGGGCCTTCTCTGCTGTAGCCCCCACCCTTTGGAACATCTTGCCCCTGGGGGTGAGACAGGCCCCCTCACTCCAGGCCTTTCAGAGGGATTTGAAGACCTGGCTCTGCCATCTGGCCTGGGACGGGGAGGGAGGACATCAGAAATGGGGTTGGCTGGCCCCTTAGCAGCCTGGTGGGGCCCTATTGGCCTCTTGGAGTTTTTAGCTTTTTATTTCTATTTTATTCTTGTATATTTCTAGTTTTTATAACTTTTATAATTTTTAAACTTTTTATAATTTAATGATGTATTGTGATTTTAGTGACTGTAAGCCTCCCAGAGTCCCCCGTTGTAGGGGAGATGGGTGGGGACAAATCAAATAAATAAATAAATAAATAACCTATCATGTACCATCAATTCCTCAGAATATATTGTTTATGAATACTGTTTTATTGTATTTTAATTGTTTTTTATTCTTATTTTTATTGTAAACCACCCAGAGTTGCTCTCTGACTGAGATGGGCAGTGACTAAATTTGAATTATAAAATAAATAAATGAATGAATGAATGAATGAATGAATGAATGAATGAATGTTCAAATAAGGGAAGTAAAACATTTCATCCAACAATTACATTCGACCACTATTATTTTGTTTCTGGAGAAGGACCAATAAAGGTAATACAGAAAAATCCCTTCCCTGATTGGGATAGTAATGGAAGTGAGGTAGAGAAAGAGAATTTCTTTCTATGTGGGGTTGAGTGAAAAGCATAATTCACCACAACCATTAGCCATTTGTATCAATGACATTTGGGATTGATTAGAAAGAAAATTTCCCCCTTGAGGTCTGCTTGATAGAGATGTAAAGAAGGCAACAAGGAGAAAGGAAGAGGTTGACTGATGGATACAATATAAGAGAATTCTTCTCTCTGTGCATTAGAAACTCAGCAGATTACACTAATGTGCATAATAATCAAGCTGTCAGAGACTCTCTCTAGTTCTGCTTGGAGGCAGGCATTGCTGGGAACATTTTATCTCATTTGCAAATGCTGTTTTCATATCAATTAATAATTCAGCTAATAATTCAGTAAAAGAATATCTTTTTTCCTCCCATGGGGGGCTGAGCCAAGTTCAAGGGAGTAAGGGAGTCATCAATACATAGGAAATTTGAGACCTGTACTATTCCATTGAAAGGTATCCTCTGAGCTACCAGAGTAGTGGCTGGTAGCAGAGCAACAATTAAGAGAAAGTTGGACCCTGAATTTCAAATTTCCAGAGTTGCTCCAATGGTCACATAGTTTTCTCAATCCAGTACACCCAAGAAATGCATGACCATGTCACCGACACTGATTTTCATCCCTGAAAAATACACCTTTGTAAATATGTATTGATTTTTCTTCTGTTTCTGCACCAATGCAGCCAGTCTCATAGTGGTTAATATAGTGGAGTAAGACTGGGGAAGCCAGGATTCAAAGCCTCACACTCACTTAGGGTGAGTCAGTATCTGTCAGCCTAATCTACCTCCCTAAAATGCTGTGGCAATAAATTAAAAGGAACTTTATACTCTTAATTTCTGGGCAGCCACCAGAAAAAGCTGATTAGCTGGCATGTCACCTTCCATAGCTATTGTTATTATGAGAAAGTTTATAGAAGTTGTTTGGATTGTGAATAATATTTATTATATCCTTATTTAGGATATAATTTTATACTGTTATTCTGAGTGGGGTACATTTTAACAATAAAAACAAAAGTATGTAATATACTTGTTACTTAGTGAAACATCTACAAGCAAACATGCTCAGAAAGCACCAAGGACTCCATATGTAATATATGTAATCTATAAATAGCTTGAATACATACATACATAGAAATATAATAGAGAACTAAGCAAGCAATTGGCACATCATTTTGCTTACATTTCAGTGCATATTGATATATCTATTACTGAACTATCCTGGAATGATTAGCCAGA
This sequence comes from Liasis olivaceus, assembly GCA_030867105.1. Classification (NCBI taxonomy): domain Eukaryota; kingdom Metazoa; phylum Chordata; class Lepidosauria; order Squamata; family Pythonidae; genus Liasis; species Liasis olivaceus. Next base: position 86,360,772 of record CM061352.1, on the reverse strand, counting down.
TACTTCCACCAGCCCATGTAATAGGCTGGTAGAAAGGTATTCAAAAGTAGTGGAAAAGCTCTAGGTGGACCACCAATTGTTACTTTGAGTGAAAGCATTTCTCCCCAGAACCAGCAATCCTACCCAAAATCTATTGGGGAAATCTTCCACAAAATATTGTAATGAAAGTTTGGAAGAGAAGATCAACTGATCAATAAGAATAGCAGCCAACAAAATTGAAGTTATGTGGAAAGGGTTGCTGAGAGCAGGGAAAGATAGACATAGAGCATCCATAATAGCTCACTAAGGATAGAAGGGGCGAGGAGAATCTGAAAGAATATCGATGACTGCTATTTGAAGAGAAGGTATGAACCTCTTCTCTAAAACCTCAAAAGCAGACACTGCTAATAGCACTGGAATTTTAAAGGAGTGAGTCAGGTGAGTCACAATTGGCAGAAGTAGGTTTGCCATGTAAAGAGGTCTTCCTTCTCCTAATATACCTAGTCTTGCATAAGCTGTGTCTGCTATACCTGTTTTGTTGCAGAAAGTTTCATGTTTAACTTTGTACCACACACAGGTTGTTGTCACATTCTATTCACTCTCAACCTTTTGGCTAAGATCAAATGTAGTATCTATTTTCTTAGGAATTCATTGAAATATATAATTTGACCAGGGATACCTAAGATTTTGCATACAGTGCTAGCTCTTCTATAAATGCCTGTCTTTTTCATATCTTTTCAATAATCATCTCGGTAGCTGCCTTTTTATTTTAATTATTTGTATTCCTCTTGAAGCTGTTCAGAGCAATGTGGAAAAAAATGTGATAAAAGTTATTAAATGAAACTATCTTCAATAAAGCCATCAATCCCAAATAAGAAAATACTTTAAAAATTATTTTTTATTAAAAAAGCAAAAAAGCAAAAATCATCTAAAAGCAATCTAGTCTATGAGCATTGTTACACTACGAATGTCTTAATACATTAAAAGAACAATACTTTTTCCTGCTTCATATAGGGGGAAAAAGGATTATATGAATATGATTTTATCATAACATATAAATTAATCAGATTATTCATATTTTTTAAAGTTACCATTACTCGCATTACTTCTTTATATGTGGACCCTTTGTGCACAATTATATGGAAACATGGAGAAATTGGTATTTGTCCATGGTTGTCATTTATCAGTCTACATTGCAGTTGCTTCAACTAGTCAAAGAAGCTTCATAGCACATATTTCTGTGCTGGGATAGGATTATTTTCTTTGATGCATATGGCTGAGTTACTATTCAATAAGTTTATTGTAATAATTGAATCATTCCTGGATGTTAGAAGAAAGTGAACACCATTTTTGTGTACATTACCTTACTGAATGGATGATCTTGTCTCTGTTGCTATTTTCTTTATGAAGCAAGGGGTGTCTAAATGGCCCTTTCCAGTTGAGATGAGTTGAGATGAGTCAAGTCAAGTCAAGTCAAGTCAAGTCAAGTCAAGTCTAGTTGTTACATGTATATCCCACCATAATCCAACACTCTTGGGGCTTACATGATATATTATATAGCAAAAAAATAGATCATCCCCTGTATGTTTAAAAATACCAGTGAAATAACAATCATAAAACCCCAGACCAAAAGGTACAATATAATCAAAATAAAATTCTAAAAACAGTATAAAACAGAATAAAAAGGAATAAAAGATGGTGCAGTGCATGAACCATATTTAACAGTCTCCTTAACTGTTCTGGTTTTAACAACTTTCTGAAAATCAACAAGGAGAAAACTAACCTGATCTCTACCAGGAGATTATTCTAGAGCATTGATGCTACCATGTAGAAGCAGCATCTTCTGGCTTTAGCTCCTATCATCTCTCAGAAGTGTGGGACAATAATAATATTGTGATAGCATTTATTTTAATATTTTTTTATTTATTTTACATGATTTATAGACCATTCCAATCACAACTGATTCTGAGTGGCTGTAATGTTTTGTTTTGTTTCATTTTCCCCTACCTCCACCTTGTCTTTCTCATTCTGAATGGATCATGTTATCCATAATCTTTTAGTGTAAATGTTGGTGATATAATTTGTCATTCTTTATGACTTCAATTAAAATTTTCTAAAATGTTTTCCCAGTTTCTAAGTCTTTAGTAAATTTGCTACCTAATTCAAAAATAGATATTTTTGAGATTTACTAAAACATTTTCTGACCAGACCTGGGAAGTCACGGTGGGGTTGAGGGAACAGCTGTCATTAAAGGACTGTCTGGTAGCATCTTTTATTACTTTCTCCCCAAAATCCATATGGTTGTGATGTCAACATTCAATTCTGGAGGATGTGAAATAAACATACTAGTCATTTTTTCTTGTTTTAAAGTATGCCTCTTTTCATCCTCCATGATGACTGTCACTAGAAAGTGAAATCTTCTGAAGCCTGCTGTTCACAGCTGTGATAATTTGTGCCTTTGTGTAGTTAATATTTTTTGAAAAAAATAAATAAAACAAGATGTTGATGAAAACACCTGCTCAAGCTTGCTTTTTCTTAATGAATCACCTGTATAATATTAAATTGCACTACAAACCAATTACTGCTGTTTAGATAGCAGTCATGTGCTAATAAAGTCATGAAATATCATAGGTATTTTAGTATACATTTAAAAAAAAAACTCTTGTAAGATGTTTAGATTCAAGTACTTGACTACATGCATTATCAGAATATGAGAATATTTGTGATATATCAACTACTTTTTTTTGTGTTTTTCTTCTCTTTTTCTAGGTAAGTGAAACTTCAGTTTTTCCTATATCTGGACATACCTATAGTTCCAAAGTGATGAGAAGTCCTTTCTTTTGTGTGATTCAAAGTCATATTCAAATTTCAACTAGTGATACTTGCAGCAATCATGTGTGAGTATTTATAGGTATGACTTACCAGTTCAGTTGCAAAAATTATTATAGATTTTTTCATGCAATCTATACAATCAATTTAAAGATATGATATCATTTTATATTCTTGATTTATCATTCTTTTAGCCTTCCCATACTGTTGATAAATGCATGTGAAATATTTATGCATATTTAGATGAGGGCTGGCTCAAGCATGGCAAGCAAATGCAGCCTGTTTCCAAGTGATCTCACAGGGACTCCATTTTTTAATGGCGTAGTCTATGTTCCTCAGTTGTCCTGATTCAACAGCTGGGATGATTATACTGAGTTCTTATCATGGAGTCACAATCAAAATAAGATGCAAATGTGATGTCATCAGTATTTACAAGAGGTAACAAAACTTCTGGGAAGCCGGTTTGGTGTAATGATTTGGTGTAATGGTACAATGTAATTCCAGGCTAGAAACTGGAAATCCATAAATTCTAATCCTGCTTTAGGCACAAAGCCAGCTGGATGATTTTAGGCCAATCACTCTCTCTCAGCCCTAAGAGAAGAAAATGGCAAGCCACTTCTGAAAAACGTTGCCAAGAAAACTGCAGCCACCCTTAGTCAAGACTGACCCAAAGGCCAAAATAAAATAAAATATCCAAAACTTACTCTCTGGTAGGCCATCTTATTATCTTGCACATCTTTCTTCAAGATTGGGACTCATGATCTTCTTTAGGAGGTTGTGTATATCAAAGACGTATATAGATTCTTACATAATAGGCACCTCTTCTGGTTTTGATTTACATAGTTTAATATAATTATAAGCATATATGGCCTTCATAGACATATGAAACACACAAACCTTGCCATTTGAGGGATTTATAAAACCTTTGTGAAACTAGAAGGTCTATTTCAGCAATTTATTACCTTTCCTCTCTTCTGAAGGAAGGAAGGAAGGAAGGAAGGAAGGAAGGAAGGAAGGAAGGAAGGAAGGAAGGAAGGAAGGAAATTGCAGGAAAATCAGCTACAATAGATTCAAAACAACTGTACAACTGAAAGGGGAAAAAAGTTATGTCAGATATCCTGTGCATATTTCTTAAAAGATAAATTCCTTCTATTTCAGCAGGGCTTACACTCTAATACATGAACACTGGCTTAATACTGTTAGAACACTGACCTATCCAATTCAATTTCTTTTATTGTAACTGGAAGAAGGTCTTCAAGATCTTCAGCAAAGTTGTCTCCTGAACTTGCAACCATATTTCTTTTAAGTTTTTTAAATAAGGAGAATGTTGAATCTGAGACCTTAGACCAAAAAAAAAAAAAAAAAGACAAAAGACAAAACTTCTGAAATGGTGATCCCAAAGAAAAAGGTGTGCATAGAACATGAATCTATGTGCATCTGAGGCACACACTGCACCCTCAGGAAGAATAATAAATAAACAGGAGGTACCATCAGCCTCCTTTAGCATATAGAACATAAATTGAACAGAAGCTAGACTGTGATGTGAATGAATCTTAGAAGTACTTTGGGCTGCTGACTCTGACTATTCTGTTTTTCTTTATATTTTCCATCAAATTATCAATGCCACCTTTATTCTGTCCTCCAGGCTGCTGATATCTAGGGATCTCTGCTTACCAAAATAATCCCTGCACAGGTGCACCCCAACCATTTTCTCTTTGGCAAACATCAGTCTGATTGCTCCCAAATGTCATTCCCTAATAAATGAGCACTGAGATGTAATTGATTACACTTGCAAGTACCCTTTGGTGGAGTTAGGACAGGGGTAGTACAATCATCCTGGCTCTTGATTCTTGATGGCATTTAATACTATCAACCATGGTATCCTTCCAGACCACCTACAGGGATTAGGAAGGGGGGCATGGTGTTTTGGTGGTTCTCTTCCTTTCTTTGTGCTTGGTTCCAGTCAGTATTGATGGGTGGAAAAGATTGAGCTTGACCCATCTTATGTGAAGTGCCTCAATGCCTTTCCCTTGTTCAACATCTATATGAGGCTTCTGGATGAGGCTACCTATTGGTTTGGAATCTGGTAATCATCAGTATACTTATGATCCAAGCCATACATCTTGACCCTAGGCCGACCAGATGAGGCTGTCAATGTCTTGCCCCAGTGTCTGGAGACTGCCTTGGTCTGGATGTGGAAGAACAAGCCTAGCTTTAACCCTGATAAGACTGAATGGCTGTGGATTTTGTCTGGAGTAGTTTCAACAGGATAACCGCTATGGTGCTAGCTATGGCCAGGAAGACTTTTATACCAATTCATCTACTGCATCAATTTTGCTTGTACCTGGACCAAGAGACCCTTAGGGCAATCTCTTATGCTTTGGTTACCTTGTGTTTGGACAACAGTATGGGGCTGTATTTGATAGGAAAGCTTGTTCAGGATGTAGGGCATGGGCAATTATAGTATGCCCATGTAAAACCTCTACTTTGTGAGTTACCCTGGCTACCAATAGGCTTCTGGATGCAATGTGGAGATGGCTGGTGGGATGATGGGTTGTCTCCCCCCCCCAGCATCTTACAGGTTTTTTAAGGCCATAAACCAGAGGAGGTTTTTTAGGGTTTTTAATATGTTTTTTTAATTATTTATAGTTTTTAGCCATCTCGGTGAGAGCTGTGTTTTTATTGTGAGCCGCCCAGAGTCACCTGTTGGGGGAGATGGGCGGCATACAAGTTGAATAAATAAATAAATAAATACATAAATACATAAATTCAAGGAGCTGGTTATCAGCTGTAAAGCTTTGCTTGGCATAGAGCTTGGTTATTTGAGAGACTGTTTGCTCCCTGTAATGTTTGCCTGTCTCAAAAATATTCTGGGTCCCACTGATTAAATAGTATGACCTGGTGGGAACCAGGAAGGAAGCCTTCTCTGACATGGTGTCTGCCTTCTAGAATAACATTTGCACTGAGTTTTCTGTTGCCTCCAGACTGACCTTAGTTAAATGTGTCCTTAAGGCAAGGATTGGCAACCTTCTTCAGCACAGGGTCCAGAGGCCATGCCACCATTTCTAGGGGACTTGTTGCCCCAGCCTCACCGAGGTGGCTGGTGAAGCCATTACCAAAATGGCTCTCTCCCTCTCTCCTATGGGTCGGGTGAATATATTTCTTTTTGGGAACACAGGCCTAATAATTTCAGGTGGTGGCCCATGGGCCATAGGTTGCCAACCCCTGGCTTAAAATCTAGCTGTTCTCCCAGGCCTTGGGATAAGGGAATGGACCTTTGTGTGATGTTTTAGTTTTTAGTTGGTGTTATTTCTTTGGACTCTTCTTTTTTAGGTTTTGTACCTTTGTATTTTCTATTGTGCTTATTGTGTCTTTTTAAAAAATCCCTCTTTTTTAAAGAGTTGTAATAGATTGAGGCAGTATATAAAATAAAATAAATAAATAAATATGAATATGTGTTTTATAAGTACAAATGTGTAAAGCAACATTTCTTAAAAGTATAGGTCATTTCATGAATAACTTGCTTCAATCTAAAGCACAACTGAAACTCATTTCCATCCAGGATACAACTGGAAGAAAAACTAACTATACATTTTATAGTAAATAAACCCAAATAAGTTAATGAAACACGTGATTTCATGCACATAATGTACATATGATTGCTTCAGTTGTAAGTGACATACTGCTATGATATTGCTCATCACATCCAGTGAAATGATATAATCCCACTTTATGGTGAAAAATTTGAATGTCATAAATACTACACAAGCTGTAGGTTTTCTCAGCCAGTCAGCATCCTGATGGATGTACATATGTGAAGTGGATCCCCTGTTACAGAAAATTTGGTTCTATCCTGTTCTGCTTTTAAAGATTTATCCTTCTGATGGACAAAATATTACTTTCTTTACATCATTTAATTCTGACATTCAATTGGATTGGCAGAAAAAAATAGGAAAAATATATACAGCACAGTTTCTGGAATTATTTCCAGCCTTTTTACCATCAGTGGCCATAAGAGGACTCTGTGCTTTCTTCTGATTAATGAAATATGTTTCATCTGTTTTTGTGAAGGCATAATCAGAGGTTGCATAGGAGTTTCCTCTATCAGTGGTATGTTAGAGGGTGTAATTGGTGTCTGTGTATATATGTTCCTTTGTGTTATTGTGGCATATGTGCTCTGTCTGTTTGTGCCTCCACTTTCCTATCAAGTTATATCCATGTGTGTTTATGAGTATGTCTGCTCTGGGCCATGTAACAAGAAGGGAGGAAGAGGTGTGTGTGTGTGTGTGTGGGGGTCACCTAGAATGGAGCAGTCAGAAGGATTCCAAGTATTGCCCCATTGTTTCTGCCCTAAGGATATAATGAGGGATTTTTTTGGGGGGGGGGGAGGAGAATCTGGATTACTTTTTTCTACAGCCAAATCAGTACCACTCTTTCTCAAACTCATTTTTCCTTCTGCTGGTCTCTCCTACCACACTAAATTTGCTTCTGTTCTGATAGAGAGATGATCAGAGTTCTGAGCCCCTTTACTCAATTTCTTTCCAACATTCCTTTGGGTTGGATGGCACCTAAAACTCATTGAAGGGGAAGTTGCTGTTTTGTTGTTGTTGTTGTTTTACATTTTTTAATCCCACCTTTATTATTTTTATAAATAAATCAAGGTGGTGGTCATACCTAATACCCCTTCCTCCTCCTATTTTCCCCCCAACAACAACCCTGTGAGGTGAGTTGGCTTGAGAGAGAGTGACTGATCCAAAGTCACCTAGATAGCTTTCATGCCTAAGGCAGGACTAAAACTCACAGTCACCTGCTTTCTAGCCTGGTGCCTTCACCACTAGACCAAACTAGCTCTTTTGCTGTTTGCCAGCAAATGTGTGCTATTTGGCAACTATTTGTGAGTTCCTTAGTGAACTATCTATAACATGGCTGAAGTCAATTGCTAGGACATGTTGAAGTGTTTTGTTTTTCCTAAACATGCCAGAAGAATAAGCATTAACACATTTCATCATTGAGAGCATGAGTAGGGAGGGATTTCCTATGTCTCTGTGATTATTAGCAAACTATTTTCATTTTGTTTTCTGAGAATGTTTAGAGCCAGAAGAATCTGGTTTTGCTTGGAAAACCAAGAAGAAATATTGACTATCATGTAGTCAAGATCTAAACTAATATGTATACTACTACAATTCTATGCATGGTTATAGTAAGTTCTTCATTAAATTCAAAGGAGCTTATTCTTACTTAAGTAAACACATTATTTTATTTTAGTCATTTGTAAGATGTGTAGCTCACATTTTCTCCATCTTCCATTCCTCCCCACCCCCACCCCAAAACAACTTTCTGAGATAGGCTGGACTGATGGTCATTTGTCCAAAGTCACTAAGTGAACAATCATGGTTAAGGCAGCACTTGAACCTGGCTATCCTCTGTTCCAGTCCCACTATCTTAACCACTGTATCACACTGACTTTCAAGATTACAGTTTAATAATAGTTTGATTTTGGTTCATGGTTTTCAATGTATTTTAAATTATTATAGACATAAGGTTGTTAATCAGTCCCAACAACTATACTTCTACAAACTATAGTTCATTCCTATGCCTAGTTTTCCAAATCACATCTCCTCTGCCTAATAGTGCTGATTACCCTGCAACCTGATCTTCAGTCTCTTCAGTAGGTTTTAATTCCTTATGCTTGCTTATGGATACAGTCCTAAAGTAACAACTTTCTGTATTAATCAACTCAGGTCAAGATAAATATTGGCTATTGATGAGCAGAAAACACAGTAGCAGCAGGAGGAAGAATCATCCAGCACAGTCCTATGTCTATCTAACTAATGCTAAGTCCCCTTTAATTCAGTAGGATTCATTTCAAACTTAAATCTGTGTAAGATTTCAGGCATAGACTTTATCTACCAAGTGTCTGCTCCTAATCTGTAAATTGAGCAAATTGTGAAAAGAAGTCCCTTGTTTGTTTTGAGGATTACTAATGTGCTTTGTGGGATTGAAAAGAAAGTAAACAAGATATATTCTTACCTTCTATTATCTGTTAGATGTTATAAGTCATATAGAACAACTGTCAATCATTGTACTGATAGAAAATAAATTATATGGAAGAAGAAGAGGAGTTGGAAGTCAGAGGAATTTAAAAGCTTCACTAATCTAATACTGAGAAATAGGATAAATTGTATGTGTTTCCAGAATTTAAATGTCAAGTTTTGAATTCTATATTTAAGATTCAGTTTTTAAAACCTGATGATCAGGAACTCTAGTTAGATGTGAGAAGTGAAAACTTGATTCTGAATTGTAAGGACATTCATGCAATTGAATTTCAACTATACAACTATAGAGGTTCCAATTCCCCCCACCCCAACTTTTCTATATAATTTCCAAATGTAACATAAAGTTTCTGTGGATACGTGTTTGTGTGTTGCTGTTTCTGCCAGACAAACTCCAGAGAAGATACTTTTATTACAAAATTAATTTCTATGTTGTGTTGTCATCTTTTTGTTTTCATCTCTGCTTAGCTACAGCTGCTTATTACCCTTCCCAAAAGTCTCCTGTCCTTGCAAATAATTTCCCTGGGTCTCTCCCCATTTTCCAATGCACAGCACTTCCTAGATTGTGCAGGGAAAGAGGATAGAGAAGAAGTCCTTGCCCAAACAGGATTACAAAAGAAACGGGCATATTGGTTACAGTGGCCTGCTTATCATTATCATTAATGCTAATGCCTTCATCAGTTCCCAGTGAATGTAAGGCCTCTAGGGCCTTTCTGCCTCCTGACAGCAAGACACCAGCACACAGATTAATATGCTGCTCTGCTCATGCTAATGGCAGCTATTTGTAACATTAATATTTTCCTTCACTGTAAGAAAAGGAGGGGAAAAAAGCAATAGTTAATGGTTTGTCTTGAGGATTGGAGCACTAATGTGCTTAGTGGGAGTTAGAAGGAAGTAAACAAAAGCCCCTGACCTAATTTTCATCTCACAGAGGGAAGATCCTGAAGGTTATCCTGCATAGCTGGAACAGACATTGTTCTTAAAACTTAACAGCTCTGTTGAAAAGAGGAAAAGCGTAGAAAAGGGAGATTTCTGCCAGTCCTGCTGCTCTGATCTTAGCAGAATCAAGACCTACAGAAATTTTGCAATGAAGCTTTCCAACTACTAACTTCAATGCCAGGAAAAGCTTATGGTGATTAAATGCTATGCAGCTATATAAAAAGTATAGGAGTAGGACTAGACAAGAGAAGACAGAAGTATGGATTTTTTTTTTCTGGGTCAGGAGCCACACTTGGTCTATTAGAGTCAGGGTCTGCCAAAGTACGGATGGGATGAGGACAAACTTAATTTTATTCAATTCATTTACATGTAATTAAAATTAAATATAGCTATTATGGTTTATCTCCTCTAGACATATATTTAATAATTTCCCCCTTCACTCATATTAAAAATTACAAATGATAATAACTTGGAAAAGTCTCTGGGGCTGCAGCTAAGAGTTTTGAGACTCTGGATTCCTTGGGCCTTAGGTTCTCTGTTCTGCTTTTCAGCAACAAATTCCAAATTTCCATTTTTTTTTTTTGGTCATGTCAAGACTTCTGACTGTCAGTGTAGCAAGTTTGTAGCTGAGAAGCCAGAAGAGGAAAGTCAATTCACAATTCAAAATCAAATGCCTAAACAAGCTTTGATTATCATAAAGATCAAGAAGAATCTGAATAGTGCATGTTCTCACCCATGCACATAAACGTATGAAAGGAAGATCTTTGTAGAGGGTCCATTAGATAACAAAATGTTACATTTAATCAGTAAAAGTAACAAAACTTTGAATCAACAAAATGTTCTGATAGCAGGAGTCCAAAAGTACTTCCAAAGTGCTTATTCACCTGAATCAAAGAGCCTGAAGTGACATTAGAGATGATGGAGAAATTTATTTGGTTCACATTTCAGCACAATTGTCTGATTTAAATTTTTAAACCAATACAAACTAAAACTCACCTTTCAAAATTCACACTTCTCAGATGTTGTTGCCTGGTTCATTTAAAATCACATAGAGCCAGAATGAATCAAATTGAAATGAAAAATTAAAATAATTAGCTCATTTCTGATCAGTGACACTGTCATACATTACTTTAAACTTTTTCCTGTTTACTTTCCTGTTCATTTTAATATCTTTATTAAAACTGGCATTTAAAAGTTGAAGTAAAGCTTATTTTCTTCAAAATACAAACACATATGCTTCTGACATGTAATTATTTTCCTGTTTTCTCCAGAAATGTCTGGAAAGGTATATGTATGTATGTATGTATAAAAATAATATGTGAAGATACAGTTTAACTCTTCTGATCTGTGAGTTACTCTGAGTGATGTGGATTGGCTAACTTCTAGAATCCAAAAGCTCAAATTCCTCAAGTATTCCTATTAGTAAATAATAAAAATAAAAAATATGCACATTCCTTAACATTTTTTTTTTCTCCTGGCTTGCTGGAAGAAGATCCAACATGTTTAGATAAATGATTAAATAACTAATTAATATTTATTTATGAAGAAATAAAATCTGAAATATTATATTTAAATAATGGATTTATTTTTTTTCCTTAAAATTTATAAATATAAAGACGAGAGCAGTCTACAAACCTCTAGTCCCTCCATAATCTATGACAAACTTTTAAGTATAATTTTAAAAAGTACACTAACCTTCCTGACATTTTTTTTCTTGCCTGTAGGTGCCTTGAGTTTTTCTTTGGCACAAGACATCTCCTATGAGTATAAAATATTTATTCAGTGTTTTTGTTTCACTGATATACATTTTTCCAGTGTCAGGTTGTTAACATTTGATTGTTTTATGTTAGTAAATAATTTTAAGAAAAAGGTTTTGCAAGATCATGGATTGAGAACCTTTAAAATGGCTGTAATTAGGTTCTCTGGGAAAGCATTATGATATTTAATAGGACCCTTAGTAATAATTGTATCCAAGCTTGGTACTATATGTTGTATATTTAATGTTGTTCTAATTAACAACTCTTAAAAGAAAATGTCAATTTTCTTTCAGCAGGTTCAGATTTTACACTGGTGGTAAGAAAAATGTTTCTTATTTTGAAAGAAACCAAGGAAAGGCTTATTATCCAGGAACTGGGGTGGTAATATAAGTCCTTCATTTTCTCCAGGTTAAGTTTCTTTTCTTTCAGAGCTTTACTCTTGTGGTTCTCAGAATGTGGTTCTTAGAAGATGATCAACACTGATTTTTTTTTGGTATTTGTTTTCACCAATAACAGATCCTCTACAAAATTTCAGTGAGTGCAACATAACATTTACAGATGTAAAACATCATTTTAGGCTGTAGTCCCCAGGAAGGCCTTTGGATCTAAAAAGATGTTCTATATCGGGAATTTTGACTTACTGGCTTCAAAATTAAGAGATTTGCCAATCACAACCCACTGAGTATGTGATTTAAAGAGGTAAGATCTTCATCCACCTTTATCAGGGCTAAGACAGTCACTTTTAACAAATTGCAAAAAAAAAGCAAAACAAAAAACAAAAAACCAAGTGGTAAAGATTGAAAAGTGGAGTACATGAGTCATCTTGAGAAGCTTTATTCTAGCAGGCAAAAATTCAGCCTTTTTAGGAATGAGGCATAGCAGAATTAATTTAAAAATTGCACTTTCAAAGTGAAAGGATTGTTGTTATCAAGGTCATTTTACAGAAGTTCCAGGTTGTGCTTTTTAATGCTAGATGGACTGATCACATTTGTTGTTTCGATGTTCATTCTGCTTTGATTTGCATTCCCATAGTTGGAAATGTTGGCTGTTTTCGCTGACTTGAAATATGCATACATGATGAGTCTGAAATTCCTAAAGTTTGAAGGCATAGGTCTGCTTTCAAGAGACTCTGGAGTATCTAGAGATCAGCTCTCTAGATACACTCATCTGACCTTTCGCTCATTCATGTTCATTCACTTAAAGCACTCTCATTTCCCCATGTTCCTTATTATGCTGTTTTGCTTTTTATAATGGAAGATTCAGATCCCACTTACTGATGGTTATTTTACTTCAAAATAGAATATATATTGAAGTCATATTTTAAAAAGTTTTTTTATTCAAACAAGAAACAAAATGTGAATTATCAGCCAACACTGATCAAAATCAGGTTATACCCCAAAGGAAACAATTTCACAGCTCTTACAAAGCTTCCCCTCTGGGTATTGTCACTAGATATTTTCAGCTCTTGGCAACCTCAGTTGTAGTCCACCTTTGCTGACTTAGCCACATTGCCAGAGGCTGAGCAGTATGTGAGCGTGCCAAAATGCTGTGTGCTGAAGTCAGCATGAAGCAGCCTTGACACTGTTTATTACAATAGCATGCAAGAACAGATTAAATGCTATTATTCTTAGATTATATTTTGAAGAAGCATAGCATATATATACAGTATGTATATATCTGTATTTACATATATGTATGAGTATGTGCGCATACACACACACACATGGAGGCCTTCTAACTTAAGTAAATGTCTGAATTATTTTCCAGCAAAATAATTGATTGGACAAGTTCACTTGGCCTTCTGCATCTGCACAGAAAATATTTAGGGCATAATTCTTAAAACTGAATTACATTAAAGTGTATATTGTTCTGACTTAAAATTTTAGTTCAGTGTTTTTGGTTATTGTTATTTGTAAAATTGTATTATATTGCAGATATTTTATGGATTTGTACACTGCGTAGAGTCTGATGAATGTGGCAGTATGAGAATCAGATAACAAATATCTACAATAAATACAAAAATTAAAAACAGAATTCATTTTTAAAAAGAAAATAGTAACTGAGATGGCTGGCTATATAAATAAAAGAAATTAAGTAAGTAAGTAAGTAAGTAAGTAAATAAATAAATAAACAAATAAATAAATAAATAATGTAATCTAATAAACCATCTGGTCCTGGAATAGATTATGATCCTACAGAGGCCTCAGTGGACCTGCACAGTTTAATTTAAATGAGAATATTTAAAATTGGTCACAGTCAACTGAAAGAGGGAAGTTAGAATCGTAAATATCTGCTTTGATTCTAATATAGGCAGATCTCCAGAATGTGATGGAAAAATTGTTAATTATGATTTTTATTTACATCAAATCTATCACAGGAATAAATACATAAAAGTATTTGCCCAAAGAATTTAAATGATTTAGAAGAAAATATGTTATCTCCTAAATTTCATACATTCTATGAAAACTGAACAGTTCAGTAAATATTAGACTAGTAAGAGTATCAAAGGGAGGCAGATTTGTTTATTTCAGATACCTAAAATGGCATCAGCTTTATACCAAGTCCAACTGTTGGATATAAACAGGGCATCTTCAGTTAGTTTTGGTACTTAGATGGTACTGAGGGAGACAAGTCTTTTGTTTACTTGGATCTTATGCCATTTAATGGCAAATGCCAATATCTAACATTACGGTAGCCTTCCTGAACTGTGAATCCCAGTACAATCCCATAATTCCTAATCAGTGAGGGATCCAGCCTGACTAGATTTTAGAAGAGTTGAAGTCTATTATGTCTAAAGAAAGTTAGACAGCTGTCAGTGGCTATAACTAATGTATCCTAATGCATTCTTTCTTTCCAAAGGCAGTATACATTTGAGGACTGCTTCCCACACCAATGTTATCTTCATACCCTATTGGGAGGTTCTGTGTGTGCCTCAGTGACCACCACTGAGAACAGCAGACAGATACCTTGACTGAAGAAATGACTTCTCACTCAAGATTTCACATTGCTCATAACTGCTGAATATTCCCCTACATTACCCGAGCAGCAGCAGTATGACTGCAATTCCTTCTGATTATTTTCTCTATGCAAATATTATCTTCTTGCTTCAGAAGGTCAGGAAAACTGTTCACTTTTTTTCAAAGATGTGTTTGAGGCTTTGTGGCATTGATAGTTTAGTAATTCCCCCTAGTGAACAATTCCTAATATTTTCAGTCTCTTCGCATACAGAAGCTAGCCCATAACCCTAATCATTTGTGTCAGGAGCAGGTGTATAAAATAAAAGGTCAACAGCACAGTGGTGGGAAAAGAGATGGCCTGGAGATAACCATTCAGCAAATAATAAAAGAGGGGAGCACCAACTGATACTCTGACATTTCTCACGCACATCTCTTGTTTGTCTCTTGGTTACTCACAGCAAATTATTGGTACAAAGAACATGCTTTACAGGGTAGAGTTATTTATTGCTTTTAGAAGCTGAAGGTTCACTCTTTCACTGATAGTGTGATGTGTGCATCCCAGCTGCACTGAAGGCCCAGCAAGAGTCAGAACAATTTGAAAGTGCTTTTAGAAAGATCTTTTAAAAAATGAGTTCTTTATTGACCAGTAAAAGTAGATTGTAGAATGGTCACTTGGGAATAACAGTACAATGGAATGAAAGGTAGCACACTATCATTTTATTTTATTTCTTAATTTATTTTCAAGATTTATAAGGCCACCAACTCAAAGCATGTGACTCTGGATGGGGTACAGCATAAAAAACAAAACACTTTTCAAAAAATCATACCCTTATGGCTCTTTCCCTCTCTCTTTATTTTGTCAATTTATGTAGCCGGCCACCCCATGATTATGACTCTGGGTGGCAAACATAGGGTTAACAGCCAAGCAGCTGTAACAACAATTAGTAATAAAATAATTCTGCTCAAGGACAAATCCAACTCAATTGTAAGAAAACAGAGAATAATACTGATGGGCTCACCTAACCTTCAGACCCCCTGCCTGAGTTCAAAGACCTACAAAATGCTAGGAAGGTCAGGGCCATGAGAATCTCAAAGGTATGGTGTTCCAGAAGGCAGGTGCTACAAGAGAGAAGGGATGGTTCCTGGGTCCTGCCAGATGTCACTGATTAATAGTCAGGACCTGGAGCACACCCACCCTATCAGATCTAATGGGACAGTCAGAAAAAAATCAGAGAGAGGTGGTCCCACATTATCTGATGTCTCCTTTTCTTTGAATGTGTCATAGATAAAATTTTATTTTCACATATTGATTTGAATCCCAGACAAAAAGAAGTAATGAACCATGATGCACATCTCCCCATGAAGCATCAATCATCAATGAATATGTTCCAGTTCTCAAAAGCTGCATTGTAAGCACCTACACCAAGGAAGCCCATGGCAAGTGGTAAAATATAGTCAGTGAGGCATTATGGATAAGATGTAGGATTAGGACTGGACTCAGATATGGAAGCTGACACAGTGACTATAGGCCAGTCACTCTTTCTCAGCTTCATCTACCTCATAAATATGTTGCTATTAGGAAACATTGGAGGATGGAGTGTTACATATGCTGTCTTGAGCTCCTAGAGGAAAGTAAAGAAATAATATATAAGTGCCCATTAAGCATAGGAATTAAAAAATTATAAACAATGAACAGATGTTTTGAGGGACAAACAAAATACCATTATATTGTGACAAAACAAGATTCCATTGCAATCAGTAGCACAAGTTAATCATTTACAATAATGGAACTAAAGAACTAATTTAATATGAATCCAAATGTAAGTCTAACATTTTTGAACAACACTTGTTTTTCTCATAACTCTAATTTTATTTTATTTCTGTGTTCTCTAATGCTATAGGTTGCCTTTAAGGAACTTCCGCCTCCGTGCTTACTTACTTCTCAGCCTTCTGCCTATTGTACTCCTCCTTTTTTCAGACATTTCATCTCTGTATTATTCAGTTTGCTAATCTTCTGTCTACCACTGCCCTGTGCAAATATCATGCAGTCTTTTCCATTCCTTGTGACTTTTTTACTGTAGCAGCATAAGTTCCAACACAGAGCCACATAAATTATGAATGTTTCGTAGCATTCACTTTCTTCTTCAGATGTTAGAATGTAGCCCTATTTAGGTGGCAGGAAATCTGAACTTCTCGCACAATAACATTGTAGGTAAGCTTTTTTTTTTCTTTTTTCTTTTTCTTTTTCTTTACAGCCATCATTCAAGTGAGTTGAATCTAAATATTTGCAAGACAGAAACCACACTGGGTTCCATATGAACTAGAGTTCCAATGATGCTATCCTTGTAGAACTGAATGCACACTCAGCCTTATACACAAAGTGTTTTCTCCTGCAGATATTTCACTCAAGCATGAATACATCCTTGAGATAGATGTCACCTGAGTATGATGTTGGTGGTGATGGTCTTATCCATTATAATTTAGGTGGTATATATTCTGGATTCCAGCAATCTGAATTTGCTAATGCCTGAACAGAAGTAATGAGAACTCATGATATAAAATCACAATAGAAACATACTCTGTGCCAGATGGTAAGCTGGCACACTGTTTTTGGTGAAGCATGTTCTTAAGTGGGATGGCTGAAGAAGGTTATGACTACTTTATGTCATGTATTTTGCTGAGTTTTGTATAGGTTCTGAAACAAATTTACTGTAGTAACTGGATAAAGTAATAAAACATTTTTTTTTTAATGATGGCAGATCAACTAATGTATTTGTGTCCTGATTAAGCAGGCTTATCTATCCTGTATCAGTCTAGAGCTGTCAGAGAAACTCTGACTAAATGAACTAAATTTAAAGTTGATTTGGGCTTTGTTATCAGGTAAAACATCTCTGTAATTTGGAGAAAAGATAAGAATATTAATAAAAGTAGTGAAATTCCTCAGATGAGTATGCTATATCCCTAGCCTATCACCAACTTCAATCTGAAGTGAAACAAACAAAAATAAAAGAATTTAGATTTTTCCCCCCTCAGGCAAACAAGAGGTTTTGAGGAAATATTATTTTTCTAAAAATGAACAAAACTCTCATGGGAGTATGTACATATTTCCAATATAAACTATGTATAGAATCTACACTGAATGAAACAAATCCCCTATCAATGAGCCTGCCCTTATGTATGAGTAAGTTTAGGTCAATTCACTGTAAATTCCTTCCACTGATTATTCATCAATGAGGGAATTAAAAATTATGGACATTCTATCATTTTCATCTCACTGTTTGATCTCCACTATAACACTTCCTTATATTTGAACAAAGATCTCTCAGAGAAAAAATAGTTTTGTGAAAGTCAGTTTACAGACAAAATTGATTATAAAAAATATTTCAAATATTTAGGAGCATATAGTTACCAGTAAAACTACAAAAACAATTCTGATCTTTCCTAGAACTTGTAGTCTTTGCTGCTTTGGTTGGGGTTCCTCTCAAGTTCCTGAATTTCTCATTTCACAGTATCCTTTGCCTTTTTCTTGAATAATAGTCCTATCCCTTTTTTGTTATGTTGTTGCCATTTCTGTGTTCAAGTTTCTGGAGAACAGTGTCTTAGTTCTCTTCAGCACTAGATTCAAAGGAGAGAAAATGGTAAAAGTACAGATTAGAAGAAAAAACTGGGAGTGTTCCTCGAGGTCAGTTCCCTTCTTGATTTAAGGTTGTCAGCTGGCTTTCTCATAAAAAAACAGTGCAACATTTTTTTTGTTTAATTTGGGAATGTATAAAATTCTTATAAATTATTTGCATATAAATAATTGATACTTTTTATGTTGCTGTAGTTTTCCTCATTAAAAAGTGTGCTTATAAGAGGATGATGATGATGATGATGATGATGATGATGATGATGGGTCACACAGTCAACCAGACTAGGTTTGGCATTTTTATCCACCTATCAAGTCCTTCCCAAGGACCTGGGATAGGCAGATGTTGCTGTTTGATGTTAAAGTTATCGTCGCAGGATGTAAGCTGTTCCAAGTAAAGCTGCTTTTGCAATTGACTGATAGTGTTTTTGTCAATGCCAATGATGATGATGATGATGATGATGATGACGTTTGTTTGTTTGCCACCCAGGTTTCTATAATTCGGGGCAGCTCACAACAAACAAAGAAATTACAATAAAATAAATAAATCAAAGTTGGCAAGCGCAGTGAAGTAAGGGGTCTCACTCTCCCTTTCCAAAGGCTTGCATGAAGAGCCAAGCCTTCATGGCTCTTCTAAACAACAGCAGAATGGAGGCCATCTGGGTCTCAAGGCAGGGACTGTGACAGAGAAGCATGCTAATAATCTGAATTAGCAGAAAAATTGGTATTTGCACTGATGTATGCTAAACTATGAAAATCTCTAAATGAACACATTTTTTAACATGAAAAAGAACAATGATTTCATATTCAGCATTTAAAATTTGCAAAAAAGGATCAGACAACAGATGATGGAGAAGACTCTGCCTATAGGCTGGATCACTGGTTTGATTCAGAGTAAAAATATTTCTTCCAGATCTCTTCCAGAAATATGAGAGGAAACTCTGCTTCTTGCTTGTTGAAAGAGACTAGTTGTAGCATTCATGTTACTATTTGTTGTTATGTCAGCAACAGGTTCAGCAGGCCTTCAATCTTATAATTAGTGGCAGAGTAATTTTATGGTGTTATCATCTTCCTAGTCTCTATCCTCCTCCTTCTCTGCTGTGTGCTTTTCCTAGCCTGTGCGTCTTTAGCTAAATTACACTCAAATACTTCATTACAGCTAGGAAGAAAGCCCCAAGGGGTTTGATTCACAGACAAATGTGCTATGCACAATGGTGATTTGATCATATACAATTTGTGTAGTCCCTGCAACCCCACAAATATCCTTTCATAAATGGAAATGATGTGGAACTCAAAAGTACTGAAAGCTAGAAGAAGGGGAAGGAAAATTAAAACACATGCCTAAGAAAATGTGGACCATTAAAGGACTCCTGAGCTGCAGGGCAAAAGGAAGGATGTGAAGGTTTTTATATGCTACTACTTCTTCCTACTCTTTTTCCAAAGGCAGTAATGGAATTTTCAGTTTAAGCATCAGATTGTTACACTGGGCTCAAGAGAGGGAGTAAAGAAGCGATGCATTAAGTACCATTTGGTAAGATTGCAATAACTGTTTCTATGGCAACAAGGCACCCCCCCCCCCCACCGACACCTTCATGTGTTTTCTGTACTTTGAGTAAGCAAGCAATAAGTGTAAAACAAAAGATACAATCTTGGGACTCATTCACTAATAATGTTTACCAGAAATCTGTTTATAATGATTTTCTCAATCCACAAATCTAGAAATTGTAAGAGTACTTCTTTCACGAGACAGCCAAGTCTTTGGACTTCTTTGGAAAATGGATGTTTTTGTCCAGTTTTTGTCCAGTTTTGTTTTTCATTCATGATCAGCATTCTTTGGGGAGAGAGCATAGTTCAATGGTAGAAGACCTGCTTCTCATTCAGAAAGTTCCAGGTTCAGTCATGGTATTTTCCAGATACAGCTGAAAAAAATAAACTGAGGTTAAAAATACTCAGCTGGATGGGCTGTGGGCCTGTCTCAGTAAAAGTTAGATTCCTATTTTCTAGTGAGGTTTTTTTTTTTAATATTTTTTAATCTTGCCTTTATTATTTTTTATAAACAACTCAAGACCTGGCTAGGGAATTCTGGGAGTTGAAGTCCACACATCTTAAAGTTACTGAGGTTGAGAAACACCCTTCTAGGTGCTTACCATATTTCTCAATTTTTAGCTTCTGGATCTATTTGGAAACACATTTCCATTTGTTCTTTCCTTCAGTCCATTTCATCAGGGTCTTTCATCTACAGCACTAGGTGAAAATTATTATTGGATTTAAATAGTCCAGGCCTCTGTGGACTATTGATGGTCCATATAGGCTAGAAAGGCTAGGAGTTTTTAAAATTTAACATCATCTGGACATTGTTATTTATGTGCAGGGTTTTTCCTGTAAAATAATAGACTTAGAGAGCAGATAAGTCCCCAGGTGCATAAAATATTAATTTTCCATTCATTGAGAGAATGTACTGCAACTGAAACTACTCACCCCTCCAGAATTAAAGGGAGGGAGGAAGTGAAAGCTATTATTAAGTAGCCTATTAGTCTTATTGAGATAGCACCTCTTTTATACACTAGTAGCCACTAAGTCTTATCTAATATTTTTTTCCTTATTTCGGCAAGCCCAGGTCTCTATGGAGCTCAAAAGCACCTTTACCAGTTTACTTGAGTACCTTATTACTATTTTTAACGGACATCGTTTTAGATAATTTAGCATTTTGTCAGAAAAAAATGGGTTTATCAGAAAAATACAAGTGGAAGAGAAAAAAGGACAACAAGAGAGAGAATAAAGATGTTGAAAGCTTACATGGGAGAGGAGAAGAGACATTAGAGAAGGAAAAAAATATATGCACAATGGATTTGGATACTGAAAAAAATGATAAGGACTTTGAATTGGGATGAAGACAAAAACAATTCTGGCCTCTCTGAGCTATTAAAACAGAATATATATATATATATATATTAAGATCCAAGTGGCATTCAAAGAATGCCTACTTGCTGCTATGGGTTTTCTTGAATATCACCATCATCATCATCATCATCATGGCACAAAGTAGAAAGGAAACCTCAAGGAAATTAACTGGACATAGTTTCAGAACAGACAGACAGAAACAAATACGGTTCAATAGTTGTCAACATTATTTTTTTAAGGCGCAAACAAGAAATGTGCATCAATGGATATTATCCATGACAGCTAATGACATTTCCATATTTGGAGCTGATATACTATCCTTGCCAGCCCAGTATCAGTAGTAGAGTCCTTCAAGTTCTTGGGTTCTATAATCTCCCAAGACCTGAAATGGACGCTTAACATCACAGCCATCATCAAAAAGGCACAACAAAGGATGTTCTTCCTGTGTCAACCTAGGAAGTTTAAATTACCTCAGGAACATTTGGTACAGTTTATAGAGGAACCATTGAGTCTGTTATCTGTTCCTCTATAACTGTCTGGTTTGACTCCGCAACCAAACAGGACAGATGCAGACTCCAACATATAGTTAAGTCTGCAGAAAGAATAATTGCAACCCACCTGCCTTCTATACTGTATACTGTATACTGTGAGGGTTAAAGGAGGGCAGAGAAGATATCTACAGATCCCTCTCATCCTGGACATAAATTGTTTCAACTTCTTCCCTCAGGACGGCGCTACAGAGCACCATATGTTAAAACATCAAGACACTGGAACAGTTTTTTCCCTCGTGCCATTGCTCTGCTGAACACCTAATTAATGCAGCATGACAAACTGATTGACATTGCATGATAAGATATGATTGCCAAGACGTGACTGATAATGCTCTGTTAAATGTGAATATATGCTAGACAATAGCTTCTCCTTTTAAAAATGAATATATGTTAGTTAATAGCCGTAGTATTATTCTTCCTCCAGTTCTCCTCTTCTGATTGAATAGTTTCAGTATATAATGTTATTACTTTTTATTATTCCTTATTTCCTGATGCTATGCAAATACACTGAGACTTTTTTTGCACTGAAGTCAAATTCTTTGTATGTCTCATACTTGGCCAATAAAGTATTCTATCTATCTATCTATCTATCTATCTATCTATCTATCATTTATCTCCCTCCCTCCCTCCCAGTACTGGGTATTGATACTGATACTGTTGTTTCATTCTACTCTGTTTCATTCTACTTTGGAAGTATCTCTGGAAACCTAACTCTGGCTATTGCAGGAAATAGTATATTGACTTCTCAGTCTGTTCAAGTAGAACCCTTCTTACCTTCTTATGGACTTTCCTTAGCAGCATTAGCTATTTAATCAGGAATTCATAAAAATCTTGAATATGCACATGACCTACAAAGAGCTGTAAAGCAGTTTAAGCACTGGTGGGATTAAGAAGATGCAGCAGTATGGCCACTGATTAAACAAAACTGTTTGTTATAGCTGGTAGCTTAATCTGAGCCTTGGTTTTGTTTTTCGTTCCGTGATAAGTAATTAGAAATTTGTTGAATTTCAGAGTAGAAAAAGACATATTACAGTTTTGCCCTAAAGACACCCAACACCAGCTGTCTTATAGCTGACTTTTATTTCATGTAAATACAGGGAAAAAATGTATAGCAAGGATCATACTGGTTAGATTTGTTCATTGCTTTCCACTCCCAAAAAATGCAGTTTGCCCCCTCATCATTTGGGTGTCCCTTTGTCTCTTTGCATATCAGGTTTCACACACAATGACCATTCACGTCCTGCACGTTCACTGTGGATCACTGAGGATTCAAACACACATTCTTGTATTGTATACAACGTATGTAGCTGATCCTGACTTTTAAATTTTAATTAGAGGAAGTATTCAGTGTACTTATAAAAACAAGGACCACTTCAAATGAGCTTTTGGAGGGAGGGAAATGTCCCCTCAACCAAACACTTTACAGTAGTTTTTAGTTCCTTCCTTCACACATATATTTTTTTTAAAGATAAAAATGGCACCTTTTAGTACCATTAGTACTAATAGGTGCCATGTGCTTTCTGTATAATAATAATAATAATAATAATAATAATAATAATAATAATAATTATTATTATTATTATTATTATTATTATTATTATTATTTTAAAAACCTGGGCAGTATGCATTAAATGTAAAGTTCATTTTGAGTCTGACATGCATTAGACTTGTTTCCCATTAAAAAAAAATAAAGAATATATATACATATATATATCAGATCAAATCAATGTGTAAACATGCCAAAAACCTTAATTGTCATTAGTATGACCTCTGTACTAAATCTTAGCTATAAAAAGATCCAGATACCTTTACTTTAATGGCTTCTTGTGAACTTTTCAATTTCAGTTGGTTCTGTATATCTTGGTTATATATATATAAAATAACCAAGATACACAGAAAAATTCTCTGGTATTTTCTCCCCTGCTGATTCTCATTCAGTTGTCTGAAGGAGTACTTTTTTTCTTTCTTTCCAAAATATAAGTGAATTTCAGTGAAATTCTCAAGAGTGGAGTATGGCATACTTGCACTTATTTAGTTAAAAATAGGCAAAAGGAATGTGTGAATGTCCTGCTTTTCATTCTGAATCATTTCTCTAACAAGCTTCCCTGGCTTCCCACACTTCAGTTAAATCCCAAAGTAAAACATACTGGGCAATGCCTGCAGTTCACTTTGATCAGATTAGGAAGTGTGAACAGCCAGGAGGTTTCAGAGTGAGGGACAGATACAACAGAGAAAGTGGCAACACCAGTGGAATCACTGTCTGCTATTTCCAACAACAAAGTAAGTAAGTTCGAAAACACAGTCAAGAACAATTCAATAGATATTCTCAAGTTCCTGAAAAATCAGACAGAAAATAGAAAAAAAATCTTTCAAGGGAAGACATTGTTTTGAAAAAATGTAAAGCAGATTTTGGCAAATAATATTAAAAAAAGATTTAAATACATTTTGGTACATTTCTTATGCTAAAAATCCTTTCTAAAATTTTGGATTTTGGAGAAATCCAAAATATATTAGATATTTGATTAGTCTTAGAGAAATGAATCATGTCATTTTGCATCATAATTAACAAACAGCAAATACCTCAAGCATATTTAATAGATTGTTGATTACTAATAGAAGAAAATATATGTAGCTCAGGGTTGAACTGTGGAATCTTGGTGCTCTCTGAGCTAGGTTGTTTGCTTGCAGACTTTTCATTACCCAACTAGGTAATGTCATCTGTATTACTGAGTGTGGGTTTGCTCCCTGTTTATATACAATAGCTTGACCTACCAGTGTTGGTGGGGGTGTGATTTTCTCCTTGGTAGTTCCTTGATTAGTGTATTGTTTTCTGCTTGATTGTTTGTCTGCTTGATTGTCTCCTTGATAGTTCCTTGATTAGAGTATCATTTTCTGCTTGATTGTTTGTCTGGTGTTAATCCCTGCTTGTTTAGTGTGCAGTTCATAAATTTAAAAAATGTTATTTTAAATAAATAAAAATCAAGCTGGATGGAAAATAGCTTGACAAAGCAACTGAAAAAATGATATGGCTAATGATCATGGATGCTCACCTCAGGCTAAACAAATACCAGCAAACCATAGATAACTTCAAGAAGCAGTTTTGCAGTTGTCATGTAAGAAACCATGACCTCAGAACACACAAAAATTGACAACCACCATCAAGACTACATCCCTAAGACAAGCTGAAAAAAAGAAAACAAAACTTCAAACCAAACTGATCAAGCTGAACCCCAGAAGCAAAGAGGTATCTGAACCCAAATGGGTAGTCAATTTGTCCAGCCACCCACCATCCACTGCAAAACACAATATCCTCCAGAGAGGTCTCAACTATACCATAGACGATGCTAATCAATTAAAATTCTTTGCAGCATTAGAAGCAGCATCTAAAAGCACAGGAACTGCCACAGAGACCCAAGAAAACATAAGGTAGATATCATACCACAGACCAGAAGAACACAGAATCAGAACCAACTCAAAGCAGAGGACAGAGCAGCCCTCAAAAGCCTAAAGAAGGACCAAATCATCATCATCATCCTCCCAGCAGATAAAGGTCGAACCACGGTTATCATGGACAGATCATAATACATACAAAAAGCCAAAGAATTCCTGGAGGACAAAGAAACCTATATCCCAGAAAATACCAACACAATACAGAAATTAGACAACCTTGAGAGAACCCTTAACGAACTAACCAAGAAAGGTCTAATCACAAAAGAACAGTGGCAGATGAAAAGCAGTGGACCCATCCTCCTACACTTCTATGGACACCCAAAAACACACAAGTGTGACATACCTCTCCGTCCAATAGTATTGTTACCAGGGACCCCAACATACAATATAGCGAAAGAACTTACAAAATAGTTCGGACATCTCACAGGGGAGGGTGAATATTCTATCAACTCCCCACTACAGTGCCTTCAGAAAATCAAAGACCTAAAAATAGATGAAGATGAAATTATGGTTTCATTCAATGTCACAGCACTCTTTACATCCATAGACCCAGAACTAGCTAAAGAATCCATGGCAGCAGTACCACACAACACACCCAACTAACCAAATACATTAAGATTGAAATGCCCAGGATCATGGACCTCATCAACCTCTGCCTCACTACCTACTTTCAGTTTGATGGACAAATATACCAACAAATCAAAGGAAAACCCATAAGATCACCACTCTCAGGACTCATAGCAGACAGTCTAGAAATTATAGCACTCCCATGCATACAACCAAAAGTAGGGATCCGGTATGTAGACAATGCCTTCGTCATAATAAAAAAGGAACAACTAGAGAAGACATATGAAACAATCAACAACATTTTCAAAGGAATAAAATTCATAATGGAAGAAGAAAACAACAACACACTACCATTCCTGGATATCCTGATCAGCAAAGGAAATTATGGCAAATTAAAACCACAAGTCTATCAAAAAACAACCCACACTAACCAAGTGCTCCATTACTAAAGTAACAACCCAACCTTTCACAAGAACAGCTGTGTAAGAACATTATTCAGATGAGCACAAATGCACTGCAGCAATCCAGAACACCAGAAAAAGGAAACAGATTGCCTATACAACTTCTTCCAACAAAATGGATACCCACACAACTCTATCAAAAAGTGCTTAACCACTCAAGCCACTTCAGCACAACCAACACAAGCTATGAAAAGGATAACCATGCCATGCATCAGAAACATCTCAGAAACAACCAACAGACTGTTACAACCACACAACATCACCATAGCACACAAACCAACTAAAGCCCTCCAAAACATCTTAAGTAAACCAAAAGATCTAGTAGCCCAAGAATTAAAAACAGGAGTCACCTACAACATACAGTGTTAGGACTGTAACAGCCACTATGTGGGACAGACAGGCAGAAGACTAATAAACCTAAAATAATAATTTTAGGGCAATTTTAATATGTTTTTTTAATTATTTATAGATTTTAGCAATCTTTGGAGAGAACTGTGTTTTTTCTTTTTATTTTGAGCCACCCAGAGTCACCCGTTGGGAGAGATGGGCAGCATACAAGCCAAATAAATAAATAAATAAATAAACAAACAAATAAATAAATAAACCACATCCATGAACACCAACTAGCAGTCAGAAGACACAATGAAAACTCCTTAATCTCACAACACATGGATAGAATTAACCATAGTTTCAGCTGGGAATCTGTGAGCATCCTAGACCAAGCTAAATCCAAAAATGCTAGGGAATTCCTGGAAGCTTGGCACTCAGACACATCAGCTATCAACAGATGTATAGAGATAAACCACATTTGCACACCATTCAAAAGCGACAATAAGAAAGCTAAGAAGGAAACAAAAAGACCAGAACACCTCCTCTCCAGCAGCCTACACCCAGATAAGCAGGGATTAACACCAGACAAACAATCAAGCAGAAAACAATACCCTAAACGAGGAACTATCAAGGAGAAAACCATACCCCCACTGACACTCGCAGGGCAAGCTGCTGTATATCACCAGGGAGCAAACCCCACACTCACTAGCAGTGATGATGTTACCTAGTTGGGTAATGAAATGTCTGCAATCAAACAAGCTCAGACAGCACCAAGGCATCCACAGATTATTGACTTTTCTTACTGTATAGGTGGGTTTGACTACATTATGTGTTTGCATTTACAGTGTGATTTCCCTATCTTGCATTCTAAAGTGGCTTTATCATAAGACCAAGTATTTTTCAGGTATCCCAGACATTACCTGTTGGAAGACAGAGTTGTGAGTGCCAGGAGTCCTGTGAAATGCCTCTTGTGTGGTCTGTTGCCATTAATTACTAATTGGTTTCTTTCATTAGAAGGAGTACATGAAAGCCCGAGGAAACAAAATGCCTTGGGGCTATTGCTTGTGTTACAGTCCACTGTATCATCTCATAATTCACTTTTCTGTCTTAATCTTTTGTTCTTTGTGACCTCAGAACAAGCCTCAGATTGCCCAACAAATCTCCTTGTATAATGTTAGGAACACTTCCGTTCTTTTCTTTGTGGGATAGATGTCATGGACTCCTGTGCTACCGTGTGGTGCTTTAAATCTTTCTCCAAAAACTAAAGAAATAGGAAGCAGAAAGACATAGAAATATACATTTCTATAAAGAGAGAGAGTCAATTTTTATGAATGTGTCCCTTTTTGCTTCTTGTTTCATATTAGCAGAAAGGAACGTTACCATATAATTTCAGTGACATTTGCTAATTACTTCAGAACAGCCACTATCCATGTGACTCCTAGATTCAGCTTGCAATAGCCTAGGCTAAAATGGAGTTAGATAACTGGTGGTTCAGCCTATTATGGGAACCCAATTATTATCTTAGCATGGTATGTGAATTAAGCCATTATGCTATATGGTTTATTTGTCTGGGAGCATGATACATAAGCACAGACATTTTCAGGTTTAAAGTGTAGCATACTTTCATGAATCCCATTTTTGAAATGCTGAAATCATAGATATCTATTGTTCCATTTAAGAAGGGGGTTTAAAAACAAATTTCACAGTTGAGTTTGTTACTGGAAGGGCTTGCTCTTGTAGAGTAGTAGTCTTAATCACTAGAGCAGTGTTGTCCAAACTTGGCCACTTTAGGATGAGTGGACTTCAACTCCCAGAATTGCACTAGAGGATGCTTTACCTGAGATTCTGAATTTCCATGTTTGTCCCATGGTAGATTTGTTTTAACAAATCAGTTCACTCTTAATATGTTGGATGAACCTAAACATATCCTGAGTTGTGAGATCTTACCTCGCAAAGCATTCAGGTAATGATTGATTCAGCCCGGGACAACCTCTGTCTCCTTATGTTATACCTTAGTGTTCATGCTTCTGTGACAGCAGTAATTATATCAACCTCTTTCACAGTGCAGGTTAGTCAGGTTACTTTGATCATAGAATCTTGCAAAATAGTTGAAGTCTTCATAGATTTTATTTAAACCATTATTACAGTGAAAGCTGAAGGCAAGGGTTTTCCTTTTGCTTTAGCTGAATCTTGAAATCTAAGGAAGAAACATTTCTTTTCCTCCTTTTCATGACTTTCTTTTTAGAAAATGCTCAATAGGTTGGAGTCCTTGCATGAGTATAGAAAACTTTCTTTTATTATTTGTATATAGCTTCCAATAAGACCACTTCAGACTGATGGAAATTGTGCAAGGTGATAACCCAAGCAAATTCAAAAGGGAGGAATCTTTTGTTGCAAAAGTGCTAGAGGCTGGGTGTGACTTTTGAGGCAGTATGAACATTTGTGATTACTAGCAGTGGATGAATAACAAAAAGACTTGAAAGCTCAGATTGATCACCAGAAGTAGTCTTTCCTTTCTGAACTCCTGAATGACCTTAATCTCTTTGGACTCTGTTTATCAGATCAAATTGTGGAATGCTGCAGGAAGAGACTGAATGAAGGTCCAGCATTTGTGGCCACATATGCCAAAAGAAGGTTGCCAAGGCCAAGTCTGAACAGAACTAGGGCAAGAATGCTCTGCTGGCCCTTTTCTCTGTTAATGGACCTTGGCAGTATTTCCTGGAAGCAGCAGCACCAACAGAGCATGGCCTGACTATGGGATGCCATTCCCACAGTGTCCTAGGCTAATGCTGTATCAGAGCCATTGTAGTAAATCATACTGGGAACTTGGTTCAGTAGTGTTCTGTGTGACATCATTTTTAAAGCAGTCCTAATAGAAGGAACATATTTGTCTCTTCAAAAAGAAAAACAAATGGATGTCTGATTCTATAATTTGAGTCGAAGGTGTCATAATGTTTGTCTCTCTGCTTAGAGTTGATCTTAGCATATAAAACACCTATTCCTATTTTTATATTAGTTTTCCATTTTTTTTTCCTTTTCCTTTTCCTTTTCTTTTTGCTATAAGTTCTTGTCCATATTAGTTGATCTTAGTCATAATTAGCAATATTTGTATCTGTCTGGATCAGTCAGCATAAGCATCACATGTGCTGATATGTAAGCAAAGCAAAGCAAAGCAAAGCAAAGTAAAGCATTAAAATAAAACAGAAGTCCATAGTGGTTTTGGTATGAATTTTGTTTATATTTTCCCACTTTTTCTTTTCTTTTCTTTTTTTACACACTTCTGTCTATGCAACTATTTCTAAAACATTTTTTACATTTTGTTTTGTTTTGTTTGGTATTATGCTTTATTGCAACACCCTAACAAATGTCCTCTCTTTTAAATATACCTGAAAGCCAGTGTGGTATAGTGCTTAAGATGCTGAATTAAGAGTAGGGAAACCCAGGTTCAAGTCCATCCTCAGCAACAGAAGCTCACTTTGGGCACATCTCACTTACCTCACAGGGTTCTTGATGTTGGAATGAAACTCAGCATATAAATATACCAAATGCAGTTTTTTTGAATCACTTTTTACAGTTCTTCTCTAGCCAAAAAGCAATGGAGGTCAACAGGTTCTTTTTGTTGCTGACATCTAAGCATATTTGACACTATCTTGCCTATTTTTGACAATCTTGAGAAAGCATATCAGTGTAATAAATAATAATACATAGCAAGAAACCATCTTACAATCCCTCATGTGGACTCACCTGGGTCCTGTCAAATTCATCATTCTGTGCTCAGTAGCAGGGAGTCCGTATGCTATGCTTACTCGAGCTTTCTACCTGCATCATTTTGATCAAGCCTGTTATGTTTCCACTCATGCATTCAAGACAAGATAACAATGCTTCCTGTATTTTCCTTTGTTGACATAAGAAAAGTACTTGAAAAGAATTATTTTTTTAAAAAAGGCTGTACTTACTGTCGAGAAACTGGGATGAAGAAGTGAATTCTACATCAGAAGGGGAAAGAGAGAAGGGAAGATGGGAAGATAACACATGGATTCCAAAATACTGAAATGGACAAAGATAAATTCATATCCATCACTGCTTTCACTCAATGTGAGCTGAGCGTCATCTGCTTGAATCAGGGTCATCTCTAAGCCATATTATTCATGCTACAACTATTTGATTTTTAAAGTTATTTCTCTCCTCCCCACCCACCATCCCATAGTCCCTAGTTTGCTCTGTTTCTCATGGTTACAATGACTGCAACATGTGTAGATTCTAAAACTTATTACAGCATGGCAGCTAGCTTAGTTAGGCTAAGAAATAAGTTTGAAACAATTCCTTGATCAAGATCTTACGTATTCATTACTTATTTGTTTAATTTTTGCATATCCCACATTTTTTTATGGGACCTAATGTTAATGTTTATGGGGTCTTCATTTTAGCTTCTATAGACCAAACCCTGTGAAATACGTTGGGCTGAATGATTGCCCCAAAAGTCATCCAGTATAGTTGGAACTTGAATTTTGCCATCTCAAAACTGCTACATTTGGTGTCAAGCCTTGGAGAACTAACTGATAAATTGAAAGTTAACAAGGAGGAATTAAGTGTGTGGATATAACATAATTCAGGTGAGAAGAAGAAGGGACAGAAGATATACCAATACATTATCAATATCATCTTATAAAACAACATAGAAAGCAATATTAAGCCAGATCATATAAAGTGATGTTTCTTTTCCCTGTGTTAAAACTTTCAGAGCAGGTTAACTTGATCAAAATTAGAAAATATGTTCTTGAAGGCATATGGCTATCATTTCCTTGTTCCTCCTTACTTCTCTCCTGTTTTCTGCCTTCATTGTTACAATAAATCAGTTTCAAGGATCAGTTCAAAGTCTTTTCATTCACTTTCTAAGTTCTTCCTTCCAAAATGCCAATGATTTATTTCACCGTTCAACAAGTCCTTCAAAATGCTCTCTTATAACATCCTCATTGTAGTATATTAGGCTCTGTTAATTTTTGTCCAAAAAGATAATAAGAGGGGGAAAAAAATCTAAATCCATGCTTGTTTGTTTGTTTTTTGTTTTGTTTTGTTTTGTTTCCAAATCCAAATTTCAGTGGGGATGATATAGTGAAAGGACTTGGCTACCTGAGTAAACAGAAACACAGGTAGCAGAATTGGAACCTTTCTACTTAGGATTCTGTTGAGCTATTGCCAAGTGGGGCATTCTGTGTTTTCTTTTAAACTTCATATATGGTTATAGAGTATGGCTTTATATATCTGAACATATATGTAGACAATCCTGTAGACTGCTTCTGTTGACAAAATGCCTGTTTTCCCTTCTTGGTTATCAACAGTGTAAACTTGCTAATTAACTACCAGGACCAGGGAAAGGCGGGGAGAGGAGGGGGAATCTTTGATCAGTTGACAAATTGAAATGTCATTTCTCAGCCTACAGCTGGATCTTGCTTTGTCTCTTCACTGTCTCTGTTCTAGCCTTTTGTATTTTGATTTGGTTATAAAAGCCACAGCTTAATTGAAACTGACATCACAATGAAACAGGGTGACCTTGTCAGGTTTGTTCCAGGATGGCAACGTCATCCGCTTGGGGTAAGGGGAAATAAAAGGTATGGGAAGGAGGGGAAGAACAAACAAATGAGCATCAGGACTCCCCAGGCTGTTTCTCTGTGGGTTTTTGTAACGGTTTCCATGCTGCCTGTCTCTCATATGTGATGGAGGCTGTGTGTCTGCGTGCGTAGGAATATGTATAGGAAAAAAGGGAAGCTGAGGAAGAGCTTCAAATCATACTGAAAGCACTGGGGAAAGAGCCAACATATAAAGATGCTGTGGGGATATGACTAACAGGGCCTGTTTGGATAATCTGTGCCAGCTAAGAAGAGATAAATAAACATGATAGGACAGAATATAAAAAATAGGGGGCTGGTAAACCATTATCTTTGTCATCTAATGGGACTGACACCAGCACCATCTGTTTTCCCAGTCCTTCACCTTTTCTTTGCCAGCTCCACAGACTTGCAGTTCTTATATTGCAGTCTAGGGCACTCCAAATTTAGCCGTGCCAGTATGCCTCAGTCTGGCATGAAAAGATTCTGCTATTCTGTCTATGCACCTGCCAGACTGCTTGTCTTGTAAAAGCCAGTGTAGTGAGATACCTGGGCCCAGCATGTGGAAATTTCCCCAGTCAAGTGTGTCTTTTTGTCAGGTTCTCTTGGAAGATGCCAGATATTCACCCCTTTTTGTCCGTTCCCAAAAATTGACACTTCTGTAAACTTTAAAGTTTCAGGACCCTGTTATAAGAAGCTGCTGGTTGTAAAGTCCTTGAAAAAAAAAATACAGCACAAAACTTCACAGTTCCTTTTCACTCTGTGATGCTTTTGATTATATTGTGCCTTGTTTATTTATTAGATTTCTAAGCTATCACAATCATGTGACTCTTGGTGTCTAGGAATAGTTACATTATATATAAACATAAAATATAATTGAATAACAAATAGAAAAAATAAGAAGAACTGAAAACAAGTTAAATAAATCGATGGGCATTCCCTCAACATTTTACATTTGAAAAGCATTCTGAAGAGCTCTGTTTTAGGTTGTTTCCAAGAGAATAATAGTGTCATAATTGCTGGGGAAGGCTATTTCACAACATAGGTACCATTAGTAAGAAACACTTCATCCTGATCTCAGCCTGCCTAGTTCATGCAAGTGGGAAACTATGAGTACATTTTTCTCAAGAAGATGTTCTTATTGCACAGAAAAAGACGGTCCTGGAGATCCCTCGGCACCAAGCCATGTAGGGATTTATAGATTAAAACCAGAACTTCAAATTGTACCTGGAAATCTACTGGCAACCACTTCAGGGCTCAATGCAGATGTGTAATGTGTTTAAAGGCAACACCATGTAGTGTGAATTGTAATAGTCAAACCAGATGATGACAGCATGAGATTATCAGAAGGTCTTCTCACTGCAAATAGGGCTATAATTGGTGCACCAGCTGAAGATGGGCAAAAGTCTGCCTGGCCATGGATTCCACCAGGAATATATTGTCCATTTTGAATCAGGAAGGGACTCTAAAGGGGGTGGTTGCAAAATAAGAAAAGATTGAATAAAAAAAAAAAATCATATAGGAATAGTTATACCCACCCACCCACACATACTGTACACACACATTGAATCAGACTTGGCATAAAGTAATTTAAATTCAGTATTTGAGATAAACTATTAAAATAAATCCAGAATTTACAAATTTGTGTAAGATTTTTTAAAAAATACATTCACTCAGCTTTGCTATAAAAAATACTGTATAGATAAATATAATTGGAGAATATAATATACTAATGGGCAAAGGAAGATATGGCAGGAATCCAAGGGTGGGCTGCAGTCAGAGACATTGGGCTTGCTATGTGATAGTGATCCCAAGCCAAGTCAGTATGCCATAAAGCTTTCTTCATTCATGATCTTATCATGGATTAGGGTGCTCACCTGGCTTGTATTGTGAAGACCTCAGTGGTTTTGGAGGGGAGTACAAACTCCTTTGGAAATGTGCCTACTTGTGTTTCAGATCTTGCACCAGCCTAAATCCCAGGGAAGAAGAGAAGGGTGGCTATTGTTCTCCATGAGTCCTTCTGCAGAGCAGAACCGATAACTGAATGTGAGGCACTCTGGTTGAAGTTGGTCTTAATGGAATAGTTGGGCTTGCTGCTGGTGTACTGTCCTCCCTGCTGCCCAGCATCATCCCTGCCTTAGCTGATGAATCTGGACACTGGACTGACAATATAATACCCAAGACTGTTGGTACTTGGCAATTTCAATATGCCATCTAGTGGTGTTGAGTCTGAGGCATCTCAGGAGTTCATGGCTTCCATGGCAACCATGGATCTGTCCCAAATCATTGATGGTCAATGCAGACTCATTATGGAGTTGAGCAGCATCTAAATCAAATAAATTAAATCAAATCAAATACCAACAGCTGCACATTGGATCTGGTTTTTGTCTCTAGGCTCTAGGCAGTTGTGAGTGATCTGGTAATGGAAATTTACATTAATACATTGCCATGGACAGATCACTCTCTGATTGCCTTCCAGCTCACTGGTGTCACTCTTCCCTGTTGGTAGACAGGGCCTATTGAATTGGCCACCCCAGGCAATTTATGAACCTGATCGATTTTCAGAGAGAACATGGATTTTCTTCAAGTATTTGGTGGGCAGTTTGGTCAAGGCCTTAATACTATCTGGAATGGACAGGTGGCTGGGAACTTGGACTGCATCATCTCTATGTGGTCTCTTCCTGTGAACTGATCCTGGGAGATGAAGCACAAGAAGAGATGCCTTGGAGCACTATTGCGGGAAGGCTTGGAGAGAGTCTAACTGAACATGAGTAAGAGCACATATTAGGAATTACCTTATAGTCATAAGAATAGAGAAACATTGACATTCAATATTTCTCTGTCCTTATTCACTGATAACCAGCCAGCAGCCTTTTTTAGGGTGACCCAGTCTCTAATGCACAGAGAGGGCTCCTAGAATCATCTACTGGGCCACTGTGAAAAATACTCTGGCTTTCTGGTGGATAAAGTTGTTCAGATCCATTATAAATTCAACTCTGACTGGGAAGATCTTGTCTTGTGGTGTGATCAGGAATATGTTTGAACTGGTGACTCCCGAGAAAGTGGACAGGGTTCTCTGTGCTGTTAGTTCAGCCACCTGTTTATTGGACCTGGCTCTATACTGGGTCATGAGGGATCCAGGGAGGTAACCAATGGTTGGGTCCATGTCTCTCCTCAAGAGATTGTCTTTGGAGTCAATGATTTTAGACAACTATTGTCCTATCTCCTTGTTGAGAAGGTGGTCAGATTGCAGCTGATGAAAACACTAGAGAAAGTAGATTATTTAGGCTCAGGTTGCAGGCCAGAATCCAGTACAAAAAGAGTGTAATCTTTCAGGACACAGGGAGTGTACCTTCTCTGTCACAGGCCTGCCCTCTGGAATCAGGTTACCCCTTGATATCTGGGTGTTTTCCTAGGCTCTGGTCTAAGGTGGTTGGAGCCCCCGCGGGACCTATAGTATTTGTTTTATGTGTTGACCAGATCTGCCATCTGTTTACTGGTTTATTTATATTGTTATTTTTATATTGCAGTATCTTATATTGTGAACAGTCCAGAATATTCTGGAGTTGGATGGCATCTTAACTTTATTATAAATAAATAAATTTATATTCTTATTTATAACATAAAGAGCATGTCACCTTCTAAGCAGTGTTAGCGCTTTTCCTATGACACTTCAAACTTTTTTATAGGTTTGAATGTTGTAACATTTCCCCATTGTTGTCACAGATACTTAAAAAATTATATTCAGTTTAAATGTGTTAGAGCTCATGTGATGATGATGATGATGATGATGGTCCCATGCGGGCATAGAATTGCAGAAAATTGTATTTTATTCTTGCTCTACTTTTGACTTAGCTTTTATGTAATCATTGTTCAAATGTTCAGGAATATGCATTATTTAAATTATGTTTTCAATAACATTATTTCCTTTTTTGCAGATAGATAAACACATTCTGTAGCTATCCTAGTTTAAAAAGAAATAATATGCAGAATATTAGAACAAAAAGGGAAGTATATGAGAACAGGGAAAACAAATCCCTAATGTGTCTTTGTCCTGAAAGTCAGAAAGCAGAGGAGTTGGAAACCTATTAAAAGTCATCTTGGAATTTATCCAAGAAATTAAAATGAATGGCAACATATTTTATAATTACACCAGCAAGAACTAAGTAAGAGAACAAGGGGACTATGTTGTAATAATGAGACATAAATTAAAGATACCTTTGTCATGGCACAAATACATATTACATAATTTGAAATAGCTTTAAATATCACAACAAAAAGTGTAATAAATGATCGGAGAGAAACTCAGTTACTCTGTCTATGGCTTGTACTCATAGGCATCTGCAGCAAGCCACAGTCATGTCAAAATAACATATGCACCATGGTGTCTTTCTACAAATGCTATAATTGTGAACATGTACAAGGACATCTGATGTTAAAAAGTAATGGTTTTTGCAATGTAACCTCATGACACATGTATCATTGTTTGCTTCCCTCACCCCACACCTTGGGTGCCTTTGCTTGTTCCAAGTTCTGCTTGGATTTCCTTCTGATTTGACCCAATATTCACAGGATTGCCACTGAAGTGTTGGGATAAAGGTCAAGGTAGACCCATTTATCAGATATGCAGATGATACCACCCTAATGGCAGAAAGTGAAGAAGAACTAAAGAGCCTCTTGATGAGGGTGAAAGAGGAGAGTGCGAAAGCTGGCTTGAAACTCAACATTAAAAAAAACTAAGATCATGGCATCTGGACCCATCAATCCCTGGCAAATAGAAGGGGTAGAAATGGAAGCAGTAACAGACTTCATTTATTTGGGCTCCAAGATCACTGCAGATGGAGACTGCAGCCATGAAATTAAAAGACGCTTGCTCCTTGGGAGGAAAGCTATGGCAAACCTAGATAGCATATTAAGAAGCAGAGATGTCACCTTGCCGACAAAGATCCGCATAGTCAAAGCTATGATTTTTCCAGTAGTAATGTATGACTGTGAGAGCTGGACCATAAAGAAGGCTGAACGCCGAAGAATTGATGCCTTTGAACTGTGGTGCTGGAGAAGACTCTTAAGAGTCCCCTGGACTGCTAGGAGGTCAAACCAGTCAATCTTAAAGGAAATCAACTCTGATTGCTCATTGGAAGGATTGATAATGAAGCTCAAGCTCAGATACTTTGGTCACCTAATGCGAAGAGAGGACTCTTTGGAAAAGACCCTGATGCTGGGAAAGATGGAAGGCAAAAGGAGAAGAGGACGGCAGAGGATGAGATGGCTAGATAGCATCACTGAAGCAATGAGCATGAAATTGAGCAAACTCAGGGAGGCAGTGAAAGATAGGAAGGCCTGGCGCAATATGGTTCATGGGGTCACGAAGAGTCGGACACGACTTAACGACTGAACAACAAAGACCCATTTAATAACTTCTGAGGCTCTTTTGAATGATGAGATTGAAATATGGTAGCTGAATCTCGGAATAAAGTTGTTGTAGGTAATCCAACCACATTCTGATTTTATAAGAGCAGTATTAAAGAAGCAATTATTATTCAACTAGGAGTTAGTATACTTGCTTAGATTTCATGAAAAGAAAAATAACCAAATATGTCATATTTTATGTCAGATGTGATCCATTTTGAACTACTTTTGCATATCGGCAGAGACATTTGCCATATTCTCCATGCAAAATTATACTCAAAACCCAGCATCTCCATTTTAAAAGATCATAGTAAATACTTCAGTTTAAAATCCTGATGACTAATTGTAACAAAAATCCCTAATTTTGGGATTTTCAGTATTGCTGCCAATGATTTGGTGATAATCAGAACAACCAGAGAAGATCTGCTATTCAAAGTAGCAGAGTAAAATATTGAGAAGGGCTAATATTACTATGATGTTAGTATATTTGTACTGCTGCCCAGAATCACTTATGTGAGGTGGGAAGCTATACAAATATACAAAAAGATATTCAGCTACACAAAGAACCAGTTTGGTCTACTGGTTAAGGCACCAGGCTAGAAACTAGGAGACTGTGAGTTCTAGTCCCACCTTATGCATGAAAGCCGGCTGGGTAACTTTGGGCCAGTCACTGTCTCAAAACCCAGCTCACCTCACAGGGTTGTTATTGTGAGAAAAATAGGAGGAGGAAGGATATTAGGTATGTTCGCCGCCTTGAGTTATTTATAAAAACAAGAAAGGCAGGATAAAATATTTTTTAAAAAGTGACTAAATAAATAAATAAATATTTGGGGGACAATATATTACAGCTCTGCCTTCTGTGACATCAGCATAGCTAAGCCAGCTGAACCCAGAGAATGCTTCTATTACAAAATTGCATTGTGATACACCAGATCAGTTTAAGGGATAATGCTGGATAAAGGGAGAGGACAATTCACAACAGAGAGGTCTATAACTGTGCTCTCCTTTCCTTACAATCAGGAGGAAAATAAAGGTGATCTAATAGAGGAAACTGATCAGTGTTTTGTAATTTAGCCAGCAAAAAATAGATGAGGAAGGCAACAGACCTTTAGACTGGCTCATTTGTAAAGCTGCTTTAGTAACAAATATAGATTAATGGACCTTCTTCCCCACTAGGCTCAGCTAAGGCATGGAGACTCTGAGCTTTTCATAGTTCCTTTACTTCACAGGTTCTTCCCCTATTTTGTGTAGACTGTATTAGAGCCTTGCAACTAGTGAAGTCAAAGAAAATTCTCATTAACTTTGATTGGGTAGTTGAAGCTGTTCATTAAAACCTAAAGGATTTTTAAAAATCTGATTAACTTTTTATTGCTACACTGGTTACTGCTCATCTTTTGTAGCAGCCTTTGGCATCTCTTCTAAATTTTTCACTCCCCCTCCCAATACCATTCCAGCATTTAGTGGAAGGAAAAGTATATTCTTGGTTGCACAAAAAACAGGAATATATGCTCAATACAAGAAGTGTCAGGCAAAACATTTCCTTTAGGCTCTACTTTGGCAACAGTGGAAATATTTGCATCTAATTTGAATTCTTGCATTTGTAAAGGACAGACACTAAACATACTGCATGCAAATGAGAGCAACTATTGGGAAAAAAATGGACTATATTATATGAAAAAGGAAAGGTGCTAGATACTTTTGAGAAGAGATGTTTAATTGCAAAGAAACATGATCATTATTTCATAAAAGAAAAATGATTTAACAAAAATAAAAATAGGCATATTAAGGCAATTGAGCTAAAAACAGCAATGAGTGAAAGCCAGTATGTACATTGCTGGACTGCTCATCTCTGTAGCCTTTGTGACTGTCCCCATTCCCTGGGAGATATGGGATGTTGGGTTCTGGAGTAGAGAGGTTTATTTACATCCATTCCCGTCTAGGGAGATATCTGTATTTGACCAAATAAGATTTTTGTTTTGTTGTATTATTGAGCAATATTGGTTCAATGAAATTGTCACCTACAATGTACTGAGATACTGTACTTTGTTATTGTCAATAAGCTCCTAGAAGTTCTCCACAGGAGAGGAATTTCTGTGGCTTGCCTTGAAGTATTTGAAGCAACTCAGGAAAGCGGGTGTGTGTGTGTATGTGTGTGTGTCCCTCGACATCAAGTAACATAATCAGAAGGATGGGACAGTCACTACACATATTGAATAACCTGCATGCACTTACATAGATAATTCTTCTGCAGATCTTCTTCTTGTAAACTAATTGGCATCTTATTTATCCAGACTATGTTATTTACCTCCTTTTTTCTGTGTGGCATTTCAGTTTCTGTGTTTTGTTTTCAAAATTCTACATCAGCAGATCACTTTATCAATATCTATGACTTGATTTCAGAATCTGCTAGCCTTCTGAGTTCTGTAGGTACTAATGAAATATCGCCACAAATGTGTGCTTGTAGAATTTTCCATGCCTATATTCATATGCTAGGAACTTTGGAGTTTTATGCACATGGTGTAACACAAAAATCCTCCATATAAGTTCATCTCAATTTACATTTCAGTGAGCCACATTTTGCTTTGAGTAACTTTGTTCTTTTAAAATATTTGGTTCATTCATCTGTACTAAAATGATTGCTATTCATTATATATCATGTGTGTTCAGTATGGCAGGTTTTCTATTTAACCTTCTGACCAGTTGGTTGCAACTTTTTCAGCATCCACCCAATTATGCAATCCCAAGAAAAATTCATTGCACACACACACACACACACACACAGTCCAAGGATGCCTTATGAGTCTGACCATCAATCCATAGAATAAAACTTGGGCAGGCATGGTAGTAGTAAAGTATCAAACAAATTTGAAAAACAAATACATTCATTGCAGTCTCCATCTGCTCATGGATATTGCACAAGCCAAAAAACTGGCTACACTCAACAAATCAATTATTCATTGTGAATTATTCACTAGGCTCCACTGCAAATAGTGCCAAGGACTGTTTATTTATTTAAAACTGAAGTGTTAAAAAAAAGAAAGAAAAATCCAGAGCAACATTCTTATTTATCTTTAATGTGATATATTCTATGCAAGAAATATAAGAATGCATTTCATTATGGATGCATGTTGTAGGAAGGAAGCAGGAAAGGAAGAAAGAGAATAAAATGGAGAATATAGTAATGCATGTCATGTTGAGTGCTGTTGAGGAACAGTAAATAAGATTGTAACAACATGAGAATAAATAAATCAGTATACTATTGGGCACACAAAATAGCCATTGTTTCAGGGGATAAGACACCAGCTAATTATCCTGGGAGTTGTGGGATAGAATCATTGTTTTTCAGTTAATCTCCCATTAAATTTCCCTGGAACGGATTTTTCTGAAACAGTGTTTCAAGATTCAGGGCAAACTAGGGCTTCATATTAAGACTATTTTGCTGAAGATTTTGCTGAAGATGCTGAGCAGTTAGACTTTGCTCAGCCATTTGCATTGAACCTATAATTCTTCTGATTCTAGGAATCAAATAATCTGTGAGAAGCATCCTATACTGTTTCCAGTTATACAGCTCCCAGTTCTAATAAGGTTCCTAAAGTTTATGTAAATGGTCAATAAAAGATAGTGTTGTACTATGCTTCCCAAATTATACCTTTCTTGTCTGCTACTTGAAAAATAGCTAATCATCTGGTTAGTCTCCTTGCTGGCTAGCTGAGAATCATAGAGTTGTAGGACCACTGAGTCCAATTCCCTGCCCAGTTTAT
Source organism: Liasis olivaceus (assembly GCA_030867105.1). Taxonomy (NCBI): domain Eukaryota; kingdom Metazoa; phylum Chordata; class Lepidosauria; order Squamata; family Pythonidae; genus Liasis; species Liasis olivaceus. The sequence goes on along the minus strand of CM061352.1, from coordinate 86,319,594 downwards.
CCCACTACAACATTACAGAAGTTTATCACTTAAGTATAGCAGAGACGGTCATTACCCACAGATTGTATACTATCTTCATTTGAAGAAGCTTTTTCCAGTTATTAGCACTGTCAGTAGAGCTTTTGGAGAAGACAAAATGAAGTAGGATGATAGCTTTGCTTTGAATCCCTTGAAGATATGCATAATACTAATAACTGGAAAAGACCTTTCCCCTCCCCAACAAGCTCTTCCTCAAAGTGAAAAAAAAAAAAAAAGTTTGAAAATCCCATGTCCTTCAAGGACAGCAACTGCAGCTCATAGCCTTTTAAAACTTTTAGGCTCCTGGCATATCACCATTTCAGTTTCTAAACACATTGTTTTTATTGTGGTATAATGTAAACCTAAACTTGATTTGACTGGCCCCATGAATTCCATTGTCTTAAATATTCTACAATTTAAAGTAGGGTAGAAAATACATTTATCCAGACTAAATACATGCCAGATGCAAATATGAGTTCAAATGGATAAATTAACAGGCCTCAGTGGAGAAAAAGCAGTCGGTGGTGCTAAAGCAGTTTGCATCATTTTTAGATATATCAGCAGAGTAAGGAATGCATTTGTGCAATACTATAGATCCAGTGCCCAATGAGGAAAAAAGTAAAGGTTTATATTTACTCTAATAGGTGTTGGATTCAGGCCCAATGTACTTAGCTCCAGCTGCTGCATTTGTTAATCCTGCCAGAGAGACCAATCTCCTGGTATCTGCAAGTACAAGATGTGGCCTAATCCAAAAGACAGAATTTGAAAACGTGCTCTGAACTGAACAGAACTGGGAAATCTCTACCAAAGTGATATGCAAAGTAAGGATAAACCAGTGGTTTAAGGGCTGGACAATAAAAGCAAACAAGTGTTTGAAACTGATTGGATATATTTGTTGCAAGATGATAGAAATGGTAATTAAGACAAGTGAATGTTCCTTCTTATAATTTAATTACAAGTCACTGAGCTTCTGAAATTAACAATGCATTACACCAAAATGCAATCCTAATGTATTTCAGTATTTGCAGGTATTTTATTTTCATTTCTTATGCAAGTTTTGACTTTTAAACTTTACAAGATTTGGGTTCCTGAAGCATCATCAATCAGACTTCTGATCATTTGGTTTCTCTTTCTTATAAAAGGGATAAATTAAACAAATTAAAGGAATTAATAACTTAAATTACCAAAGTTTGACTAGGTGTGATAGTTATTTATTATATCAAATGCTGAACTTAAAATATCTGACATCAAATATGTTTCTGTATACATTTCTGTCAGCTACCACACATTAGGCATTGAATCAATTGCAATCAACTGTCATATAGCAAATATTGTAAAAAATCCAACAACATTATTATTATTGTATCCTAATTACCAAATACTATGAGAAAGCATATAATTAAAATTATGCACAAAGTGGGGAATATAGATATTCTGAATATTCTCTCAATATAAATATAAAACACACTGCAATGAAAATTGATTTCAGCTCTATAATTTACAAGACCATGTATAAAGGGACCGAATCAGAAACAGAAAGAACTCCTGTACTTTTAATAGTAAGCTAGAAAAAGAATGTCAGCAGCTATTAACTCATCTTTCAAGCTGCACCTGAATAAAATTTGTTATACTACATGTTTTTGTTTGTTTGTTTAATATTGCCATCTTACAAGGGCAACTGTGTTTCATCAAGAACCATGAATTGTTAAAACTGGAGATCAGATGCCAGTTGCTTTACCGTAGTAACATTAGTAGGATTTATTTTTTTCTAACAACATTTATAAAGTTGCTTCCCACCCCCACCCCATGTGAGCTTCCTGCACAAATTTATAATCAGTTTGACAGTGGCTTTTACCTATGACTAGGGTAGATCTATGTTACAAAAATCCTGGCAACTACTAGATGTCACTTTTTTACAGTCAACACTTGGTAGTCATGCTACATGGAATATTTCTGTTGGGTGGAACAGTAAAACTATTGTCTTCTGTGTATGAGTATCCAGAAAATGTATCTTTGCAAGGAATTGCCCTGGTTGAATGCCTACCTATGTTGCTATTATTAAAGACATAGGAAACCTATGAAAAAATACACAAAACCTATGTATTTTACAGTGCTTAAATTGTGCCATCCCGGCAGTGTGGTTCTATGTTGCTCACAGAGCAGCTGTTGGTATTATTTACTACCAAGAAGGAATTTGCTACTTAAAACTACTGTCTTTTTTAACTTCAAAATTGCACACACTAAACTCAGCAAAGCAAATCTTGTGAATATTCTTGCCTTCAAAATAAGTTGAATTAATATTTCTTAGCTGGTGAAGAATCAGAAAACTTTGTTCATTCAATTTATTCAGTCTTTGTTCTATTTAATCTTTATTAATCTGTTTAGGTCTCTCATGTGTGTCTTTGCAGCTTCTTTAATTTGAAGACAGTAGCAACTGAAGGATGTGGCGTTATGGAATATGTTAGTCTCCCCAAGATGCAGAGGTTTTTCCTTTGAGCCAATCTTTGATGTCCAAGATTACAGTTTCTCTTTGTTTTATACGTTCTAGACTCAATACTACTAGAATAGTGTGGTATTAATATTGGGTCTAGATATTTTTATAGCATTTTTACAGTGACAGCCAACTTGGTGTAGCGGTTAAGGCAACAGGCTAGAAACTGGGACAGTGTTCTAGTCCCACCTTAGGCACAAAGTCTGCTGGAAGACCTTGGCCCAGTCATTCTGTCTCAGCCCTAAGAAGAAGGCAATGACAAGCCATTTTTGAAAAGGGACTAGTCCAGGCAGTCACCAGGAGTCATCTCTGGCTAAAAGGCGCCATCTCCTCCCTCCCCCCAAAATTTATATTTTCACATAGAATTGTTGTTGGGGTTTTTTTTGCTTCTATCTTTCTTGATGTTTGAATTTTGAAACATAAGTGCTGCTGATGAGAAAAATTAATCTGATACCAATTTAGGTTTTTACCCAGAATAATGATTTCAAACGTCTCCATTTTGCCTGCTGAGCTAGTCCAGGATCGTAGATGTTAGGGAAATGTTGTTTGGTTTCCATTTTTAATGGAAGAGTGGAATATAATGCAGAGTAGAACATAGCTATCATATTATCCAGAATTTGGGGGGGGGGGGGGGGAAGAAGATAAAGAAAATAAATACTTTAGTTTGCTTGTTTGGCTTTGACTTAACATACTATGTCTGAGAATACACAAATCTAACTGATGCTTGGAGAAAGCGAAAAGACGCATACACATAGTTTCATATATGATGCTAAACAAGAATATATTTTGTTTAGTTTGGTACAGTGCTTGATTTCTATGACATTGTTTACTGTCCAGCATTATGGCTTAATTATGATTAGAACAAATAATGGTTTAGCAGTTGGATATGCAAACTTTTTAATCAGGGTCTGCACCTTTTCCATTATTCTTGGTGTGCAAGGGTTGTCTAACAGTGACATCACTGAAATGGAGTCAGAATTTTATTTTTAAGAAGGAAGGTACAGATAATTGTAGGTTAAACCTTTTTATGCTGCTTGTAGTTTGGAGACCTACTAGTAGGTCCGGTCTACCTTCTACCCACTCCTGTAATGAACTGTGAGAATAACCTTGAGGAACAGGAAGAAGAGCTGCAACTAAGACAATGGTCAGATAGAAGAAATCTGAGTCCAAAGCAGAAATATAATTTGAGAAAACATCTCAGACGTGACCGTCCTTAGTTTTCTTGTAGAAAAAGGTAGCGATAGGGGACATGCTTTCAGACTTGCAAGATTCTGTTACTTTATAATAAGGCCTATCAAAGTCCTCCTTACTTGAATAAAATCAAGCACACCTTTTAAGAACTATTTTAGGGACTGACAGCAATACACCTGCAGCAGGAGTAAGAGTTGAAACTGGCACCCATTCCATTTACAGTCTAACAGTAATCAAAGTCTTTAATTATTGGTGGAGGACCCTCTCAATGGAACCTGACAGACTGCCAAAAATATGTCTTGAAGAACAGATGGCCACACTTCAACCCATAACATGGATCAATCAACTTCTCCAAATCATCTCATATCTCAGCTTCTCAACAATATCTATTCTCAGCTGAACATCAGGCCAAGGCAATAATCAAACAAAGAGTTCTGGATGTTAATGCCCAAACCAATATTGAGTCACTTGCAAACATCAGGTCATTGAAACGTATGGTCAAGAATAAAATGTCCTTCCAAACAGAAAAATACTTGACATTGGGTTTGACTCAGTACCATAGGATAGCTCTTACCAGAGCAAGATTCGAGCAGTTAGATTCTATGGTCAAATATGGATGATTCCACTACATGCCATATTTTGAGAGAATATGTATTTGTGGAGCATCAGAAATAGAAGACGTTGGACATGCCTTCTTCAGCTGTTAATTAGATGCCTCAGTAAGGGCTCAGTACTTACAGACACTACTTGACAGAACCATATATTGGGACTCTAACAAAAGATTATTTCCTTCAGGGCACAAACAAACATGCAGTCACTAGAACTGTTGAATTTATAGTCAGAGTTGTCCAGCAGAACATGTTTTATAGAACACATTGGGCTTGCATGCAAAGATGATGAATTCACCTAAACACATATTGTTTTCAAATTTTAATATTTTATTATATATCTCTGCACTCTTTTATCTTATACTATTTTATCCTACTTTTTATCCTTATTTTATCTTACCTTACTACATGTATCTATTTTATCTCACTGTAATCTATCTTATCTTATTTTACTGTACTTCACTTTATTTTATTTTATGGTATCTTACTCTGGCTGATGCCTATTCTTTGATATGGTCAATGGACTAATCAATAAGTATACTCCTCCTCCTCCTCTATAATAAAAGTAGCATTAGTATCCATAACTTTGATTTCCTGGTCTGGTCTGGTCTACCTCAAAAGACTGACAATGCCTGATGTGGAGATATCCTACTCATGTACTGCTTGGTACTTTTTGGTGACAGATATTGTAGATTTCTAACTTCAGATTTAAATTGATTACTATCATGATTATTTTTACAGGTATTCCCAGAAGTGGTGTGTAGATACATGCATACACATGCGTACCTGGAATTCACTAGTTAAACTGCTAGAATCAGACAATATGCTAACTTAGACTTTACAGGTTTACTTGGGGACAAAAGTAGTTGATTTTTTTAAAAAAGCAGCTTTTTACGACAGACAATCTTTGACATCATTCTGTCATTGATCTCTTCACATTCAGTGTGTTTTAAAAGTCACAAATAGGACATTCTGAGCACTATTACCTGTTAAAGAATAATTGAAATTACAATAAGGTAATAATATGAACTGTACTCAATGCTGTTCCAGCAGCATAATAAATGCACATTTTGATATGGACTTCCTTATTCTTTCAAGGAAGGTACTTTTCCTACCAACCTCAAAGATGCAAGGTGGTCAAGCAGAAAGGGCAAGTGAGATTCAGGGCCAAGGTACATGAAAAAATACCCTACTGGTAATTGTTGGCATTTACAAAATAAAAGGAAATTGAAAATATAAAACAGCATGAAATATAAAACAGCAAGAAAGTCACAGCATTTTTGACACAACCTTGGAATGCTGAAACAACTTTCCATCATAAATCAGATCAATAAAAAATACTGTTTTAAAGTTTTTAGAGTACGGAATGATTGAGCATCCATGCAATCATCGCTGTATGTTTAGCTTAGCCCTTAGAAGAACAATTACAGTTCTGAGTTATTCAGCATTTTCCCTTGCATTTATAACAATATATTAATGGTAGAATCTCAACATTATCATGCCCTTGTGACCTCCCATCTGGATTACTGCAATGCACTCTATATGGGGCTGCCCTTGAAGAGCAATCGGAAGCTTCAACTGGTACAGAATGCAGCTGCATGGGCAGTAAATGGTGTCAGGTACTTGGCACATGTAACACCACTGCTTTGTGAGCTGCATTGGTTGCCAGTGTGTTTCCAGGTGCAATTCACAGTGCTGGTTGTCACCTTTAAAGCCCTTCATAGCTTGGGGCCAAGTATCTGAGGGACCATCTTCTCCCAGTTGTTTCTACTCATCCAATCCGGTCTCACAGGATGGGCATGCTCCAGGTCCCATCATCCAAGGAATGTTGGCTGGTGGGGACTATGAGGTGTGCCTTTTCTGGCATAGCACCTGCCCTCTGGAACATTCTCCCTACCATCTGCTGGTGTCCTTCTCCTGTTGACTATAATGCTCATTGTACAACATTAGGCCAATCTTTCTCTCTTAGCCCAATCTTATAACTTTGAGAGGATAAAATGATGGGGACTGACTTCCTCTCAGTTCTCAAAGGAAAGTAAAGATAGAAAATGTAATAAGCAAACGAACATCCTGAGAATGGAAACAATAAAATTGTAGATATTGAGCAGAACAAAAATACTTTATTTATCTGAAATTTTAAGTAGATTCACTATTTGTTTATGGTGTGCAGTGATAGCATACCAAGGACATTTGTACCTAATTGATATGTACTGAAACAGTAAGTACAGGTAGTCCCCGGGTTAAGAACGCCCGGGTTATAGATGACACATAGTTAAGAAGGGAGCCTATTGTAGCAAAATTCAAGTTAAATACATAATGATTCAAGTTAAATACACAATGGTTTGAGTTCATTACACAGTACTACTTATACAGTATTATACAACAATACTGTTCCGGCTTACGTACACATTTGACTTGAGGACAGACTTTGGGAATGGAACTCGTTCTTAAACTGGGGACTAGCTGTACTGCACACTTAGGAGACAGCAACCTCATTTAAGCATGACCAGGTGGAAATACTCAAAAACTTTCAAAATTATTTACTCCAATTCTTAAATCACATTTAAATTAGGTTGTAGTATTTTTGGAAGATTATCTCGCCCTTTGGATTATCCTCTTTGCTGGAATGGAACTAAGAAATGTACTGTGTGATAGAACATAGAAGCCCCTGGTTGAAACAGTACTGTAAATACAAGAACAGGAAGGCACATGACATAGCAAAGGCATGGCATCACTGGACATGCTGAAACCCCTCAATAGATGTCTATTACCAAAGCTGTGAATATACAGTGACCCAACATAACTTTAAAAAAGCTATGAAATATACAGTGGTTAGAGAACTTCAGGCAACAGAACACTCTGTATTTCCATTACTATATATATAGAGCAGCTGGATAGCATAGTGGTTAGAACACTGCCTTTGATGCAGGAGACTGGGGTTCAAATCGCGGCTGGTACCTACCTTACCAGTAGGGGTCCTTGGGCAAAGAGCCCCTAACACTTCACCTGCCTACCTGAAATATGAGAGTGACACGAACTAAGAGAGTCATGCCGGCTCGGACGTCGCCCAGATTAACAAGGTCCGCATCAGATGTTGGGGAACCAGGACAATCTGATGTTAAGTGGGCTACTGGAACAAACCATACATGGACAAGACAAGAGAACTTGGAATTGATGGAATGCTACTACAACAACGGACCTAATGAGAGGGGATATATGAAACATATGAGGGAACTATGGATAGACAGAAGGCCTACATCCACACTAACTGAGAAACAACTAGTTACCCAGCGCTTCAACATAGTGAAGAGGAAGCTGCTCTCACAACTTGAGATAGACCAACTACACATTACAACCTGGACTCAAGCAGACCTAGAAGAACAAGCAGATGTGCAGCCAACACCTGAAGCTGGAATGTCACTGCCACCCCTTCCATTACAGAGCACAGCAGCTTATATGAGGCATAAGATCATGGATAAATTAGCTACAGTCAACCCTCGAGTCCGATTACCAAGGCTCAGTGGAGAAGTACCATCAGATAGTATGCTAGAAGATGCCAACAGAGCCCTCCAGACAATCCCTACTACCACCATAACTGAAACCAATGAATTGATATATGCTACAGCCGCTGTAATCCTGGAAATGCTTGGCTACACGATCAAGAAGAACAGCAGTACATACCCACCCTGGAAAATGAGATTGGAGGCTAAGATCAAGGCAACTCGGAGAAGTCAGTCAGCTGGTGGAACTACAGAAGCGTGTGGAGATTAGGGATAAGACTCAGCTACTGAAAAAATATATGGGCCTGATTCCATCTGAAGCCCTAGAGACTGCTAAACAAAGGCTCACAGCACTGGCTGCCAGGCTAAGGAGATACACTAGAGAAGCAGAGGCCAAGAAGATAAATGCCCTGTTCTCCAAAGAACCATCCAAAGTATACTCCCAACTGCAGTGTAACCACAGAGTAACAGCTGAGCCACCAGCAGCGGAAACTGAACAGTACTGGAAGAACATATGGGAGAAAGAGAAGACACATAACACCAGTGCAAAGTGGCTGCAGGACCTGAAAGCAGACCACAGCAATCTCCCAGAACAGGAACCAGTCACCATCACAGTAGCAGACATCCAACAGCAGGTCAAGAACATGAAAAGCTGGACAGCACCTGGCCCGGACATGATCCACACCTACTAGCTAAAGAAACTAACAGCAGTGCATGAACGCCTAGCAGCACAGATGAACCAACTGCCAGCAGCAGGCTCCCACCCAGACTGGCTAACACAAGGAAGGACAGTGCTGATCATGAAAGACCCCCACAAGGGAACACCACCATCCAACTACCGGCCAATAACCTGCCTCCCCACAACATGGAAAGTTCTATCAGGCATCATAGCTGCCAAGCTACAAGACCATATGGGCCAGTACATGAGCACAGCTCAGAAGGGCATTGGGAACAACACCAGAGGCTCAAAACACCAGTTACTCATAGATAGAGCAGTTGCCCGAGACTCAAGTTCTAGGCAGACCAATCTGAGCACAGCCTGGATTGACTACAGGAAAGCCTATGACTCAATGCCACACACATGGATCTGTGAATGCAAAGTCAACAGGACACTAAGGACCTTCCTCAAGAACTCAATGGGACTGTGGAAGACAACACTGGAAGTGAACTCAAGACAGCTCGCACAAGTGGCCATCAAGTGCGGCATATACCAAGGTGATGCACTGTACCCACTGTTGTTCTGTATAGGCTTAAACCCCCTCAGCCAGATAATCACAAGGTCTGGATATGGATACAAGTTCAAGAGTGGAATCACCATCAGCCACCTCCTCTACATGGATGACATCAAGCTGTATGCTAAGAGTGAACGAGACATCGACTCACTGATCCACATGACACGGATCTACAGCGAGGACATTGAGATGTCATTCAGACTGGAGAAGTGTGGCAGGATGATAGTAAAAAGAGGGAAGGTAGTTAAGACCGATGGAGTGGAACTACCAGTGGGCCATATAGCAGACACAGAAACCAGCTATAAATACCTTGGTGTCCCACAGTCACATGGGAACCATGAGGAGGAGGCAAGGAAGACAGCAACATCCAAGTACTACCAAAGGATAAGACAGGTCCTGAAGAGCCAGCTTAATGGGAAGAACAAGATCCATGCCATCAACATGTATGCCCTGCCAGTCATCAGATACCCTGCTGGTATAGTGAGCTGGCCAAAGGAAGACATGGAGGCTGCCGATGTGAAGACCCGGAAGCTCCACACAATGTACGGAGGTTTCCACCCCAAGTCCAACACCCAGAGACTGTACACCAGCCGCAAAGAGGGCGGGCGGGGTCTGATGAGTGTCAAAGCCACTGTCCTGGATGAAACACGGAGTATCCAGGAGTACATCAGTAAGATGGCACCCAAAGATGAGCTGCTGAGAGAATGCTTCAGGCAGCAGCAGACATGGGAGGAAGTTCAAGCGGAGGAAATACCATGGCAAGACAAGCCCCTGCATGGGATGTACCATCAACAGATAGCTGAGGTGGCTGACATTGGGAAATCCTATCAGTGGCTGGAAAGGGCCGGACTAAAAGACAGCACTGAGGCACTGATCATAGCAGCACAAGAACAGGCACTAAGCACCAGATCCATAGAAGCAGGGGTCTACCACACTAGACAGGACCCAAGGTGCAGATTGTGCAAAGAGGCCTCAGAGACAGTCCAACACATAGTGGCAGGGTGTAAGATGCAGGCAGGAACAGCATACACTGAACGGCACAACCAAGTAGCTGGCATTGTGTACAGGAACATTTGCACAGCATATGAGCTAGACCCCCCCAAGTCCAGATAGGAGATTCCACAGAAGGTCGTGGAGAATAACAGGGCTAAGATCCTGTGGGACTTCCAGATCCAGACGGACAGGCAGGTACTGGCCAATCAACCAGACATCGTGGTAGTAGACAAAGACCAGAAGACAGTGGTACTGATAGATGTAGTAGCGCCAAGTGACAGCAACATCAGGAAGAAGGAGCATGAGAAGTTAGAGAAGTACCAGGGCCTGAAGGAGGAAATAGAGAGGATGTGGAAAGTCAAGGCCAAAGTGGTCCCAGTGGTGGTAGGAGCACTCGGGGCTGTGACTCCTAAGCTGGGAGAGTGACTCTAACAGATCCCAGGAACAACATCAGAACTCTCTGTGCAGAAGAGTGCAGTGCTAGGAACAGCTAAGATACTGCGCAGAACCCTCAAACTCCCAGGCCTCTGGTAGAGGACCCGAGATTGAGGAAGACACATACCACCCATAGGGGTGAAAAGGGAATTTTTTGTTTTACACACACACACACGCACACATACATACTGTGGTACCTCGGGTCATGAACGCTTCTATTCATGACCAATTCAGGTCACAAACAACACCGTTCGCAAAATTTTGCTTCCGTTTGCGAACTCCGCATCGGGTGACGAATGGGATCCGCGGCCATTTTCCCTGCTGATACACGTGGTCGTGGCTTCCTGTAGGGAGGGGGACTCTCCCTCCAAGCAATAACCGCCTCCCCACCCGCCTTCCTGTCCTCCATGCCAGAAGTCGCCTCAAGCAAGGTTAGTGTTCTCTCTCTTCGTACTGTACTTTGTGTCATATTTTTGTGGTTTAAAAAAACAAATACATATGGTTCAGAATGGATTAACTGTATTTACATTGAACCTTATGGGAAAATTTGATTCGGGTCGTGGAACGAATTAAGTTCGTGACCAGAGGTACCACTGTATGTATGTATGTATGTATGTATATATTTTTGATTGTGCAGATATACTTGAAATCTCAAAATATAGAATTTTGTAACCCAGAAGATTTGCAGAACAAACCAATCACAAAAATAGAATTTTTAAAAACTATCTTGCACTGTTTATGCAAATTCTATTCTTTCCTATTTCAGAATTTGAAGCTCAGTGCTAGTTTTAGGGTTTGAATGGTCCTTGGAAGAAATGCCTTTACACAGTCACTTCCTAGCTGAGCCACTTGCTATTGTTCCTTCTGTCCATTTCCTTTACCTCCTTCTCTGAGTAGAAATCTGTGACGTAGTCTAAAAAGGAGTAAGGCAATGATGCTTCTTATTATATATGCGTTCAGTGGGGACAATTCAGGATACAATAAATTGTTAAAGAGGAAACAAACATTTGGCAATTGGTCAACAATATGAGGTTTGGGTACTGAAGAAAATTCATGTTTGTGTGTTTAATTATACTATGCACACAGTTCTGTTCATAGTATTTTAACATATTCCAGAAATAATTCCAAATTGTCAAAACTTGCTAGCTGGAGAAAAACAACAACAGAATTCTGTAAAACTCTACAGAAAGGATAATTCCCAGGAACTAAAATTAACTACTAAGGGAAGGCCAACTCAGTAAATAAATAGTAACTGTTTATTTGTCATGTCATAAATTGTCTTGAAAAGCTCTCACAACATCTAGCATGAAGACCCTTCTCTGGACTACACATTATTCATAATAGGCCCTATTACATAGATGGAAATAAAGAGGTAAACAAGAATGAAAGTCCAAACTAAGGCTGCAGTCAAGGTATGAGTCCAAATCTCCTAAGATCCCAGGCAACATGTATCCATTCATCCATTCATCCAGTCTTCTGTGTTTTCTTTATAGGCCACAAAATAGGCTAGCTATATTTTTGTAGATGCTGCAACTACAGTAGCTTGAAAACTGGAAATTAAATGGTTAAAAGAAACGATAACATTAAACCAGAACAGTATAAAATGATCCATTGAAGCAGAATCCTTCTGTAAAGGCTCTTTCTCCATCAGAAATTGATTAGAATAGTCTTAATTTGCAAACTGACACATTCACTGCTCTTGTTTACTGTATGGCTGCAGTCAGGAAGATCTGACTCATGAAATATAGGCCAAGGGAAGAAGGGTATATATGCAGTTCTTTGGAAAAAGATGTAAGTTTTTAACTGGGAAATCAGGAGAATCCGTGATACATTGATAGCGATTGTCTATTGATGTTAAGACACGTGTAGTCATTTTCCTTGGATATGAGGTCTTAGGATAAAATTAGGAACGAGGCAGGGGATATAAAGTTACGGCTAAGAGGGTTATGTTTATGGTTAGGATTTGCTTGAAAAGCATATACTGTAGCTAAAAGCACACCAAAGCATTAGCTGACTAGATCTAGAGTTACCAGATATCTGAACAGGCAAAGGAGGACATGGACAATTGGAAAGGAGGACAAATGGGGGGGGGGGGGGGAGGAAGACATGCTTTTTAACTTACAGTGAAAAACTGCGGGGGGAAAAAAGTACTTACACCTACATATATATGGAATTACTTTTTGCAGCATCAGAAAAACTGGTTTTTCAATCACAGGAATGTGTTACAGCCCATTAGGAGGCAAAAGCCTTCAGCATATAACTGATTAAAGTCTTTTCAATTTTAGGCAGCACTGGAAGCTGCAGAGGATACTAATTAAGGTCACAAGCTGAGCTTGTTAACTTGCTGCTACCACTTATTACGAAAGTGCTGCTCTGCAGAAAAAAGATGCTCAGTTAGATACTCAAAAAGATGGACAACGTTCGATTTTAAGGCTATGCCTGATTGATGGAAGACATGAGAACAAAAAGGACACATCCTCCTTTTCCTGGACATCTGGTAACCCTAGCTAGATCATTCTTATATGGCCCACAAAGAGCAATGGAATGTTGTTTGCATAATCAAGAAAATTGTAGGATAGTTCTTTCTTTATTTGGCTACTATGAAAGTATTAAGGGTGTGTGCAACAATGAACTGTTCTACTGAAGGACTAAATACCTGTGGAATTGAAATCTGTTGGATGTGGCAAATTCTGTGAGGGGAAAAAATACTTTTCAGCATTTGACTTTGTGAATTCTATATATTAAACAGGTATCAGCCATCAGATGCTGAAAATTGTAAGACAGGAGCCATATAAAAAGAACATTTTAATGTATTCAGCATCATTGTGAAGAATACCACTTAAGCTAAGAGAGATGTTGGAAAACTTTAAATACTTGTATTGGTCTTGATTTCAACAAGGGCCACACTGTGCATTTCATAGTCTCAGGGATTCTTTTCAGATTGACTTAGGTTTCACATTACATTCCCTGGGGTGGGGGTGGGGATGGGGAGAAAGAAGACCAGGCATTTTTGTTCAATAAGAAAAGGTGACAGGTAGGCTGCTAACTAGTGCATATTACTGAGATTATATGATGCCTATGTATATGTATATGTATACACACACATACATACACATATATACATACATATATATATATATTATTAAACAAGAAATATATGTGTATGTATACATATTTCTAGGCTTATAGGCCCAATATTGATTTTACCCCATGAACTCTAAATGGCTTAGGATGTGGCTGTCTGTCTTTCCTTTCAGTTATTAAGAGTTGCAGAATAAACTGTTCTGAAGCACCTCTGAAAACAATTCTTGTGCATTTTCTTGTGCATTCAGAAGGGACCTTTTTCTGCATCATTCATAGGCTATGAAATGAATGTATACATACAGAGCTGCCTCTAAGCTAAGACCAAGTAGGAACCATCCTAGGGGGGGCCCAAATTTTAGGGGGGGGGGCAAATTTTAGGGGGTGCTAAAATTAATAAGACCAGAAAAACACAATAAAAATGTTAAAAGCAGTAAGAGTGTAGTCTGTAAGCCAGCATGTCCACTCGAGGATTAAATATAATTTCACAGTGCAAATAGGGTGAAAATGTCCTAGAAAAGAAAAATTGTCCAGGGCTAAAAATCATAAGTGTAAAATTCAAAAACTCAAGAAAAAAAGAAACAAGAGGGCTCCTTTCTGAAATCGCTAACAAAATTGGAAGATGAGCCAAACCATAGGGGGCACCAGGATATGACATTGACCAGGGTGTCAAAATGGCTAGAGCTGACCCTGTATACATACATACATAAATACATATCACTCCTGTTATTTCCTTTCAAGGTAAGCAGTATGCAGAAAAGAAGTAAAAACAATAAACCAAAGAAATTAAGGCAGGAAATAGCAAAAGGAAATATAGCGAAAACAAGTTTAAGCCATCTTCATTCACCGCACTTCTCCATACTTTTCTATTCTTGCAATCTATCCTTGCTTTTACATGTCCCTATACTATTTCATATATTTACTTTTTTCTTTAAACTTATCTCTTTATTTTTTCCACATCTCTATCCAACCACAACTTTCACCTGACTCTTGTTCTTTCTTCAAATATTTATTTTGCATTCATTTTTCATTCTTTCTCTCTATATGGCCAAAAAACAACATAGCATAATTCTTTCATGGTGGTGAGTCACTCATTCAGCACTTGACCCAGTCTTGTTTACCACATAGACTTCTTTAGTACTCCATTGCCATTGTATACAGATGGTTTTTATATTTCTTCTGACATACCCAACTCTTTCTTCCTTATAACAAAATAGTCAGAAGCCCATTGACAAATGTTCATTCCGCACAACAGACCACACAGTTCCCATTACCCTTCTACCAGCATATGCATTCTTAACACTTCTTCATCCATTCATATATTAAAATATTCAATGCTAAAGCCAAATAATAAAATTTCAATTGTTTTATTATTTTGTTTCAATTTTACTTGTTTTCATTTGTTGTATTTCTGTCTCTGTGCTTTGTGTGTGCGTGTGCATGTGTGTATATCTCTCTTTGTAAAATTTGTCCTGAAAGTTCACCTTTAACAGAAAGGTGACATATGAATGAAGTAAATAAATAAATGAAATTGTTAATTTGCTTAGACAAAACTGCATAAGAAGGTTTCTCAGTGGATTCTGAGAAGTGGTCTTTCTCTTAGAAAGGCACGCAGCTTTGCCAGTATTAAATATTAATATTTACAATGTATTAAATGCTGCTACTGTTTCTATTAAAATTAAAGCATTCCACAGGTCTTATACTCTCCATCCAAAATATCTTGAGTATATGTGTCAAAGATGGAATTTTTAAAAATACTTTGGAGTTTCCTTCTGGTTGGAGGGGACTCAATTCAAAGCAGCATGTCTATTCCTTATATCTCTTTAGCTTGTCAGGTTTTTGCTGTCGGCACTATAACTGTTGAGGTACATTTCCCAAAAGAAGGAAGAAAGAAAGAAAAAACCCAGACCTCTTTAACGTATTGTTTTTCAATCCAGTGACATTTATCAGACTTCTTTCCTTCAACATGTTCAACTCCTCTGTTTTCTCATAAGTCCCTCAGTGACATGAAAAACAGAGAGAGAAAGCGAAAGAGAAAGAAAGAATTAGCCAATAAGCCAAGTGATTCAGCAGGAAGTAAAGGGGGGAAAAAAACTTTTAGAATTGAAATTCTGACTGTATGCTAGAGTGACAGTTACTAGCAGTTGCAAAAATGAAAGAATAGTGTGTGGGAGTGTGCAGGTGGGTACTCCCTTCCTTCATTTCTTTACCAGCTTCATGTTAGGAACATGGTTTCAACCAGACCTCAGTGACAGTTTAGATTCCATCAGCAGAACGCACATTCCACATGATGTAGAACATTTTTGTGATGACTTCTTGAAATTCCATAACAGGAAGCATAAGACATAATAATAGGTGTGTTGTATCATAAGTGAAAAAAAATAGAGTCAAAATTAAAATGACAGAAAAGGGTATGTAAGTTTTCAAGTTTTCCAGAAAGCATGGAATCTGTTTCCAGAGGATGGTGGGACTGAGCAAAAATTCAAAGGGACAGTTTGTTTTGAAAAAGATTTGAACAACCTACTACTTCAAATTAATTCCCCAACTGTATATTTAAATGGATTTGAGATGGTGAATCAAATGAAATGCCTTTGAATCACTCTAGATTTGGAGATTTGATGAATAATGTGGTAGAGGACTAAGTGGTGTGATAGGTTTGCTGATGCTGACATTAACAGCCAGATGGTAAGTTTTACTAGTTTACTAAAGTCCTGCCAAGTAGAAGGCTTGGGGGAATGCTGCTGTTTCTCACTTTTCACTTAGAATGTGTTTAGGCAAGTTTGCCTGGAAAAAAGATAAAGAGAAAAAAACTTAGATTTGTTGGACTACTCTTTTTTGGTTTGGTTTACTATTTTGTGTGCAATTATCTACCTTTCCCAAAATCTCTACCCTTTCATCCTTATTTTTTTCTTAATTCTCAGTCTATTTGTTGGATCTAGCTTATAGTTCCTATATTCATTCTGTCTAGCTTACCACTTACCACTAGCTTTCCTACTCATTCCCCATTCCTTCCAAATCTCTCTCTCCCTCTCTCTCTCTCCCTCTCTCTCTCTCTCTCTGTGTGTGTGTGTGTGTCTATGTCTTACAGAAACGGATGAGACTTCTTACTTCTATAAGTGGGTCTGACAAACCTCTTTATGTGGATCTAATCTGACCTTTGCAAGAAGGGTTTTTTTCAAATCAAATATTACATTTGAAAAGCCATTAAAAATCAATCCATTGAAGCTAGGTTTTAGGATAATAAATACTAAAATGAAAACAAGCATCTAAATTCAGATTATTCCAAAGGTTAAATTTTGTCTTGCATCATTAAATCAGCTGCTCCAGAAGCAGATTGTTTCTGTCCAAGTTTGTGATGTGACATACAAGTTTATTCTTAACTGCTTTAAAAGTAGGGCTGTTGCGCTGCAGGAGAAATATCTGTTTCCTATATATCATAACATTATGGGCTCACAGAGTTGAAGGTATCTTGGGGTTAATTAGTTCAACTCAGAATTTGCAAGGAAAGCAAATGCTATAGCATTCCTTCAAAAGAAAAAGAGACCCTGAACTCTAAAACAAGTTTTCTGGAAGTGTTTAACTACAATCTATTGACTTGCAGTTTTTACCAATTTGTCCTAATCCTGTATCTGCAACAAGAGTTAATGATCATCTTTTCTTTTCTTTTTTTCTTTCTTTTTTTTATATGACAACATTTCAGATATTTAAGAGTGCTTAAATATATATCTGTCTTTTATAGCCTAAATGTATTCAGCCTATTTAATTGTTCAGCATAAGACTTGATTTTGAGCCTCCCTACTATTTTAGTTACAAACCTCTGAATGGTGCTGTTGTCCTAATTCTTTTTAATGACAGATGGACTCTCTAATAGTAATTACACTAGAAAAATAAAGAAACATTTTTCAAACTTATTTTAAAGTGTAATTAAAATGTGTATAAACCACCATGTTTTTGAAAGTTTGTGAGTGGAACAAAAGGTATTTATTTTGTTCTATTTCTAAGTGTGCTGTAATGGTTGGAATGCTGGATTGTAACTGAAGAACCCAGGTTCAATTGCCCATCTAGCCATGAACCTCAGCAAACAACTTCAGCCAGAAGGGTATAGAGTGCTTTAAGGATAAAATGAGGGGTGATTACATGAACGTGTAAGACATCAGGGATTTTAGATGGATCTTCAGAACTGATTTCTCTCAATAGGCATTTATTTAGACAAATGAAAATATAAAAAAGCTGATAAATGGTCTACATTTTCCAACTCAAATGAAAGTATGTTTGAAGACTCCTTTCCCAAATTTCATCTGAAAGACACTTCTTCATCTTTACCTGTTTTTCTTAGGATCTTGATATATCTTGAAGACCTTGGCACCTGATCAAAACAGATTAACATTTTTTCTTTAGCGAAGCTGGCCTGAAAGCCACTGATTTTCCCAAGATCATCATGGGCATTGTCAGCAGAAACAGACACAAATATATCAAGCCATACAATTTGCTTTGAAAAGTGAGGTTGAGGAATGAGGGAGTCTGTGATGGAGTAATAGAAAAAGAGAAAACTGTGATGGAGAGCATGGCAGTGAAAATGGAGTCAAAGTGAAAAATAATTTCTGCAGCCCACACTTCTGAGGAGCACATTGCCCACACATCCATCTAAATGCTGCTCTTCAGAGGAAAATATGTAGTGACAAGAAGGCACAGGGAGAAGTTAACAAATGATGCATGGAAGTGTTATGTATGAACATAAACACAAATATGATAGCAAGCATTTTGTTTCCTCATTCCCCCCCCCCCCCATTTCTATCTCTTCAAATCTGTTTGCATGCCATTATAGAGGAGATTGATTATAAACTGTCTGACAACAGAACCAGACACCTACCAGTTTGATTGCTATGCCTCCAATAGTGATCTGCTGTTGTGGTTAAGTTACCAAAAACCTTATCTCACAAACAGATAGATCATGGACCTTGTCTTCTGTGTAGGAGGGGACCTTGCCTTCTTTGTAGTCAGTATGTCTAACAGTTTGAGATTACATACCTGTGGCTATAGTGCCACATTGCCCAGCATGTCAGAACATTCTTAAAGACCACTGAGCTAATTCCTACTCCCAGATGTGCATCCCTGTTAATGTCAGATTTATTCCTACTTCTCTGTGCTGGAATAATCACTGGATAGCAGCTGCAGGTAGTCACTGCCCTGAATTCTCCCTCTTTTCCCAGGCAAGTAGTAGTTTGAATCTTAAGCAGTGTCTGGGATTATTCATTGTAAACATTTCCCAAGCCCAGAGGGAAAAATAATTACACAACTGTCTGAGATTTCTTCCCCCACCTTCTCTCTCGTTCTACATGGATAACTCTCCTTTAATTATTGAAACCGTAACATGAAAAGCACCATTAAATATGATAACAGTCCCTCCTTATTCTGTATTCATAGTGCTAATAAATGGGGGAAGCAGGCTTAGTAAACACATCATTCAGCTCTGATGGAGAAACAAACACACCCACAAAAAAGCAAACCTGTCCCAGTGATGCTGTCTTCTCTCAGCCTCCAGAGACAAAGCAACTATATTCTACATGAGGGTTTTATTTCCTGCTCTTCATTTAATTGGAAGTTAATGTACAGCACTAATTAGATCATTAGAAATTAGGCTTTAAGGTAAAACAGGAAAAAAAAAAAAATATGTTCCCAAATGAGTTTGACTGCCTTTTAGAAGTATTGCAGGACAGGACTCGTTGACTCCATTACATTCTTTTTGAAAAGAATTATTTAAACATATAGTGATGTCAGCCTTTCAAGGTTGTCCAGATCAGAAAACAGATTCCACAAGAAGACTAGAATTATGCTTTATTGAGATAAGCTATAATATCAACATCTTGTAAGTCTGATTGTGTTTTCCCTTCCCGCCTTCTTATATCCTAGGGAATCAGGGAGATGTCAGTGTGAATCTTTTCCTAATACTGTCCCTTTCTCAGATGATCAAGACATGCTTTTGCACACTTTGTTTTTGTAACAGTTTCTGAATAGCTTCTCCAAGGTCATCTCCATGGCTCGCTACAAGTAACCAATAAAAAGCTGAAAATAAAATACACAGGAAAACTAAATAAAATAAGAAAACTAAACAAAAGAGAAAAAGTTGCATATATATTTATATACATTGTAATATTAGGGATATTCAATATTTCTATCCCGTCCAAAAACATTTTTATAGATGGAGGTAATCATTTAGGAATTGTTGGTTGATAAAAGTAAAAAAAAGAAAGAAAGGTGAAGGCCATATGTGAATGAAATCACATGATTCTTGAAATGATTTTTCAAGACTCTTGCTATATTAATTTTTTTTGGCCAATGATAGTTCCTATAACTTGAAATAGTGCTAATCTAAAGAAAGATGTACTTTTGCTTTCCAGTGTTCTGCTGTAGTAAATATGGCAGCTAACAACACAAATTCAATTAATTTTTTGTGTGGAACCATTTTATATGTCCTGGGGAAAATGGTCAATAAAGTTACCCAAGCATTAATTATTAAAAACTGTTCTGTAATTTTCACAATTTCCTCAAAAACATTCAACCAAACTGAGTAATTAAATGGGCATTGCCACTAGAGATAGTAATATGTGTCAGTTTGATTACAATCCCCCAACATAATTTAGAAGGACTTCGAGATTAATATAATGCAATTTTAAGATTTATGTATTAATTTTACAGTCAGTTTTTGAACACTTGCCAAAATAGATTTTAAAATAATTTTATACTCTAAATATCCTTACTGAATCCAAAGTGCTCCCCCTAATTATAGAAACCTTGTTCTCGGATGGAGGTTGGCAACATGATACAGCATCAGCATCTATAGACCCTTAAAGTTTTGTTTTTTTTTTAATTATCTGGTTGAGATTTTGCAAGATCTCCCAAATTTCATGAAATTTTAAGTGAGAATGCCAAAATCTTGCAAGATATCAGAGTTCTCAAGTTATGGTGAACTTGAGAGATACTAGGCTACTAGGATACTAGAATGTTTTTTTCAACTGTCTGAAAAGAGTGCAGAAATTATTAAAAGAGGGCTTTGTAGAATTGCTCACAAGCCTCAGGTTTACATAAATAAATGAATGTAGACAAATGATACATGAGTGTGGGGTTCCTGGTACTCTCTGAGCTTGGTTGTTTGTTTGCAGATGTCTCATTACAGAGCTAGGTAACATCATCAGTGCGAGTGAGTGTGGGGTTTGCTCCCTGTTTATATACAGTAGCTTGCCCTGCCAGTTGTGGTGAGGATGTGATTTTCTCCTTGGTAGTTCCTGCCATTAAGATATTTAAGGTATTATGGAAGTTGTGGGGACCGAGACAGAAATGGAGCCTCAAAAAGAAGTACCAGGGAAAAATTAAAATATGGGAGCCCCAAGCAATGGCTTCAGCATCCTTTGTATTATTACCACTTACTTCCATAAAAATGCTTAGGGAACTGAGCAGTCGTACAGTATTTAAGACTTGTCAGCAGTTGAGAAAAGTCATTTAAACCTGTCAGACTACTAACATATGATTGGAACTCTAATATAGTCTGAATTCCAGATTTTGACTCATTAAAGATAAGCTATTTTCTATAAAATAGTTCAATTTGACAAGTTAAGGTACCTTTGCAAGGCAATGATATGGGTGAAAATGTCAAGAGTACCCTACCAATAAGTAAGCTTCTTCAGGTTGCAGCTCACATAAAATGACTTTGCAGAATGATTTTGTAATGGTTACTAATAAAATAACTGCGGTGCGATTATTATAAAAAGCAGTAGCTAATGCTAAAGACATTTAAGGATACATACATATTTTTAAAAATCATAACATTACAGAGAACATTCTCTGTATCATAACATTCCTTATGATGCAAGAATGCCCGAAAGAAAGCAGATTGTGTCCATTAGGTAAGGACTTCTTGTCTTAAATGTGCATTATGTAATAATCCATAAAAGAGTGTTTTAATAGTAAAGAGAAGCAGATGTGGAAACAAAGTCACTGTCCTTTGGAAATCCCACTTGCTATGTTCTGCTGTTGGCTTTCTCTGCCACTTTGCCATCTTTGTTTTCCTGTTGATTTCTCACTTGAAAGCTTGAGAGAATGTTAGGCTATGAGTCTAAATTAGAACCAAGCTTCATCCTATCAGATGTTCTGAGTAAATCTCCTGATGATCATCTTCTGCCAGGGTCTGAGCAGTGAAGGATCAAGTGCCAGGCTGGGTAATCAATCTGAAGGGCTTTAACAACATGTCTTGCTTGTCATTTGACAACATGTCTCTGTTAAAGAGACTGTGTCTTCCTCTAATCAATAAATCAATTGCTTTTTGAAGCTTACTTGGGATTTCTATGTGCTATGCACTTACTTCTAGTCAGTGGGCAACTGTAAAAAAATCAAACATTTCTGCTGGCATGCTTATTGGAGTGGATTCTGAGTGTAGTAGGAAAGCAACATACATGGCCTAAGTTTGCATTTTGCAATGTTGAAATGGCTAGATATATTTCTGATATATAATTAGTAAACCAAGATCAGAGTCTTTGGCAGTTTGAGCTGCCAGAATCTGTCCAACTTCACAATTCTTAAAAGTCCTCTTGGAGCATCTGGACCTGGCACTCTATGCTTTCTTAGCTTCCTGGAACTTCAGAAAGTTCCCTTGTCTTAGTTTTCTTATTTTAATAGCACTAGGGATAGACATCCTTCTAAACATCCTGTCTATTCTTTGTATTAATATGGTAGTAGGTCTGGCTTTTGATTTTTTTTTTTAATCAATTTCCCACAAACCCTTTGTTGCTGTTGTAAATCATTCTGCTTTAATTTAGTAGCATGTAAATTTTCCTGATCCAGGTTGTTGTTGTTTTTTAAATGCAATAATATAAGCTCTTTTTAAAATAATAACAACAGTCACTGTTTGCATGAAGCTTTTGGAATTATACCTTTTTACTTCTTCATGAAGACTTTTGATAGATAGGAACTCTATCAGTCCTTGATCCTATTATATTATTGCTGTTAATTCAATAGGTTCAAATCTGCTACTACTGAAATTCATGGTGGAATTCATTTGTCTCCCTAAATCACTTACTTGAAAGTTTTATCATGATATTTGTAATGATGTGTGGCTATTACTATTCATAACTTTCTTATTTCTTCTACCAGCAATGTCTTCCCATAGCCTTTCTTTTTAAGCTTACTGCCTGCTTGGTCAAGCTGGCCCAAAACACTCCATAGTTTTTACTATTACTTGTTTTATGTATGAATACCCTGGTTGTGGAGGTTAAATGTGCTCATAAAGTTGAAGTGAAAAAGGCAGAAGAATCTAAAGGAGAACCAGCCGCTCTCCTTTGAATTTTTCTCCTACAGTACTGCTATATTAGAAGCTTGCTATTATAAAGAAAGAGAGAGAGAAACTACAGAGCCATTGGTTAATTTAAATTCATTTTACTTAAAAGTAAAGAGCCATCCCAAAAGAGATCACAAAGGGCAGCGTAGAAGTGAAAAGATGAAAGAGATTGAAAGAACCAATGTGTATAAATCAGTGCCTTTGAAAGTGATAAGGAATCTCTATTTCATTTTAGAAAGTAGCATAAAACCTTGTATGCGATCACTGTACACTGTACACTCTGAATCTAACAGTGTGACAGAAAAAAGTATCCTGTTTTCTTGGATTCCCTACTTCCTAAGGTAAGAATTTCACAAATATATCCCATCTCTTCTCTGCTAATGCCAAAGGCATAAGAGAAAGCTCCAGCCAATCAGCCTGAAAGCAGTTTCCTCTACTCACTTGTATGCTGTTTAAATATGTCCTCTCTTACTCAAAAAAAATTGTTTAAATATGTCCTCTCTTACTCAAAAAAAAAAAAAAATCTTGTGATCCACTGTGACCTGTGGCCTCAAGACCTAGAACCTTTCGACCATTTTTTCCAGGATTGTTTACTTTACTGACCTGATGGGAATGGCTGTTCCCAACAAGCACTAAAAGGATCCTCACAGAAGCTAGCAGTGTCTTTCCAAAAACAAAGCAAAACAAAACAAAATAAACATACCAAAAAACCATTCTGATGTTTTCCTAAAGTGATGATAGCTATGATTCAATATGCAGTTAGAACAATGATGATAATCTCAGAAGGTGCTATTTCCTCTCAAATTAAACTCAATCAAGCAGAAGAATGGAGAATGCTTAATGACGGCAGATCATTACATGGGTGGCTGATGCTAACCCAGAGCAAGGCAGCACCAAATCTCCCATGATTACACATGGAGAAACAGCTGCCAAATGGGAATCAGAGTCTCCTAAATGCACTTATTCATCTGGGACATGAGGATACTGTAGGTTGTAGCTATGACTGTATAACTAAAGCATTCATGGCTCCTCCTGCATCTCCTCTTCACCTAAAAGAATATTTGAGAGCTGTCTCCTAAATTTCTTTATTCTTCTCCTTTCTTCAGATTTGAGTCTTACACATATAACCAGCTATGTGCTTCAAGAGCTTCTCCTACTATGACAGTTGCAGCTATTTTGACATATGATGGCTGACATTCCTATCCTTTACTTCTCACTTAAAGTTCCCATCAAGAGAAATAGCAACTGAACATGGCAGGAAGGGGACAGTAGAGGTGAAATGGGTGTGACATGTGCTGCTTAGTCCTATTGTATATCCTCTCCCCACCAGGAGATGGTTACATCTTTCTTTCTGTCAGAGGTCTTGCCATGCTCAGCTCTATCTATCTAGGAATATTCCTCTAAGTCTACACAGATCTAATATATAATAATATAAACCACTGACCAATTTTCAATGTAGCTGTGCCAGCTTGACTTAGAGAATATAATAAGTTGCCGTGAACTGAAAATGAAATGAAAATGGCTGCCATTAAAAATGGGTGAATGCAGATTATAATACTATTGCTCTATCGAAGAGATTCCCTGGAAGCCATGTTTCAGGATGAATATCCACCCTGCCATGCCACTCACCTCTTTTCTTATGTCATGCAGTTACATTTCTGGGCTTGGGAATAATAAAAATACACACAAAAGCCTCTAAATCCTCTGGAGTAGAATTATCTACATTTTCCTCCTATCCTTAAAATGACACTGCTGGAGAAAAAGGAGGAGGAGGAGGAGGAGGAGGAGGAGGAGAAACAAAATAAGCAAAGGATTGTTGCATACCCCACCCCCATCCCCACTGCCCTTGCATCTGACCACACATGTGGGCATGGCACATGGCTAAATATGTAAGTAGGCATGTTGGCACTACTTAAAAGGCTATTAGGGGCTAACCATGCAGGACAGGTCTCAGATTCTTTGATCCAGTGGGAAGCAAGGCCATTCACTGGCAATTCAGTTGGTAGTTGTTTTGTGCATATAATATATTTGCCAGCAAAATAGGAAGCTGCTGAACCACTCAG
The DNA here is from genome assembly GCA_030867105.1 of Liasis olivaceus. Taxonomy (NCBI): domain Eukaryota; kingdom Metazoa; phylum Chordata; class Lepidosauria; order Squamata; family Pythonidae; genus Liasis; species Liasis olivaceus. Next base: position 86,294,654 of record CM061352.1, on the reverse strand, counting down.
TGTGTGCTTTGAAAGGCTTGGTCAGTGAAATCCCTGGACTGATGAAGGAGATGTTTACCTCTCTGTGTGGCCCCTCGGTGGCTATTTATTAAGCTAGGAAAATAGCTATACTTCAAAATAGTGCTACTGTGAATGCAGACTGATCTGATGCAGGATTTTCTTTCTATACTGGCAGGTTCTATACTGGCAGTATAGTAAGAACAAGCCAAGGCAATAACAAGTTTGTTTTTTGTTTGTAAATGATCGTGAGCAGTACAGGAAATTGGGCAGAGTAGCATTTAAAACAGGAAAGTTACTCATTGCCCAATATCATCTTACATAGGATCCCTCAAACCCAGCAGCAGCATCATTTGCTAAGATAACAATTGCTATCATGCTGTCTTGCAGAAGCGAGCTGGTAATTTTTGGTAGTGCAAATGATTGATTGGCAGTAGTGTTTAAAGCCAGAGAGGGAAGGTTTTGCAGACTTGAGTGATTATAGCCCTGTCCAAG